>JAGIQG010000006.1:52393811-53593811 GCA_024679065.1 Sphyrna mokarran | reverse complement strand
TGTTGCCTGGTATGGAGGGCAGGTCCTATGAAGAGAGGTTGAAGGATTTGAGGTTGTTTTCGTTAGAAAGGAGGCGGCTAAGAGGGGATCTTATTGAAGCATATAAGATGATTAGAGGTTTAGATAGGGTGGACAGTGATAGCCTTTTTCCTAGGATGGAGAAAGCTAGCACGAGGGGACACAGCTTTAAATTAAGGGGTGATAGTTATAGGACGGATATCAGAGGTAGGTTCTTTACCCAAAGGGTGGTTCGGGAGTGGAATGCCCTGCCTGCAGCAGTTGTAGATGCGCCAAGTTTGGTGGCGTTTAAGAGGTTAGTTGATAAGTATATGGATGAGAAGGGAATGGTTTAGTTAGGAGGGGCATTGCTTTTTATTTTGGTCGGCACAACATCGAAGGCCGAAGGGCCTGTTCTGTGCTGTATTGTTCTATGTTCTATGTTCTATGTTCTAAGATTGGGTAAATTTGGTTTTAGACAACCACTTCAGCATCATATCCTTTTTGCCCTGTTCCATTCAGTGCTTTTATTTATCTTTGTTTAGACATCATCACCAAAAGTACATTCATATACATCACATGGACACAATATTTTGCTGCATTAATTGAATAGATTCCTCTATCTACAAAAAGGAAGATAAATTCCACAGTGAACATAAAAGTGTAGAGGTGCTAAAAATAATTCTATTCAGGTCACATTGTATGTCATGCATTTTGTTTGCACAGCTCTGAGCCAACTGATTGATGCCTCATGAATTACTTACTGGAAAGAGTGCTAGCAATGTGATTGCATGCAGTCGTTTTTTATGAAAAAAAACACAATTGCATCAGATGAATATCAATCATTTGATGTTGCAGTGAGTAGACTGAAATTTAATATTTTACTTAACATCATAATGCTTGCTTATCATAATTGGGTCAGATTTTGCTGAAGAAATAACAGCGAAGCTCAGTGTTCACTGTTAATTACCCGGAAGTCAGAATTTCCAGTGGCTATACTTGCATCATTATCATGGATATCCAAAGTCGTTATCTAAGATGTCATGCTTCTAAAAAGTTCTTGAAAAAGGTGCTTTGATATCTAACTTATCACTGAAATAAATGAAATTAGGTGATATTGCAGTACTTACATGGCTGATACAGAAAAGTTGGATTTTGTCTGTTCCAAGTTACAACTACATCTTTTTAATAACACAGTAATTCTTAATTTTTGCCAAATACCCTCTCTCGCAATAAAAATTCTTCTAAATGTTTAGCCTTGTTCCTTCAGTTTTCTAATACTGTTAGGCAATTTTTAAAAAGTTATCATTCTCTTATCTCTCTCCTTCTCAATCTATTCTCCCTTTCTGTACCTCATTTGACCCCGACAGACTATCCAAAAGTGATACTTGATTCAAACTCTGTGCTGCGCATTTACAATTTTTCAATGTGATTGGTGAAGGGGACACAGTTGATCACCTGTTCACAGATGCCTTGCAGAGGGTGTCATGCTGTTCTGACTCTTTAATTTAGAGCTAAGTAAGATCTCAGTCTATGACAAGTGCAAGAACAATGTACAACCAGCACCTTTCATTCATGGCTGACAGCAGTATCTGACAAAATAAATGTTAACATGCAGTACAGTTTTTGAAGTTCCATCATCATTTCAGCTGCTGATGATAATTTCCAGACCAATGAGAAAAATTACCTTTTAAATCAAATAAATGGCCGTACATACCCTGGTCAAGAACAACCTCTTCTTCCCTTTTAGGTTGCTGCAGTATAACATTTTCATCTGGATTCTCTTTACCTAGTGGTTGCATTAATGAAAAATACATTGTTATAATTTGGTCTTACATAGCACCTCAAAACAAACGCCAAGGATCCCATCTTTGTGCACAACTGTTATAAATATGGTCTATTAAAATAGTTCAAACTTTGTAAAATAACCAAAATTGGGAAATTTGCTGAAAAGAGAGACATGCTGCCAAATCTCTCTTTATTTCATTCAGCAACACAAACTCAAGAATGCAACATTCAAATGATCACAACAACTTATACTGCAGGAGAAAAGGGTGTTGATTAATTGGCAATGGTATTGCCTTGGAAAAAGCAACATGGAACTGTAGATTCCCAAGTTCCAGATAATTAAAAAAGGCACAAAGCTTGAAATTATCTCTTTTGTTTTGCAGAGAGTCTCTACATTTGAATATATGTCACTTCCAATAGGGTAAAAGAACCCTAGCTTGACTGATTATCCTAAATTGATTGTTAGTGTATCTATTATCACAGGAGTTGTCAGCAAGTGTTGCCCAATTACAGAATCACATCAAACAGCAGACATTACGTTTTGGATTTTGAAATAAAAGATTGTATGTTGGCTTTGACAAACAATGGCTTCTTGATTCAGTCAATCAATCGCTGTGACATACGATCTACATACCTGGCATTTCACCAATACTGAAACATATATCATATTGCTCAATTATGTGGAAGGCCAATTCCCTGCAATGGTCAAGTATCTCAGAAATTTAAATACAGGTTAAGGAAACCATTTCACTGTTAATATGAACTGGTTACAAATGTGGCATTTTCTACTAATGGGATGCAGCCATTGGTCCGATAAGACCTTCTACATACTACACAATTGAGCCTCTTTATGTATACATTTCAGTGCTGATAAGTGCCAGATAAGTTAGCACCCTTGGCTTTTTCCCTCATGAATTCAATTTTGCAGGGTTCAATGGACAAATGCCATTGCTGACATAATCTGGAACTGTACAATGGTGGCCCCAGCAGCAGAACTGTGCAACATGACTAAAAACAACATCTTTTAAAACTGTCCTCAAGTGATTAAGGGCCACAACCAACAGGCCAATAATGCCAGAATATTTCATTCTGCTTTCTACACGTATTACATTCATTCTTTCTGACTCCCAGAACGTTACACAATAATTTTGATGAATAATGCTAACATTTCAATAACAAAATAGCTATGCTGTGGTTGAGAACCAGTTATTCCTTCAATAATTATTAAAATGTAATCACCTGTATGATGCCCATGCATTGCCATATCTGGGCTGACAGGGACCGGAATGTTTGCCTCTGGAGGAATATGTTTGAACAGTTCAGGACTACCGTCTTGCATACAATACATGTAAGGCTTGGCATGCTTAGCATCCATGTAGTACATTATATACAAGTTGCACATTTCATCTTTCGAAGTTGCTCTGTTGACAAAGTAATTGTATGCTTAATACATTCAAAAAGGTTTCCCATGTGTTTTATAAAACAGCATCCAAAATACAGATATTTTCTTATAAATTACCAATGCAATTTCTATTAATACTCTAATGTGCTCAGTTAAATAGAAAAAATTATCAAAATCAAATTCCTTTCTCATTCATGCCATAAAGAGGTAGAGGTCAGAGGCTAGGCGCTTCAGAGTCATTGCTAGCCATCCTCAGGTATCAAGGAAATAGCTCTGTTACTAATGCGAACTTTATAAGGTTTGGAATGGTCTCTAATCTCAGATTATACCTGAGGAATTAAATGGGTAATGGGATCTAACAACAACCTGGGTTCAGTTGCAATGGGGATGACAAGCCTAGTTTAGCTTACTATGAAGAAGCTGCATGATGTACAAACCTGTAAACAATGGCCAGAGCATCTGTGTGGACTGGATTGGCTTTTCGTCTCCAGGTTTTGAACAGAAGTGTGCACAGGCTGGGGGCGGGGGTGGTGCAGGGGAGAGAGGAATACAAGAGAGGGAACGACAGCAAGAGATTGAGGGAGAGATGGAGTGAAAGAGGGAGGGATAGGAGATTGCCAGTCAGTGTAATCAGCAGAGAGGATAGTATTCATTCTGTGGACAATCAGGCCAAATTGAATGCAGTTAAAGAGGTGCACCTTGTGGCAATCCAAAGAATCACAAAGATTCGACTGGCTGTGACTGGGGAAAAGGGAAGTGGCGAGAAGTTGGTATTAAGTTCGGGTCTTCTCTGAAAATAGAAGAGCCTTTTGATGTCACTGAAACTTATAATTGAACAAAACTGGAGAGAAGCAAACCTATTGGAATCTGGGAATGAAGATGGACTGGTTCTTGTGAAAACTGTTATTCAGTTGAGAGAGCAGCATAAAGTATAACTGTGGTATAAGATTTTCGGCGAGTGACAAGTTATGGGGGGAAATCTTTTCCATAGTTTGGTATATTAGTCGTTTTAGTCAACATTGCTTTTACTTCACTTATCACAATAAAACCCTTAAAATTAGATTTTTAAACAAGATCCTGTTATGGGATAAGGTTGTGCCAATGGCAAAGCCGGCATCTGTTTCCCATCTCTGATTTCTCTTCAACCAAGTTGGCTTGTTAAACCATTTCAGATAGCTTTTAAGAGTCAACCACTTTGCTTGGGTCTGGTGTCACGGAAAGGGATATATTTGGGTGGCAGTGCTTTGGAGGACAAATGGCTTTGTTCTGGTTCTCTCTCACAGAATCAACTTAATCTACTAAGTGAAGCAGAATTTTCTGTTTAAATTTCAGGTTTCCATGATCTATTATAATTTTTTTTATTTTCCCTGGAAACCTGTCAGATATTTTAAAAAGATCATTACGTGCCTTATAATTTAATGACATTTTTGCTACATTTGGAGTTTACAGAAGTAGATGTCACAGGATGTGATCCAATACATTGCTCTGGGATTTTGCCCATGCTTACAGGCAGGTGGTGAGAATCGAGAGGATTCTGAAAGTTTTCTAAGCTAAACGGAACCTAAAAGGCTTGTTACCTTTGGCTGAACTATTGTGTTATTTTGTCTTTTGTTTGCTCAACGTAGGCAGGATGTCATTATCGTTGCCAGGGCGAATAAGTGAATGCAGTATGACACCAGACAAAAGTCACCATTGACGCATTTTTCCAAGGAGTAAACAGTCCACCTCCGCCACTTTAACAGGTGTCTGCTACAGTGTTGCATTTGCTAATTAATCTTGACACACACTGAAGATCCATAAATTAAATGAAAATCATTCTCCAAAGATAGGAGCCCTTCAATGAAGATCAGTACATGAATGATGCAAAGAAAAAAAATGCACTCAGCCCATCTGTTAAGTAATAAAAATCTATTGAACCCGTCAAAATGAAAACAGTAATTAAATTCAGCAGCAAATTGTTCTGAAGCCTGGAATGCTGCTAATTTTAACCATGCATCCTTCACTGCCTTTGCAATCATTCTCACTGAAAAAAATGTACTCTTATTATATTCATCTTTAATAATTTAAAAATCTATCATTATGTTCCTTTCAGTTACTGTTTGATGTATATTTAAAGGAATGCTGTACTGGAACAACTGTTGTATTTTTGGAATCATTTTAACATTGAAAATGAGGCTGTAATAACTACATAATATTCTTGATTGTTTGCATGGGTTTCCTCCCATAGTCCAAAAGATGTGTTGGTTCAGTGGATTGGCCGTGCTAAATTCTCCCTTAGTGTATCCGAACAAGTGACAGAATGTGGCGACTAGGGGATTTTCGCAGTAATTTCATTGCAGTGTTAATATTGCTTCAGCCATGACAATGTTATTTCTCCTTTTTTGTTCTGCATCATTTTCCCCCATTTTTTGTCTTCAAATAACAAAGAAAATTACAGCATAGGAACAGGCTCTTCAGCTCTCTATGACTGAATTAAAACCCCCTACCCTTCCGTGTTCATATCTCTCCATTCCCATCCTATTCATGCATTTGTCAAGACGTCCCTTAAAACTCACCATTGTAGCTGCTTCCACGAGTTCCCTCAGCAGCAAGTTCCAGGTACCCACCACCCTCTGTATAAAAGATTTGTCTCGCACATCTCCTTTAAACCTTGCCCCTTGCACCATAAACCTATGCTCCCTAGTAATTGACTCTTCTACTCTATAGAAAACTGACTATCCACACTGTCCATGCCCCTCAATCTTATAGGCTTCAATGAGACCGCTCCTCAACCTCCTTCATTCCAGTGAGGACAAACCAAGTTTATCCAACCTCTCCTCATAGTTAATGCCAGGCAACATCCTGGTAAATCTTTTCTGTACCCTCTCCGCATCCTTCTAGTAGTGTGGTGACCAGAACTGAACACTATATTTCAAACGAAGCCTAATTAAGATTCTACAGAAGTTGCAACATAACTTGCCGATTTTTAAACTCAATGCCCCGACTGATGAAGGCAAGCATGCTACACGCCTTCTTGACTACGTTCTCCACTTGCACTGTCACTTTCAGTGACTTGTGTACCTGTACAGTCCGACCCCTCTGCTTATCAATACTCAAGGGTTCTGCTGTTTACTGTATACTTTCTAACTATATTAAACCGTCCAAAATGCATGACTTCACATTTTTCCAGAATAAATCCTATCTGCGATCTCTCCGCCCAAGTCTCCAATCAGTATACATCCTGCTGTATCCTCCAACGTTCCTCATCGCTCACTGCGAACCCACCAACCTTTGTGTCATTCACAAATTTACTAAATCAAACCAGTTACGTTTTCCTCCAAATCATTTATATATTATAAATAGCGAAGGACCCAGCACTGATCCCTGAGGAATGCCTCTTGTAGTCTGTGTTGTTATATGTGTTGTTTGAGACCAGAACACCTCATTCACCTGACGAAGAGGATAATGCCAAAAGCTTGTGTGTTTACTATCAAATAAATCTTTGAAGGTCATGGAGATTCTGGAGAGAGTGCAGAGGAGGTTTACCAGGGTGCTGCCTAGTATGGAAGGTCTGACTTACGAGGAGAGGTTAGGCAAATTGGGGCTGTTTTCCTTAGAAATACGTAGATTTAGAGGAGATCTAATAGAGGTGTACAAGATTATGAGGAGTATAGATAGAGTAAACAGGGTTAAGCTTTTTCCTAGGATGGACTCGAATAGCATGAGAGGTCACAGGCTTAGGGTGAGGGGGATAAGGTATAATTTGAATGCTAGAGGGAGTTTTTTCACACAGAGGGTGGTGGGGGCATGGAACGCGCTGCCAAGTAAACTGGTGGAGGCAGGCACTCTGGAGTTATTTAAGAGATACTTAGATGGGCACACGAACAGAATGGGAACGGAGGGGTAGAGAAAACTGATTTAAAATAGAAATCATGAGCCTTGGGAGTCTCTGGGAAGTGTATAAATAATCGATGATATTGATGTACTTGTTTTTATCCTACAGGTGCTTTGGTCCACCTTGTTGTCTAACAAGGGGTATACACGCAATCGGTCATCAGAGAGCTGCTCTTGGATTTTTTTTGAGAGTATACTAGTGCTTCACGTCGTTAGTGTACGCTTGACCTGGACCATTTGATGGGCAACACGACAGCTCAGTGACTATCGCTGTGCTATGCAGATACATGGATTTGGGCCTGTGTCTGTGGGAGTTTGCGCATTCTCTCTGTGCTTGCGTGGGTTTTCTCTGAGTGCTTCGGTTTCCTCCCACATCCCAAAAACGTGCTCTTAGGCTAATTGGCAGAACAAATTCTCCCTAAATTGTCTCAAATTTGGTTTCAATCCATAGATCTATAAACATAGACAGGGATCACGGGTAGAGATGGGAACATCGGGGTGGTGGCGCAGGCTCATTGGGCCGAAGGGCCTGTTTCCCGTGCTGTTTTGTTCTTTGTTCTAAATCAGTTGGACTTGAACCTGGTGTTGTCAGACTTCTTACTGTGAATGCCTCTTGTCATAGCCCTCCATCCAAAAACGCACCTTCCACTGCTATGCTCTGTCTTCTATGATCAAGCCAGTTTTGTATCCCTTTATCAGCTCACCCCTGTGCCCATGACTGCCATGAAGATCTTGTCAATGGCCTTACTAAAATCCACGTAGATAACATCTACTGCCCTACCCTCAATCATTTTCGTCACTTCCTCAAAAAACTTAAGTTATGAGACATGAGTACCACTTCACAAATCCATGTTACTTCTCGTTAATACATCTGCTTATTTCCAAGTGGGAGTAAATCCTGTCTCAAAGAATCCTCTCCAATAATTTCCCTACCACTGGCATAAGGCTCATCGGCCTGTAATTACCTGGATTATTCTTGTTACCCTTCTTAAACAAGAGAACAACATAAGCTATTCTCAATCCTCCGGGATCTCCCCTGTAGCCAGTGAGAATACAAACATTTCTCTCAAGGCCTCCGCAATTTCCTCCCTTGCCTCTCAGTATTTTGGGGAATATCCCATCAGCCCTGGGTCTTGTCTACCTTAATGTTTCTCAAGAACTCCAATACCTCCTCCTTTTTGATCTCAACATGACTCAAACTATCTCCACACCCTTTCCAAGATCCATCATTCACCAAGTCCTTCTCCTTGGTGAATATTGACACAAGGTACTCATTTAATATCTCATCCATTTCCTCTAGCTTCATGCATAGATTCCCTCACCTGTCCTTGAGTGGGCCAACCAGCTCCCTGGCTATCCTTTTGCTCTTTTTATATAGACATATTAAAAGTCTTGGGATTTTCCTTAATCCTGCTGCCAATGATTTTTTGTGACCTCTTTTAGCCTTTCCTCTCTCTCTCTTCTGATCCTTGTTGCTGTGACAGGTGTGAAGAAAATAAGGTTAACAGCTATGAGCATTACCCCACTTGAGATTAGGGAGACAGGGAAAGATATGATAACTACTGGTTGTCACACATTATAATTTCACAACAATCACATTAACCTCCAGGTTATCCCACTTCTTCATATTCCACTACCAGACAATCTCTTAAAAAGGACAGAAGGGGGAGAAGAGAGAGAAAGAAAGAAAGAAAGAATGGAAATACATTTTTGCTTTCCACCTCCATCTAACTGTTATGTCAGTGGCAATATGTTTTTTTTGTGGGATATCACATCTGAAAGAAAAACAGAGCTTGCATTTTATATAGCATCTTTCATGTCCTCAATGTATGAAAACACTTTATAGTCCATTAACTATTTTTGCAATCACTATTGTCATGTAGGAAACATGGCATCAATTTGCACAGAGCAAAGTTACACAAACAGCAATCTGATAAAGGTCTGTTAATTTTTTTTGTGCTAATATTTAAGGAATAAATATTGGCCAGAACACAGAATATCTCACTTGCTCTTCTTTGAAGTAGGGTGGTGGGATCTTCTACATTTGAGAAGGTGGATCTCAGTTTCATTTCTCACTTGAAAGACAACACAGCTCTACCACTGCTTAAGTACTGTGCTGGAGCACCAGCCTAACTCTGTGTTCGTGTCTTGAGTGGAATTTGAATACATGAGCCAGAGGCAAAGTGCAACTAACTGATTCACAGTTGACACTTAGCTTGGGTTAGCAGGGTTTCTTACCATTTTGTTCAGCCAAAGCAAACAGTCAATAAGGGGGTTATGGCCAGTGGCAAGAGAGCAGAGTTTAAGATAGATGCCAAACATTGACACACTTCCTCCCTAATGTTCAACTGAAGGAAGTTTCATCTCATCCAAAATACTTCTGTGATCAGTTTTTCTTTATTTACATTAATCAATTTTTCCTAACTGTTTTCCTACATGAATAAGCACTGTTGATCTTGCACCATTATCCCCTTTACCATTTAATCATTCCTATGTCTCATCCGCATGGGCTCTTTCTGCATGACTTTGTGCTTGCTTAGAAACTGTGAAGCATCTAACTTACTCCAGTTTTAGTGGAAACTCACTGATCTGAAATGTTTACTTTTTCTTTCAACAGATGCAGCAATGCTTCAAGCATTTCCTGATTTTAATTCATGAAGTAGTTTTCTTATGCTGCATCAAACAACAATGGCATTTAAACAAAAATGTATTGCCAGAAATTTTGAATGGGTGGCATGGTCAGCAAATGGCCAAAACTCTAATAGAAGCAAACACTAGTTTCATTTAAATAGCATCTGTCATGGAGTAAAATGCTACAAAAGATATTTCACAAAAACGAGCATTTCTAACAAAATTTGATATTGAGTTGCAAAAGGAGAAATAAAATATCTGACCAAAAACTTGCTTTAGGAAGTCACAAAGCATTAAACAAAGATAGTAATGGAGAGATTTTGCAAGGGATGTTCAGATATAAGGCCTAATCAGCTGAAGATCGGTAATGGCACAGCATTGAAAATTGTGGATGGGAAAGGCAGAGATGTGAGGGTCGTAGGGCTGAGAAAACTGCAGAGATTGGGAGGGTCTAATGCAATAGATGGATTTGAAAACAGGATTAAATTTTACAAACAGTGACATTTCTGGACCAAAAGCTAATATAGATAAACAATCAATACGAACAGAGTTTAGAATAAATCAGCATACAGATAGCAGCAGAGTAACAATCTCATAACTAAATATTAGAATTGTGGCAATTAAATATGTGCACAATACAGCTGGTTCCACATGACCGCCACTGGAAAGGAAACAGGTCACTAGGAAAAATTGTAGAGTACAATTAAACTTTAGTAAATAGTGGGCAAATCTTTTATTGAATACACAAACATAGTTCTCTAGATTACTGAAATATCACAGCAGATTGGAAAAGCACAAATGCAGTACCTCGATTCAAGAAAGGAGGGAATCAGAAAGTGGATAACTCTCAACCAGTTAGCCCAGCATCTGCTGTTGGGAATATGCTAGAATCCATTATTAAACAGGTAATAGCAGGACATTTAGAAAATTATGATACAATTAGACAGAGTCACCATGGTTTTGCGAAAGGGGAATTGCATTTGACAAATTTATTGGAATTCCCTAAAGATTTGATAGGCTGGGTGGATAAAGGGGAAGTAATAGATGAATGTATTTCAATTTCCAAAAAGCATCAATAAGATCGCACATAAAGTGTTACTGTACAAGACCTCAGTGTTGGGGCATTAGATGATTATTTGAACAAAACCCATGCGCAACAGTATGGAGGGAAAGGCACTAAGAAAATTGGCACTAAGTCATAAAGCTCATTTTGGAGACTTGGTGTAGACACGATGAGCCTGACGGCCTTCTTCTGTGTTGTAACCATTCTGTGACTATAATTAGCATGGATGGAGGATTGACTAACAAGAAACAAGGAGTTGGGATAAATGGGTCATTTTTAAGTCGGTAAACTATAACAAGTTGAACACCAAAGGATCAGCCCTGGCCAACTCAACTATTTATGATCTATACTAACAAGCTGGATGGGACCAAATGTACAGTAGCCATGTTTGCTGGTGGTACAAAAAAAAGCAAGTTGTGAAGAGGGCACAAAGAACCTGCAAAATAACACACATGTGAAGGGAGTGGAGAAAATTTTGGAAAATGTAATATGGGAAAATATGAGATTGTCTATTTTGATGGGAAGAATAGAAAAGCAGATTATTTGAGAATGACTGCAGATTGCTGCTGTGCAGAGGATACCTTTGTACCTGAATCACAAAAATCTAACTGGCAAGTACAGCATGCGATTAGGAAAGCAATTGGAAGTTTGGCCTTTATTGTAAGGAGGAGTATAAAAGGAGGGAAGTTTGCTACAACTGTACCGAGCATTGGTGAGACTACAGTTAGGGTACTCTACACAAATTTGATCTCTTAATTCAGGGATATACTTGCATTGGAAGCAGATTAGAGATGTTTTATTAGGCTGACCTTTGGGATGAATGTATTGTTGTGAGTCAACAGTCAGAGATTTAGTATTGTTCTGACTTACATATCTAAATAGTGCACCAGGAAATGTTTGAATAAAATCAGGTCTAATGGCTGGATAACCCTACAACTGACACTCCCTATTCCCTATTTGACTAACGATGATAGCCCAACTTCCTCCTTGACCTCATTCTACCCCAACCTGCCAACTCCTGACCACCTAACCCTTCCCCACCTCACCTGCCAGTCACCATACCTCTTACCTTCTCCATCATACCCTTTTACTTTCTCTCTGTAGCTAATTTGGGACATTTAGGCTATTTACTGATTGTAAATATGGCACCTAGTGCCCTAAAAATGATGTGGAATCTCTGTGTTACACCCCATGAGGTTTGCTGCATTGGGTTAGATGTGAAGGATCCTCCATGGGAAGATCTAAGAATGCATTTCTTTTGACTGATCAACGTTGAAAATACGATTTCTAGTTGTGATTGGAAGATTTGGGCCCTTATGATCTTGCAATAAAGATTTGCACAAAGATATGTCAAAAGTGCCACACCTTAAATGTTTATCTCCAGAAGGTAAAAATTGGTTTTGGTTCAAATAACCACAATCTCTTATTTAACTAAGCTACATGCCCCAAACGTCCAGTTGACTTGGTTTTCTTATTGTAATCAGGGTACACTCTCATTTCATGGCAGCCAAAGGGTACTCTCATACTGTTCCAAATGATGAACTTTACAAGATGGCTGTTTTCAAATTTCATCTTTAACTGAAGGTGAAATAGAACATTCTGAAAGGGGAAGCGGTTGAGGTAATTTAAATATCTCTGCTTGAGATAGGCCCATGTGATTTGGTTGTAGTGGGGGAGATATTCATACAGAAAATATTGGAGTATAATTTTTACATGTGGAAAAACTGCTTTATGGCACACAATGGACAAGCAAGATACTGTTGCTTGGGGAAACAAAGCAGATACCATTGTGCAGAAGAGAAAAAGGCTCTTTTGTTTTGACAAACAAATATAATGCTTGGGAGAGTTGGTTTTCTATTCGAAAGGAAGGAGGCAGAACCAATGGAAGTTTTGGACATTTAAGGAACAAAGATTCACCCAAGTGGAAATGACAGACTCTGGTTGTGCAGAATATTTTTGAAGGAGACTGAAAGTTTGGATCTGGTGTGACAGGAAGAATTAGGCCTACTGGAAAGGCAGGAGTAACTTTGGGCTCATTCCTCTAATGATATACGTTTAGCAGAAATGCACAATGAGGGGGTTTGTAAGGTGCATCTCTACTGCATTAATGTGAAAGTGTCTTTTCTTTAGTTTGGTATATTAATAGCCTGCTAAGTAATGCCTGATCTACATTGATTTTAGTTTGTTTATTACATTAAAAATCTTAAAATGTGAAATCTTATCCATAAGTTACTTTAACCATTTTCTGGGTAATTCATTTCTTTTAAGGTACTGGTTCCTAAGAGACCGATATATTTTGTACCTTAAAAGCGACATTTCACAACCAAGATTAGTCACAGATAGGATATTCTTTCCAATCTTAAGTATGTAACCCCATGCAAGGAGGAATCCATGAGACTGCAGATAAATAAATAAGAGTGGAATTCAGGGCAATTATAACTGCAGATTAGTCATCATATTCATCTGCTCTTCCCCATTGCCCTTGCCTTTTTCTCTTCTGCACAATGGTATCTGCTTTGTCCCCCAAGCAACAGTATCTTGCTTGTCCATTGTGTGCCATAAAGCAGTTTTTCCACATGTAAATAATGAAAGACTATTCTTTGTCCTGAAATGTGAGTATTAAATGTGCCCCTTAGCTCCCAATGGTTTTATCACATTTTCTCCCAGATATCCTACAGCAATGAGCAGAGGAACAAGAATCTGTATCAGGAGCTGTCGACATCTCTTTACATACATTGGCAGCATAAACCTCTTTCCAAGCATTACTGCACTACTTCAGATATGTTAGTGAGTCAGAGAAGGATGAATAGTGTTTCACAAAAATATTTGATCAAGGAACGTTTGGAATGAGATCTTGCTGACCACAGTAAATATTCTGATTTCTTCACCAAGTCTTTCAATCCATAGAAGCATAGAACAATACAGGCCCTTTGGTTCTCGATGTTATGCCAAGCTATATCCAAACCCAAGATCAAGCTATCTTACTCCCTATCATGCTGGTATGCTCCATGTGCCTATCCAATAATTGCTTGAAAGTTCCTAAAGTGTCTATCACAGCAGGCAGTCCATTCTACATCCCAACCACTGTCTGAATAAAGAATCTATCTCAGGCATTCCTCCTACATCTCCCATCATGAACCTTAAAGTTATGCCCCCTTGTAACACCTACATCCACCCGAGGAAATAGTCTCTGCATGTCCACTTTATCTATTCTCCTCATTATCATATAAACCTCTATCAAATTGCCTCTCATCCTCCTCCGCTCTAAAGAGAAAAGCCCCAGTTCCCTCAACCTTTCCTCATAAGACCTACCCTCCAAACCAGGCAGCATCCTGGTAAATCTCCTCTGCACTCTCTCCAATGCTTCCACATCCTTCTTACAGTGAGGTGACCAGAACTGCATACAATATTCCAAATGTGGTCTCACCAAGGTCCAGTATAGCTGCAGCACAGCCCTACGGCTCTTAAACTCAAACCTCCTGTTAATAAATGCTAACACACTATAAGCCTTCTTCACAGCTTTATCCATTTGAGTGGCAATCTTCAGAGATCTGTGGATATGAACCCCAAGATTTCTCTGTCCCTCCACATTCTTCAAAACCCTGCTGTTGACCCTGTAATCTGCATTCAAGTTTGTCCTACCAAACTGAATTATCTTGCACTTATCAGGATTAAACTCTATCTGCCATTTTTCGGCCCAGCTCTGCATCCCATCAATGTCTCTTTGCAGCCTGCAAGAGTCTTCCACCTCATCCACTACTCCAATTTTGGTGTCATTAGCAAATTTACTAACACACTCTTTGCCCCCCTCTTCCAAGTCATTGATAAAAATCACAAATAGCAGAGGACCCAGCACTGTTTCCTGTGGTACACCGCTGGTAATTGGCTTCTGGTCTGAAAATTTTCCCTCAACACTACGCTCTGGCTTTCCAACTTTCGAAAGAAGGCCATGCAACAACTGGAGATACTGAAAGCGTGTTGATTCACATCAGTGGTATCAAGATGGATAACAGCATGGCACTGCATCCCACCCTGCACCAAATGGCAGTGCCAGGTTAATCAGCAGTAACAAAAATTCAAGATCCCTGGTTTCTGCAATGGGGCATCAATCTCGCTCTTCAAAGTGTACACCAGCAGTAATAACCATTAACATCATGAAGAGTCCCAAAGAACTTAACAGGAATACTATCATGGAAAATTGACACCTGAGCCATGTATGGAAAAACTAGAGTAAATGACCCAAAAACTTACTTACAGATGAAGGTTTTAAGGACCCACTTTGCAGGAGAAAAAGATAGTGAGGTGGCAAGGTTTAAAGAGAGAATTACAGAATTCAGGGCTTCGGCAGTTGAAGATACGTCCACCAATGGTACAGCAATTAACATCAAGGATGCACAAGAGGCGAGAATTAAATGAGCACAAAATGGCAGGATTCTGTGCTGAATTCTGCATTTGGAACATAATTATGCACAATTGTGTTTCCCTCCGAGTGACTTGGCATGTTGATTTGTCTACTGCTGTCAGTTGGCAGGTTCGAAGGTCTCGGCACGTTACTTAAATTCCAGTCCAGGACGTGCATATTGCTGTCTTCAACCCACCAGCCTTCACCAAACCGTGCGAGGTATCTGCATCCAGAAGGAAAAGGCTTGCAACCTCCAGAAAAAGTCTATTCCTTGATTCAAGCCCCACTCCCTGAGTCCATTACCTGCATGGCCAAATGTTCCACTGAGGTATTTATCACTGCATGTGAGCTTTCAAATGTCCCCTGGCAGTAAGTGATGTCGTATTCCTTTGACTCTCTTGCTTGAGAATTTTGATGCAGCTTTGTTGAGGTCCAGCATCCCTCTCCTTAGTCTTCCTTCTGTCTTCTGATGTTCATCAATTTAACCCTTCCTCCTTCCCCTCTTTGAACAGCCCTCCTTCCACATTTCCCCCGAGTCTGTGTTAGGCCACACCCATCTCATCCACAAACACCAACCTTATCACCCACTCCACCCAAGGTTGAACATCATACCTTTGTGCAGTGGCTACATAAGTCCCTCAACCTGGTCTGGCCCAGTCGAGGGCAGAGTGATGTACAGTGCATCAAGAGCATTACAGCAGAATGTTGATGCACTCACCCCAAAGTCTCTGGCAAAATGCCACTAATTAGCAATCGGGTTTGATATTGACAATTATATGCTGACATGACAAAAGACTGAAAGGCCTAATGGGATGCCAACAGCAGCTGTTTTAATGGGCATTCGTGAGATACAAATGAATGTAAATAGCATTTGTGCCACTTGCCAGCAGAAACCACCACACACCATCACTGAGAAAATTGCAACTTGATTTTATGCCAATGGGTCTCTGATTTTTTGCCTCTCACCAGATTCACCACACCGTTCACCACCAAATGCATTGTGAGCTGGTTTGGAAAATTTCACCATCAGACTGCTATTCTTCTTTAGGTGCCACAGATAGATCCAATCATTTTTATGTGGGAGGAAATAGTGACAGACAGGCTGTCTTGACAGCAGTGCAGCAAATGCAGCCTAAAGGAAGCTTGCCTTGGGACTCAGCCTTCTGGAATCAATGTTTCAGGTCAATGACATTCCTCCAGCTGTTTCTCTGTACACAGATGCTATCTGTCCTCCTGAGCATTTCCAACATTTTCTGTTTATATTTCTGACTCCAGCCTCCACTGTATTTTTTGGAATAATTTAATCCTCCCTCCCACCAGCTTTTAATCAACTCCATTTTTCTTTGTGAAAATACAGTCTTGGGGATATTTTTATGCATTCATGGAATGTGGGCATTACCAGTTAGGCCTTCATTTATTGCCTATCCCTAATTGACTTTTATTAGAAGATATCGTTGTAGTCTGGAATCATGTGTTGGCCAGATTAGTTAAGTGTGGCAGATTTCCTTCCTAAAGGGCATTAGTGAACCAGATGGGGTTTTACAATTGGTCTTCATTTTTTGATTTTTATTGAATTCAAATTCCACCATCTGCCATGGTGAGTTTCAAATCCAGGTTTCCAAAACATTACCCAGAGTCTCTGGCTTACTAGTCTAGTGATAACACCATTATGTCACTGCTTCACCAGTCTTGCTCTGTGCACAGATATGAAATTCAACGCTATTGTGCGTAAATGATCAAACCAAGCATCTGTGGTTACTGACTTTGTACAGAAATGAACATGAATTTCTTTTCATTTGGTAATATACTTTCCAGTCATTTGGATAACGTAGCTGTTATAAGACATGATATAATAATGACAAAACAATTTATTACCCAATAAGAGATTATCCTGAATACTTCTAATAAGAAAACCTAAATAACAAAGGTAAATAATGCAAAAAAAATCATCAGAAGTCCCAGTTTTCAAAAGCAAGGTTACAATCAAGATTGAAATAAATAATCCTCCTCCAGCAATTAAATGGGACATACCCAATCCGTGTAACAGTTGTCCTTCCTTTTCCTGTAAAAACACATCTAGCAGTAATGGTGTCACCATATTTAATATCCACTGAATTGTCCATTTGATAGAAAGCCTAAGAAGAACAAAATTCCGATTAACAAAATTAACAAAAGCTTCCTTGGCAATTATTTTTCAAAGATTAAATTTTAAACAATTTAAATGGATAGCATTTAAAGTTAATGACCCAAAATTTGTTGCCAAAACAACCCAGCATTATTATGTAAATTGTTCAGCAACTTGCAGTGAGGAAGAAATAGCCCATGAATTATAAATTGCAACAATTTGCTGAATGATTTGCACTGCTCCATTCAGTCTTTTGACATTGCTCTGTCATTCAATGAGATTAGAGTCAAAGTTTTATGACACAAAATAAGGCCCCTATGTCTGCACTCACCATTAAAAACCATGATTGATCTTCCACTTCAGTACTATCTTCCTGCACTATCCCCACATCACTTGGGGTTTTTAATATGTAGAATCTCAGTCTTGAACATATTGAACAACTGAGCTTCCATAATCCTTTGGAACCAAGAATTCTAAAAATGCTAAAGAAGTGAGGTCTCACCAAGTCTTTATATAATTGCAGTGAGGTATGTTACTCCTATATTCAAATCCTCTTTCAATAAAAGCCAAAGTACCTTTTTAATTGCTTATTGTATTCGCAAGTTTAGCTTTCAATAACTCAGGAACAAAAATACCCAAATTGAAATTCCAACACTTGCCAACCTTTCAGCATTTAAAATATACTCTATTTCTGTTTCCTCTTACCAAATTTTACATTCTTCCATATTGTACTCCATCTGCCTTTTTTTTGCCCACTCACTTAGCCTGTCCAAATCCCCTCGAAGCATCTTTGCTTCCTCCTCACAATTCACAGTTTCATCTCACTTTGAATCATCTGCAACCTGGAAATATTATACTTAATCCTACATCAAATCATTGACACGGATTGTGAAAAGCTAGGTCCAAATACTGATCCTTGTGGTACCCCATTAGTTACAACTTGCCACCCTGAAAATGACCCATTTATTCCTATTCTGTCCTGTCCATTAACCATTTCTCAATATATGTCAATACATTCTCGTAATCTCATGCACTTTAATTTTGTTTACTAACCTTGTGAAAATAGTATCAAAAACTTCCTGAAATTCCAAATGCCCCATATCTACTAGTTCCCCATCTATTCTGCTACTTACATCCTCAAAAAGCTCCAACTGATTGATTCAACATGATTTTTCCTTTAAATCCATGCTGATTCTACCCTATCTTCCCATTATTTTCCAAGTGCCCTGTACCACAACCTTTATTATAGATTCTAGTACTTTCTCTACAACTAATATTAAGCTAACAGGTCTGCAGTTCCTTGTTTTCTCTCTCCTTTTTCTTAACTATAGGGGGGTTAAATTTGCTACTTTCCAATCTGCGATAGTCATTACAGAGTCTATAGAATTTTGAAAGATGCCCCTCAATGCATCTATCTCTCCAAATGCTTCCTTCAACATTTTGGAATGTAGATTAACTGGTCTAGAGGATTTATTTATTTTAAATCCCATTAACTTTTTTACTTATCTTCTTACTAACATTAATACCTTGCAGTTTCTCATTTACAGTAGTTCTTTGATTCTCTATTACTTCTGAGAGGTTTTTTTTTATATTTTCCTCTGCGAGGATGGACATAAGAACAGGCACATGAACAGAATGGGAATGGAGGGGTTTGGAAAACTGATTTAAAATATGGATCATGAGCCTTGGGGGTCCCTGGGAAGTGTGTAAATAGATGATGATATTGATGTACTTGTTTTTATCCTGCAGGTGCTTTGGTCCACCTTGTTGTCTAACAAGGGGCATACACACGATGGGTCATGAGAGGGCTGCTCTTGGATCTTTTTCCAGAGTATCCTAGTGCTTCACGTCATAAGTGTATGCTTGACCTGGACCATTTGATGGGCAACACGACAGCTCAGTGACTATCGCTGTGCAGATACATGGATTTGGGCCTGTGTCTGTGGGAGTTTGCGCATTCTCCCCGTGCTTGCATGGGTTTTCTCCGGGCGCTCCGGTATCCTCCCACATCCCAAAGATGTGCTCTTAGGCTAATTGGCAAAACAAATTCTCCCTAAATTGTCTCAAATTTGGTTTTTAATCCATAGATCTATAAACATGGATAGTGATGGCGGATAGAGGTGGGAACATCGGAGTGGAGGCACGGGCTTGTTGGGCCGAAGGGCCTGTTTCCCGTGCTGTTTTGTTCTTTGTAAGAGTATTTTCTTAGTCGCTCTACGATTTCCTTATTCCCCATTATAAGTTCTCTCATCTCCGTTTGTAATGGACCCACATTTGTTTTGTTAATCTTTGCCTTTTTACATATCTGCAGAAACTTTATAACGTTTCTCACTAATTTACTCTCAAATTCCATTTTCCCTTCTTCATTTTTTTCTTGGACTTCCTTGCAGAGTTCTAAAATGCTCACCAATATTTTGGCAACTTCATACGTCTTTACTTTTGATCTAATATACTTCATGATTTCTTTTGTTAGCCACGTTTGGAACATCTTTCTCTCTGCACTTTTGTGTATGAAAGAATTGTATTTTTGTTGTAAACTATGTATTAGCCATTGTCCATTCACTTCATATCAAAGAACAAAAGAAAATCATAGCACAGGAACAGGCCCTGCAGCCTTCCAAACACTGACCATGCTGCCCAACTCATCTAAAGCCCCCTACCCTTCTGGGGATCACATCCTTTCATTCCCATCCCATACATGTATTTGTCAAGATGCCCCTTATGCAATCTTTTAATATAGTTTCCCAGTTTGACTTTCATAGTTTTCTTTGTTTAATTTTAAGATCCTAGCTTCTGATTGAAATATATCATTTTCAAACTTTATTTAAAATTCTATTATATCTTGGTTGCTTACTCCTGAAGGCTCCTTTACAAGGTTAATTAATACTTTACAATTCCACAATGTTAGATCCAAAATAGTCTACTCTCTAGTTTCCCGAATGTACAGCTCTACTCGACATGGCTCTATTGTAACTGCTTCATACGCAATCATTTCTTATTTTCTCTCTCAATCCTTAAATATCATTGGTTAGGAGATAGACTGACAGTCAGTATTGTTCATCAACTTCTCAATTGTCCTGTAGCAGCATCAGTTAACACACTCAGCAACTTACAAGACTAAGCAATGTTGAATTTAAGGATGGAATGGAACGGAACAGGGAGGGTGCAGGAATAGTCTAACTAATGGGATGCACTGCAAAAAAAACTTACTTCAGAAAGAATTGCACCAATATTTGCAAATTGCATGAATGCAGAAGACAAACCTGCGGCAGTTGTGGACTCTGTCGGCCTATTAATGTCCATTTGCCATCTCTTACTCTGTATCCGCTAACCACCTGACCTAAAATTACAAAAATCAACATTGAACATAGTTACTGGCAAAGTAAAAATGCACTGAAGCATACAATTCAACACACATCGTATCTTAAAAGAGTATTACTGAAAACTACTACTCGAGGTCAATGAATTACAAATTATATGTCTGGTTAACATGTGCAGTCAGATGAAACAGAAATAATTGTGTTATACCAACATATTACTTTCTCCAATAAGTATTGATTAAAATGAAATTCTATTTCTAGAAACTAGCTGTAAACTTGAACATTGATTTGTGTTCTTTTCAAACATTTGTTGTTGAGAAATTGTTAGAAGCCATTATTAAGGAAGTAATAACAGGACATTTGGAAAGTCAAAACATAATCCATCAATCAGCATGGTTATATGAAGTGCAAATCGTTTTTGACTAATTTGCTAGAGTTCTCTACCAGAGGTATTCCAGGTCAACTCAATCATACCACCAAAAACAATTGATTATGGGCATGTCACTGGTTTCAGGATGGAATCCTAACCTGAATCCTGAAGGAGACAAACAATTATAAAGTAAAGAAGTTTAAAACAGCCTTTTACAAGAATGTAATGGGGACAGACCAACATCACCCACCCTGCACAGATTAGTTCTTCAACTTTGACCTTTCTGGTATGTGAGCAACAGAGAGTCTTCACAAATGCAGGAAAATCACAGGGTCAATGCCATGTTCTTGTTAGTCACATCTTGGCAGGCAAATCATACATTATTAGGCTCTTTATACCTGACTGCATTTTCTGCCTGCTGTCAAATTTTCCCACTTTAATTCCCCCCTCAGTATTTATAATGAATTTCTGATGAAAACAGCTTGTATAAACATGTAATGCTGTTGTAATATCCATCAATCAGTAATGGTGCTATATTACCTCAGTTTCAAACATCTCTGTTCTTCAGCCTGCTATAGCAGAGAAATTTCTGTCTCAATCAATTCTATTTCTCGACTTTGCAAACTTCCCCAGAAGTTTCACACTATTCATAAACAATATGACGAATAATATTTCCAGTCATATTAGAAACTTGATTAATTTCATAACTTTATATGATCTCACCACCATAAAATAACTTACAGTTTTAAGATGTTATCATTGAAATCTTAAAAAGTCTATGGTTTCTTTTTCAGGATTTTTGTAATGAATTCATTATGGCAGAAACCAGTCTAGCTTGCAAAACTGTGCTATATAGAAACCTGATGCAGGCAGGATTAGCCCACTGAAATTCAAAATTAAAAATTCAAGAATTACCACTTCAATCATCTATGGAACCACCCCCAAGCCAGGTGTGGTTAAAATGAATTGCAAAAACAATATGATACTGGATGAGTATTTGTTCAAGATTCAAAATAACAATAAACATGGGTGATTAAATTCTCCACGAAAATGATTAATGTGCTATTTGCAATAGGGATGAGTCATCCGTGGAAGGCAATGACAAACTGGGATTGTGTGGGCTAAAAAATTGGATTAATAGTTTTAGGTTATACTCTTCATCTTCAAAATTTACCAATTTGTTTTGTTGCTTCCTTGAGATAATTGTTTTAATTAGTGGATATAAAATCATTGGGTTTATAGAGAAAATAGGCGTAATGAGTTGAGTCACCTTTTCATATTCCATCTATTCCTTTGACTATGTAATAAAAATACTATGAAGGACAATTTAGAAAACCGACATGTTTTATAATGCAAACTTTCTGCATTCTTACAAGAAGCTTTCTCATGCTTTTCAGAAAAGGAAATCAAGAAAGATAACATTATTCTTACCTAATTGATGAGTATGTGTTCTGAAGGCAAATGGATGTATAGTAGTCTGTTTATATAAACAAGCAATATCTGCATTTACGACTGAAAAAAAAAATTTACAAGGAGTTAGGTAGAAATTACAGCACGGAAACAGGCCATTCTACTTAGCTGCTCAATGCACAACACTCCATCACTGTACTTCATCACAACATATAACTTCCTAATCCCTTCTTCCCAATTTATTTATCTAGCTTCCCTTTCAATTCATCTATATTATTCACAATTCCAACGGTTACTTTGTGTATATTTCAAACCCAAGAAACTACTTAATGTGACAAGTTCTAAATTCGTACCATTCTTTAGATAGGGAGTTATCTCCTGAATTCCTGATTGAATTTATTACTCTCTCATAATTATGGCCCCTAATTTTGAGTTTCCCCAAAAGTGGAAAGATCTAGGTATTTACATTGTTATTCTTGTAACACACAGAACAGGGGGCTCCCTGATGAGTCAGTGGAAACACACAATGACTTGCTAAGCTACATGGACTAACACAGTCCAAAATTTCATTAGGCAGAACATATGCTTATAGACTGTAAAATCTTAACTTTTTCCAGTTCATTGGCTGAAATATTAACTTTTTCTCTTTCCTCAGAGTGTTTCTAATATTTTTTGTTTTAATTTCAGATTTGTAGCATTCGGAGTATTTTGACAACCAGTAAACATTAAGTCACTTTTAATACCAGATGATGTCACAGCACATGTTGAGCATGTAATTGAAGCTCATTCTGGGCCATTTTATTTTAACCCTTGTTTCATATCCAACACCAGAATTCATATGAGCAATCTTGACTTACTGAAAGATTACAGTTTACAAAAATCACAAATGTGATTTAAAATCTGATATTCCATCTGTTTGGAAGAGTGCAAGACCTGGAAGACTTCAAATACATTCATTTTGCATACTGAAATGTGAAAACAGACTAAATTCTGAAAACGGTAATGGGTATGCAACGAAAAGTAAACAGAAGTTCATTTTTGTATGTATTTGATTCATGCCAGCAAAATAACCTTGGATCATTAGACACGCTGGCTGTCTTACAAATTACATTTTAAAACAAAGCAGAAAATGTGGGAGAAACAGTCCAATATGATTTCTTCAGAGCTTCTGTCCAGAAGGATCATATTGGATGTAAAATATTGGGTGGAATCTATCCAAACTTTGTCAGCTTCAGTGAGAAAACTAGAGTGCCTTCTTCCAGCTGCACAGGCAGGCTTTCTAAACAGATTCTCAATCTGGGGCTATAGTTTGCGCCATTATTCTGGCAATGTGGTAAACTGCCCTCCCCAAAAAGATCAGATTCCTGTCCTCTTCCCTTCCCGCCCACAAGCATCAGGATTTCCCCAGCCCTAAAAGGAATCCTCTCCCCTCAATGGGACTATCTAGAGAGCCAGCCCTGGCAGTGCCCAGTTGGCAATAGTGGGGGCAGTACCCAAGCATGTATCTCTTCTCTGCCGGAAGCTATACTTACTTTTACACTACCAACAGGTCTCTTGGCTGCTTTATGTTTTTAAAAACCTGTTGTGAACCTTGCGACTATGAATATTCAGTGAAGAGGACAAACATATTGCAGGGAAGCCCTAGAATGATATTCCAATTTATTGCAATGAGGTTCATGCTCACTACGGTGCATCGTCTTTAACGCAACCTCAAAATCACCTCCACTAACACAGCTTCTCTCTCTGTATAGACTCTACCAGACCTGCTAAGCTTTTCCAGCATTTTCTGCTTTTACTTCAGTTTCCAGCACTGACAATACTTTGTTTTTATTTTGAAACAAGTATCTGCTGATGGATTTCAATGATTTGGTTTTACAATGGCTTAATAATTTGCTATAGTTAGATCTTAAAAATCTAATTTCAAAATTATTCATGTAAAATTTGTGTGGATCAAAGCAGGCAATATAAAAATAGTCAACTTATTTGCAAAGCTACTGTTTTAGAGGAACTAACAAGTCAAGTTCTATTCACTCTGCTGTTAGCAGTAATAGAACACTAATTATCTCTCATTACCAATATTGTGATACAAGGTACTCATCTGAGGATTACATTTCATAGTCGTGTAAATTTTCCCACTGAATGCAAATGATTGGCCTTGTAGATACACTAAGTGTGCTGTCAGCATATTACTGTCAACATAGTCTTTCAGCTTTTCGTTTGCATTATGTCAAGTAATTGGAAGGTATTTGAATAATACAGTATAATCTAAACAGCTGTGGGATGCAGGTTCCTAATTTCGGTGATGTTGCCAAAGGAAGCAATCAGCATAGTTTGCGCTAAGAATAACTTCATAGAGGTGCTTGCCTGGTAATAGAGTGTACCTGCAGGTTGGGATTAAGTTACACAGATCATAAAATCAGAGAGAAATTCCTGGCACACTTCAAATATAAATAAAAGTTTTTGAATTAAGCACACAATTTCATGCACAAACAATCCTCAAACTAACCCTGTACATAATATATTCCAAATGCTGCATTTTGTGCGAAAACAAATAACAAAGAACAAAACAGCATGGGAAACAGGCCCTTCGGCCCAACGAGCCCGTGCCGCCACCCCAATGTTCCCACCTCTACCTGTAATCCCTGTCTATGTTTATAGATCTATGGATTAAAAACCAAATTTGAGACAATTTAGGGAGAATTTGTTTTGCCAATTAGCCTAAGAGCACATTTTGGGATGTGGGAGGAAACCGGAGCACCCGGAGAAAACCCACGCAAGCACAGGGAGAATGCGCAAACCCCCACAGACACAGGCCCAAATCCACGTATCTTCACAGCACAACGATAGTCACTGAGCTGTCATGTTGCCTGTCAAATGGTCCAGATCAAGCGTACACGAACGACGTGAAGCACTAGGATACTCTCGAAAAAAATCCAAGAGCAGCCCTCTCACGACTCATTGCGTGTAAGCCCCTTGTTAGACAACAAGGTGGACCAAAACACCTGTAGGATAAAAACAAGTATCATCATCTATTTACACACTTTCCAGGGACTCCCAAAGCTCATGATCCATATTTTAAATCAGTTTTCTATACCCCTCCATTCCCATTCTGTTCATGTGCCCATCTAAGTGTTTCTTAAATAACTCCAGAGTATCTGCCTCCACCACTTTACTTGGCAGCGCATTCCATACCCCCACCACCCTCTGTGTGAAAAAACTCCCTCTAGCATCCAAATTATACCTTACCCCCCTCACCCTAAGCCCGTGACCCCTCGTGCTATTCGAGTCCATCCTAGGAAAAAGCTTAACCCTGTTTACTCTATCTATACCCCTCATAATCTTGTACACTTCTATTAGATCTCCTCTAAGTCTACGTCTTTCTAAGGAAAACAGTCCCAATTTGCCTAACCTCTCCTCGTAACTCCGACCTTCCATACCAGGCAGCACCCTGGTAAACCTCCTCTGCACTCTCTCCAGAATCTCCACGTCCTTCCGGTAGTAAGGTGACCAGAACTGGACACAGTATTCCAAATGAGGTCTAACCAACACTTTATACAACTGCATCATTAAAGACCAGCTCTTGTACTCTATACCCCTTCCTATAAAGGCGAGCGTACTATAGGCTTTCTACACAACCTTCTCCACTTGCTCTGCCACCTTCAGAGACTTGTTCACCTGCATCCCCAGGCCCCTCTGCATTTCTATATTCTTAATAGGTTTACCCTTTATCATATACCTCCTTCCTACATTCTTTCTCCCAAAATGCATCACCTCACATTTATCAGGATTGAATTCCATCTGCCATCTATCTGCCCAAGCTACCAGCCTATCTATGTCCTACTGCATCGCCTGACAATGCTCCTCACTATCCACAAGTCCAGCAATCTTTGTATCGTCTGCAAACTTGCTGATCACTCCACTTACTCCCTCTTCCAAATCATTTATATGTATTACAAATAGAAGAGGTCCCAGTGCCGAGCCCTGTGGCACACCACTAGTGACCGATCTCCAGCTAGAAAAAAACAAGGAAAATATATTAATATCAAAATAATTCCTAAAAGATAAAAAAATTTTAAACTTTTTTTCAGCATAGCATTCCTATAAATTGTACTATGATGGTGACCATCACAACAAACTTTGAGCCTATCGAGGCTGGAACAGGCGACATTTGCAACATATCCAAACTCATCATCCTCTGTTGCACAAGGAAGTTTTCTGAGACTCTACGTGAAGAGAGTTGGACATATTTTAATCTCTCTTGCCGGGGAGCAACAGGGGGAATGAACAGGCAGTTTCATAATGATTGCAGATTTTCCCAGAATGCCACTGACAGCATGCACCATCACTATGCAGCAGTCACCCGTCAAGTTTGAGATGTACCTAAATGGACGGGATTCCATTCAGCATACAAGTGGTGTGTGAAAATAAACAGCATTTTATGAAAGTCAACGCTTGTTGTATTGGTATCTTTATACTGCAACGATCTGCTGTATTATCTACAACTAAGCTAACACAACAAACCAGAAAGTGGATACTGGATGAAAAGAGGCATGTACACATAGGAAATATGCATTAATGGATGCCATACTGTTATAAGAAATGTGATTGAGAAGATTATTGGATGTTTACGTAATGGTTCCATTGCCTGGATCACTCGAGCAGGAGCCCTGCCATAGTCAACACAGCACGTCCAGATTCATGTTATGTGCTGCACCACGTCATGAGGAAGATACAACCCTTGCCGATAGTTGCATACTGACAAAGTCCTCTATCTTTATAAGCTGTGTCTGAACCACAGTCTCACCACCATTTCATTTACTTCGATAATTATATTTACTGTACAGATTTATTTCTTGTTCTTTCTCCAATGTTGCTTTTTTTACAATTTTCCACATGAAGTTTTATCAGTCAAATACCTGCCAATCCACTAACCTGTCCATATCCTTCTCAAAGTTGCTTGTAATCACCATTAGTTAACTATAATTTTCTTGTGTCATATTTAAATATTGCTATTTTCTGGGTCCAAGCGATACTTTCTTATTGACAGGAATATATCATGTATGAAAGATTTATCACTGTGAGACATTAATGTAGTACTGAACCTATTGTATTCTTGATCCTATTTTGCCGGAGGAGCAAGTACAAAATGTCATGGCCACATTCACAGACCAAGCACTGGCATCTGAACAACTACATCACCACAGTGCCTGGAACCACAAAAATGTCCTTAACCATCAGAACAATGACAGGGCTCATGATTACTGGTCAATACCAACATATCTGTTCAACTATGTCCATCAAACTGGTTCCTGCATGATAGGTAAAGAGATGTTCTTGAAAGATCAACAACGAAGCTCTTAAGGATCAGACTGGTTTAATGAAAATAATCAGGATATCACTGAACTGACTGCTCGCAAGCGCAAGACTGTATACCTGACAGAATGATGCAAACTCAATAGAAACTGGCTTACCAACAAGCAATGGCTGAGGTACAAAGATGCATTCATGAAATGAAAAATGTGTGGTGAATAGACAAGGAGAAGGAAATTCAAAATCCTGCTAACATAAATGAAATCCAGGGCTTCTTCACTACCACAAAGATCATTTCTGGCCCAAAACTCAAGGACCAGCTCCTCTGAGGTTTAAGGATGAGGGAGGTCCGATTATGGAACGAGAAACTCTCAACGTCTGTTGGAGAGAGCACTTGAAAGATCTTACAAATCAAGATTCAATTGCTGACCTGAACACTTTCAACTCTATCCCACAACTGAGTTGGTATAGACTCGATGGGCCAAACGGCCTCCTTCTTCACTGTAGGGATTCTATGAACACCCCAACAAGCGATCATAGAATCCTACAATGCAGAAGGAGGCCATTTAGCCCATCAGGTCAGCGCCGACCACAATCAAATCCAGGCTCTATCACATAACACCATGCATTTACCCATCTAATCCCCTGACATTAAGGGGCAATTTAGCATGGCTAATCCACTTAACCCGCACAGCTTTGGACTGCGAGAGGAAACCGGAGTATCCGGAGGCAACCCATGCAGACACAGGGAGAGCTTGCAAATGCCACACAAACATGGCCAAGAATCAAACCCAGGTCCCTGGTGTTGAGGCAGCAGTGCTAACCACTGTGCCACCCCATTTACTGTACAAATTTATTTCTTACTCATTTTCCAACATTACTTTTTTTCAATTCTTCACATGAAGTTTCATCAGCCAAATACCTGCCAATCCCTTAACCTGTTCACATCCTTCTCAAAGTTGCTTATAATCGCCATCAGTTAACCATAATCCTTTTTTTGTGTCATATTTAAATATTGCTATTTTCGGAGTCCAAGCAATGCTTACTTATTTACAGGAACTGGTCATATACTGAGGCCTTATCACTGAGGGACGTTAACGTATTACTGACACTATTTTGCCGGAGGAACAAGTACAAAATGCCACAGCCACGTCCACAGTCCAAGCATCTGAATAATTACATTTCCACAGTGCCTGGAACCACAAAGATGTCAATAACCACCAAAACAACGACGGGACTGATGTTCACTGATGAGCTCGGAACTCTGGCAATGCCTATGGAGATGATGAAAGATATTTTATAAATGAAGAACAACATAGTAGCAGGTGATGGAAACCCACTAAAATATTTAAGCACATTACAGCTCCAGGCCCTTATAGAACTGGAACGAAGAGGAAGTCCTAGTCCTAGTGATTTTATGGATGATTTGACTGTGACACAGAAGGGAACAAATGCAACTTTAGAAATTAAACAAGCATCTATCTGCTTTCTATTGCAGGAAGGATTACAAGAATTCTTCTAAATCGACTTATTATATCTCCTGAAGAGCTCTGTCCTGAATCTCATTGTGGGTTTTCGCCATCAAAAGGCACAGCTGACGTGGTAATTACAGAACTCCATCGACAAAAAAATATAATTAACACCAAGCTATGTAGTATTCTTTAACTTGACAAAGAGCTTTGACTCTGTAAATCGTGAAACACTCTGGAAAATTCTGAAGCACAGATGTCCTCCAAATTCTGTTACCATCCATGCCTATTTCATGATAGGTAAGTGGTGATCCTTAACAACGGATCCAATACAGACCATTCTGAGGTTAGGATAGAAGCAAAGGGGTTAAGATCATTGAATGCAATAGAGTTCTACGAATTAAGTACAGCACAGCTCCTTGGGAAGCAGCTGTCAATATGTTTCAGGGTATTTCTCACACTTGCAGATGATCAGCACAAACAAGCTGACTAAGGAACAGAGGGTGATAACCAAAAGCCACAACAGCAGGTATGAATGTTTAGAAGGTGTAACCATGTAGGTATATCTTGTTAGTAATTAATCATAATTAGGCAACCATATAGAGGCTATAGCTGATTGGTATATTCACCTGACATACTTGATTACTTCACTTATTAGTTATAATTGGGATATCATGACTTCAGAACAAATATATACTTGTGATTGGTACATGCAAATTATTTGCATGATAAATGCATGCCATTTATCACTCAGGAAGTCTGCATGCCACCTTATGGAAGGCAAACATCATCGCTATGGCATAAATAAAAATAGATTTAAAACTCTGAAAACTCACCTGTTCTGTCAAGAGTGTGAAGTAAGAGTTTGCTGGAAAGCAGCAAAACTCCATATCAAGGAATAAAGCAAAGTTTTATTCTGAATCACAAAGTTGGTTTGCAAGTGCATGAACCACAAAAGTTGGTTTGTAGGTGCAGTAGGTAATTAAGGAGGTTATGTTGTAGCTGTATAAGTTGCTAGTGAGGCCACACCTGGAGTATTGTGTACAGTTTTAGCATCCCTACTTGAAAAAGGATATACTGGCACTGAAAGAGGTGCAGAAGAGATTCACTAGGTTGATTCTGGAGTTGAGCGGTTGGCTTGAGGAAAGACTGAGTAGACTGGAACTACACTCATTGGAATTTATAAGGATGAGGGGGCATCTTATAGAAACACAAAATTATGAAGAGAATAGATAATGGGAAGCAGATTTAAGATCGAGTTGAAGAAGAACTTCTTCACTTAAAGAGTTGTGAATCTGTGGAATTCTCTCCCCAGTAAAGCATTTGAGGCTATCGCGTTGAAAGTTTTTAAGAAAAAGATAGATTGATTTTTGAATTAAGGGCTATGATGAGCAGGCTGGTAAGTGGAGCCGAGTCCACAAAAAGATCAGCCATGATCATACTGAATGGTGGCGCAGGCTCACTGGCTTACTGGTTCCTAGTTCTTATTTTAAAAATTACACTCAAACTCTTCTTTGATCTTCCTTGCTGCTATGTTCCATCAGACTAGTGATAGGCTCTTTGCTGGAGTGCAGCTTATTGAGGGAATGGAGAGTAAACTATTTAATTTCAGAGGACACCAATCAAAAACTAAAGCCACCCTGATCCTCAGTCATTGAACTCCAATATGCTGATGATGTTGAAGTATTGTGACAGAAATGGATCTCCAGAGAATCACTATGACATATATTGAGGCATATAGGAAGATGGAATTTGCACTCAATATTCATCAAGCTCCAAATGCATCAGCCCTATGATTAGGATTCAAGGTGAATGCCTGGGAAATATAGAAGACTTCCAGTATTTTGGAAATAATATTTCACAGAAGGCTGACATTAGCAAGAAATCAGAATCTCGGGAAGGCTGCTGGTGCAGTCTTTAGCCTCTTCATAAGCAAGAATTTGATGATCACAGCATCAAAATTGAAACCAAGCTCACAGTCTACAATATGGTTGTGATTTCTTCCTGAATGAACAGGGCTGAAACATGATGTTTAGGATGCACCTCAAAGCACTGGATTCATACAATCAACGCTGCCTGTGGAAGATTTTGCTTATTCAGAGGGAAGACAGACCAACTGACAGCAATACCCTCTCAAAGGCATCAAAACTATGATCATCAGCCATCAGCGTTATTGGGTTGGTCATACAGTGCAAACGTCAGACACTAGGCTCCCAAAGGAGGCCTACTTCATCTAACTGGGGTAGACCAGCAAAGAACAATAGAAGAAACCCTTCAAAGATATGTTAAAAGCCAAGAAGAAGAAATGAAACACTGACATTAACACCTGAAAGTTTCTGTAGAAAGGATCCCAGCATTTTGAGACAGAAACATGACTAAAGAGAAAGCTAAGTTAAAGGAACATACCATGACTTACAACCAAATACTACATATGACAACAAATGTCTGATGTGCCAAAAATTCTGTAGATCACGAATCAACCTATCAGTCATCTTTGGACTCAGAGAAGATAATCATCCTCACTAACATGAGATTATTAACACAGATGACAAATCAACTGATGTAATACACAGACAACGAGACAGTCTAGGGATCAATATTGTAAACCGAGGGACAGTTAGAGCAGCACATCAGTATCACCTCAGTGTTGGCAAATCAATTGCAATATATAATTTTTCATAATATATGCAAATATGTTTTCTCATCTATTTTTGATTACTCCTGTGTAATTTCATATTGAGTATGTGGAGGTGAGAGTGGGGAGATTTGTTGGGAAAGTGTTATAACTGGTTTTGGATTTGACCAGAAGCTGTAAAATCAGATCCAAAGTCTCATTTGACTACATATGGTGTCTGATATAACAGCAACACATGGCATACTATAAAGAAATTAGCAACAATGCTTTTTGCACCTCCTTTTTAAATGCATATTTTTTGCAATTTTACCATAAAGTGAAGACTGCTAGTAAAATCAATGAAATATGATATTTCATAACAACTTAATCAAAAGATACAAATGTATTGAAGTAAACAGTCAAGGCTCACCTTTTTCTCCTGGTGGAATGACAGTATCTTCAGATAAGAGGAGGTAAATGCCAGCAATCAAAGGTTGTCTACAGAAGAAAGTTGGCAAAATTATCTTGCAAGTTCACCTACGAAATATTATAAGACTTTTTGCTCACAGGCTATCTATAACAGGCATTTTGAATACTGATTACTTAGGATTTTATTATTTAGTGAATATGAATCCCCAATATGAAGCAATAACTTTCATATTTGTTGACTTTGAGGTGATTTGTGCACCACTTGGTCTGTAAAGACAGTCCTTTGTAACATGTAACATATTTTTTGTCCCTTCACAAGTGCAAATGGGATTTGTACTGAGGCTCCAGCAGTGGAGGTTGGCTGAATGGGGTCTTGATCTGTTCTGAACCCGTTTAGCAAGGTGCACTCTCTTCATAGTTGTTCAAAGCCTGCCATTTGATTGGGTTTGTCACCAGAAGCTTGTTAATGATTTCCCATTCTTGATCCTAGGCATGTCTGCTGGAAGATTTTTTTCTCAGGTAGTTGCTGCATATGGGGTGCCAACATGGAAAGTGGGCATTTGACGGGCTGAACACGTTATCAATGTGTGAAATGCAGCACAGACAGTTTCAATCAGTTTGTGAGTTTTTGTCAGTCTCTACCCATAAGTAGAAGGAGGCCTTTCAACCCATCAAGTCTGCATTGACCACAATCCCACCATGTCCTTTCCCCATAACCTTACGCGTTTACTCTAGCTAGTCCCTTTGACATTAAGGAGTAATTTAGCATGGCCAGTCCATCTAACATTGAACAACATTCAATTAGCAACTTCTTCTGAGAATTCTAAACTTGCCTTAAACAATGCAAAAGAACCTAAGGCTACTGAATATGAATAATGAAAATTATGGGTTAGTTTCATTAGACATTGACCCTTAAACATTAAGGCAATTGAGGCAATGCATGTATTGGATTTTAAAATGGGGGCTTAAGATGGAAGAGAAAGGTCAAAATCTAAAGTTGCCAAACTCAGTACCGACAGCTGCTATGTGTCTAATTGGAAGATGAGATGTTGCTCTTGCAGCTTGCACTAGACTTCACAAGAGCATTACAGCAGGCCAAAGATGAAATATGGGCATGAGAGCATGGTGCTGAATTAAAATGTCTTGCAACTGAAGGTTAAGGTCATGCTTGTGGATAGACCAAAGGTGCTTTGCAAAATGATCATGCAGTTTGCAATTAGTCTCCGCAGCGTAGAGGGGACAGTCTTGGTCCTTTACCCAACGAGCAGCGAATACAATATATTGCTAAGAGACTGGTTCTCTTAGCTGGTTAGTTCTAGAAGTAAGGACTGTTCAAGTGAGGATCGATCACAATCTAACTAAATGGCATGGCAGGCTACAGAGATCATACAGCTTGTACTTGTTCTTATTCCTTATGTTTTTGTGACCCCAAGGATTAAATTAAGAGTACTTACATAAACGAAGGTTTCATTCTCTGGAATGTAGATTTAATTGCAATTTTCAAAATATGAAGAAATAGCATAGATAGAAACCATTTCTGCTTGTTGGGGTGACCAAGACTAGGGTTATGGCCTAAAAGTAAGGGCTAGATCTTTCTGTGAGGATACACTTGTATATGCAAAGAATATCAAAAGTTTGGAACACTTCCACAAATAGTAAAAAATGCTAGATCAATAATTTATTTTAAAACCGAGATTGACAGATTTTGGTCAACCAGAGGAACGAAGGGATATGGGGCAAAGACAAGTATGTGGAGTCAGGTTGCAGATCTGCCATAATCTCTCCAAATGGCAGAATAGGTTCAAGTGGTTAAATGGCCTTCTCCTGTTCCAGAAATACATCATTCAGCCCCTGGAGAGCTTGTTCTGCCATTCAGGGGAATCATGGTTGATTGTCTCACCTGATTCTGATGTAAGGGTATATCCCTTGTCCTGGAGTCAGTGAAAAAAACCTTTCAAAATTTTAGAACCCTCAACTCACCTCTTAACCTTTTGTATTCCTGGGAATACAAATCTAATTTATGTAATTTTTTTCATTGTATAAACACTGGAGACCTAGTAACATTCAGGTGAGTCGATTTATTCTTGTTTCTAAGATGCAGTTGCCAAAACTCTCCACAGTACTCCAACCGTGGCTTAACCAATGCTCGGCACAACAACAAAGGAGCACCATGTCCCATGAATGAATTTTTAAAATCCCATTTCAGTGATCTGTGCTCATATACCTCTAAACTTCTCTGAACTTTCACAATTCCCGGCTTTTACTATTTAAATAATACTTGGAGATATGTGTTTTTGATGCAAAATGGATGACCTCACACACCTATGGTGAAATCCATCTGCCACAGTCTTGCCAACTCAATTAATCAAGTCTTTTAATCAAAGACTGATTAATTATATTACTCCTGCTCCCATTTACACTGTTATTATCTTTACAATTGTATTCATTAACTTAATCAAGTCTACAGTCAATTTGATTCACTCCTCATGGCATCAAGGAACAGCAGAAGGCACTGAACCCAACAAAGACTTTGGGCCCTGACAACATCTTGGCAGTAGTACTGAAGAGTTGTATTCCAGAACCAACTGCACCTCTAGCCAAATTGTTTTAGTACGTCTATGACAGTGGTATCTATCTAACAATGTGGAAAATTGCCCATGTTGTGTCCTGTGCACAGAAGTAGAACATGAGATAGCCCAACAGAACTCAAGACTCCGTATCTGAGTGAATGCAGCTTTCCTAACCAAATGAATCAGCTTTTTTCATTAATTCATGAGTCATGGGTGCCAGCACTTATTGCCCATCCCTAGTTGTCCTTGGAGGGCAGTTGAGAGTTAACCACATTGCTGTAGCTCTGGAGTCATGTGTAGGCCAGACCAGGTAAAGATGGCAGATTTCCTTTTCTGAGGGACATTAATTAACTAAATACCTTTTTCCGACAATCAACAATAGCTTCATGGTCAATAGTTTCGTGGTCATCAGTCGATTCTTAATTCCAGATTTTGCTTTTAGATTTTAGATTTTAATTCCAGAGTTTGTGGCGTGATTTGAACTTGTGTCCCCAGAACATTAGTTGAGTGTCTGGATCAATAGTCCAGTGATAATACTGCTAGGCCATCAACTCCCCAGTTGTCAGCAATAATAGAAATAAATATATATGACCTGATATTCAACAAAGACATGGTTGCAAAGTAATCAAGGTTGGCATCTAATATTCAAGAAAACTTAACATTCCGTAAAGACAGGAAGCTGAGAAAAGGCGCAGGGTAATTCTGTTAATTAAGGGTGACTGAGAGATCACCATAGTTCTAAAAATCAAGATGTGGATCAATTTGGGTAGAGATAAGAAATAACTAAGGTAACAAATCATGGAGTATTTTGTACAGCCCCTAAGGCTAACTATATGATAGAACAGAGTATGCAGGAAGAAATAATGAGGATAATAAGAAAATTACTGCAACAATCATGTGGAATTTTTTAAAATCTGCATTTAACCTTGATGAATCAGATTCCCACTGATAGTCTAGGTGGTAAATTTGGAGAGTGTATTTGGGGCAATTTCTCACAGCTGCATTTTTAACCAGTCATTTATCCATTCTAGGGAGCAGTCAGGGCAATTAATAATTGGAAATAAGGAACTGATAGAAAACTTGAACAGATATTTTGTGACCATCTTCACTAGAAGATAAACAACATCCCAGAAATACTTATAAATCAAAAGATATCAAGGAGGGAAGAAACTTAAAAGGATATTAATAAAATTATCAGAACTAAAGGCTCACAAAACTTCAGGTCATGATGGTCTACATCCTTGGGTCTTACAAGAAATTGACTGCTGCGATAATAGATTCATTTGTTGTAATTTTCCAAAATCTTCCAGATTCTGGGGAGGTCTCATTGGTGAGGGATAGGTGTGGATGTAGTTTATACGGACTTTAGTAAAGCATTTGACAAGCTCTCACATGGTAAACCGGTACAAAAACTAAAATCACATGGGATGCCAGGTTGGCTGGCTAGATGGATACAGAAATGGCTTGGTTATAAGAAACCGAGAGTAGCAGTGGAAGGGTATTTTTCAGGATGGAGATCTGTAGCTAATGGTGTTCTGCAGGGATCAGTGCTGGTTGTTTATAGTATATATAAAAGCTGTGGAGGAAAATGTGGGTGACCTGTTTAATAAGTATGCAAAGGACATGAAGATTGGTGGAGGTGCTGATACTGCCAGGATTGTCAGAGGATACAACAAAATATAGATAGATTGGAGATTCAGGCACAGAAATGGCAGATAGAGTTTAATCCAGACAAATGCGAGGTGATGCTTTTTGGGGGATCAAATTTAGATGTGAATTATAAATGGCAGAATTCTTCCTTAAGAACATTAACATATAGACGAATCTGGTGCGCAGGTCTACAGTTCATGGCCAAGGTGATTAAGAAAGCACATGGCATGCTTGCCTTCATTAGCCAGAGCACTGAATATAAAAGTTGGGAAATCAGTTTGCAGCTGTGTAAGACTTTGGTTAGGCCGCATTTAGATAGTGTGTGCAGTTCTGGTCACCACACTACCAGAAGGACGTAGAAGCTTGGAGAGAGTGCAAAGATATTGCCTGGCCTTGAAGGTGTTGACCAAGAGGACGGGTTGAATGAACTAGGATTGTTTTTACTGGAAAGGCAAAGGCTAAAGGGAAACTTGATAGATGTCTACAAAATTATGAGAGGCATAGGTGGATAGTCAGAAGCTTTTTTCAAGATGGAAGTTTAAATTACAAGGGGGCACATATTGAAGGTGGGGAGGAGGGAAATTTTAATGGAGATGTGCAGGAGAAGTTTTACATGCTGAGAGTAATGGATGCCTAGAATGCGCTGCCAGATGAGGTGATGGAAGCAAGGGCAATTAGACAATAAATTATGGCCTTGTCAGCAATGCCAGCATCCCATGAAAGAATTTAAAAATCTATCTAAAAATGTTCTGTTTACTGCTGAGTCTACAATGGTCTACTCGGTTCTAGAATACACCACCCAGAAGACATCTTGAATGAGGTTAAATCGACTAACATTCTGACTTGAAAACCTTAGCTTTTACTAATCCACACAAAAATTAAAACTTCCCCATTAGGGCAACTTTGTTTTTCCTACAAGCCTCTTTGATCTCTGAATTAATACCAATACATTTGTGTTAACAGGAAACTGACAGCCAACTCCCATTACAATTTTATGGTCTCTCTTATTTCCCTATTCTAAACATACAGTTGCTCCTGATTGCTTCCCCTTAGCTATATTTTCTCTTAATGATAATACAAATGAAAGGGCGAAAGATGCCAAGGAAGAGCAAAACTGGTTATAAAAACTTATTGACTGAACATTTTAGAATCAATTAATGTAAAACATGAACAAGCAAAAAATACTTAACACCTTTAATATAGAAAAATCAAAGGAAAGGAATGAACAATGTGCTACACTGTGAGAGTTAGAACTAAAGTTTAGTTGATGGATACATTTTCAGAAAAAATGTAAAGTGCAGAGATTGGAGGGTTCAGGCAGAAGTTCTGATTAACAGAGCTAAATGAGCCAAAGATTCTGCTGCCAATGGTGGAACAAAGGAAGAGAAAGATGCACAGAAAGCCAGAATTAAAGGAGCGAAGAGTGAAGGAAATAGAAGATTGCAAGATTTAGTGGAAGTGAGGCCTTACAGGGATTTTAAAACGAGGCATAGGAGTTTGAATCCAAAATATTAAGGACTAGCGAGCCAATGCTTGATAAGAAGTCAGATTAGCAAGTGACAATTAATGCAAGATAGATATGGGAAGCTTGATATTTGAATGAATTTATGAATGTTTAACGAAAGAAGAATTTAGAAATGGCTACAATACGAGTGTTTTGAAGTGGAGCAGTGGACGTGATGCTGGAGATACGGTGTAGGTAAAACCAATTTGCTTCAAAGATACATAGGATGTGGAATATTAAATTTAATTCAGGTCAAGAACAGCAGGGTCTTTAATTTCCTCATTCAATTTATCTGGAAAGGGAAAGAAATGGAATCAATGGGAATGGAGCGGAGGTTATGGCAAGGCCAACAGCATGATAAGTCTGCCCAATATATCACTAAATGGTGGTGTGTGGATGAGGAAGAGTGATATCTCACCCTAATAAGAGTTTGGTTTTTAAGTGAGAGTTTTTAAATAAAAATTGGCCTTGGGATAATAATTAAGATTTTTTTGGGAGAAGGTGGATGTGTTTTATTGATAAATGTGTAATGGAATGCCACAAAGATATAACATTTTGAGAGCTCAAACCTGGATACTTACTGAAGAAATGTCATCTGTAGTGTTACACCAGAACAATCTTTGTGGTTATCTGAAAGAAGACATACATTTGAAGTTTAAAATTTTAAATTTCACTTTTTTGTACTATATTGTTGCTTTTCTCAAACATTTCAAAGCATCTTCTGGAATACAACTGCTCTAAATATGACGGGGCAGTTTTTCCGTAGTGCAGCAGGCCAGGAGACTAAGCGAAGGCAATGTTGCAAGAATCCTGTTGGATGCCACATCGTCCTTGAGTGTCCAGCTGCTGGATTTCAGGCACCATCAGTTCTGCGCCAGAAATTTGCTAATGGGCATTAGCATAGCATTAGAAGGGAGTGAAGAGGGGCCATGGAGATTCCCGCTCCACAGTTCCCCCCTCCCAAGAGATCGGGGGTAAGAGGGGCTGCTCTTTGGGCAGCACCAGCTTGGCAGTGCCATCTTGGCAAAGCACAAAGTGGCATCGTCCATCAGACAGTGCCGGGGGGCGATCAGTGGAAGTGAGATCCAGCTGTCACTCTGCACGTGGAAGTAACAGAGGGAGGAAGGCCAGTGCTTGGATTGGCCATTGTGGGGGGAGAGGGTTGGTAGTTGGGATTGCCTATGTGGGAGTAATGAGGGAGAAATTGGGGCTGTCAGAATGGAAAGAAAAAGAGGTTGGTCTGGACACATCTGGGAGGGCACTGACATATTGTGTGTGTGTGTGTGTGTGTGTGTGTGTGTGTGTGTGTGGTGTGTGTGTGTGTGTGTGTGTGTGTGTCTGTGGTAGGGGGGGAGCGGAAATCAAAAGGCCAACTATTAAGGGGGGAGGGGCTGGCTTCCTCAAAAAACCAATAGATTGATTTCAATGAAACCTCGGATACAGATAGGATATGAGCAAAAGAACCACCAATTATTTTTTGGCCAAGATGCAGATCCAGATCCTGTTTTGCTTTATAGGATCAATTAAGTTTGGGAAATTAGCAATTTTATTCTGTTTTTTTAAAACAATGTTGTCGGTTGTTTTAGTTCAAATGCCTGAATGTCTGCATTTTTTTGATGTCAGTACATCCAATGACTAACTAACAGAAATAAATGGAAGGATGATTCTTGGAAACAGGCAAATTGTTAAAGCATGACAATATTGTAATGCAAAAATATAAAAGGAAGCTATTTAACTATTATGGCTTATATGATTGACTGAAATTCACACTCCAATCAGTACATTGTGCAAACAAGCCTGGAGAAGTGCCAAACACCATTAGTCAGCTGTGGGAATGAACCACTAAATTTTGAATCTAAACAAATTTTGATGGAAGTATCAATTTGAAGTTAAGTGAAAACTGATATTAACACATTCATACAACTATGACAACTGACCTTTCAGAACCACAAACAAAGGAGCTTGACTAGCATTAAAGTGGGAGGAAGGAAGAAGTAGCAAAGGGGAAAGAAAGGAGGGGGGATGAAGGGACAGAGTGATGGAGGGATAGAAGGAGCAGTGGATGGACAGATGAGGCAGATAATGTGTTTATTGAAAATTCATCATGGTGATAGCACAAATTGCAGTGATGATGCATATAAAACAAGTAATCATAATTTATAACGAACAGACAAAATAAAAAACTATAAAATAATAGGAATATTTACAATTATGAACATTTCAGTATACAAATAATCAAAGTACTTTGCAAAATGTAACTCTAATTTACAGAATCAAAACGGAAAGTCTACTGCACTGTCTAATAAGCATGGAAGTCTTACGTTACTAAGTTCTAAATCCTCAATCAATTACACACTATTTATGAGTTTTATAAAGTGTGGGTTGGGCTGTCTTGCAGTCTATTTGTTTTATATCTTACTTGCCTTTTCTCATTAATTCCATTGCACATCTTCATATGGTTTTGTCAAGAGATAATGGCAATGGATGTGAGATTTAACAGTTTTCCAACAAAGCCCAGACAAAAGTTTTTCTATTTTCAGTTGGGAACATGTATTCAGTGGCTTGTGTCAGAGTAGTTTTGATATGTGTTATTTGGATCAGTTTCAGCACTCATTCCTCAAGGTTTTTAAGCTTATTCATATGCTCTTTTTTTAAAAATATACTTTCACAGGATGTGAGCATTATTAGTTCAGCTGACAGATTGCACCCGTCCCAAATGCCCTAAAGATGGTGGTGAGCTGCTGGCTTGAACCATTGCAGTTCATATGCTGTTCAGAAGAACTGCCAGGATTTTGATGCAGTAGCAGTGAAGGAACAGTGATATAGTTCCAAATGGGAATGGTGAATGGCTTGGAGGGCAACTTGCAGATGTTATGATGAATATGTTGCCCTTGTCTTTCTAGATGGTAAAGGTCATAGATTTGGATCTATGTATAAGCAGCCTTCACTGCTGCACAGTCCATCAGTGATGGATGACAGTCAAGCAGGCTTGTCCTGGATGGTGTTGAGCTCAAGCGTTGTTGGAGCTGCACTCATCCAGGCCGGTGGAAAGTTCCCATCACATTCTTGATTTTGCTTGCAGATAATGGACAGGTTTTGGTGAGTCAGGAGGCAAGATACATACCCCAGATCTCCTAGCCTTTATTTTACTCTCATAGCCATGTATTGATGTAATTGGTCCAGTTCAGTTTCTGGTCAATGGTAACCCAAAGTTGTTGATAATGGTGAAGTCATTGATGGTGATGCCAAAGAATCATAGAATCTTTACAGTACAGAAGGAAGCCATTTGGCCCATCGAGTCTGTACCGACCATAATCTCACCCAGGCCCTATCCCTATAATCCCATACATCTGCCCTGCTAATCTCCCTTACACTAGGGGTTAGCTTAATATGGCGAATCCACCTACCCAGCACATCCTTGGACTGTGGAAGGAACTGGAGCACCTGGAGAAACTGGCAACTTGACACCCGAGACCTGAATTGAGCCCTTATCCCTGTCATTGAGGCAACAGTGCTAACCATTGTGCCATTCCACAATGAATGTGAAGGGGAGAAGGTTAGATTGTCTTTTGTTGGAGATGATCATTGTTTGGCACTTGTATGGTGCAAATATTGCTAGCCATTTATCAGCGTAAGTTTGAATGCTGTCCAGGTCATTTAGACATACACTGCTTCAGTATTTAAAGAGTTGTGATGTAGAGATGCCAATGATGGACTGGGTGGGCAGAATAAGAAGTCTCATAACATCAGGTTAAAGTCCAACCAGTACATTTGGAATCACGAGCTTTTGGAGAGCTGCTGCTCCATCAGGGACCTGTTAAAAAGTTAAAATTCTAAACTGGGGCAAGGCCAATTTTGATGGTATTAGACAGAAACTCTTAAAATTGATTGGGGGAGTCCGTTAGCAGGCAGAGGGATGTCTGCTAAGTGAGAGGTTTTCAAAAATGGGTTAATCAAGGTTCAGAGTAAGCACATTCCTTTTAGAGTGAAGTGCAATGTTGGTACAAGTAGGGAACCCTGGATAACTCAGGATATTAAAGCTCTGGCCAAAAAGGAGGAACTCAGTAAGAATTTTGCAACACCAATTTTAAATCCAACCGATTTATTTGATAGTAAAATTGCGAGCTTTCAACACTCTTGTGTCTTCGTCAGGCAAATGCAGTGTTCTGGTCTGCAATAGCACACATCAGCACAGACAGTCAGAGATTGCTGATTAGAATGCGAATCCTTACATATAACCTGCTATTCAAGTGTTAAAGTGGCTAACAATGTGTGTGAAGGGAATCCTGAGCATTGGTTAGAGAGTTGTGTATTTTCTCCAGACAAACAAAAGGAGGAGGCATATGACAACCATAAGCAGCTGGCATCAAGTGGATCCCTTGAACAGTATAGAGATTGTGCAAGAGAATTTGCTCTGAAACTCGTAATTAAAGCCTGTATGTTGAAATGTGATGAGATCAGCATGTTAATCAAATATAGCCAACGTAATCAATGTATGTTAACCAATGTGATGAAATTAGTATAGTAATCACTTATAGCCAATGAATGTAAACAGCAACAGCCTTGAGAAACAATGGTTGTTGTTCAGTTTCTCAACTCAATATGATTATAACTAAAAGAAAAGAATGAAGTAAATATGCTCTTTATTATTTGACTTAAGTCAGCTAAACTAAGCCACAATTATTGTAGAAACAGAATGATTTGGTCAAGGACAAAGATTGTAACTGCAACGGTTTCATAGAGTAAGAGATGCATCAATTAGTGACCAATCACAGAAAAGGTAGATAAAGGACGGGCTCAACAATAATGGTGGCTAAGAAAGCCAACCTTGAGGATAAGATAAGGGAAGTCGAGGTATGGAGCTGTAGTGAGCATAAAAAGACTGTAAGCGTGCCGTTCGTTGGATTGTTCTGGACATCCCAGCTTTATTGTCTTGTGCTAGAAAATAAAGTCTACTGCTTGGAGGATTACAGCTCAGACTCTCTGTTCCAATCGGCTAAAATCAGTTGTCGTCCTGGGGAACCACGACAATTGTCAGAGTAGAGTTGAGAAAGAAATGAGGAAGGCAAAAAGGAGACATGAGATTGCTTTAGCAGATAAGGTAAAGGAGAATCCAAAGAGCTTCTATAAATACATAAAGGGCAAAAGAGTAAGTAGGAAGAGAATAGGGCCTCTTAAGGATCAATAAGGTCGTGTGTGTACGGAGCCATAAGAGATGGATGAGATTCTAAAGGAATATTTCTCATTGGTATTTATTGTTAACTAAGGCATCAATGTTAGGAACTTAGGAAATAAATAATGATGTCTTGAAGAGTGTACATGTTACAGAGGTGGTGGTGGTGCTGCAAGTTTTAAAGTGCATCAAGATAGATAAATTCCCGGGACCTGATGAAATGTATCCCAGAACATTGTGGAAGGCTAGAGAGGAAATTGCGGATCCCTAGCAGAGATATTTGAATCATCGACAGCCACAGATGAGGTGTCTGAAGATCGGAGGGCAGCAAATGTTTGCCTTTGTTTAAGAAGCACTGCAGAGACAAGCCTGGGAACTACAGACCAGTGACCCTAACATCTGTAGTGGGTAAGCTGTTAGAAGGTATTCTGAGAGACAGGATCTACAGACAATTAGAGAAGGAAGGACTGATTAGAGACAGTCAGCGTGGCTTTGTGAGTGGAAAATCAAGTCTCTCAAATTATACTGAGCTTTTTGAAGGGATACCAAGAAGGTAAATGAGGGCAATGCAGTTGAGGTTTTCTACATGGACTTTAGCAAGGTCTTTGACAATGTATCACATGGTAAGTTGTGGCATAAGGTTAAAGCTCATGAGGTCCAAGATGAGGTAGCTAATTGGATACAAAATTGGTTTGATGACATAAGCCAGGAGGTTGGTTGTAGAGAATTATTTTTCAACCGAAGGCCGATGACCAGCAGTATGCCTCAGGAATCAATGCTGGGTCCACTTTTATTTGTCATTTATATGAATGATTTGGATGAGAATTTATGGGGCAAGGTTAGTAAGTTTGTGGATGACGCCAAGACTGGTGGCATTGTGGGCAGCGAAGAAGATTATCTAGGATTGCAACAGGATCTTGATCAATTGGGCCAGTAGGCCAGCAGGCAGTTAATTGAGATAAATGTGTGTGGTGTATTTTAGTAGATCAAACTGAGGCAGGACCTACTCAGTTAAAGACAGGGCACTGGGGAGAGTTCTAACAAAGATCAGGAGTAAGGTTCATAACATCTTAAAAGTGGAGTCACAAGTGGATAGGATCGTGAAGGCAGCATTCGTCATTCTTGGTTTCATTCGTCAGAACATTGAATACATAAGTTGGGACATCTTATTGAAGTTGTACTAGACATTGGTAAGGTCACACTTGGAGTACTGTGTGCAATTCTAGTCACTCTATTATAGAAAGGATATTATTAAACTAGAAAGAGTGCAGAAAAGATTTTAGGATGCTACCAGGACTGGAGGGGGCATAGAGGAGGTAGATATAGTGAATGTGGTGCTTTTAGATTTCCAGAAGGCGTTCAATAAGATGCCTCACAAAAGGTTGCTACAAAAGATTAAGGTACACGGAGTTGGGGGTAAAGTATTAGCGTGGATTGAGAATTAGCTATCTAACATGAAGCAGGGAGTTGGAATAAATGGGTGCTTTTCCAGTTGGCAGTTGGTGACTAGTGGCATGCCGCAGGGATCGATGCTGGGACCTCAACTGTTTACCATATACATAAGTGATGTGGAGGAGGAGACCGATGTTTGCTGATGATACAAAGATGAGTGGAAAGCAAATTGCATAGAGGACACAAGTCTGCAGAGAGATATGGATAGGCTGAGCGAGTGGACGAGGCAGATGGAATATAACGTTGGCAAGTGTGAGGTTATCCACTTTGGAAGGAATAATAGTAAAATGGACTATTATTTAAATGGTGAAAAATTACAACATGCTACTGTGCGGAGGGACCTGCTGATCCTTATGCATGAATCACAAAAACTCAGTCTGCAGGTGCAGCAAGTGATCAAGAAGGCAAATGAAATGTTCGCCCTTATCACGAGAGGGATGGAGTATAAAAGCAGGGATATCTTGCTGCAATTGTACAAGCTACTGGTGAGGCTGCAACTGGAGTATTGTGTGCAATTTTGGCCCCCTTATTTGTGAAAGGATATATTGACCTTGGAGGGAGTGCAGAAAAGGTTCATCAGATTGATACCGGAGATGATGGGGTTAGCTTATGAGGAGAGATAAAGTAGGTTGGACCTGTACTCATTGGAATTTAAAAGGCTGCGGGATAATCTTATAGAGACATATAAGGTAATGAAGGGGCTAGACAGGGTAGATGCAAAGAGATTATTTCCACTTAGAAAGGAAACAAGGACCAGAGAGACAGCCTAAAGTAAGGGGGAGTCAATTTAGGACAGAGTTGAGGAGGAACTTCTTATCTCAGAGGATAGTGAATCTTTGGAATTCTCTACCCATTGAAGCAGTGGAGGCTACTCGTTAAATGTGTCTAAGTCACAGATAGATAGATTTCTGATCAATAAGGGAATTAAGGGTTATGGGAAGCAAGCGGGTAAGTGGATCTGAACCACTATCAGATCAGCCATAATCTTACTGAATGATGGGGCAGGCTCGAGGGGCCTATTCCTGCTCCTATTTCTTATTGTCAACCCTTTTTCCCAAAGATAGAGTGGTCTAAAACTAGAAGCACAGGCTTAAGATGAGAGGGAAGAGATACAAAACAGTCCACACAGGCAATCTTTTCAGAGAGAGCAGTGAGTTTCTGGAACAAACTGACAGAGACAGTACAATTGTAGAGGCGGGTACAATTGTGTCTTTTAAAAAGCATTTCAACAGTTACATGGTAAGATGGGTATTGAGGGATATAGGCCAAATGTTGGCAATTGGGACTTGCTTAGTGGTAAAAAAAACGGGGCGGCAGAGACAAGTTGAGCCAAAGGGCTTGTTGCCATGCTGTAAACCTCTGTGATTTTAAATAGGCATTGCAGTTTGATCTGACATGAGCACCTTGCTCGGCATACAAAAAATGAGTGCTTCATTGCTCATGGACTAACACCCTCCCCAGTATGGAACCCAGTGCTGCTCATAGGATAAGAGTACAAATGCAAATCATTTTGGAGCCAAATAAAACTCAACACTAAATACACAGGCACTAGGAAATCATGTATTCTGAAGTTCCAGCAGAAGAGAAGATTGAGGACAACACAAAAGTTAAAGAGAACACATTAATTAGTAAAGGCAGTGTCAGTAATCCTAGTACCAGACAGATCAGAGAAAAGCAAGACAAAGAACAAGGGAAATCCAGATTAAACTGCATTTATTTCAATGCACGAGGCTTTCGGGAGAAGATGATGAATTCAGGGCACAGATGGGTACGTGCTATGTTATAGCAATTACTATTAACATGGCTAAGGGAGGACAGGGCTGGCAGTTCAATGTTCCAGGATACAGACGCTACAGGAAAGATAGAACAGGAGGTAAGAAAGGAGGGGGAGTTGCACTTTTGATTAGGGAAAGCATCATGGCCATATTGAGAGGGGATATATCTGAGGGTTCAGTCACTGAGTCTATACGGATAGAACTGAGAAATAAGAGTGAAATCACTTTGATAGGGTTATAGGCCCCAAATGATCAGGGGAAGTTGAGGAGCAAATATAAAAGGAGATTACAGATAGCCCCAAGAAAAATAGGATGATAATAGTCAGAGATTTTAACTTTCCCAACATTGACTGGGACAGCCATAGTAATTAGAGGCTTGGATAGAGAGAAATTTGTTGTGTGTATTCAGGAAGCATTTCTCATTCAATATATTGGTGGCCTGACTAGACAGGGGGCAAAACTGGACCTCTTCTTGGGAAATAAGGAAGGGCAGGTGACAGAAGAGTTAGTGAGGGATCACTTTGGGCCCAGTGACATAATTCAATTGGTTTTAAGACAGCTATGGAGAAGGACAGGCCTGGACCAAAAGTTAAAATTCTAAATTGGACAAGGCCAATTTTGATAGTATCACGCTGGAACTTTCAAAAGTTAATTAGGGGAGTCTGTGGGAAAGCAAAGGGGCATCTGGTAAGTGACACACTTTCAAAAGTTGTTAACCAGGGTTCAGGATAAACACATTCCTCTTAGAGTGAAGGGCAAGGCTGGCAGAAGTAGGGAACCCTGCATGTCTTAGGATATTGAGGCCCTGTTCAAGAAGAAAAAAAAGGCACATGACATGCATAGGCAGCTGAGATCAAGTGAATCCCTTGAAAAGAAAAGCGAGTGCAGTAGAGTCAAGAGAGAAATCGGGAGGGCAAAAAGGGGACATGTGATTGTTTTGGCAGATAAGGCAAAGGAGAATTCAAAGAGCTTCTATAAATACATAAAGTGCAAAAAAGTAACTAGAGCCAGAGTAGGGCCTCTTAAGGATCAACAAGATCATGTATGAGCAGATCCACAAGAGATGAGTGAGATCCTCGATAAATATTTCTCATCATATGTACTGTTGAGAAAAGCATGGATGTTGGGGAATTTGGGGAAATAAATAGTGATGTCTTGAGGAGTGTACATATTACAGAGAGGTGGTGCTGGAAGTCTTAAAGCGCATCAAGGTAAATAATTCCCAGGACCTGATGAAACATATTCAAGGACATTGTGGGAGGCTATGCAAAAAATTGTGCTTCCCCCAGCCGAGACATTTGAATCATCAACACTCATGAGTGAGGTGCCTGAAAATTGAAGAGTGACAAATGTTGTGCCTTTGTTTCAAAAAGGGCTGCAGGGAACTACAGGCCAGTGAGCCTCACATCTGCGGTGGGTAAACTTTTGGAAGGTATTTTCAGAGACAAGATCTACAGGCATTTAGAAATGCAAGTACTGATTAGGGACAGTCAGCCTGGTTTTGTAAGTGGAAAATCATGTCTCACATTTGATTGAGTTTTTTGAAAAGGTAACCAAGAAGGTAGATGAGGACAGTGCAGTTGATGTTACCTACATGGACTTTAGCAAGGCCTTTGACAAGATAACACACGATAAGTTGTCATTGTTCGCAGATAATGTCCGTAACAGAGCATTATCTGCAGCAAACTACCCAGCCTTCAGGAGAACAATGACTACAACAGCACACAACCCTGCCACAGCAACCTTTGCAAGATGTGCTGGATCATCAACATGGATGCCATCATTTCATGTGAGAACACCATCCACCAGGTACACAGTATATACTCTTGCAACTCAGCCAACATAGTCTACCTGATAAACTGCAGTATAGGATGTCCCAGAGCATGGTACATTGGGCATCCATGCAGACACTACAACAACAGATAAATGAAGACTGCTTGACAGTCACCAGGCAAGAGCTGTTCTCTTCCTATTGGGGAATACTTCAGCAGTCATGGGCATTCGGCCTCTGATCTTCAGGTAAGTGTTCTCCAAGGTTGTCTTCACAACACACTACAACGCAGAGGCACTGAGCAGAGACTGATAGCCAAGTTCTACACAGGAGGACAACCTCAACCGGAATCTTGGGTTCATGTCACGCTATCTGTAACCCCCACGACTTGCCTGGGCTTGCAAAATCTCACTAACTGTCCTGTCTGGAGACGATGCACATTTCTTTAACCTGTGCTTAACACTCTCTCCACTCACATTGTTTGTACCTTTAAGACTTGATTATCTGAAAAGAGTCACATTCCAATCAATACTTTGTAAACTGAATTTGTCTTTATATGCGCTGTTTGTGAACACAACTCCCACTCATCTGATGAGGGAGTAGTGCTCCAAAAAGCTAGTGGCTTTTGCTACCAAATAAACCTGCTGGACTTTAACCTGGTGTTGTGAGACGACTTACTGTCTATAATATGCATGCATGCAAGGTACTAACAGGGAAGTTTAAATTTCCAATTTCATCCTCCAGTGATTGCTGCTCAATTCATTATGAGAGTAGAATCAGATGGTCAGAACCACAAAGACTTGATCTGTTTTTGCCCAATAAACACCCTGGTTTTTACAGAACTTAGAACTTCACTAGCAGGTGCAAAGCTTGCTGAAGAATACAGCTTCAGGTAAATTAGCAAGCAGCTAAGCAACATCACAATAATGCTTATCTCCTCCTGAGAATCTCATCCCAACTCAAGAATATTTACATCCCCCATCCTGAGAACATTCACTTCCACTCTCCTCAAGACAATGCTCACCCTCCTCCAGGAAGAATAGTGCATGAGGAAGGAAGCAAGTGAGCATCGTTTGGAGTGAGTGAAATATAAGTAATGTTGGTAGGTGAGGGAGAGATGAACCTTGTTGGGCAGAAGATTGTGCAACGTTCAAGGTGATAACTCCATTTAAAAACAGTGAAAGTCAAAGAACTGAAGTCAGACCAACGAACATGTTTGCAGTTCATGAAGAAGCTGCTGAACTGGAATTATACCTCCTTTTGTTGGATTCTGCTGGAGCAAAGACTGGAAAGTGTGAAGATTAAATGGTAAGTAGGCAGTTTGAATTGCAATCAGTAGTGGGCACACAAGCTGCAATGCTGACTCGAAGATCTGGGATAGAAATATTTTCTCTCACCACAGATGCTACCTCACCTGGTGAGTTTTTCTAACATATTTTGTTCTTATTTCAGATTTCGAGCATCCATAGTATTTTGCTTCTGTTGGAAATTGGTTCAGAGCAACATAGCATGCTCATTATGTGAGCAGTAAATCAACAGTCGAAAACATTTAAAGAAACAAATCAAAATGTTCGACAAAAATACAACAAGTAAAATCATTCATGGTGTACTGGTGAAATTAAGGATAGTATTGGATAAAATAACAGTTTTATAACATTAAAAAGATGGTTGGAGGTTTTTTAGAAACCAAACAAAACCAAAAAGTTGATTAAAAAGAGAACAAAAAACAGAACATGAAGGTAAACTGGCCAGATAAATAAAAAATATTGAGATTTTGAAGGTATACATAAAGAACAGCAACTAACGTAAATGTTGGCCCCTTAAAAGCAAAGGCAGACAATTGAGGAATTAGCAAAGATGTTGATAGTGTTTACAGAGTAAGACACAAATTACATACCAGAAATAGAAATTAACCAAAGGGCTAATAAGAATGACGAACAGAAGGTAATTAATTTCAACAGCAACTATTTGAGTAAATTAAAGAACTAAAATCTAACAAAGCCCCAGGATCTAAATTGGCCTATATCTAACAGTTCTAAAAGAGATAGCTGCACAGATAATGGATGTGCTAGTTCTGATTTTCCAAGATTCCTAGATTCTAGAATGGTCCCAGCAGACTGGAAGTTAGAATATGGAATTCTGCTTCTCAAGAATGGAGGGAAAAGGAAAACAGGGAACTCCAAGCCAATTAGCATAACATCAGTCATCAGGAAAATACTGGAATCTATATTAACAATGCACTGAGAATATCGTAGAATGATCAAAGTTGACATGATTTATGAAAGGAATTTTTTTTTTGACAAGTTGATAACTTTTTGAGGATATAACTACAAGACGGATAAAGGGGAACCAATAAATGTAGTATACCTGGATTTCTAAAGACATTTGATAAAGGTATAAATAAAAATGTTAACATGCAATGTAGTAATATATTTAGCATGGATAGACGACTGATGAATGGACAGGAAATAAATTGGAATAAATTGAGTCATTTTCAAGTTGGCAGACTACAACTTATGGAGTGCTGCAAGGAGCAGTGTTAGGCTTCAATTAGGATAATTTTTATTTATAATATTGAAGAAAAAATTATAAGTAATATGTATAAGTTTGTTGATGAAATGAAGATGCAAACTGCAAAGAGGACATAAAGAAGTTGCAAAGAGATTTAGACAGGTTGAATGAGCAAGCATCAGGTGGTAGGCACAGCATAGAATGGGGAAGTGAGAATTTACGCACTTTGGTAATAGAAAAGCAAAATATATTTTTAGAAGATGCAAAACTTTTCAATGTTGACCTTCAAAGACTTGGATGTACTGCTACAGGAAGCAATTAGCCTCCAAGCACAGCAAATAGTAAAGAAGACAAATGTATGCTTGCTGTATTGCAAGGAGGAAGGAGCACAAGAATAGGTTAAGTTTTTTTGCTATAATTGTACAGGACTATGGATGAGACCACACCAAGAATATTGTACATAATTTCCCTTGTATCACTTTGGAAGTAATTAATTCATTGTTGACTAGACCAGCATTTGCCTAATTGCCCTCAAAAAGCTGGACATGAGTTGCTGTCTTGAAGTGCTGCAGTCCCTGTGGTCTCAATACGTGCACAGTGCTGTTAGGGAGGGACTTCTAGGATTTTGACCCAGCGACAATGAAGAAATTGTAACACATTTCCAAATCAGCATGATGAGTGGCTTGGAGGGGAACTTCCAGGTGGTGGGGTTCCAATGTGTCTGCTGCCTTTGTCCTTCTAGACAGTAATGGTGATGGGTTTGGAAAGTGTGGCCAAAGGAGCTTTGGCAAGTTCCTGCAGTGCTTCTTCAGGATATGATAGTTGCCATTTTTCATCAGCGGTAGAAAGAGTGAATGTTTGTGAAAGGAGTGCTAACTAAGCAGGTTGTTTTGTTGTGGATGGTGTGTGAAACTGCTTGAGTACGATTGGAGCTGCACTTATCCAGGCCGATGGTGTGTACTCCATTACATCCCTGATTTGCGCCTTGTAGATATGCACAGACTTGAGAATCAGGTGATGTGTTTCTCACTGCAAAATTCCAGTCTTTGATCCTCTCTTGTGACCGCAGTATTTATATGGCTAGTCCAGTTCAAATTCAGATCTACCTCAGAGGTGTGAGTATATTCAAGACAGTGATCAATAGATTTTCAATCCAAGAGAATCAAGGATATGGAAAGTGGGCAGGGAAGTGAAGTTGAGGCAAAAGATTATTCATAATGGAACTGAGTGCCAAAGCCGGTTGGAGAAGCTGAATGTCCTTCAGTACCAAATAATCTGTTAACTCCCACCGAATATTTTGTTTTTAACATGAACAAAGAACAACACAGCACGGGAAACAGGCCCTTCAGCCCAACGAGCTTGCACCGCCGTCCTAATGTCTTAATGACATATAGAGACCAATATAGGGACAATTTGTTACCCAATCAGCCTAAGAGCACATTTTTGGAATGTAGGAGAAAACCGGAGCACCCGGAGAAAACCTACGCAACCACCGGGAGAACGCGCAAACTCCCGCAGACACAGGCCCAAATCCATGTGTCTGCACAGCAACAGTGATAGTCTCTGAGCTGTCATGTTGCCCATCTGATGGTCCAGTTTAAGCATACACTAACGACATGAAGCACTAGGCCACTCCTGAAGTAACCTCCAGGAGCAGCCCTCGCACGACCTGCCGAATGCATGCACCTTGTTGGTCAACAAGGTGGACCGAATAGCCTGTGGAAACAATTAAAGTATTTAAACAGTCCTCCTATATCCCTCTATCTGCAGACCACTCATGTGGCTGTCCAAGAGACCCTTAAACAACCCTAGCGTGCCTGCTCCCACCACCTTACTCGGTAGTGCATTCCACACCCCCACTACCCTTTGTGTGAAAATGCCCTCTAATATTTGTCTTATACATAGCACCCCTCACCCTAAGGCCATGACCCCTCATTCTATCCGATTCTAATGGTGGAAAAAGCTTACCACCATTTACTCTATCTATACCCCTCATAATCTTATATATCTCTAATAGATCCCCTCTCAGCCGACGTCTTTCAAGGGAAAACAACCCCAGTGCGTTCAACCTTTCCTCGTAAGACAGTCCTTCCATACCAGGCAGCATCCTGGTAAATCTCTTCTGCACTCTCTCCAGGGCCTCCACATCCTTCCGGTAGTACGGTGACCAGAACTGGACGCAGTATTCCAAGTGAGGCCTAACCAACGTTCTATACACTTGCAACATCAGACTCCTACTCTTGTATTCTATAGCCCTTCCTATGAAGGCTAACATACCATACGCTTTCTTTATCACTTTCTCCACCTGTACTGACACCTTCAGAGACTTGTGAACCTGCACCCCCAGGTCTCTCTGCATCTCTATACTCCAGACAGTTTTACCTTTTATGCTATAACTCCCCTCTACATTATTCCGGCCAAAATGCATCACCTCGCATTTATCCGGATTAAATTCCATTTGCCATCTATCTGCCCAATCTACCAGCCTATCTATGTCCTGTTGTATTGCCTGGCACTGCTCCTCAGTCCCTGACAATCCAAGCATCTTAGTGTCATCAGCAAATTTGCTGATCACACCGCCTATCCCCTCTTCCAAGTCATATATATAAATCACAAATAGAAGAGGTCCTAGTACTGAGCCCTGTGGCACACCACTAGTGACTGACCTCCAGTTGGAAAAAGAGCCTTCCACCAATACCCGCTGTCTCCTCCTCCCAAGCCAGTTCTCAACCCATCTACATACCTGGCCGTGTATCCCATGCGCCTTCACCTTTTTTATCAGCCTACCATGGGGAACCTTGTCAAATGCCCTACTGAAATCCATGTAGACGACATCAACGGCTTGTCCTTCATCAACCGTTTTTGTCACCTCTTCAAAAAATTCCACTAGATTCGTAAAGCACGACCTCCCCTTAATGAAGCCATGCTGCGTATCCCTGATCAGATCGCAGCGCTCCAGATGTTCATACATCCTGTCCCTGAGAATCCTCTCCATTAGCTTACCTATAACTGAAGTCAAGCTCACCGGCCTATAGTTCCCTGGATTATCCCTCTGACCCTTTTTAAACAACGTTACTACATTTGCAATCCTCCAGTCCTCTGGGACCTCACCTGTGTCCAAAGAAGAGACAAAGATTTGCGTCAGAGGCCCAGCAATGTCATCTCTCACCTCCCTTAGCAGCCTGGGATAAATACCATCAGGCCCCGGGGCTTTATAAGTCTTTATGCTACCTAAAAGCCCCAACACTTCATCCCTTGTAATGATTATTTCCTTTAACGGGTCCTCAAAATCCTCAAAGCCGGCATCAGACATCAGGCCCCTCTCCTGCGTGAATACTGACGCAAAGTATTCATTCAGGATCTCCCCCATTCCCTCAGGCTCTAAGCATAGTTCCCCTCCTCTGTCCCTGAGAGGTCCAATCTTCCCTCTAACCATCCTTTTGCTCCTTACATAGAGTAAAATGCCTTAGGATTTTCCTTAATCCTACCTGCCAAAGCCATTTCATGGCCCCTTTTTGCCTTTCTGACACCCCTTTTAAGATCCCGTCTACACTCTCTATATTTTTCAAGCGCTGCCTCTGTCCCTAATTGCCTGGATCTAACGTACGCCTTCTGCTTCTTCCTGACCAAGTCCTCAACATCCCTAGTAACCCACGGTTCTCTAATCCTACCCTTCCCATCCTTTCTCCTTACCGGCACGTGTCTATCCTGCAAAAGTTTTAGTTTTCCCTTGAAAGAATCCCACATGTGCAGCGTCGACCTACCCTCGAACAGCTTATCCCAGTCGGTATCCTTAAGCTCCTGCCTAATCTGGCTATATCTAGCCCTCCCCCAGTTTAACACCCTCCCCTTAGGGCAGGCTTCATCTTTTTTCATTAATACCCTAAAGCAGACAGAGTTGTGGTCACTATTAGACACATGCTCTCCTACTACAACGTCAACCACCTGCCCTGGCTCATTCCCCAGAACCAGATCCAGTATAGCCCCCTCTCTAGTTGGGTTATCCACATACTGCTCCAAGGACCCTTCTAAAACACACTGTACAAATTCCTCCCCGTCCGCACCTTCTGCTCTCGGCACCTTTCAATCTACCCCAGGGAAATTGAAATCTCCCATTACAACTACCCTATTCTTCCTACACTTATCTAAAATTTCCTTACATATCCCTTCTTCCACGGCACGCGGACTGTTGGGCGGTCTGTAGTGCACACCCAACGTAGTAACCTCTCCCTTCCTATTCCTCAACTCCACCCATAGCGACTCAATTCCTAACTCAGCCATAGCACCCTCCTTCTGCACTGCTATGATGTGATCCTTAACTAATAACGCCACTCCACCTCCTCTCCTCAAACCACCTCTATCATGCCTAAAACACTTGTAACCCGGAATATTCAATTGCCAGTCCTGCCCTTCCTTTAGCCACGTCTCAGTCACCACCACCACTTCTAACTTCCTCTTGAACATTATTGCCTTTAGTTCATCTGTTTTGCCAGTCACACTCCTCGCATTAAAACACATGCACTGAAGGCCCTCAGGCACTCTCTGATCTTCCCTCCTACTCTCCGGAGTTACCCTGTCACCAATCTCTCTCCCACTCCCAGTTCCCTTTATCTCCCCACCCCCCCCTCCATATTAGTTTAAACCCTGCCGAAACACTCCAGCTAACCTCCCAGCTAAAATATGGCTGCCCTTCCCAGACAACTGTTCCTCGTCCCTCTTGTATAGATGCCCCTCCCTCCTGAAGACTTCCCAATGGTCTAAGAATCTGAATCCCTCCACCCTACACTAATCCCTCAACCACGCATTCAGTTGGAGCACCTCCGTTGTTCCTAATCCTGTCATTCCCAGGCATCAGCAGCAGCCCAGAGAATGCCACCCTGGAGGCCCTACACTTCAGCCAGGTCCCCAACTCCCTGAACTGCCTACGTATGTCCCCCCTGCACTTTGTTCCTACATCCTTCTCTCCCACGTGGACTATTACATCAGCCTTAGCCCCTCCACCCTTCAAAATTCCCTCTACCCTCTCCGTAACATCCTGGACCCCTGCTCCAGGGAGGCAGACTACCATCCTGGAGTCCCGCTTTTGCCCACAGAACTGCCTGTCGATCCCCTTGACCTTCTCATCCCCCACCACTATCTCACATCCCTCACTCCTACCTACATTCCTATGAACGGGTGTATTGATTCACAGACGCATTGTCAGGCAGTGAATGTTATATTAAATGATAAAATGTCAATTGTTGTTCGAGGGATTGAAGATAACTTGAAACTGAAACTCTAACAGGTTAAGATAAAACTAATTTTAGAGTGAATATAGTCTAGAAAAAGTCTAAAGTACCTGGAGTTATAAAGATACTGGTTTGCATAGAAACACATATAACTACTGTTAGAGAATTTAAACATATACTTTTGAATATTCTGCACACTTTGGCTAACCACATACTGCCTCAACATATGGCAAGATATTGCTGAGTAAAAAAAACCACATCCCTGGAAAACAATGCAACCATTAAGTGAAGTAGGAAAGGGCTCTCTTTATAGCCTGGATCTCAGGTAATTCAAGCAATCCCACACAGCTGAATGAATAGAGTAAAAAAATTTTCCTGACAAAGAATTGCTCAGCAGACAGTAGGAAAGGAAACTTTTGAACTCTATGGATTTATGTATTTGAAGTTGCCAGGAGATAAGAGAAAGAACTTTCCGTATGTATGTATATAGGCTACGAGGGGACAGTGGGCAAGAACTTCCAGGCTCCGCAAACCTATTTATTTTCATGCTGCGAGAGAGTAGACTTATTGGCCAAGGTAAATGATTCGCACTAAAGTGACTGGCTCATCCGGTTATGACAAACAGAGTAAGAGGGCAGATGATTTCTCAAAAATGTATAATTGCAATAAAGATAACAAATGTAATTTAGAATAATTTGGGCTGCTCCAAATCATTCTCCCACATGTGAACTAAGCCTGGGTGACGATAAAATACAGTTTCAACTAGAATTACTGAGTCCATGAGTTCTTTGTATTTGCTGAGCCGTAATTAATAGAGGAAACTCACATAAAAGCCAGCATAATACACAGATTCCTGAAAAACCCTTATAATTTTATATCAGAATCATTTACAAATGCAATTTTTACAATTCTTTTCCTGACATTGGGACTTCCTACCTCTGAATGCAGCGACATCTCCATAATGAACTTGAAGAACAATGTAGTTGATATTTGTGTTGCCACCAACTCTAAATCCAACACCTAGAAATGGAGAAAGACAAAGTATACATTTGTTGAGTTTGTTTACTAACAAGATGGCACTATAAATTTATTTGGCATATCCCCACAGAGTTATAAGCTAAATTTTGTTTTTATGTTTTTTTACATTGCTCTGCATTACAAACTGTTATCAAAAGAGAAATACTGACCACTATTGAGCAGTACCAGAATTCAAGGAATGTGACCACATTTAATAAACTGGATTTTCGAAGTAGAAAGTATAGAATTCTTCTATCCAAGTTAACTGGCAGTCCAAACATGATCTGAAAGTATGTATGTTTGGCATCGTTTACAATATGTTAACTGAATGCAAGTATTTCAAGAAAACAGCCTCTGAACTTGCAATTTAACATCTTTTATGTCCAAATTTACAAAAATCAAGTGGGCTGACAAGGATGGCACTGCTGTTGTTTGATGAACTGATCTCTATCTTGCAAATGGCAAATGCCTTTTCTCTAAAACTTCCCATGTCCCCCCCAAACTATAGCTTCACCACCAAACATCAAGCCTTTGTCTCGGTCCATCAGTGACATTAACTCCCTCCACCACTTCCAACCTCTCATATCCCCAACCCTGAACAGCTTGCTTCACCTCCTTCCCAAGATCCACAAACAAAACTGTGTTCAGAAACCTCACATTTCAACCTGTTCCTGCCCCAGTGAACCAATTTCTTCCCACTACAACTTTATTTTTTTTCCCTCCTCTTGTTCAATCTCCTTACAATTATATGCATGACTCTTAGCAATTTCCAGTTTCCTGATCCAATAGGTCACCCTTTCACCATGGATACAAATATATAAACAAGGAGCAGGAGCAGCCATTTCAGTCCCTCAAGCTTGCTTCACCATTGAATAAGATCATGACAAATCTGAAACTTTGAATACATAGTATTCAAATATGTATACTATTTGAATAGTATACATATTTACTATGTATACTAGTAAACATAGCAGTACTATGTTTACTACTATAAACATAGTAGTTTATATTTTCTGTCATTCCTGCAGATCAATAGCAGGCAACTTAACCAGAAATAAGCAATATCAACAGAAAAGCAACAAAGGATCCAGCCTCCATGATAGAATGATAAAATGTAACTGATAGAAGCAATGTAACAGTGTTGCAGAAGATAAGTATATCTTTGAAAATGTGCAACTTTTAGTAAATTATAGAGAATCAACAGCACAAGGAAAATGTGACTCAAGTCTTTGCAGTACATCCACTATTTAAATACAGAATGCCTTAGACACTTACTTCAGAAATTGCCTTAAAGCATTCAACTGCTATCCAGACTGACATCCTGTTAATAATGCACTGCCTGAGTCTTTACTGATAGGTTTTCCTCATCTCTAGCCTAGTGGCCAATAAAAAATTCAGGGAGAAATAATGCCACTAAAGCACTTGTGGTCTGAGTTATAACACTGGCATCCTCTTTGTAGGAATCAAGAAACAGCTACGGTGGATTTAGACACCTGTCTGCAAATCACAAATATTTCTGAATGTTGAGCGAAATGCAGGTGCAAAAGACTAGTAAAAGAACACAAATGCCCACAGTGGTTTTATTATAAATTTAAGCGAAGTTTTAAATTTATTTTTAAAAAGTGTTTTTTCTCAGGGTGGAACAGTCAATTACTCGGCGCACAGGTTTCAGAAGCAAGGAGCATGATTTAAAAGAGATGCATGAGACAGATTCTTTTTTACACAGAAGGTGGTGGGTGCTGAAACTTGTTGCCAGGGGAGGTAGTGGAAGCGGATACAGTAGTGGCTTTTAAAGAGTATCTTGACAAATGCATGAATAGGATGGGAATAGGGGGATATGGTCTCCAAAGGTTTTCGTTAAATTGGACTGCATGGTTGGTGCAGACTTAGAGGGCTGAAAGGCCTGTTCCTGTGCTGTAATTTTCTTTGTTCTATATGTTCACAATTGAATCACTGATATTGTGGGATACTGCCTTGGATTCTACTAATTTAAATTTTGGAGAAAAAAATCTTAATGAAAATCGGTATAAATAGAAAAAATTGTTTAAAGTGGCTGAAACTGAAACAACCTCTCCTTTCAAATCTTTTGTTAGAGGTAGGGAAATGGAGCATCAGGAAAGAAAATGCTAAGGAGGCAAATGGAATGTTGTGATTTATTTCAAGGGAAATAAAATATAAATGTAGGGAAGTTGGAGTTCTACTGTAAGAAATCTCACAACACCAGGTTAAAGTCCAGCAGGTTTATTTGATAGCACAAACTTTTGGAGTACTGCTCCTTCATCAGGTAACAGAGAATTGGGTTCATAAACAGGGCATATATAGACACAAACTCAGTTACAAGATAAAGGTTGGAATGTGAGTCATAACAGGTAATCAAGTTTTTACAGGTACTGGGCCTTGGTCTCCTTATTTGAAAAAGTGTTAGAAGCAGATGAGTAAAGGTTCATGAAATTTGTCCTCAGATATGGGCTTATTAAGAATGGTTGGGCCTATGCCCATTGTGGTTCAGAAAAATGAGAGGTGATTTTATTGAAACATGTAAGGTGCTGAGAGAACTTTTGTGTTGAAAGATGTTTCTTCTTGTAAGAGAGATTAGAACCAGACAGCATGATGTAAGAAGAAGCAAATGAGAAAATATTTTTCTCTCAAAGATTTGTCAGTCTGTACAGATCTCTTGCCCTGAAAACAGTGGAGGCTGGATCATAAAATTATTCAAAGCTGAATTAGACAGATTTTTGATTGACAAATGAGTTATAGGGGGCAGCCAGAAAGCTGAAGTCGAGGCCACAGTCAGATCAGCCATGATGTTATTGAGTAGTGAAACAGCTCAAAAGGTCACAATTATGGCGTATTCCTGCTCCTACATCCTATGTTCCTATTAAATTATTCATTCACTTCATTTTTTGGCTAGATTCGGGTCTTTGTCTTTTTAGCAAATAAATCAGACAATTTTCTTGGGCACATAGAAATCAGAGGAAACATCGCTTCACCCTTGATGAATTGCAATTGGAAACCCCAATTGGATTTTGAAGATTCTGCAAATGTTGAAGAACAATGTTTATTAACGTACCATTCAATTTGAGACAAAGAATGAACTTAGTCAAATGATTAATCGATTGTCAAATTGATTCATCATTTAACTAAGAAATCATGGTCTTCTTCAAATTGTTTAAGCAGCAGAATGCTTTTTTTAAATGACTACTAGCATCACTAGTTTCCACTGTGGAAATGCAATGGCTGATACAGCTTCCAGATCCCTTGGAGCACTGTTCCTCCCTTGCAGTGAAATTGCAGTATTATGGATTTGTTAAGGTAGGATTCAGCTCTCTACATGCCCACTCTAATGGCTGACAGAACTATTGGCGCATTTCATCACCTTCTGAGAGATGGTTGATTCGTTAAGTCAGGGTGCAGTGGTTGGAGCAATTATTTTTCTTTCCATTTTACACAAAATTTACTTCCTTGGAACTTGGAACCAATATTTTGTGCATCAATGCACAAAAGTATCCGTGCAAACCAGCCCCTTTCAAATTACCAAGTGCACGCAGTTAAAAAAAAATCAAAGGGGCTGTTCACTGAAATTAGTAGTGCAAGTACTCCAATTGGAGCTGTTCCCACAATGTTAACTCAAAATATTTCTATGTGCTAACTGCATGAATATTTTAATTGGGACAGCAACTTCAGATTTTTGAAGATGGGGGGACTGAGTTTTGATTGGGAAAATTTTTTACTACGATAAATTCAGTTAGGTTCATAGAAGGTGGATGTATTTTAAGACATTGGCTGTCTCATTCATCACTGATAATGTAACAAAAATAGGTCATTTGACATTCAATCATTTTCACTAATTTGGTCACGATTTACCTGGACCTCAACCCCATCAACTGTCTTGGTCACTATTCCTGTAATATCTTTGCTTTACAAGAAGCTTTACTTCAGTATTCACAGCGGAAAAGGATCTTGGTGGATGTAGTGCAGGCTTGCAGTGGACTGAAAACCCAGAGTATGTTGACACTAAGAAAAAGGGTGTATTGGAGCTGTTTTGGGATCCCTGGTCTTTGCGATTTTTATAAATGACCTGGATGAGGAAGTTGAGGGATGGGTTGATAAATTTGCCGATGACACAAAGGTTGGAGGTGTCATGGATAATGTGGAGGGACGTCAGAAGTTGCAACAAGACATAGATAGGATGCAAGACTGGATGGAGAAATGGCAAATGGACTTCAACCCAGATAAGTATGTAGTGAATCATTTTGACAGGTCAAATAGGAGGACTGAATAAAGGATTAAGACTCTTGGCAGCGCGAAAGATCAGAAGGATCTTGGGGACCGGATTTATAGGACGCTCCAATCAGCTTCACAGGTAGACAATATGGTTAAGAAGGCATATGGTGTACTGGCCTTCATCAATCAAGGAATTGAGTTTAGGAGTCAGGAGATAATGCTGCAGCTATACAAGACCGTGGTCAGACCCCACTTGGAGTACTGTGCTCAATTCTGGGCGCCTCATCACAGGAAGGATGTGGAAGCCAAAGAAAGGGTGCAGAGCAGATTTACAAGAATGTTGCCTGGATTGGGTGGCATGCCTTATGAAGATAGATTGAGAGAGCTCCGTCTTTTCTCTTAGAGAGACGAAGCTTGAGAGGTGACCTGATAGAGATTTATAAGGTATTGAGAGGTATTGATCGAGTGGATTCTCAGAGGCTTTTTCCCAGGGCTGAAATGGCTGCCACAGGAGGACACAGGTTTAAGGTGCCAGGAAGTAGGTACAGAAGAGATGTCAGGGGTGATTTTTTTACTCAGAGGTGGTGGGTGCATGGAATCAGCTGCCGGCAGTGATGGTGGAAGCAGATTCAATAGGGTCTTTTAAGAGACTTTTGGATAAGTACATGGGACTTAGTAAGATAGAGAGCTATAGGTAAGCCTAGCAGGTAGAGATATGTTTGGCACAACCTGTGGGCTGAAGGGCCTGTTAGTGCTGTAGTTTTTCTACGTTCTGTGTTCTAAGAGTCTACTCATCTTGTTTTTAATCAGCCTTGCCTCAATGTTTTCTTAGGGAGAATAAAGTTCCAAATTTTAACCCCCTTTTATGCAAATAAAGGCTTCCTACCATCATCTTTAAGAACCAGCTCTCATGTTAACAGCACAGATTGGAAAATATATTGACATGAAATCTGTTCTTCAAAGTCAGTCTCATGAAAGGATAGAATCAAAACAAATTGGATAAATTCACAAAATCCTTGATCTGAAGCAGAGCTGTATTCAGTGGTATCGGAAGTATTATAACAAAAACATTCAGAATTATGAATGATTCTGATAAATATGGAGAAACTGTTTCTACTGACCATTGAATCCGTAACCAGTAGGCACAGATTTAATTGGGGGAAAGAAACCCAAAGGGAGATCAGGAGCTTCTTGTGATTTCACAAAGCTCATCAAGATATCTGGAATGCATGCCTGAAAGGATGGTGAAGAGAGATTCAAATTCACTTTCAAAAGAGAATTGTACATATATGTTTTAAGAAGAAACATTTGCGGGATTATGAGGAAAGAGTAGAGGAGCGGGACTAATTGGAAGAAATATCAAAGAACTGGTACAGACATGATGAACCAGAAAGTCACTTTATGTCATGTGACTCCATTATTTCATTAAACACTATGGGAAAAAAGGTTGTCAAATATTATCCATTTTCCACACCCTCAATTAGCACAGCTAAATTTAGTTTCTGCTTACTAAGCTCAAAGCTGTTGGGATGGAAACTTGCTGTGCAAGGTGACATACCAATTACAACTTAAAGGTATTAATTAGACTGTGATGCATTCCGAGGATTGAGAGGTTATGAAAGACACTATACACATGTAAGTTTGTCCTTTCTTTAGAAACAGTGAGACAGCATAAAGGCAATAAAGAAAAGAGTGAAAAGAGGTGACAGAGTTTGAGATGAGCATCAGTTTTCATGATCCCACATTGGTTATAACCAGTTCCATATCAGATAGATTTTTGACAGACAATGGAGTCCAGGATTATGGGAATAAGACAAGGAGGAGAAGTTGAGGTCAAATCAGATCAGTCATTATCTTATCAAATGGCGGACCAGGTACAAAAGATTGACTGGTCTCTTCCTGCTCCTAAGTCCCACGTTCATATATTTGTGAATAATTTCACCAGGGGCCAACATAAAAAAGGAGGGAAAGGAGATCAACAGACAAGTGATCCTTCTAGTTTATCTTTGCTGTGCACTGTACAAGGTGAGGATTACTGCAAGGCAGTAGCTTAGGGGGAACCTTGGTTTTTGGGTACGTCCTGAGGTGATGGTGGAAAGAAAAAACAGTGAAGACTAAATTAAAAATTATACAGATATCGATATACAGCATCCATATTTAAATCAACTAATTTCAAAAGAGACATACCAGTAGGTAATCGCGTGGGTGGAGCATTTTTAGCCCAGGCATACATGATTTTAGCTTCATCTAAACAAGTGCCATATCTATTGCCACAGTCCCTGGAAAAGGAGAAAAAAATCGAGTAAATAATGATGGAAAGTTTGAATTCAAAAACAGTGTTTGGAATTTCTAAAGATACAAAAGTACTTTGCAATACAACAGTTCAGACTGTAGTCTCATTAAAAGCAGATATATTCACTTCTTATAATTAAACTAATGACAATAACTGCAGACTGCCTTACTTAGATTTAATAATGTTATCTTAACACTGCTGTCCAAAAATTAGTTAAACCACATCAGATTCCAATTTCTAGATGACTGTTTTATATTTCTTGAACACAAATCCATATGAGAATTGTCATTGCTTTACAGAACATGTTAATCACAGAGAATAAAAATATTTTATCTCAATGAACCATCTTTATAAAAACAGTTGTCACTGTAAAACAAAAGCCATCACTCATGCCAGTTAGCTGTATGCCGGGGAGAATGGCAACTTAAAAGGTAAGGAGTTAATCCAGTGTTATCTTCCGTATAATTAGAATGAGATCAAATCAACAAGAATTTCTGTCCCACATCACTATATAGTGACCTTAGCTATAAAATACAGATGTGAACAAGTGTTAGCTGAAAGCTGAATGGAGCCCATATTTGATGCCCTCCACAGCTAAACAGCCGAAATCTGATGACCATGTAACCACACATCAGTACAAGTCAACACTTTTATGATAAAAAAGGACCAATGTGATAGAGCCTCATTCGAATTACAGAAAAAGATTATAAATCTGGTAACAACTCTGCTATGTCATACATTGCGCAAACAAATGTTGGAATCATCCAGGTGAGTAGAAAGTAATAGTGAAATAAATTAAAGAAACATGAGAAACAAAAATTATCAGATGTGGTATATTCTTATATGACATATATATTCACGATCAATACTGTTTAAATATTCACAAGATGATGTAGATTACATTAGTCTCATGAAAGTGAGCGAAGCTTGCTGATATACAAAATATGCCCCAAATAACCATTCATAATCCGAAGGCTGAACAAGCAAAACTGCAAATTTGCCTTGTGATCTGTAACATTGGTCATTTTTAATTAGCATACTAATGTTGTATATTTCCAATCAGAATTAAATTACAAAACTGCAAATTAATAGAGTCTGTAATCAGACTTCTAAATGAATTAAGCCAATCCATAGCAGCTCAATTGTAGAGGCAAAAAATCAAACTTAAAGTCCAGCATAACGTAATTGTGTTGTTCTCATCAATACCTAAGAATTTCCATCAAGAATGCCATCATTGTGCTATCTTGGTTAAAATTCTGTTATCTATTGAACACTTCTCAATGACACTCCAACAAGATATTAGACTTCCAAATTGTCATTACTGGTAATGATTTGTTCAGCATGCTCAAATTGGCTCAGAAAAGCAATCCAAATACCATTCCTATTGTTTCACAAGCATATTTTCAGGAATCGTATAGAGTAAAACCTCTGTGTTGCACTCCACGTGAAGACATTTAGAGATTGGGGCTTTCAAAGATGATCATCTCAGAAAGCACATGTGGCAATGGGCAAAAGAGACTAAAGTGAAAGGTGGAGGAGAAGATGAAGTAAGTTGAGAAGTAGAAGTTGCAGAGAAGGGAAATACTTTAGAAAGTTGATGGCTTGGAAGAGCAAAGATGAGAGGGAGTAAATCAGTCTCAGAAGTTGAAATTGGTGAGCAGGTAAGGGGAGGCAGGTGAGGAGAGATGTAGAGAAGAAAGTTACAGATATGGCAGAGTTGAGGCTAGGCCAAGAAGAGAATTAAAGACTGCTGGCTGGAGTCCAGAGATTCCAGAGTTGCCAATGCAGGAATTGTGACAAGAATGTAGGCAAGGAGGGTGATTGATTGGCAAGGGTAAAGATAGATCAGAAGGAAGACAGGTAGAAGTTCTGAAACTGTAGGAACGTGATGAAGTGAGAACAGAATTCAAAAGGAGAGCTAAAAGAGAGAGGAGGACTCAATTGGGTGAGGGGGGGAAAAAGGAGTGGGAAGAGTTGAAGACAAGTGTGAGTTAATGCATTTTGGAAGGTCTAATACAGATAGGAAATATACGGTAAATTACAGAACCCTTAAGAGTATTGAGAGGCAAAGGGATTTGGGTGTACAGGCACACAGGTCACTGAAAGTGACAATGCAGGTAGAGAAGGTAGTCAAAAAGACATATAGCATGCTTACCTTCATCAGCCGGGGCACTGAATTTAAAAAATTGGCAAGTTGCATTGCAGCTTTATAGAATCTTAGTTAGGCCACACTTGGAATAATGTTCAATTCTCGTTGCCACACTACCAGAAGGACGTAGAGGCTTTGGAGAAGGTGCAGAAAAGATTTACCAGGATGTTGCCTGGTATGGAGGACATTAGCTATGAAGAGAGGTTAGAGAAACTTGGTTTGTTCTCACTGAAATGACGGAGGTTGATGAGCAAATTGATAGAAGTCTATAAGATTCTGAGAGGCACGGAGAGAGTGGATATTCAAAAGTTTTTTCCCCCAGAGTCGAACAGTCAATTACTAGGAGGCACAGGTTTAAGGTTTAAAGGAGATACACAAGCCTGATATTTTACACAGAGTAGAGAGTGCCTGAAGCCTGTTGCCGGGGAAGGTAGTGGAAGTGGATTCTGTAGTAACTTACGGGGCGTCTTGACAAATACATAAATAGGACAGGAATAGAGGGATATGGTCCTTGTTGGTCGGGGAAAATGTTACAAAGGTACTCAGACAGGATAGATTAGGGAGCTTGTCTACAGAGGCTCTATGGGTAGAGCTGAGAAACAGGAAAGGTATGACCATATTAATGGGGTTGTATTATAGACGACCAAATAGTCAGCGAGAATTGGAGGAAATCAGCACAGAAAGCTGACAACTGCAAGAAACAGAAAATTGTGATAGTTGGGGATTTTAATTTTCCACATATAGCTTGGGACTCGCATACTGTTAAAAGATTTATTCACGGTAGAGTTTGTAAAATGCGTTCAGGAGAATTTTCTACATCAATACGTAAAGGTGCCAACTGGAGAGGATGCGATATTGCATCTCCTATTGGGAAATGAGTTAGGGTAGATAATGGATGTGAGCGTGAGGGGACGCTTTGGATCCAGTGATCATAATGCCATCACTTTCAACCTGATCATGAATAAGGATAGATCTGGTCTTCGGGTTGAAGTTCTAAACAGGAAAAAGGCCAAATATGATGAAATGAGAAGGGATCTGGGAAGTGTGGATTGGCACAGGCTGTTCTCTGGTAAGGATGTAAATGGAAAGTGGGAGGCCTTCAAAAGAGAAATTTTGAGAGTGCAGAGTTGGTATGTTCTTGTCAGGGTTAAAGGCAAAGTAAATAGGAATAAAGAACCTTGGTTCTCGAGGGAGATTGTAACACTGATTAAGAGGAAAAAGAGAGTTATATGTAATGTACAGGCAGCAAGGAACAGATCAGATGTTCGAGGAGTATAAAAGAGCAAGAAGCTACATTAGAGGGAAATCAGGAGGGCTAAAAGAAGACATGAGTTGCCCTGGCAGACAGAGTGAAGGAAAATCCAAAGAGCTTTTAAAGGTATGTAAGGAGCAAAAGAATAATGAGGGATAAAATTGGTCCTCTTGAAGACCAGAGTGGTAGACTGCATATGGAACCAAAAAAGATGGAGGAGATACTAAATGGGTTTTCTGCATCTGTATTTATTAAGGAAATGGACATGGAGTCTATGGATACAGGGCAAACAGGTAGGGAGGTCATGGAACTTATACAGATCGCAGGAGAGCAAGTGCAGGCTGTCTTGAAGCAAATCAGTGTGGATAAATCCTCAGGACCAGATACGATATGCCACAGGCCTTGAGGGAGGCTAGTGTTGAACTTGCAGGGGCCCTGATAGACATATTTAAAATGTGAGTATTCATGGCAGAGGCGCCGGATGATTGGAGGGTGGCTCACGTTGTTCCATTGTTTAAAAAAGATTCCAAAAGAAATCAGGGAAATTATAGGCCAGTAAGTTTGACGTTGGTGGTGGGCAAGTTATTAGAAGTGTGATAAGGGATAGCATCTAAAATATTTGGATAGACAGAGACTTATTAGGAAGAGTTAACATGGTTTTGTGCATGGTAGGTCATGTTTGACCAATCTATTAGAGGTTTTTGAAGAGGTCACCAGGAAAAAGGATGTCATCTACCTGGATTTCAGCAAGGCCTTTAATAAGGTCGCTCATGGGAGGTTAGTTAGGAAGATTCAGTCACTAGGTATACATGGGGTGGTAGTAAATTGGATAAGACACTGGCTCAATGGAAGAATGATGTAGAGATGCCGGCGTTGGATTGGGGTAAACTCAGTAAAGTTTTACAACACCAATTTTAAATCCAACCAATTTATTTGATAGTAAATTCGCGAGCTTTCAACTCTATAGCCTTCGTCAGGCAGACCAGAACACTGCATTTGCCTGACGAAGGCTATAGAGTCGAAAGCTCGCGAATTTACTATCAAATAAATTGGTTGGATTTAAAATTGGTGTTGTAAAACTTTACTCAATGGAAGAAGCCAGAGTGTGATTCTGGAGAATTGTTTCTCTTAGTGACAAGTGGTGTGCCGCAAACACCGGTGTTGGGTCCATTGTTGTCTGTCATCTATATCAATGATCTGGATGATAATGTGGTAAATTGGATCAGCAAATTTGCTGATGAAATAAAGACTGGAGGTGTAGGGAAGGTTTTCAAAGCTTGCAGAAGGATTTGGACCAACCAGAAAAATGGGCTGAAAAATGGCAAATGGAATTTAGTGCAGACAAGTGTGAGGTATTGCACTTTGGAATGACAAACCAAAGTAGAACGCACAAGGTTAATGGCAGGACTCTGAAGAGTGCAGTTGAAACAGAGATCTGGGAATACAGGTACAGAATTCCCTAAAGTGACATCACAGGTGGACAGGGTTGTAAAGAGTGCTTTTGGTACACTGGCCTTTATAAATCAGAGTATCAAGTATAAAAGTTGGAGTGTTATGGTAAGGTTGCATAAGGCATTGGTGAGCCCGAATTTAGAGTACTGTGTACAGTTTTGGTCACCTAGTTACAGAAAGGATGTAAATAAGGTTGAAAGAGTGAAGAGAAGGTTCACAAGGATGTTGTTGAGAAGCTGAGTTACAGAGAGAGATTGAATAGGTTAGGACGTTATTCCCTGCAGCGTAAAAGAATGATGGGAGATTTAATAGAGGTGTATAAGATTTTGATGGGTATAAATAGAATGAAGGCTTTTTCCACTGAACTAGGGGAGAAAAAAACCAGAGGGCATGGGTTAAGTGTGAAATGAGAAAAGTTTAAAGGGAATATTAGGGGGATATTCTTCACGCAGAGAGTGGTGGGGGTGTGGAATGAGCTCCAGATAAAGTGATAAATGCAGGGTCATTTTTAACATTTCAGAAAAGCTTGAGTGGGTTCATGGATGAGAGGGGTGTGGAGGGATATGGTCCAAGTACGTCAGTGGGACTAGGCAAAAAACGGGTCAGCACAGATAAAAAGGGCCAAAAGGCCTGTTTCAGAGCTGTAATTTTCTATGGTTCTAAGAGTAGGGGGTTTTAGTTTAGTCAGGTAGCATGGTCGGTGTAGGCTTGGATGGCTGAAGGGCCTGTGCCTATGCTGTAATTTTCTTTGTCTCTCTTTGTTTTTTTGAGGAGATGATTATATTCATACAAGCCAAGGACTGAACATGTGTGGCACCCCACAAATTACACCTTGCCTACCAAAAAGAACTCTCATCCCAACTCTCTGCCATCTGTCAGTTAGCCAGTCCTCTAACCCAGCTAATAAATCATCTCTAACCCCATGAGTTCTTACCTTGTGTATTAACCTTTTGAGCGGTACCTTATCAAATGCCTTCTGGATATCCAGATATACTATATCTACAGAACCCCCATTATCCACTTTGTTTATTTCATCTTCAAAGAACTCTAAATCATGATTGATTAGTTTGCTACTCTTCATAGAGCCATGCTAACTCTGATGAATTACATTTTGACTTTCTAAATGACTTGTTATTATTTCCTTAATAAATTCTAACAATTTCCAACAGATGTCAAACTAACTGGTCTATCGTTTCCTACTTTTTGCCTCTCTCCCTTTTTTGGATAAGAATATTACATTAGCATTTTCCACAGGAACCTTTCCTGCATCTAGGGAATTTTGGAATATTATAATCTATGGGTCCACTATTTCCTCTGCTGCTTCCTTTAATACCTTAGCATGTAGTCGATCAGGCCTTGAGAACGTCTTCAATCCCAATAGTTTGCTCAGCAATTTTTTCCTATTGATTATGGTTGCAATACAAATAAATATATTTAAGACGAGCAACAGAGGAGCAGTTGAGAACAGTCCGATTCAGCTAGCAGTGCAATTTAGTGTACAAAATTGAAGTCAATAGGAATCAGTGGGGCAGGGGAACCCTCCATTGGTTGGAGTCATCCTTACAAAAAGGGAAATGTTTGAAGGTCAATCATCTCAGTTCCAGGACATCACTGCAGGAACTCTTTGAAAGTCATGTCCTACGCCCAACTATCTTCAGCTGCTTCAACAACCTTCTCCCCATCACAAGGTCAAAAGCAAGGATGTTTGCTATGCAATGTCAAATATTAATTTCAACTCCTCAGATGCTGAAGCAGTCCATGCCCACATGCAGTTAAATTGAAGCAAAATTTAGCCTGGGGTAAGTGACAAGTAACATTCGCGCCACACAAGTAATGACCATTTCCAACAAGAGATAAGCTGATCATCAACCCTTCAAATACAATGACAATTTATTTCGGGAGGCAGTGACATAGTGGTATTGTCACTGAACCAGTAAAACAGATCTAGTTTAATACTCTGGTGACACAGGTTCAAGTCTTATTGGAGCAGTTGGCAAAATTTAAATTCAGTTCTTATTAATAAGGATAGTCCAATTCTGACAACAAAATTGTCAATTGTTGTAAAAACTCATGTGATGCACTGATGTTTTTTAGGAAGGAAATCTACCATCCTTATTTGTTCTGGTCTACATGTGACACCAAACCCACAGCAATACAGTTGACTCTCAAAATTCCTTAAGAAATGGCCTAGCAAGCCATTCAAACCACTACGAAGTCTAAAAGGAATGAACTAGATGGACCACCTGATATCAACTTAGGCACTGGAAACAATGGGGAGGCAGTAGCACGAAGGTATTGTCACTAGACTAGCAATCTAAGGTGAATGCTCTAGTTCAGGAAAGCAATGACATTACAATAGATTTGGGGAATGATGTTCTATATATCATATTACAATATATATTTTATATATATCTCCCTGAAACATATTTCAAATGTAGTAAATAACAATGGTAATGATCGCACAACAGATTTGTGATTATTCCACTCCACTGAGATTTTAAATTATCACTCCTGCAAATCAGTAACAAACAAAATAAAACATTTCTAAACTGTACAATTTCTAGATACATAATAATCAGACAACAGATTAAACAAGTAATAGCAGTAAAAAATTTTCAAACAACTTGCACTTTGCATTCAGAATTTATAATGTGAATTGAGCACATCTAAACATATTCAGTCTTGCAATTTACTCAATTGAACCGTAGCGTATTAAATTGTGCTTCTTTATTTTTGTGTAATCAGTGTATACGTGCAGCTTGGGAAAAACAAATAACCCTGGAATATTACTATTCCCAATAAACTTCATTAAGAAATGATTATCTGGAAATCAAATTTCTAAATATTTTAAAAATACAAACTAAAATCATTACCAATACTCCTCATTGGTGGCTGGCATGTTGCATCCAAACAGTAGCATGTGATGAGCAGTCTCCATGCTTGCATGAGGCTTAAAGTCAACTGCAAAATGAAGTGGAAATAAATTATACGTTTTGCCTCATTAACTTTTGTGACATCATCAGCGCACTCTCACTGGACTTGTTTGATTATTTTTCCAACTGCACATTGCCGTTGAAAAACACTTCAACTACTACTGAGTAAAAATCGCAAAGATGAAAAAGGATGGAGAAGTGTCCCTTCTTGTGCAAATTCAAGTTTTTTGGTGACTGTTTGAGATGCTGATTCTAGGTCTAGGCCCAGAATTTAAAGTCACTTCAAAATGCCTCCACAGCAATTAGCAAGTTACTTATTCATGTGCTTATTCATTTGTTGTAATAAACACAACATATGTTTTATTCATCAAGTTGATTCCTTTATACAAAACCACTGTACCACAATCAATTTACGACAACATATACTTTCAGACAATGTATAGTTTGATATAATTCTAATTTTATGATGGTTCCATCATACTCTTGCCTCTGATTCAAAAGGTTTTGTGTTCATGTCCTGTAGGACTTGAGAACCAAAAGAAAACAAGGATGGCAGGCTAGTGCAGTACTGAGGGAGTGTTACTCTCAGATAGGATGTTAAATTGATACATCAAGTGCCCTTTCAGATGGATGTTGAAGAGTCCAGGGCACTATTTTGAAAAAAAGAGCTGAGGAAACATCACCACTGTCCTGGTCAAAACTTATTCCTGAATTATTATTGCAAGATTACCAGGTCATTTGCACACATTGACATCTGTAGAAGACTGCTGTGCACAAAGTGAATTCCATGTAGTGCAATGTAATTTCACTTCAAAAATATTTCACTGGCTAAAATGTACTTTGTGGTAGGCATAATATAAATGCATTTTTCCCAACTAACAGCCAATTAAGTGTTAACATAGTGTACACAAATCCAGCTGCACAATGTGTGCATAGCAAAAGACCCTCAAACATTAATTAAATGAATGACAAAACAAGCTATTTTGATACAGTTGAAGGACAATGTTTGCCAGAACACCACAATAGAGTTGCAAGGGCCTGAATCTTCTGATTAGCAGTAATGTTGAGCTGGGTCTCAGGGGCAGTAATTCTCAGAATAGGGAGCGGCAGGGATGGGAAAGGGTAGTTGGGTCCTTCAACTATTTACAATCTAGGTTAATGACTTAGAATAATGTATCTAAGTTTGCTGATGACACCAAGCTAGAAAAAGATGAGCTGGGGTGGGGGGATGTGTGTGCTAGAGAGAAACTGCAGAGACGTAGACTGTGAGCAACAAGAAGATAGAATATAAATGTAAGGAAGTGTGAAGTTATTCACTTTGGTCATTAGAATAGTAAAGCAGAATATTTTTTAAATATATGAAACTTCGTAGTGTTGATATCGGAAGAAACCTCTGTCTTCATACAAGGAACATAGAAAGATAGAATGAAAGAGTAGTGAGCAATTAAGGCAAACAGCTTTTCTTTTGCAAGGGAATTGGAATACCGAAATGAAGAAGCACTACAGGGCTTTGCTGAGACAGCATCTGAGTATTATGTGCAGTATTGGTCTCCATATTTAAAAGACATTGGAGGCGAGACAGTGAAGTTTCACTAATCTGCTCCCTGGAAAGAGAAGGTTGTTCTATGATGAGACGCTGAGTGAACTGGGCTTATATTCTTTGGAGTTTAGAGGAGAAACATTATCATACCATCATTTTCTCAAGGATAAATTAACGATGAGCCAACAATGCCTACATCGCATGAACAAATATTTTTAAGAATCTCATTGAAACCTATAAAATTCCTAAACAGATTGATAGGATAGATACTGAAAGATTGTTCCAACTGCTCAGGGAATATTAGATACGGGCACCATCTCAGGATAAGGGGTCAAATCATTTTGAGGCAAAGCGAAAATACTTCACTCAAATGGTGGTGAGTGTTTGAAATTCTCCACAGAGAATGCTCTATCATTGATTAACTTTAAGGATGGGATAGACAGATTTTTGTCGCAGGGAATGAAAGGATATGGGGAGCGGGCAATAAAGTGGAATCGAAGCCCAAGATCAGTCATGCTCATGCTGAATGTTGCAGCAGGTTTGACAGGTCATATGATTTGCTCCTGCTTCCATTTCTTGTGTTCTTGTGAAATCCTTCATCGTTTTTCTCATAAATCTTTTCTGCACCCTTTCTAAAGCCTTCTCATCCGTCCTGCAGAGTGGTGCCTAGAATTAGGCATCATTCTCCAGTTGGATGAATCAATGTTTATAAAAGTTTGAGATATCCTCATGCTTGTGTACTCTGTTTTTATTTATAAAGCCCAAGATATTGCATATCTTTTTTAGCCACTTTTACATGTGCTGTGCTACCTATAATCGTTTGTGCGCATATACAGCGAAATCCATGTTGCTCGTCCCTTTTTAGAATTGCATTTCTTAGTTTATATTGCTGCTCCCAACGTACCATTACCTTGTGTTGAATTCCGTCTGTCACATGACTATTCCAAATGTTAAATTTTCTCTTGGATTCTCTTTCTAAAAGCTTTCCCACCATCAAGTTTAAACTGATTGACCTGCGATTGCTGAGTTTATTCTTACACCCTTCTTTGAACAAGGGTGTGACATTGATTTTTATTTTACAGTGATTTTTATTTTACTTGGTTAGTAAATTTGTGCAATGTACGTACCACACACCCAAAATTTAAAGTATTAATTATCATGCACATAGAGATTGCGAAACATAAATGGGAAATCCTCTTATCACATTCAGCTGAGATTTCTTGGGAAAAGAACTTTATTACATGCTCCTTATATTGCTTACCTAAAGGAAGTGTTGACTACTTGGCATGAATCTGTCCAAGAGCAGCAACATTTATTTACTAATCAGTCGAGTGAGTACAGCAAGGATAAGATTCAGACAGTTCAATTTATTGGTTCGCTTACTTTCTGTCGTGCTCAATTCTTCTCTATACAGTACTGCATCCCCATCAGCTGTCACCACAGCTGAACAGCAGCCCAGGGTAGCATTATATGTACTTTGCAGAAGGTTAAATGTATGTCGTGGCAAACCAACCATCCAGTACTAGTGTGTAGCTTGAAGGCATTTCTGTACTGACAGCACCATTTATATTTAGCGTTTTGTAAAATTAATAACTCCAAATATAAGTTACATAACCTTGACTAGTGAGTTGTTCACTTCAAGAGTGTATAAATTCAAGTTGATTGAAAAAATCATGGCAAAACAGTAGGACTGATGAAACAAACAATACTGCTTGTATCCACATTATTCTGAAGAAAGTTTATGCATTTAACAGGACAGTATGGACCACTACCAAAATTGTCATCCTTCAGGTGCTTGAGTAAACAAATGAATCTTCAATGGACGGCAAATATTATATTGCACTCTTCGCTGATTGTAGAAGGTGAAGAATTTACTGCCTTTACTGCCAGATAAATAAACAAGCTGTTCAGTGGAGCGGGATAATGCATCCCGCCTCCGACAAAAAACCAATATAAAACAAATTAGATGCTTGGTATTTGCTCTAAAGATCTGCATGCAGTGCAGCAGCAGCAGTTATAATTCTTAGATGTCCATTACTCCAGCCCTATTTATTATAATAGTCAATTTTTAAGCGAGAAGCTTACAGTTGACTTAAACACAAGCCTTTGTTGCTGAGATTTGGTCGATGTAAGGCTGGGAATTGAAGACTAACAATTTTAAAAGCAGTAAATAACCTGTAGGTAAAGAAATGGTTACGATCCATTGCATCTCAATAGAAGATAATAATCCGCTTGAAAGAGTTTTTAAAATATTATTTAACAACTCCCATTTCAGAGTCAGAATCGTGCAGCATAGAAAAGGCCCTCTGGCTCATCTTGTCTCCACAGACAATATCTATCACAAAAGTTGCACTGATCCCATTTTCTAGCACTTATCCCAAATCCTTGAATGTTATATTGTTTCATGTACTCATCCAAATACCTCTTCAAGATCAAGAGATTTCCAGCCTCCACTATCTTCTCAGCAGTGCATTCCAAATTCCCACCATCCTCTGCATGAAAAATAATTTCTTAAATTCTCGCTGAACCTCCTGCCCCCACCCTAAAACTTCTCATGATTGATCCCTCAACCAAGGGGAACAGCTGCTTTCTATTTACCCTGCCCTTACTCCTCAATCTTACACACCCTAGCCTTCTCTGCTCCAGAAAAAACAATCAAGCCTAACCAGTCTCTCTTTAGCGAATCTCCTCTGTACTCCCTCCAATGCAATCACATTCTTCCTATAATAAAGTAACTGCTGCACACAGTATTCCAGCTATACCCTTAGCAAAGTTCTGCACAGCTTCAACATTATGCCCTTGCTTTTATACTCTTATTGCACAACTGATAAAAGCAAGTGCCCCATATGCCTTAATAACAATCATATTTCCATACTCTGCTGCCTTTAGAGATCTATTAATAAGTACCCTAAGATTCATCTGTTCCTCTGAGCTTTCTGGTATCCTGCCATGCATTAAATACTGCCTTGTCTTGTTGCACTTTGCAAGAAGTATTACCACACACTTGGGGTTAAATACCATATGCCACTACTCTAACCATCTGACCAACCAATCTAGATTTTCCTGTAATCTACAACCCCTTTCTTCATTATTTGCCACTCTACCAATCCACATGTCATCTGCAAACTTGCTTATCAATCCCCTCTTTACATAACAAACAACAAGCATCCTAGCCCAAACCCTGTGGTATGCCACAGGATACTGGCCTCCAATCATCAATCTTTGTGTTCTATTACTTAGCCAGTTTCTGATCTATCTCACTAAGTTTTCCTAAATTCCACATGCTTTAACATTCTCAATCAGTTTCCCATTTGGGATCTTGTCAAAGGCTTTGCTAAAACCCATATAAACTTCATCAACTGCACTTCCCTCATCACACACACGATCACATTTTTGGAAAATTCTATCAAATTTGTTAGGATCTCCTAACAAAGCCATGTTGATTACCCCTAATTAACCCATGCACTTCCAAATGGATATTAATTCTGTCATTCTGAATTTTTGCCAATAGTCTTCCTATCACTGGTGTGAGACTCACCAGTCTGTAATTTCTTAGCTCATTTCTACCATTCTTTTTGAAAAGTGGAACCACATTAGCCATTCTCCATTCCTCTGGCACTTCTCCCAACCTGGGATACAATTCATCAGACCTGGGGAATTGTTCACTTTTAAGCCCTTCAGAGACTCCAATTCCTCACTTCCTAAGTCAAATTGTGCAAGTTCTTTTCAGTGCCTTTTCCTGAATTCTGTACCTATGTCCCCTTTTGCCTGAGTGAAGACCAACGAGAAGTATTAATTTAATAACCTTCCAATGTCCTGTGGCTTCACACACAGATTGCCTCCTTGTTCTCCAATGTATCCTACATTTTCCCCGGTTAACCTTCTCCCCCTTAATGTATTTATAAAATATCTTAGGATTCTCCCTTTTCCTGTTAACAAGCCCTTTCTCATGCCTCCTTTTTGTACTTCTGATTACTTTCTTAAGTTCCCTCTTGCACTTCCTATATTCCTCTAGAGCCATAAGATATAAGGGCAGAATGAGGCCACTCGGCCCATCAAGTCTGCTCCACCAGCTGAACTGCTTCTTTGGACATGGGCTAAAAGCCATTCTCTTCTTCCTTACCCAGTCTTAAATTGTCTTAGATATTCAGGGTTCTCTGAAATTACTGCTCCTATACTTCCCCCTACAGGGAGCATGTTAGACCTGTACTCACCCCAGTTTCATTTTGAATGCCCCCCACTGCTCCGCTGTACATGTATCCACAAGGAGCTGTTCCCAATCAATTTTGGCCAGATCTTGCCTTATTTTAATAAAATCTGCCTTCCCTCAATTCCAAGCTGCTTTTTACAGGCTTCTATGTATAATTTATACAAATAGCATGCTGTACATCACCAGTTTTCAATGGTTGCACAATGCCACTGTGATTTTTCCTGATGCAACCTTAAAAGTACAAATCTGGGAGGTAGATGATTACAAATGCTTTAACTTATTAAGGCAGTAAAAAGGGTATTTGGCGAGATTTTTATTTTAAAAATATATGGCAGTTTGGAGATATTCCAATGATTCAGAATGAAATGGCGAGGACTCACCGTTAAACTCTAACTAACAACATTTCGTCACAGCTACATCTTAGTGAAAGATAGTGAGCAAACGACTTCTTCATAATCACTTAGAAATAAAAGAGGTCCAAGTTATTCCCAAATGCCTTCAAAAAATTGATTTAATGGCAATAACTTGGATCTGGCAGATGGAAAAACTAATCTGCTACATAGTGAAATGCTATGACTAATTTACCCTCCAAATTTCAAAAAATATAGGCTGAAACTTGCTGAAAAGCTAACAGTCTGTTAATGACTCAGTGGTCATTAATATGCAGTACATTCATGGAATAGGAGATGTGCTAAGAGTTATGAATCTCCAAAACTTACTCACCATTTATGCCATCTCTCCGTTTACTTTTCACAAATGGTATCTCACCCCTTAGCCTGCCCATTATTTTTTAAAACTTGTTGGATTTGAATATTATTTAAATATTAGACTCACCTAGTTTATTTAGGCTGATAATTTTGCATCAAAGTGCCACTTTAATGATGCAGTAATTATTAATTTGATGCCAATCATCCTCTTCAATACAAAAAGGGAACAGTTCAATCTGTTCGGTCCCATTCCTCCAGATAGTAAATTCTCTCAAGATGTTAACATTTACTAATTTGATTTTTTCTTTACATTTTCTTTGCCTCTTTTCTGAATCCAATTTTTCTTCCTCTACATCTTGCTTTCTGTACGTGACTAACTCTTCACTGTTACTCACCATACTTTTTTGACATTTTCCTTTTTTCAATCTTTAAATTTTACTGATTAAGGAATCTGTTGGTCCTGGTGTTCAGCAAGATCACAAACATATCTTTGATTTTGCCATATCATTACCAATTCACACTTCCAACATGCCTTGGCACAAAATTGTTTCAGCTTATGGAAGCAGAAAGAATCTCATTCGTAATGTACACAGAGATCCTTTACTGAAGCTTTGGCTTTTCATTTTTTTGTACAACATTGTAGTTGCAAATTTATGCAATATTTTCAGCACATCTATATTATTAGCAGCACCCAGGGGTTCCCAAGGAACATTTCAAATATAATTCAAGCTGCAGTTTCTCTTATGGCATACCAACGAAACTACAAAGAAACAGGAGAAACATGCAGCAAAATGTGGACAAGGATGTAATTTCAGCTGAATGATTTGAATAAGTATTTTATGTATAATTAGGAGGAAAACGGAACCTTTCGGTGAGTCATTCTTTTTTTTTAAATGATTTTGATGCATGCCCAGAAAAAATTTTAATGAGAATTTCAAACTGTTCTAAATGTATTAGTCTAATAGAGAACATTTTGGAGTGGGCACACAAGTTGAAAGCCTGACATTTATTGTATCATTTTTTTTTCTTCTCAAGTTAATTCATTAAAATTTGTGTATTTATTAGAAAAAGACCCAGAAATTTAGACTCCTGATGTAAATGGGTACAGATAAAAAGTCTTATATTTACAGTGTGTTTATTGTACAGAAACATGTTCCAAATGGTCTATGCAATGGCTTATGATCCACACATTTGTATTCCTGTACAGATTTACTGTTGACGATGAAAAATTAGGCTCCAATTACTGGAATGAACCATGTTTTCAATTATAAAACTATTAAAAGAAATCACATGCTTGAAACAAGGACAAAGGTACTTAATTCTTGCTGGCAGTGAACACTCACCTATGTAGGATTTCTGACCAGGTGGCACTTGAACATATGTGCAAAAGTAACTATCCGACTGTAAAAGAAGAAAAATAATTTGTTTAGAACTCCAAAAAGGATAGTTGTTTTTAATTCAAACATTTTTAAGCTCTATTAAATTCTAGAATTCGTTCCAAATTAAGTACATTGATTATTACAAAACTGACATACATCTGAAGTAACATTCAGGAGCATTTTATTAATTTAATGCATCTATATGTTGTTTCACAGACTGGTAGCAAATGATTCACAACTAATCAATCCAAACAATTAATTTATAAAACCCAACTAAATTATCAGTACAGGACAAACGAATCAATAGCACACCAGACAACTTGGGCCACTGGTAAACTGACATACACCTCAACCAAACCAAAATGCAATTAATCAATCAGCAATTAGTCAGATTTCCTGCTCAAACAGACGAAAATACAAAATCATATCAAGAACTATCAAAGTCAACTTTCATTTTTGAACCTGTAATTACATCATAATTTGTGACAACAAATTAATGATTGAGGTATCATCTCCGTTGAATGTTTTACTCTCAAAAAAATTGAACAATTTCAGGCAATCTGGATAAAGTGGAACCTGTGGATGTGGTGTACGTGGATTTCGAGAAGGCATTTTACAAGGTCCAACATCAAAGGTCACACAAAATAAAAAGTAACGGCGAAAGAGGTAACATATTACAAGTGATGAACAGAGGGATCTTGGTGTATTTGTGCTTAGATCCCTGAAAGTAGGCAGTCAAGTCAATAAGGTTGTTAAGAAGGCATACGGAGTCTTAGCTTTTATTGGAAGGGGGATTGAATTTCGGAGCCGCAATGTCATGTTGCAACTGTACAAAACTCTAGTGCGGCCGCACTTGGAGTATTGTGTGCAGTTCTGGTCCCCACATTATAAGAAAGATGTGGAGGCATTGGAGAGGGTACAGAGGAGGTTTACCAGGATGTTGCCTGGTATGGAGGGCAGGTCTTATGAGGAGAGGCTGAGGGGTTTGAGGTTGTTTTCGTTAGAAAGGAGGCGGCTAAGATGGGACCTTATCGAAACATATAAGATGATTAGAGGTTTAGATAGGGTGGACAGTGATGGCCTTTTTCCTAGGATGGAGAAAGCTAGCACGAGGGGACACAGCTTTAAATGAAGGGGTGATAGTTATAGGACGGATATCAGAGGTAGGTTCTTTACCCAGAGGGTGGTTAGGGAGTGGAATGCCCTGCCTGCGCAGTTGTAGATGCGCCAAGTTTGGTGGCGTTTAAGAGGTTAGTTGATAAGTTTATGGAAGAGAAGGGAATAGTTTAGTTTGGAGGGTCATTGCTTTTTTCATAATTGGTCGGCGCAACATCGAAGGCCGAAGGGCCTGTTCTGCGCTGTAATGTTCTATGTTCTATTAATATGCTTACAGGAATGGTGAGCTAAGAGGAAATAGACAGCAAGAATAAAAGATGCATTTTTGGGTTGGCAGGCTGTAATTGGTGGATTGCCCCAGGAATCCGTGCTGGGCCACAACTATTTATATTCTATATTAATGACTTATTGAAGGGATCGGCCATATTGTCATTAAATTTGGTGATGATATACACAGAAGAATAACCTGTGAAGAGGGTACAAGTCTGCAAAGGGGCTATAGGTAGGTTAAATGAATGGGTAAAAATGTGACAGATGAAGCATTATGTGGGAAAATGTGAACATATCCACTTCAGAATGATGAATAGATAATCAGTATAGTACTTAAATAGAGCGAGATTGTAGAACAATGGTGTACAAAGGGATCTGAGTGTCTTGTACATGAGTGACAAAAGATTAGTACATAGGTACAGTAAGTGATCAGATAGGCATTTGGAATAGTGACATTCATTGCAAGGGGAATGGAACATAAAGCTTAGATACTTTGCATAGGACACTGGTGAGATTCTTTCTAGAGCACTGTGTACAATTTTGATTTCCTTATTTAAGGAAAGGTTCATTCGAGCTATTTCTGTGATAAAAGAGGTTGTTTCATGAGGAAAGGGAGTTTAGAAGGACAAGAGGTGATGTCATTGAAACATATATGAATTGAGAGCGTGGATGTTAAAAGAATGTTTCTTCTTCTGGGAGAAACTAGAACTTGGGAACACAGTTTAAAAATAAAGGGTCTCCCATTTAAGATGGAGACAAGGAGAGTTATTCATCATGGAATTCTCTTGTCCAAAGAGCAGTGGAGGCAGGGTCATTGAATATTGAAAACTTGAGACGAATAGTTTCCTTACTGAGAAGGGAGTCAAAAGTTAAAGGGGGGAGGCCGGAAAGTGGATGCCACAATCAGATCAACTATGATTTTACAAAATGATTAGGAGGGGCTTGAGGGGCTGAATGGCCAAATGCAGCTTCTAATTTGTATGTTCGTATGTAAAACTGTGTTTTCCTGTAGTTTCTCGCATTTGCATCACATCTATAGAGACTGACTTTGGTAATTTACCTCACTGAATGTTTGAAATGCTACTGTCCTGATGGCAGCAGAAAGCATTGTCCATTTATCAGCAAACAGGTAGTTTAAAGTAATTTATATTTATATTTGTGGGTATTAGAAACAGGGTATAGCCTTAAATAAATTTAATTCTTGTGTTTCTGTGCAATGTGTTGAAACTTTAGTTAGCTTCATGTTCAACAAAAATGCCTCTATGTATGTGTTTTTTGGTCATTTTAAACTGTGCCTGAATTCTAATTAAAAGCTTTATGATGTGAAGGTAAACAGAATTAAAGAAAGACTTAATTCTGCTTAGCAACCAAAGGCCCAAACTTAAAAGCTAAAGCACTTGTAGTTCAGTTGGAACTAGGTATCTGAGAAAAAAGCAGCTTTCATAGAAATTGTCAGCAGAAAAGAAGGATAATGGAGTAAGGGGAAGAAAGCAAGTCCCAGAAGCTAAAGACCATATAGTTTAGAAACCAGGGGATGAAAGAAAAGTCCCAGAAACACTAAAGTTAAAGGGCAAAATAACTGGAAACTGAAAAAGATCCTATTCATTGAAGTTAAAAAGGGGCAGAGAGAGATTCCCAGCTAGAGACAGAGTTGCAAGGTGCTAACGAGGTGAAGTTGGCTAGCAAGAAACCAGACATTTGAAATATTGCTAAGGTTGGTGACTCCTTAATAGAGTCTGTAAAGCAGCAGTTTTCTATTGGCAATGCTGGATTCCTGAGAGACTGCATGGAAGCTTGAATGTACATGGCAATCCAAGGCACAGGTGATTCTTGGTGTGCTTTTACAAGGATAGAGTTTGGAAATCCGAGTTCCAGCGAGACTAGTTGGGTCGCAATGCAATAAGAATGCGGAGGTATTTGGTGACAACATAAAAGTTGTATCAGTGATGGCTGCCACTTGATTTCAGACTGTGATGTGTCTATGGTTAGCCTGTTGGTTTATGTAGATTGTTTTCTTGCATGGAACATTATAAGATATATTTTGTGGCTTGCATTATCCTTTAAAATCTGTGTACCACTGTGAAGATGTAGGTAGGGTGAAGGAATAGTGTATTAGAGCCAATCTCTTCATGCTTAGTATATGTTTTATTCCTTAATTGACAGTTCTGTGACTCTGTCCATTCACAGAAAATAAAAGTTACTTTCTATACAGCCAGAGTTCCATCCTGGGATCTGATTGTCCAATAGTATCAGCTGGGATCTAGTTCATGAGAGCAAATGCCATCATATATGTGTGCAATTATATTGAGTCACAAAGTAATTCACAGTAAATGTGACACTAATATAAATGGCATATTTACAGCTCTAAGTAGACCAGCAACATTCAAGATCATCCAATTAAAAATAAGTCTTCAGATCCTTGAGCTACAACATCCAGCAAATTGAGCATTCATGTCATACAAGCTGCACGTGACCATTGCATCAGCACACAGGAACAAATAAACTCAATTAGACAATACAGTACCATTTTGCTAAAGTGACAAAAAAAACTCTCTTTTCTATCCTCCATAAGAGATTGTAATCACACTATTTTGTATAAATGTTTAATGTTGCAAATTTTTGCAGCTAATTTATTAGCATAATGTAACCATACAGCAGAAAAAAGTACGCAAGGTTTAAATTTTTAGAAATTAAATGCTGTGTAAATCCTGAAAACGAATCCTTAATTTTAAAACCTGACCGACAGAATCATAACCTTTTCTAGGTATCAATTCACTGATTTCTCACTAAAATGCAAAAAATTAACTATTGTTCTGCTGGATTTGATACATTTAGCAATGGATCATTGATGATAACATGGAACCTAACCAACAAATCAGCAAATGCATTCATTTGCCAAAGCATATTACCCGTAATGTGTTTACATGGCACAGAAAGTAAATTTTTAGTCCCTTAGGTTGGCATATGAGATGTTTTTATATCGGATGAGTAACTATGCCAGCTTCTGTTGCTGCACTGGAACAATTCTGAGCCTTGATTAACTGATGTGTTTCAGTCTAAATGGCAAGGTTCCAAATTATTCTTGAATTCCTATTTAGTTCTTAGTTGCATCAGGCAGAGTTACCAACAGTGAGCGTTGCAATCATTTGTCAAATAGCTTTGATTGGAAGCTGGAATGCACTTGAAGACAAATAATACTTAATATTATTCTTCTATATGCCAAATTACCATCAGCTTTCTCCAATAAAGTAATGCACATTTGGAGAATTGGAGAACACCATCACCTTGAAGTTGCCCTCCGAGTCAGTCATTATCCTGACTTGGAAATATATCACCGTTCCTTCACTGTCACTGGGCCAAAATCCTGGAATTCCCTCCCAAACAGCTCTGTGGGGATACCTACATCTTCGGGTCCTCAACTGTTTCAAAGAGCAGCTCACCACTATCTTCTTAGAGTCAGTAGATTGGTCAGTATTTAAAAACTTTACGACTAGCTTGAACGAGTACTCCACTATGACTTCATTAGTAAGCGTGTAAAAGACTGTATGTCAAAGCAGCAAATCAGTGTGCTTCCCAACCGGACACCATGGATGAACAGAGATATTCACTGCTTATTGAAGTTGAGGTTTGAGGCATTCAAGTCAGTCGACCTTGTCTACATAAGAAAGCCAGATATAATCTACGGAGATCGATCAAAGATGCCAAAAGCCGGTACTGGACAAAACTAGAGTCTGGGCTAGCCACATGGACTCTCACCAATTGTGGCAAGGTCTGCAGGACATAACAGGTTACAAGATGCAGGCATGTTAAAATTACTGACACCAATGCACCCCTCCTCGATGAGCTCAACGTATTCTATGCCCATTTCGAGCAAATGGTCATCAATAGCATGCCCTCCACCCCAGACGAACTACATCTGAGATCACCATTGTACACGTCAGAGCAGGCTTCTCGACAGTGAATCCACGGAAAGCAACTTGCCCAAATATGGTATCCAAATGAGCACTGAAATCCTGTGCAGACCAACTGGTGGGGGTATTTGCAGACATCTGCAAGTTCTCTTTACAACAAACTGAAGTCCCTATCTGCTTCAAGGAAACAACCATCACCCCAGTACCAAAGAAAAGCCAGGCAGCATATCTTAACACTATAGTTAACAAAGCCCATAATGCCTCTACTTTCTCAGGATACTAAGAAAATTTGGTATGCCTACTTTAACTCTCACCATCTTTTATAGGTACACCATAGAAAGCATTCGTTCTGATTGTATCACAGCTTGTTATGGCTCCTGCTCTGTCCAAGACCACAATAAACTATTAAGGGTCACAAATGAAGGCCAGTTCATCAAACAAACTAAGTTCCCATCCACTGACATGGTTTACACTTCCCGTTGCCTCAGAAAAGCAGCCAGCATAATCAAGGACCACACACATGCAGGATCTAGGACATACTCTCTTCTATCTTCTTCCATTGGGAAAACGATATAAAAGTCTGAGCCATACCAACTGGTTCAAGAACAGCTTCTTTCCTATTGCCATCAGAGTTTTGAATATCATCAAGGTATGCATCAAGTTGATCTTTCTTTACACCTTAGCAATAACTACAACACTACATTTTGCACTCTCCTTTTCTTCTCTACGTATGGTACGCTTTGTCTGTATAGCAAGCAAGAAACAATATTTTAAACTGTATACCAAAGTATGTGACAATAATAAATCAAATTCCTCTCAAGGACTTCAGATGTACAATAAATGCTGGCCTAACCAGTGATGTCCACATCCCACAAGTGGATAAAAAAAGCCTTCTGCTGTGGACAACTGATTTGGGGAAATAAATATGGTTTGTCTGCCTATCTGCTCTTTGTAACAATAGTTTTTCATGCAGGATTTTCTACTAGTTTTAACATATGACCATAGTTGTGCCACAGAGTCTGGAACAATATCCTTAACCAAATGGGCTGTTGCAAAGTCCAAATGTACATCTGATTAAAATCTTTCAACTTATGAAGAGCGCCAACTTTTTCCATCTGTCTTGATTGTGACATGTGGTGTAGGTATTGGACAACATTGCTGTAAATGTACTTCATAGCCAGTAACTTACTTTTTGAATTGTAGTTGTATTTTTATGTAAACATTGCAGTGATTTTCCAATCAGTAAACTAGATGAATAGCCAGTTAATTTGTTTTAATGGCATGCTTTAGGACTGAATGTTATCCAGGACAACAGTGGTACTTGATAAATTGCATTCACATGTGCAGACAGAGCACAGATTTAATAGCTCATCTGAAAGATGGCACCAATAAGAATGCATGAATGAAGTGGATTTGTGTGCTTGAATTTTGGAGGAAGACTTGAACTATAACCTATATAAACTATAGTTCAGATGCAGAAGTACTGCTACTAAACTAAGCTGAAACAAATACATTAAATGGTCACTTTTTGATGAGTTGAAAGTGATTTTTCAAACTAATATGGGCTTTTTCCAGAGTACGGAAATTATAACAGAATTTTAACCCCTTTGCTATAGAACGCAACAGGATGGTTGTGGGATAGAGACTTTTACTTTAATAGTGCTTTATTAAAGCATTTTACACAATAAACGAATTTGAAGTGCAGTAATTCTTTGGACAAAAATAAAGCAGCAACTATTTGAAAACATTGTCCAGGGCATCTCAAGAACTAATGAAGCCTTTACAAATGGATCTTGATTTCTTTGTTACATAAATCACAATTTGCAAGGGAAGCTGTGCTTCTAAAAACAACGCCTGCCGTCCAGCACTGTGTTCCCAAACCATAAACAAGGCAGATTCTGATTTCCTTGGCATGCAATGAGATTATAAAAATCTTTACTTTTCCCATTCAATAACAATGCTTGAAATTTTCGGATACTTCATTTGAAGGTACTGTCATTTTCTCTTTTTGAAGTAATTTTGAAAACACCACCTTGCAAACTACCTGATAGCAATATTGCAAAGTGAACCAATTATTAAGTAGCAAAAAATACATATAGGCTGTGTCAAACAATATGTCAGTGTTTAAATTTCTAATTATTGAAATAATTATACTTTTACTTTTCCTCAACTGGTATGAGCTTGAGTGACATTTAGCCTCTTAATCTCTTTAAGACTTTGCCATTCACAGCACACTGCCACCCTCTTACTCTCCTCTGTATTTCCGATATTTGGCCTTCCTCCAATTCTTTCATTTTTGTGTTGTTACCCATTAGCATGCTCCTTATTCGACTCCTTTCTGCCAAACTCCTTCTACCCAATATTCCATGCACAATACTGCTCCAGACATAATTTGATTTTGCTTCTGTTTCCTCAACTGGCATGCAGCAATCTAATTTTGAGGAGATTCTAGAATTATCAGTTGCTCTAACTAATTAAAAAAAGGACTGTTTCTTCCTGACTTCATTCAGATGGAATGAGGTTAAGTGCCTTAGCTAGTTATCTAACTCAGCCTCATTTTCAACCATGACCTGGACTTCAACTCTCAAACCAGCCCAGGTCTTCTCTGGCATATTTCCCATCATTAAAATCGCTGCTTCCCAACAAAACCCCGCAGCTTCGCCAAATGCAGCCTATTTCAACAGTACCTCTTAGTTCTTTTGTTCTATTTTTGACACAAAATCGAGTTTGTCTGCACGTATATTACAGCAGTGACTGCACCTTAAAAGTACCTCATTGGCTATAAAGTGTATTAAGGCATCATGAGGGCACAAAAGGGACCATTTAATAAACACTTCTCTTTCTTTTACACCTCATTTTCAAATATATACAGGCTTCATCATTGGTTAGGCTATAAGCATTTTGAATAAGGCTAGCAGTTATAAATTTCTAATGAATCTTGGACACAGCTTGTGAGCTATAAAAAGGCACAAAAGCCCTCAGTGTACAACCAAATTGAACAACTTATGATTTTTAATGACAGGTACATGATTTTATCTAGTTGCCACTGCTAAAAAGACGATTATGAAGAAAGTTGTATGTATTAAAGTTTTAAAGTTTATTTATTGGTGTCACAACTAAGCTTACATCAACACTGCAATAAAATTACTGTGTAAATCCTTTAGTCGCCACAGTGTTCTGTTCAGAACACTGAACAGGCATCTGTTCAGGTACATTGTGGGAGAATTTAGCATGGCCAATGCACCTAACCCGCACATTTTTCAGACCATGGGAGGAAACTGGAGCACCCGGAGGAAACCCACGCAAGTATAGGAAGAACGTGCAAACTCCACACAGATGGTGACTCAAGCCAGGAATTGAACCCAGATCCTTGCTGATGTGAGATAGCAGTGCTAACCACTGTGCCACTCAAGTTACAGTATTACAGGTGTAGAGCTATAGATTAACAGTTAAACTGAAAACCTTATATAATAATCCCTTTTGTTCAACGTTTATGGATAGATCTACTTAATATTTTGAAACTTGATTGTGGGTGGATGTGATGCTCATGCACTTGTTTAAAAATGAATAAGGATTTTGCAGTGGTGGTAGAAGTGAAATTTCAACAGACTAACAACAGTGAATAGTCAAGGATTCGGTATCCATTGCCCTGAGAAAATAGCCAAGGAGTTGAAAAGTTAAGTAATACCTTTCAACTTGTTCTTTAATATTTGATTAATCTTTATCTGATCACACTTATTCCATCTTCATAGATTGACATATGCCTCACAAATATATCAAATATTTCAAATTAGATCAAAGGTATATCAGAAAAATTTCATTCTTTCATTTATAAATTAGGCAATTACTTGCCAAAGATTTCAAAAGGGATTGTTCAAAATGCATGGTATTTTGTGAGCAGTCATTGAAATAAATGCACTAAAACAGGCCTTATATTAATTGTGTTATGATTCAGGCTCGACACGACAAAAGAAGCCCACCTAAGGTTTTATCTTGAATTTGGCTAGGATAAGCATGAGGTGTTTCAGTTCAGGTATGACAAGTGACTCTCTGGGGAGCTTTTATTAAACAAAGTTTATTTAAGAATAAGTTAAGAAAATTAGCAAGAACTTTAACAATTACAAACTTTTAAAATGGGATTACATTTGTAAGATGCTTAATACACCAACTAATTTGCACACAGCAGCTCCCATAAACACCATGTCAAAAACCATTAGATAATCTGTTTTATGTTAAATGATCAATATTGGCCAAGATAATGACAATGCTGCTCTTCTTTGATCCATGGGGTCTTCTACATCTACTCGAGGGGGTCATCCAGACCTCAAATTAAGATCTCATTTGAAAGATGGCACCTCCAGTGTAACACACCTGTAGCACTGCACTGGAGTATCAGTTTTGATTTTTGTGCTAATCTGGTGTGAAATTTAAATCAATAACCTGGTGACTCAGACAAAAATGTTATCAATGAAAGCACAGCTGGTGCACTTGCTTAAATTCAGGTACCAATCAATAATATGGGATCAGAATAAGTAAATATCATTATCTGTTTCAAAGTTCCATTATTAAAGTGCCTCAGGGATGTTTCTGATCGAGCTGTTTGATTAATAATCAAGAAAACCTAAATTGCTGTAATTCAGGTTGAAGGTGGCTGGGGTTGGAAAGTGAGGTGGAATAGTAGGAAACAAAACATTTCTGATTGGCGAGAGCGTGGGAAAAAAGTGTCTTAAAACAGAATATATTCTGAAGGACACACCAAGGTGTACTTTGGTAACAATTACTAAGATAATTTTGAGCAGGCAACTCGTGAATAGTACAACTAGTTGGAGAGACTTAAGTAATTATAGAAACTCTACAGTGTAGGAGGCAGCCTTTTGGCCAATCGAGTCTGCACCGATAACAATCCCACCTAAGTCCTAATCCCTGTAACCCACATATTTACCTCACTAATCCCTCTAATCTAATTATCCCAGGACACTAAGGAAGAATTTAGTGTGGCCAATGCACCTAACCTGCAAATCTTTGGATTATGGGAGGAAACCAGAGCACCTGGAGGAAACCCATGGCAAGACAGGGAGAATGTGCAAACTCCACACAGGCAGTGATCCAAATCAGGAATCGAACCCAGATCCCTGGAGGTATAAGGCAGCAGTGTTAACCACTATGCCACCCATAATTGACAAGATTGCGCCACTTGTGAACCAGTTTCAGGCAAAATCAATTCATCAGTTCAATTATCCGCAATGAGGGTCCTGGATCACAAGTGCCTTGTTAATGACTCAACACATTCTGGAAGGAAATATGGACAGGAACATGGATTATATCAACAGGGGTACTGATTTTTGATTTGTTAGCACATCCCTAAGGACACTGATAAGTGGTTGATCAGGATAGAAAGGCTGATGTGCTTACGTGCTAGGGTGCACACTGATGGGCAATGTCGGTAAGAAAGAATGGAGTATTTGGGATATTCTGATCATAAGGAGACAACAACTAGTGTCTTGATGAGCTCAACAGAAAATACTGAGAAAAGCACAAAGGTTTTTTATTAATCACTGTTAGGCTTATATTAACACTGCAATTAAGTCACCGTGAAAATTCCCTAGTTGCCATACACCGGCACCTGTTCTGGTACACTGAAGGAGAATTTAGCATGGCCAATCCACTTAAACAAGTTTCTTTCAGACTGTGGGAGGTAAATGGAGCACTCGGAGTAAACACACAAATGAAGGGAAAACGTACAGACTTCGCAAGACAGTGACCCCTAAGCCGGGAACTGAACCCACGTCCCTGTTGCTGTGATATGGCAACAGTGCTAACCGCTGTGCCACTATGCCGCCCATGCATAAGTATAGATGTATGTATTTCAAAAGGGGATTAAATTATGGGATGGCAGCAGGAGTGAGGTGGCAGAAGATCATGATGGGTGAGGGTAAGGATAAGTACATGGCCATGTTCACCAAGCCAATTATTCTGGGCAGTGACCTTGGATACCAAAAAAACCTTCTCTGACATTGAAACATCTCAAACTCACTTTTGTTTATGGAACACAATTGTATAGGAGAACTTCATGCTCAGATTATTATAATAATGCTGCAGCAGAATTATTCCATTATTGCAAAACCCCACTCATCCCACCATCACTATGCATAATTATGTTAGGAAAATACTCTTTCCTCATATATGCCTTGATCCAGAATACACATTCTGCCTCACCCATTATGAATAATGTTAAAAAAGTACTAAATCCACCAACATGTAAACCAGAATGAGCTTTATTATAAAATAAATACAAAAATATGTATCTTCACTACCAATTGTTACATGTCTGATTGTTCAAGAGATTGGTTTATTAAAATAACATTTCGAAATTCAGTAAAAATCGAGATAAGAATGGAGTTGAGATTTATGGAGATATATGAATGGAAATCAAAAACAAATGGATGGTCCCAGTACTGTGACTTTACCATTGGCCTTTTGTAAATTCAAGTAGAATGCCATCACCTACCAATTTTGTCCCCTCTTCAAGCAAAAAATCCAAAAGATCTCTGAGCCACAGCCTTTACTCATAGAAATCCTACAGTGCAGAAGGCAGCCATTTGACCCATTGAGTCTGCACCAACAACAATCCCACCAGGCCCTATCCCCATAACCCTACACATTTACTCGGCTAAATCCCTCTAACCTACATATCCCGGGACATTAACAGGCAATTTAGCATCGTCATTCAACCTAACCTGCACACCTTTGGACTATGGGAGGAAACCAAAGCACCAAGAGGAAACCCACAGGGAGAATGTGCAAACTCCACACAAGCAGTGACTCAAGCTAGGAATCGAACCTAGGTCCCTGGAGCTGTGAAGCAGCAGTGCTAACCACTGTGCCATTCAAATATAAGCTCCCAAACTTCTATATGTAATTTATTAAGCACGTATGCACTTGTTAGATGGCTATTGTTCAAACACACTACACTTCTTTATCATTATGTTTTAATTGACATCTGGATGCATTAGGTTCCAAGGAAGAATCTGGTTTCCCTTAATCACAGCCACTAAAATCAGGATGAGATCACAAGCCTACTTGCAAAGCACGCTGTAGTAAAATTCATGCATCATCATACTGGGGTCTATGTTTTGAAATCACATGCTCATAATTTCACAATGGGCTCGGGATTCCCTTAGCATAACTGAATTAAACTGTCTCTACAGTGCCATTCTAAGACTTTTATCTGCCTGATTTTCTGGTGTATGGCTTCAAGATTACCAGCAGCTATCCAACTTCTCACTCAAGCACTTATTCTTCACATATGATGCTGGATAATAAATATTGACAGGACAACATCATGGACAGTAACAGAATATTCAAATCCTGTCCCTATCCAACATGCATACATGTACATGATCTTGCAGAATTAATTAATAGTAATCAAAGCCAGGAACTAATCCTCAAGTATTCCTTATTGTACAAGATAAAATCAAACAACTAGCATCCTTTAAACCCCAAATTTAAGCAGCTTTTCACAGATCTGGCCTGAGCTTTATAAAATAACGAGCACTATCCGCAACTATGAGTCATCCAATCTGCAGTGCAACTCTTATTAAATTGTGTACTTCTGGTTGCATTGCTGCAGTCTCTCAAGGTTTAGTACAAAACAAAACTGGCACTTCTAAACCCCCTTACTACCTAGAATACAAACTTAATTAAGATGATTCATGCAGAGTATAGCTTGTAAAGTAAAAGATAAAATCTGAAAATATTGCGCAGAAATGCAAAGAAAACGAAGCCTAATTCTATAGTGGTGGCACTAATGATGCAAAATAGGTAATAATATTTATGATACATCTAATTAAAACAACATTTCTCCATTATCTTACTCCTATCTGGTGGATATAAAAGCCAACCCTTTATTTCATTTCCCCTTGAGATCAAAATCATTGGCCCATTACCACAAAATATATTATCATGTAAGCAATTATTTGAGCCCTGACAATAATAACTTAGTTTCTGAAGTAAACTTTATTCGCTAAAACATTCAATGAATTCAGATATGAATTCTAATAGAAAGAGACATAAATTATAATTTTCAAGCATTATTAAAACAGATCTCAGCAATCTCATAAAAAGGTCCCATTACTAGAATTACATTTAAGTTTTTACTGGAAATTTTAGAAAGTTATTGCAATATGTGAAACAACTGGTTTTCATTTTGTAAGCTTGAAAAACATAACTAATCAAATAAAAATGTGGCCAGAACACAAAAGAGAAATAAATGTCAAATTACAATGCCAACAATTTATACCAAACCTACCAATACTGGTGTTACTCCAGGCATCCTAACTTCTAGTTTAAAGTTAGGAGAATTCGGTGAAATATCTGGATGCCTGCTTTTGGGACAATCAGAAGGCAATGACCATGGACTTTGATGATATCTAGGGAAAGAAAATACAAAAATATATAATTTCCCTCATTTCTTTACAAAACAACCAATTTACATGTAAAGGTCAAATGAGCAGTTTCTAATTACAATGCTCTTCCCCATCTGACACAGTAACAGAGAAAATTGGAACTTTAAGAATGATACATAACACCATTCCCACAAGACAATTTTGCAATTAATTTGTAAATGGCTACTGAACTATTTACAATACACAGTACAATTGAATGCATTTATATTTATGATTAAAAAGTGTAAAAAAAGCAAAGATGATTTCATATTCATACCTACCTCTTTAAGAGAGACATTGTGCTTTCATGGCACATACAGTTGTTTTGAAGGATTAGAAATACCAACAGCAATTTGCTAATGAAACCAGCCATGTCCACGTTGCTACTTCTGTTCAGATCTTAGATGAAAAGCAGTGCAATTCTATCAGCTATAAACGCAAGAATCCTTCGGCAGCATGAATTCACAGCTGGGGTATCAGCAGCACTGCAGACAGAGCAATTGCCAGTCCATCAATTGCAGAGGTGGCGCACTGTAAATCAGCCAGGCGCATGAAGCTTCTTTGCTGTCTCTATTAGGGAACACTAAATTCTCACCCGCTCTTCTCATTTAGACATCTCATTCGGAATCCAGTAACAAAATAAATCTTGAGCTTCTCCAGAGGTTCAGACCCTGCTTAAACACCACAGCTTCAGACTATAATTTTTCTCAATTTATGATTGGCAGCACACAGATCGGGTTCAGTCTTCATTCAGATGGAAACTGTTAAATGAAAAATAGATAGCATATGACTAATACATTATGGCATTAAACCTCAGCGAATCCCTGCTGAGGCTCTTTATTATTTAATTTTCAAAAGCAGCAACTCAAACCTAGTGTTGCTTCACCTGAACTGATCTTTGGATTCTTTTCTGACCACTGTCATTTTGTTACAATATATTATAAGCCCTTCCAAAGAACAGTTGACACAATGCCCAAGATATCAGTAAAGGATGCCGACAAAACAGCACAGTAATCTAAAATAAACTTGCAAAGTTAAAATGTAATTTCTTGGTCAATCCCATGTCAATCAGGTTGGTTTTTTATTAAAAAACTTCAACTGCTACAATGTACTTTATTTCCCAACAATGGTTCTTGTTCAGTTTGTATCCCTCCTTGTGTCATTACAGCATTCCAATTGTAGAAAAAAAACAGGTTTTATTTCCATTTTAGAAAATCTTCACTTAAACAAACAATCCCAACTATAGTTTTCTCTCTCATTGTTACTTCATTGCAATTTCATGTGATACTACCAACTCAACAGATCTAAACAATTTTTTATAAAAGCTCATAGCTCTAAGCAGCACGACTGTAAAGGAATACATTCATTGCAAAGAAAAGCCATTACAAGAGATTTTATAACGACAATTGGATAGTTCAACCAGGACCCAAACTGAAGGCAATCCCAGTTAGCTGAACAACAGGCACTGGAGGAAAACATTGCAGCTGACCTTGTCAAAGGCTGCAGAGAGATCAAGAGAGACAGTGCACCACAGTCATAGTAAATGTCATTTGTGACTTTGATTACAGCCACTTGGTGCTACGGCAGGGTGGAAATTTGACTGAACAGATTAAAATGAGATGCAGGTAAGAATTTTTGTACGTGGTATTCAAAACATTTGGAAAAGACAAATTGGAGATGGAGCTGTAGTTTGCAAGTGCAGAGCAGAAAAAGCAACATTATTTTAGAAAATGTGCAAGGAATAGGAACCAATTACAATGCAGCTGCAATATGGACTAAAAAAAATTGGTAAATGAAGCAGAAGAAGGGATTCACAGACAAAATCAACTTAGAGAAGGCATAAGGGAAACAGGAGCTAAAATCAAAGAAAGTCACACGATCAGAACACAGTACACACTCTTGCAACTCGGCCAACGTTATCGACCTTATACACTGCAGGAAAGGATGCCAGGCGTGGTACATTGGGGAGACCATGCAGATGCCACAACAACAAATGAATGAACACCACTCAACAATCACCAGGCAAGAGTGTTCCCTTCCAGTCAGGGAACATTTCAGCAGTCACAGGCATTCAGCCTCTGGTCTTCAGGTAAGTGTTCTGCAAGACGGACTTCACGACTCACAACAATCGCTGAGCAGAAACGGATAGCTAAGTTCCACACAAGGACAGTCTCAAATGAGATTTTGGGTTCACGTCACACTATCTGTAGCCCCCATGACTTAAATAGACTTGCAAAATCTCACTAACTGTCCTGGCTGGAGACAATGCACATCTTTCTAACTTGCGCTTAACCCTCTCCTCACTCACACTGTCTGTACCTTTAAGACTGGATTACTTGTAAAAACTCGTATTCCAAGCATTATCTTGTAAATTGAGTTTGTGTCTTAATATACTTTATATGTGAACGTCCTCACTCACCTGATGAAGGAGCTCGAAACTCTAAAAGGTACTGCTGCCAAATAAACCTGTTGGATTTTAACCTAGTGTTGTGAGACTTCTTACTGTGCTTATTTTTTCTCTCCAGGACAAGTGTGGGAAGAGGGGGCAAGGTCTCAAGAATGAGGTATCAAGCTGCCTACAGCCCAGTCAGATCTAGTAATGGATTGCTAAACAAGCCAGACTCCATTGGGCTTCAGGTAATGATGATGACAATCATATTAGCAAACAACCAGGATTGGATAGCGTGAAGGTTTTGTCAGAGACCAGAACAGTGGAGGTGAGAGAGTGGATGAGAAAATGTAAAAATGCAGAAGATGCTGGTGGAAGGCCAAGATAGGCAATTGGGAATTTAAAATCAAAGTCAAAGATTACTGGGAAAAATCCAACCCCCTGCCCCAACACTAGACTCAGAAGTAAATGGGAGTTCTGATCAAATGTGGGTGATAAGGGATATAAAGGTCGTCAATAGAATAGCTCTAATTTCTCAAGAAGCCACTGGTGATGAAATATTAGCAGATATTAGTGAGGCAGCATGGTGGCACAGCGGTTATCACTGCTCCCTCACAGCCCCAGCAACAGAATTCACTTCCAGCCTCAGGTAACTCTATATGGAGTCTGCACATTCTCCCTGTATCAATATGGATTTTCTCTGGGTATTCCGGTTTCCTCTCTTTGTCATAAAATTAGGTTGATTGGCCATGTTAAATTGCCCTCTAGTGGTAGAGGGATCAGCAGGGTTAATATGTGGGGTAACGGGGATAGGGCCTGGGTGGGATTGTTGTTGCTGCAGACTCGATGGGCTGAATATTGTGATTCTATGATCCATGATTAACGTGGAAATGAAAGAGTCGCTATGAAGACACACACACTTAGTGGCGTGAAATCTAACTGGTTGAATTAATAACAACTATAACATTAATATTAATAATATTAATAACAATAATAACAGAACGAGAACTTAGATCTGAATTTGTTGAAAATCTATTAGGAATCAGATGACGCGATCTTTTACCATACGGAAATTGATGTTTTTAACAAATGAGTCTGAACCTAACAAATGGCTACAGTTCATCAAATTGGAATAAGGGATTCAAAATAGAAAGATAATCTAAATTGTTAAAAATCATTTTATTCATGACGAATCAAGACTTCAGGATTGTACTTTATAAACTTTGGAGTTTGAATATTTTAAAGTACCAAGAGTTCTAAAATGAAATAAATTACAATCCATAGTTATTAGTCCAATGTCAATATATTCACCATAAACATATCCAAGCAAAAAAAGGAAGTTATTCATGCACAATGCATTGTTTATACATGATGTACATGGCCTTTGAGAACAAGGAAAATCTCAAACCGTGAAGCAAATAAACCATTAATTTCACTGGGAGAGTAAAACCAGGTCAAGGTGTCGAGGATATCGGACCCCAATTTGGAATGGAATCCTAAAACTTCAGTCTCACTGAAATTACTAATATATAACATAACTTATGGAATAAATCTTTAAGAATGGAATGTCCACAAGGCATCGGGTCAGACAGAATGTAGTCAAGAACAATGAGATAAAAATCTATGCTTTTTCATATAGAATTTTATAAACATTCGAGAAACAACATTTGACAGTTGAAGAACAAGTCTTGCCCCAAAAGGAGAAATAAAAATTAAAATCATAGACCAATTAGTCTGTCAAATTATTTAAGAGCATTACTAAGGATACTGTTAGTACTCACTCATCTAAATAAAAGACTGCAGGGAATTTACAGCACAGGTTTAGAAACAATACGCCACGCCTAATTAAACTGTTGGAATTAATCAAGGTAGTACCCAAGTTACTGAACAAAGACTATTTAGAGCAAATAATTTACATGAATTCTACAGTGATATTTTGTATACCAGATTTTTAAAGAATAAGTTTGCTATGGTACTAATGATAAATTAACTAGCTAGATTGAAAACAGGTTGGTTGCCAAAGGTTGCCATTAACTGAAAAAAGCTCTAGACAGAGAAATACAAGTTAGTCAAATCAGAGGTCTGATCTCAATCTCTTTCTGTTCACACATTTATAAATAGTGTGGTAATATAATCAGTGACTATTTTTAAGATTGATTACATTGGATATCGTAAATTAAAGAACTGGGTGTATTAAAATCAAACAGTCAAACCTCGGACAGACTTAACGAAAATCAAATATACAAAGACACAGGAACATGTCTGGGTCTGGCCCATCACCCATCAAGGATCATCGCATTCTACTGAGACCCAGCATGAGGTCTTTGCACCCCACTGAAATGCATACGCCTATTGTTAGAAGCTTAGATCGGCAGACTGTCAACTAGAATTTCTGCAGTTACCTTATCTGGCAACAGGTTGCATGTAGGCAACAGCATAGAGACGGACACCTGGGGATGGGCCCGGTGTCCTATCAAGCAGACATCAAGAAGCCCACTGGATATAGAGATCCTCTCCCGAGATCTCATTGGTCAGAACCAGAAAAGTTTCTGGAAAGACGGGATGGTGGAGGGGAAATAAGGGTACACATCTCAGTCACACTAGTAGCAAAAACTCGACAAGGGAGGCAACTTTGACCATCCAGAAGACTGACCAAAGGAATCACTTCTCAGCTTTTTGGCTAAGATCAACTGTAGTATCAACATCCTACACTCAGTTGACATCATGAGGTGACATTGAGGCTTCATTTGAAGCTATTTTTTAATAGCTATTTTGAAGCTATTTTGGTCTTTTGGCTAAGATGAAAATAAGATCAAGCCTTGGAGAAGATGCAGTGCCTGCTCCAATTAGTTTGGATCAGGTAGATCAATCCCAAGACAGGAAGTGGAAAGCCTCTCTTGTCAGCTTGGATCTGGAATGTCACGCTTGCTCAAACTTTGAATTGGACTTCGATTGGATTGAATTGGATATATAAACAAATAAAAAGACCAAACAAAGAAGGAAATAAGCTGCCATCGAGACTCACCTTTGTGACGACGGACCAGAGGGACTCAGAATTGGGTCTGCAGTTTAACCAAACCATCTTTGCAAAAAAAATCTTTGCGAGTAGTTTTCTTTAATCTGAGGTATCTTCTTGTTTTATGTGGGTATTTAAGGACTAATAGTATTATTATTAATAAACTTATTGAGCCCTTACTTGTGTTTGTCCTTTGTTCATCTTGCAAATAAGGACACCAGGGTAAAACTTTTAAGTAAACTGGTCAGAAGTTTGAGAATTATAGATACAACATGGAAAGACATGTTATATATTAACATTACACAATAGAAATGTGTGCATAACCACACAAAATATAATATGCTTTAGATATTAACATAAGTTAATTAAATTAGTAATAATTAGCATTGTAACTAAGTGACAAATATAAGGGGTGCAAACAATCAAGAATAGCAAGAAAGATTTTAAGAGGAAATGTCTAATCTCAAGTTAGATTGATAAATATTAGAATTAGGCACGTGAAACTAGATCTTGTAACTATTTTCCAAGCAGGATACTGTTAAGTTTACTCCAGCAATGTCAGGGCAAAAAAGCTCTGCAGCAAAATACTTCAAGTAACACTGAAGGGAGATATACCAGGCTGTTAATGAAGTTCTGCCTTTGACAGAAATGCAGTGAAATCTGAAAGTACTCTTCCAGTTGAGTGATCTGATGCATACCCATATCAACAATTTCTCAGAAATCTAACTTCCTGATCTCAGGAATGTTTTGAGCATCTGATTTAGGAATTGCCTTAACCAATATCAGTTTTGACAAAAATTTGCACTTAAAATGTTATTTCACTTTTATTATTCAGTGGTGCTGCATTATCTGCCGAGCATTTTCAACATTTTCAATTTTTGATACACAGATGCTCAATATAAAATGCTGGAAATGCACAGCGTATGAAATATTATTATACCTTTCCCTTTTGATGCTGATCTGCTTGCTGCACAATTCCAGCATCTTTTGATTTGTTTTCCTGCACTATCCTACTTTATTTTTATTAAATGATAAAGCCCTTTTTGACATTAAAAATAAATATCTTAACCTTCAGATTCATTTTACAATCAGTTTCTTATCATATGTTGGATTCCACCTAAAGTTAATACACGCCAAAGCACAGTAAACACAAAACTATATTTTCAGTTTAATTATTACCCAAGCCAAAGCAAATTGGAAAAAGGAGATATAAGATTACAGAGTTAAATGTGTAGCTCAAAGATTAGTGTGGGAGAAATGGATTTTGAATCATGTGGCACTTGGCACCAATATTCAGGAAAGTGAGAGCTATACCATTGGGGCTTCACCTGAACTTGCTGGGATCAATATTCTGTTAAGTATAACTAGGACAATAGAGAGGGATTTAAACAAAATAGTGGAGGCAGGAGTTCAGGTGAGGGAAGATATGATAAATTGAAGTGAGAGAACAAGGCAAGAGAGCAAGGTAGAAGTAATCTGATTATGGCAGAAAGGAACATAGGCTACAACTCTATGTGCACTAGCAGATAAGGATAACAGAACTCAAGGTACTCTACAAATGCACAACAGCATTCACAACAAGATAGGTGAACTAACGGCTCAAATAGAAATAAACAGGTATAATCTAATTACCATTACAGAGAAATGGCTGCAGGTGACCAAGGTTGGGAACTGAATGCTCAAAAGGCATAAACATCTAAGAAGGATACAAAAAGGAAAATGATGTGGGCTGTTTTTAATGGATGAAATCAGATAACTATACCAGTGAGATTGGGGAAACATCAAGATATTTTAATTATGTTTCTGTACAGGATTTTTATAGCTGTTCCTACCATTCTATCAGTGCCGCAGGGTTAGTATCTGGCTCCCTGCATTGTTACTGCAGCAGCTAAATGTTCCTAATTGTTTTAATCTGGATCACATTGTTGTGTTGTTCTTAGTGTTTCCTGGGGTTTTGTCGAGTAGGACTGGATTAGGATAAATGACAGGGAACAAATCACGTGACAGGGTGCAGCTAGGCTTGATGTGGAGATGCCAACATTGGACTGGGGTAAACAAATAAGTTGTCTCACAACACTAGGTTAAAGTCCACCAGGTTTCAACTGGAAATCTAGCATCCACATCAGCATATCTGCTTTTGGTGCTAACTGGTACTCAACAAGCGGCTTACATCTTTGGGAGATACTGCTAAATTGGAACAACAGTGATCAACAGATGTTAAGAATTATACTTTGACATGTTTCAGTATTTTAATTGGTAAAAATTATGCTAATTCTAATGTTCTTAAATAAAGTTTGTTTTAATAAAAACTTCCTATTGGGTCAACTGAATCATACCTGGAGCAAAACACCTTACGCTCATGCTAATGCCAAAATTGAAAGGAAAAGTTAGAGTCTAGAGAACTTCATAACAGTTTCTGATCTGGCCCTGAACATTAAGAAACAGCAAGGGGCAATTGTTTATAAATCACCAAACTATAAGGTTAAAATTCAGCATGGTATAAATCAGAAAATTAGTGATGCATTTAATAAGAATAATGCAGGAATCATGAGGAACCACAATCCACATACAGACTTGGGTAAATCTAATTAGCACTAATGCTTTAGAGGATAAATTTCTGAGATGTATATCAAATGATTTTCTAGAACAGTATGTTGAGGAGCCAACTAGAAAACGCAGGTATCAAAACCCAATGAGAAAGTTGATCCAAACATGTCCAAGTTTAGATCAATGGAAGAGGCTTATACAATTGTCAAAAAAGAGTAAAGCTGAGGACTGGAAGCATCTTAGAATTCAGCAAAAGGCTAAGAACTATGAAAGCGAGCAAATAGACTGTAAAAATCAACCAGCGAGAAATAAAAATATACTGTAAAATTTCGATATAGCTATGTAAACAGAAAAAGATTGGTAGAGGCAAATGTGTGAGCCCTTTACAGGCAGAGGCAGGAGAATTTTGCATGGGGAATAAGGAAACAGCGGCAAAATTAAACAAGTACTGTGTCTGTCTTTGCAAAGGAAGATACAAAAAATTTCCTAGAATGCTACTGAATCAGATTACTTAAAATTTAGAATGAAGAACTGAACTAAATTATAAAAAAGGCTACTGGAGAAATTAAATGTGACTGAAAGTGGAAAGATCTGGACCTGTTGATCTACATTCCAGGATATTAAAAGACGTGGCCAGCAGGATGGTGAATACATTGGAGGTCATCTTCTAACATTCTATACAGTTCCTGAAGATCAGATGGTGGCAAATGTAACCCCACTGTTTAAGGGAGTAAGACACAAAATGGAGAACTACAGACCTATTAACATAATATTAGTGATGTGTAAAATGCTAGAATCTATTAGAAAGGATTTAAAGAAGCTTCAATAAGGTCCCATGTAGGAGATTAGTAAACAAAATTTGAGCACATGGAATTGGTCGTAATACAGAGTGACACCAACATGGATAGAGAATTGCTTACAACCAAAAAAAGTAGAGTAAGAATAACCAAGTCAATGTCAGGTTGGCAGGCTGCAAAGAGTGAGCTTCCGCAGGTGCTCGGGCCCTACCTACTCATTATCTATATTAATGATTTGGATGTGGAGACCAAATTAATATTTTCAAGTATGATGATGACACAAAAGTGGGTAAAAAAATAGGAGTTGTGAGGTGGTGACAAAAAGGCTTCAAGGGAATTTCGACAGGCAAGAACGTGGCAGATGGAACATAATATGGAAAATTATGAAGTTATCCACTTTGCTAAGAAAGCAGAAATGCGGAATATTTCTTAAATGGACAGAGATTAGGATGTGTTGACATCCAAAGGACTTCATAAATCACTGAAAGCCAACATGCTAGTGCAGCAAGTAATTAGGATGGGAAATGTTCTATCGACTTTTACGACAAGAGAATCTGAGCACAGGAGTAAAGAAATATTTGCAATTCTGTAGACTCTTGGTGAGACTGCACCTGGAGTATTGTACACAGGTTTGGCCTCCATACCCAAGGAAGGACAATACTTGCCAGAGATGAAGTGCCACAAAGGTTCACCAGACTAGTCCCTGGGATGACAGGAATGTTCTATGAAGAGAGACTGCAGAGATGAAAGGTGATCTTATGATGAATAATTATGATCAAGATGAAGCACACAAAATTCTTACGGGGTTCAACAGAACTGATGCAGGAAAAATGTTTTCCCCTGGGTGCAGGATCTAAAACCAGGGTACAGACTCAGGATAAGAAGTAGGTTATCTAGAACTGAGAAGAGGAGGAATTTCTTCACTCAAGGGGCCATGAGTCTTTGGAATCTTTTATCCAAGTGCTGTGGAGGCTCAGTTATCAAGCATGTTCAAGACAGGGATTGATAGATTTTAAGATATTAATAAATGTTTAGAAAAATATTGCTGAAATAGAACAGCCACAATCTAATTGAATGGCACAGCAGACTTGAGGGGCCAAATGGTGTATTCCTGCTCCTATTTCCCATGTTTTGATGAAATCACATCCTTACTAAGTGCTGTGCCCAGAACTGGACACAATGGTCCAGATGAGAGACAACAGCATTTTATAAAGGTTCACCTCAACTTCTTCATTTTTGTATTCTGTCTCTCATTATAAGTTCATAATTTCATACGTCTTATTAACCACATTTTCATCTGTCCTGCCATCTTCAATAATCTGTGCACATATATCTCCAGCTTTCCCTGTTCCTGCATCTCCTTTAGAATTGTGTACGTTTGTTGATATTAAGCCTGCTCATTTGTCCTACCAAGATAAATGCATATTTATTCAGACTAGTTCTCACTTGTTTATATATACCAATTTTCCAGTCAATCTTGATTTTAATCGCCCAACCTTTTCCCCTCATGCAAATGCACTTCAACTGTACGCAAGCCATTTCTACTTGAAAGGTAACCCATTATTACAATGTTGCCTGTCAATTTTTGATTCCAATGCACCTGAGTTTATCTGTGCTCACCCTGCAGAGGTTGGCTAAGTAGTACTAAGTCTGGAATGCTCCTTGTCCTTTGCTGCAGTTAAACTAAACTCTTCCCCAATTGACTCTACATCCACCTCATTGCTTCCTTTCTCATTGGGATGGGAATATTGTGATCAAGAAAAAAACTCGCACAACACACTTCCAAAATTCTTCACTCTTTCTGCCTCATTCCCAGTATTTTCCCAGTTTATACTTGGATTATTGAATTCCCCCATTACTACTCCTCGACAATTTTCTCTTGCAAATTTGAATTTCTACTTTTTTCACTATTTAGTGCCTATTCAATACATTCAATAGTGTTAAAGTATCTCTATTGTTTCTTGACTCTATCCTTCCCTTGATCCTCTGAGGACACACTCTCTCTCCAGCAGTGCAATATTCTCCTTAATCAGTAAGAGGTCTGGCAACACCAATTTTAAATCCAACCGATTTATTTGAAAGTAAATCTGCTAGCTTTCGGTGTTTGTGCCTTCGTCAGGCGAATGACGTGTTCTGGCCTCCAAAAGCACGCATATCAGCACAGACAGTTTACAGATTGCTGATTAGAATGCGAATTCTTACACCTAACCTGCTATTCAAGTCTTAAAGTGGCTAACGAAAGAACACTGAGCACTGAGGTTAGTGAGATGTGTTCTCTCTAACCTCAGTGCTCAGTGTTCTTTTGTTAGCCACTTTAAGACTTGAATAGCAGGTTAGGTGTAAGAATTCGCATTCTAATCAGCAATCTGTAAACTGTCTGCGCTGATATGTGTGCTTTTGGAGACCAGAACACCTCATTCGCCTGACAAAGGCACAAACGCCGAAAGCTAGCAGATTTACTATCAAATAAATCGGTTGGATTTAAAATTGGTGTTGCCAGACCTCTTACTGAGTTTACCCCAGTTCAACGCCGGCATCTCTACATCATGACTCCTTAATCAGTACAGACGCCCCTTCCCCAACTTTCCTGAATATTTCCAATCCAGTCTTGCTCTTGGTCTTTATCACAACATAATGCTCTTATGTAGTTACCTGCACTAGCAACTCACCAACCTTATTTACCATGCATTGTAAACATCACACTGTAAATTCTCTCACTTCAACTCCACCTCATTACCTCACTCTAGCCCCAGCTGTCTTTCTGAATCCTTTGTGTGTGCTTGTGTTCCTTTGCAACAAATTAGTTCTCATCCCCTGCTAAGTTAGTTTAAACGTTTCAATTGAAGTTGCCTCCACCACACACAGGCAGGCTATGCTTTCCAGACCTGAAGCACTCACTGCATGAAAAAGATTTTTCCTTGTGTCACATTTGTTTCTTTTGCCAGTTACTTTAAATCTGATCTCTGAACGCCCTCATTCTCAATCTTTTCACAAGTGGGGAACAGCTTGTCTTCATCTATTCTGTCCAAAACCTTATGACTTTGAATACCTTTATTTAATCTCTTCTCAGCATTTCAAGGAAAACAGGCCTAATTTTTCAACTTCTGGTTGCAGAGTGTCCAGTTGCTAAATGGGTTTGTTGAGGCATTTGGGTTTGTTGAGAATCTCCTCTCCCACCAACAGGAATTGCCTGAACATGATACAAGCCAAAGACAGACAAGTGCTGTTTTCACTATTACCAATATTGGTTTATGATTGGTTTGTAGTTACTTGGACTGAAGCACAATACAAATAGCTTTTACAGTGCTACTGTTAATCTCTGTTTCCTAGAAACAAGAATGAGAAAAGAAAAATAAATATTATTCCTACAGATAGCAATTTTTTTTAAATAGATGGAAGGCTTGTAGGACGTGCCTCAAAAATGATGAGAACTAAATAAAAATATCTTTATGCGCCACATTCAAACTCACTGTGTATGAGATCTTTCTAAGGCCTTCATACAATCTTGGATTTGGTATTTTAAGGTGGGGGGGGGGTGACACGCAGGAGAAAGAAACTGTAGGGTTACAGCCAACAATCAACTAATTTTTGGAAATTTCTGCTTCATTTCTAATTAAGTCAATTTTTATTAGATCTTATTTTATAGGTGTGGTTGTTTCTTAACTAATTAATCAATAGTAATCAGCTATTAACTGTTAATATTAACTTTAGATGTATTTCATCCAAGACCTTATTTTCCATTTCAGTGATTCATAGCTGGTGTTTGGTCAATGCCTTAATTTTCAAGATAAATTACAAAAATAAAAATGTTTTATTTATTAAAAGTCCTTTCCCTTACTGCATTCAATGAATCTTCAACATCAAATCAGGACAATGAATATGCAGGTTAAATGGATTGGCCAAGTTAAATTGCCCTTTGGCATCAGGGGACTAGCTAGGTTAAATGCATGGGGTTAGGCTGTGGTCAGTACAGACTCCTTCTGCACTGTAATATTCTGAGAGTCTATGAATAGCCTTACATGAATGGTAATCAATTATAGTGTGGAATCAGGAAATAGTGTTTGTTTGATGGACATAAAGCGTGATTGACGGCAGATGGGAAGATTCAAAAGATGTAATTAATGTGAATGTTGCAAAGACTGCAAAGCCTTGTCGTGCCTGTCAGAAGAATTGATAAGGACTCATGTTTTTCCAGAATCATTGTTTTGAGAAAATCTGAATGAGGCCTTGAAAACTAGAATGCAACCAGAAATTTGGCTTAAAGGGGCATTGCTTCCAGGATTTGGGTCCACTGAAGACTACAGAGAAAAGGACATTAGAATAACTGGCAGAAGAGTCTTACTCAGAGATTTGCTAATACATGTACCAAAAGGGACTTTTACCAATTTCGAGTCTTGTCTTAGGACAGGCTAAGTTGGGGCTTTTTATTTTGGGGAGCTGTCATGCAACAGGTCAATTTGGGTTTTTGGTTTTTTAAAAAAATCTATTTTGCTTCTCTTCTAAAAGATGTTTTCTACTTTTTATAAAATTATCTTTCTTTTTACTTTATATCAATTATAATTATTCTAATATAATTATCAGTATTCAATATTCTATAAAATTGCAGATTAACACATTACATCCTGTTATGTCCAGAATATGCCCGAGCCTAAATGAGACTTTACAAGGAACTTACACACCCTTAAAGAATTCACCAAAGATAAAGAAACAGCTGGTTTGAAGTCACATATGATAGGTCTATGCTGATCCACAGCCCCGACAACATTCACACACAAACATCTAACATCAATAGTACCATTAACCAAATCACTATACAATATTCTTTCAAACACAGACAAATTCACAGGAGGTTCCTTAAGTTAACATGAATTGTGTTTCATTGCAAGCAGGTGGTGGGAGTTAATTCGGGATTCACTTAGGCTTGTATAAACAATGTTTTACCCCAAAATAGAATAAATGAATGCTGACAAACAGTGATTAGGTTATAGGAAATGCTTGCTTGTAATTTTTAACTGTGCAAATATGTAAAGATTGGTGACAGTTAGATTGTTTACCAAATGGATGAGAAAATTAACTGGAAAAATTAGCATCAATTCACAACACTTCCCCATTACTCAGTCAGTGCCAAAAATCCTGCTTTAATAGGTAATATGCAACCCATAAGCCAAGAATCTAAATGACCCCAACAGCGGAGGGATCTCAGAGTACAAGTTACAGCAAGAAATGACACAGCTTAATACAGTAATTTAAAACAACAAACGAGGAATTAAAGATTATCTCTAATGGGACAGAATTGAAAAATAGATGAGTTATGCTAAACATGTGCTGAACCTTGGTTATACTATACCTGAAGAAATATGTACATCCAGAACACCATATTGTAAGAGAATGTAGAAGCACTGTGAAGATGCAAAAAAGGTTTACAAAGGCGATACCAGAAGTCTGAGGAAAGGATGAATAAGACAATTCTGTTTTCATCTGAAAAAAGCTCAGGATACCCTAATATTATTAAAATTATGAAAAGTTTTGACAGAGTAAACATAGGGAGAACATATTTCTACTTATAGGGAAGAAGCTATCTATATTAGATACTAACCAAGAAATCAAACAGGGAGTTTGGGAGGAAAATGATGGTGTTATGGTAATATCATTGTACTAGCAATCCAGGGACATAGAGGGCCTCCCGAGTTAAGGATGACTTGTTTTCACACTAAAAATGAGTTTTTAGATGACTGAGGAGTCCAACACATGACTAGCCTCTGTCACAGGTGGAGCATCATGTTGATGTCTGTGTCAATATGCACAATCTTCTTGGAGATCCTCTTCATTTGGAGCCAGCTTAACCCTCTCTCCACTCATTGTCTGTACCTTTAAGACTTGATTACCTGTAAAGACTTGCATTCCAACCATTATTTTGTAAATTGAGTTTGTGATTTTATATGCACTGTTTGTGAACAGAACTCCTACTCACCAGATGAAGGGACATCTGCTACCAAATAAATCTGTTGGACCCAGTCTTGTGAGACTTCTTACAGGTGGAGTAAACAGTGATTGCAGCCATTGTTCTGGGGAAAGGTTCAAATTCTAGGTAACTGGTGGAATTTACATTGAGTTAATAAATCTGGAATTGTAAGCTAGTCCCATTAGTGGTCACTGTTAAAACATCTAGTGTTGTAAAAACCCAATTGTGATTCACCAAAGATCCTCATACAGCACCTTCCAAACCCACGGCCAATCCCATCTAAAAGGGCAGGGGCAGCAGACACATAGGAACACTACCACCTGCAAGTTCCCTTCCAAGTCGTTCACCATCCTGACTTAAAAATACCACCATTCGTTTGCAGTCACTGGGTCAACCCACAGTTCGTGGACTACAGTGTTCCAAGAAGGCAGCTGACTACCACTTTCTCATAGGCAATAAATGCTGACCAGCCAGCGACACCCGCATTCCACAAATGAATAAAAAACCCACTCCACATCTGGTTTTATTCACTCTACACGATATCAAGAAACGGCTGAAGGCAACAGCTACTGCAACGGTTATAGACCGTGACAACATTCCATTGATCTGGAAAATCTGGACTCCAGAATGAGTTACATATTTAGCCATGCCATTCCAATACAACTACAAAACTGGCATTTATCCAATATGGAAAATTACCCAGGTATGTTGCATCCACAAAAAGCAGGAAAAGTTCAAACCGCTCAATGACTGCCCTTTCAGTCTATTCACAATGAAAGGGGGTCATCAAGAGTGCTATCAAACTGCTCTTGGTTAGCAATAACAAGCTCACTTATGTTCAGTTCAGCTACTCAACTCCTGACTTTGTTACAGCCTTGGATCTAACAGACAAAACAACTGAAATCCAGAGGCAAGACTGACTGTCTTTGACAGCAAGATAGCATTTGACCAAATGTGGCATCAAGGAGCCCTAGTAGAATCTTACAGTACAGGGGGCCATTTGACCCATCAAGTCTGTACCAACTATAATCCCATCCAGGCACTGTCCCCATAACCATTTACCTTAGCTAGTCTCTGTGACACAAAGGGCAATTTAACATGGCCAACCCACCTAATCCGCGTATCTTTGGACTGTGGGAGGAAACCCGAGTACCCAGAGGAAACCCACCCAGATACAAGGAGGATGTGCAAACTCCACACAGTGACCCAAGCTGGGAATCGAACCTGGGACCCTGGCGCTGAGAGACAGCAGTGCTAACCATTGTGGCACCCCTACTAAAACTGAAGTCAATGGGGATCAGGGGGAGAACTCCCCATTGGTTAGAGAAATAGTTAGCTAAACATATATGGTTGTGGTTGTTGGAGGTCTCAGTCTCAGGATATCATAGCAGGGATTCCTCTGAGTTACGTCCTAAGTCTAACTATTGTCAACTATATCATCAATGGCTTTTGCTCCACCATAAAGATCAGAAGGGATATTTACTGATGATTACAATGTTCAACAGTATTTGAGACTCCTCAGATATGGAAGCACTCAGTATCTATATGCAGCAGAACCTGGGCAACAAAGTGGTAAGCAACATTCACACCACACAAGTGCTAAGCAATGATATCCCCATCAAAGAAGAATCTATTCATCTCTTTTTGACATTCAATGGCATTAATTATGCTGAATCTCTATTAACTTTCTGAGGGAACGTTGACTTGGACTGGCCAATCATATAAATATTCTGACTGCAAAAGCAGATTAGAGACTGGGAATACTGCTGAGAGTAATTCACCTTCTAACACCCCACAGCATGTCCATCATCTATAAGGCATAAATCAGATCTCTACTTGCCTGGATGAGTGCAGCTCCAACAACAACACTCAAAGTTTATCATCCAGGTGAAAGCAACCCACTTGGCAGCATCCCACATTTACTCCCTCTGCTGTCTGCAAGATATCAATGCAGGAAATCATCAAGGCTGCATCAGCAACACCTTTAAAACCAGCAACTTCAAAGGACAACTGGTACATGAGGATACCACCACCTGCACATTCTCCTCCAAGCTGACTTGGAACAATATCACACCAATCCTGACTTGGAACAGTATGACGTGGAGATGCCGGCGTTGGACTGGGGTAGTAAGAACTCAGTAAGAATTTAGCAACACCAATTTTAAATCGAACCGATTTATTTGATAGTAAATTTGCGAGCTTTCGACACTGTGTCTTTGTCAGGCAAATGCAGTTGCCTGACAAAGACACAGAGTGTCGAAAGCTCGCAAATTTACTATCAAATAAATCGGTTGGATCTAAAATTGGTGTTGCTAAATTCTTACTGAGTTCTTGGAACAATATCACAGCATTCTTTCAATGTAGTAAAGTCAAACTTCTGAAACTGCCTAACAGCACTGTAAATACACATGCATTGCAGACTGCTGCAGTTTATCACCACCTTTGAGGGCAATTAGGGATAGGCTACAATTGCTGGCCTAGCTAGCAACACCCATGTCCTTAAAAGGATAAATAAAAATTCCAATTACTCCTCCATGATGATGTCGATACAGGCACTGAGCATTTGGAATGATTAGTCCACTGAATTTTTTGGTAAAAAATTTTTTATAAAAAATAAAAAATATTTTTTATAGGTAGATACATTTAAATGTTGTCCTCTACTGAACAAAAAGAATTATTAATGATGGCTTTACAATATTCAAATAAAAAAATTGTTGGTCCATGTACCTACTACTTAAAGCAGAATCACTGCAAATGTACTGGAATCCTGATTAAACCATAGCCATTGATTAAGGGACAACAGTATAGTACCATTCCTAGGTGATTTCATTTCAAAACTGCAAGAACTAATGTTCTACAAACAAGTTCATCACCCCAACAACATAGCTGCAGCGTCCGGTATTGAAATCATACACTTGTACGATATTTAATTCTAGTTTTGCTTGTTTCAATACTGTGCAATGCAGCTTTGTTCACTGGAATAAATTTGACATCTTATTTTAAAAAAAAATCACATTTTAAAGGTACAGTGAAATAATGTAACTTAGTACATAAAATATATTAATGTATTATATATGATGACCCAGTATTGGCAAAGCTTTTATTTCCACTTGTGCAACGTCCCTTCAAGGTCAAAGAAAGTTGGGTTGTATTCTGAAAGTGTGTTCATTGGTTTCCTGACAACATCATCAGGTTTCAAGAAATATTGTGTGACTTATTGTCATGGGGATGAACATCCAAGTAAAGACTAAATAGAAAGCCAACACTAGTGAAGTTAGCCACTGTTTCCATTTTAACAGTTCAGAACACAGAATTCATCAAAAGTGGAAACAAGGAAAGTTCTACCCATGTTTGACAGTGTTCAAACTGTTCCTGATATTGAATCAAGTCTCAGTGGACACTGTTATTATCTGTGTTATCCAGTTGGCACAAGCGGAGATATGAGGACAGGAAGGGAGCAGGGTTGTGATTGGATAAATCCTACTGCTGCTGTTGTCACAGCTGGAAACTGCAGGTGGTCCCACATTTGTGTGAGAAGTAATGTGTTTGTAACTATGTGAGGCACGAGTTATTAAATGCAGATTTTCAGAGCATTTTTAAATATTCCAATCAACATTCTGATTTTTAATGATCATCATAGATCATAGAAACATAAGTGCAGAAAGACGCCCTTTGTCCCATCGAGTCTGCACTGACCACAATCCCACCCAGGTCCTATACCCATATCCATACATATTTTACCCACTAATCCCTCTCACCTAAGCATCTCAGGGCACTAAGGGGCAATTTTAGCATGGCCAATCAACCTAACCCATACATCTTTGATTGATTATGTAATTTTAAACATATGAAAAACTGTAACTTACACAAATCACAGATTACAATGGTAAAATAAAACAGACGTCGGCACAAAAATCAGAGGAACTGTTATTTATTGAATTTATATGAAACCTAGGTCAGTTATGACATTGATCTAAATAATGGGCTACTTTCACCCAATGGTCCAATAAATATTTGCTGCACTGCCATTGTACAACTGCTGGAACAAGATGGAACATTTCAATATGCTGTACATTTCATTCTTCCAGTACATTTTAAGTAACAGAATAAAGATTTCTTTTATTATGGCAACATATAAAAGGATTATGAACAATCTGGAATAAAAGTGAAAGGCAAATTCTAAATGGACTGGGCAATTCTCAATGTGTTTCATCATAATGGAATACTATTATCTAAAACTAGGGCTCTGAATAGCACATTCGCAGTTTGTCAAAGTGATTAATATTCTTTACAGTTCTTACATTTAATCATACAAATCCTTTGTTGAATATTTGAGAGCTGGTAATTTTGTATACAATGTTTGCAATGTTCAACAAGCCACCAATTAAGATAAAGGTCTTTTTTTTCTGCTATTTGCACAAAACAGCACAAACACCTCAAGGAAATTGCTAATTGTACCTGCAGTACATACTATGCTCCAAGGATAGGTATGAAAATTTTAAAAATAAACCATTCCTTCAAATTACTGTGCGCACACTGCACAAAATATTTTTGTAACTATCATTTGTTACTAGATAATGCAAAAATCTAGGTACAGGGACATTGAGCTATCATGGTCTTCAATGTTTAAAACTCTTGCTTTGTCAAGATAAAGTAAACACTGACCCCTTAGAGGATGAGACTGGGGGATAAGCAGATACTTCAAACAAATTTTATACCTGTCTTGTATATATGTCTTTATGACCTAATGTAAAGCAGAGAGAGATCTGGGTGTCCTTATTCATGAAATACAAAATGCTAGCAGGCAGATACAGCAAACAATTCAGGAGGCAAAAGGAACACCAGCTTTTATTACAAGGACGATAGAACATAAAAATTGGACTAGGTATTAGTGTTTAATTCACTGTCACTTCCCTTCTAAGAATGCCACTTACAAGGAAGTTTTACTCTGCTCTTCAACAAGATTTCCTTTTGCCTTTTCCAACTTATTCTCCCTCATTGATTTCTATTTTCCTTTTCAACTTTGATCAGGTATCTACTAAAACTCACTTCCAAAGCCTCAGCAACTTTGCAATACTCTCATTCCAACTTATTTCATTTGGATCCCTATTGAAAATCAACCATGTTTGTTTTGACTCTTTCCACAAGTACAGCTATCTTCTACACATCCAGCATTTCTTGAATTGTTCTCACTGCACCAAAAGATCCATGCCATGTACCACCACATGCACACTTTCAACCTCTTGCTTAAGCAGCACTGATTCAGTGTCTCAAAACTGTCATGATCCAGAATTTTATTTCATTCGCTTCTTTAACAACTTTATATCTCCCTTTCCAGTGTGAAGGGTTATATGCTTCAACAACTCATGGATACCGATGTCCCACCAGTCCTTCCTTCTCTTCACTTCCATCAGATCCCATCCTTTGTTCAAATTGCACCCTTTGCTCTGCATTAACAAAAGCTTTTTCCTGTTTGAACTGTCCTTAGCAAGGCTTCAGCTTCATCGCCTTATGCCTCTACCTAAACAAATTGCAAATACGACATAGTGCTTAACCCTTCTTCTGTTGTTTTTTCACCTAATTCTTTAGCCATGTCTCAGTCTCCCACTGTGCAGAAATTTTCAACCATCTTTAATTTTTTTCCCTCCAACTAGCCTGTTATCTTCTTTAGACCTCTTCATAGAGAACTGCAAGTATGACACTGGCCATTTCAATTTCTCTGCTTCTCTCATTCAGTCTGAACTGCCTCCACCTGGACATTTATCTCAGCTCCAGTTTTAATTTAACATTGTCAAAATTGGGATTTAATGGGATTGAGGGTTATGGACAGACCTGATAGGTAGGGATATGATCGGCACAACTTGTGGGCCGAAGGGTCTGTTTGTGCTGTAGTGTTCTATGTTCTATAAAATTAATGACAAAAGTGGTGTTGCTGTTGTCTGATGTACAAATCTCCACCTAGCAGAGGCCAAAAGCTAATTCTGACAGTTCTTCCTCTCCTCCTGGGCAATGTCCTTGTCCATCACATCACACCAAACTGTCATGACCTCATTTCTTGCGAAGATTTTCCTTCCACAGCTACCAAACCTGTTTCTACCTCTTCCCAAAATCCTCAAATAGTACAGCCTTTTTTCCATTATTGACTATATTTTCTGCCCTTGGTCAGTGTCTTCCCACCAGAAGAGATTTACTAGGATGCTAACGAGAGCTGATGGTTTGAGTTATAAGGAGAGGCTGGATAGACTGGGACTTTTTCCTCTGGAGCGTAGAAGGCTGAGGGGTCTTATAGAGGTCTATAAACTAATGAGGTGCATATGTCAACTACATAGTCAAAGGTAGGGGGTTCTATAACTAGAGGGCATAGTTTGTTAATGTGACAGGGGAAAGATATAACATAGAACATTACAGCACAGAACAGGCCCTTCGACCTTCGATGTTGTGCCGACCAAAATAAAAAGCAATGCCCCTCCAAACTAAACCATTCCCTTCTCTTCCATATACTTATCAATTAACCTCTTAAACGCCACCAAACTTGGCGCATCTACAACAGCTGCAGGCAGGGCATTCCACTCCCTAATCACTCTTTGAGTAAAGAACCTACCTCTGATATCCGTCCTATAACTCATACCCCTTAATTTAAAGCTGTGTCCCCTCGTGCTAGCAAGTGTCCAGAGCGGCGATTTTTTTCACACAAAGGATGCTGAGTGTCCGCAACAAGCTGCCAAAGGTAGAAGTAGAGGCAATACAATTTTGTCTTTTAAAAAGCATTTATTTATGGGCCAAATGCGGGCAATTGGGATTAGCTTAGGGATTTAAAAAATAGGCGGAATAGACAAGTTGGGCCAAAGGGCCTGTTTCCGTGGTGTAAACCTCTGTGATTCTACATCAATGACACTTTCAATGTTTTCCATTACTTGTTTCCAGATTCCTGGCCGTTACCATCTACATCCAATAATAATATACGCTCAACAGAATGGCCTGAGAACTCTTCGTTTCTTCTTTGAATGGAAGTCCTCCTCCTTTCTCTGCCTGAAGGCCCTCATGTTGAACTCCTCCTCCTCCAACTCAATTCTTGCAAATAAAATTGGTTATAATGGATAACTGCACAAGTCCTAAATATACCTGTTTTTTTGTGGAATATATTGAACGCTATGTGCTCCAGTTCTACTCAGGCTCTCTCCTCTTTTTTCAAGTATACTGATGGATGTATCAAGGCCATTTTCTGTTCATATTTTAACTGTACTTTCAAGTTTTATCCTTGTCTTACCGCCACCATTTCATTCATTTCCTTAATCTGTCTCTACTGGGGATAGGCGAGTGAATTAATATTCACTGAAAGCCCAATGACCCCCCCCCCTCCCCAGTTATTTTGACTGACTTTCTTTACATCCTGCTTTCCAAGGGACTCAATTCCACTCTTCATTGCATATGTTCGGACAATGCAACTTTACATATCAGCACTTCCAATGTGTCTTCCATTTTTCTCAACTGTGGTTTCACTTTCAGTGTGTTTGACAGGGCCCTCAACCACATCCCTTCTATTTCTTAGTCTGCTCTCACTGCTTTCCTCCCTCTCAGAATTATGATAAGGTCCTCCTTTTTCCTCTTCATTAACCCGCCAGCATCCATATTCAACAATCATCCTTTGCCATTTTTTCACCACCTCAGGATGATGCCATCACAAAACACATCTTGCTCTCTGCTCCACTTCGAGCATTCTGAAGAAATAGTTCCATCCACTACATCCTGGTCTACTTCTCAGTCATTCCCAAAATCCTATCCTTTTCCTACAGCACCTTAGTATGCAAGCACAGGAAATGCAGCACCTGTCCCTTCAAGGCTCCCAGTCATGCCCACTGGTGAAGCAGCAATATACTCACACTTCTTTCAACTCAATCAATTGTATTTGCTGCTGCCAATGTGGTCTCCAATACTTTGGGGATATCAAACACAAGCTAAGATTTTGCAGAACACTTTCATTCAGCTCAAGTGGGTTTGACAGGGTAGGTGATGAAAGGATATTTTCCCTAGTAAAATAATCTAAAACTAAGAGACATAGTTTCAGAAAATGGGGTCACCCATTTAAGACAAAAATGCGAAGGAATTTCTTTCAAGGGTCAACTGTCAGAATTCTCTAGCCACAGCTTGTAGTCATTAAACATATTTAAGATCGAGGTAGATTCCTAAACTAAAGGGCAGCCCAGTATCATAGTAACAGGCAAGAAAATGGAACTAGCGGCAAGATCTGATCAGCCATGTTCTTAGTGGAAGAAGAAGCAGGGTTAAGCTACCTTATTTAATGTTCTTTAAGGTGGCATCAAACAGAATAACCAATATCTTTCAAATCTGAAGTCCCAGTAGATGTTTTTAGAAGGTAAAGTAAATCACATCTGCATTTGGTTTGAAGGTACGTGACAGTTCATTATTACACTTACTACAATGAAGCCAATCAAAAGACAACTTTATGGAAATTAGTTGTGTATCTGTCGGTGGCAGCGTTTTTGAAAGATGCTGTAGTTACACTGCCCCCAGTTACAGACTGTCAACAAATAACATAAAATACAGAAGAATGGTGTTGCTAATTATAAATTGTTACATCATTCTACACCAATCAGGCACTGTCTCCAGCAGCACAGCAGAAATAATCACAAGTCCCAAACTTTAAACCCACACTGAACTGTACCAGTAAGCATCTTTTATTGAAAAGGCATTGTAACTAAGCAACCATTGAGCGATGCGCCTATATAGAGACTTCAAAACACCATGAGGACTAGAGTTAGTAACGATTAATAAGAGAGTACGAAAGTTGCTGGGGCGAGGGGGGGAGCACAAAATCTGAAGAAAAACTACTCTGTGGCTATGTCAAATTAGACAACAGGGGAAAGGTAAACAAACAGGAAAAATACAAACTTCAACTATTCAGTAGCTAAAGATCAGAAAGCGGAGTAATAACCTGCAGCAACTATTCTGTCTCATGTTTCCAAATGTGAACATTACTTAATCAGCAATATTTGGAAATCTATACAAGACATAACACACGCAATTTATGTTTTTTGAAACAAATTAACAGCCTCAACTTATAATTCAATATTTCAAAATATTGAAATTAAATTGTACGCAAAAGTATTCACAGTTCTCTTTTTAGCAGATTTCATGCCAGTAGTGGTCGCCAGTATCCGTATGTTACTTGGTTAAATCTAAAACTTGGTTATTGCTGCAACTTAATTAAGAAATTATCACCGGTTGGCTTCAAGGAAACCATATTTCAGAAAAACACTAAGGCACAGAATTGCTACTTCAAATGACAACTGTCGAACTGAAATGACTGAACTATAAAATATACATGCATTATGCTACAAGTTATTTATAATGTTACAATAATGTTCATAAGATTGCTGTGTCTTGGGACTGTATTATTTATTTAGGTTAAAACTAAAGGGGTTGGACAGCCTGTGAAAAGTCTGCCTGACATCAGGCCTGATGTGGTCATTAAAAATTCAAAGGAGGTCCAGACTGTTTTACTGGATTGGTGTAAAGTGTTCACACTAGGAAACAATGGCAGCAACGTGTGCTCTCCAAAGTCAGGGGAAGATGCTGAAGATGTCAAGTTGTAAATAATTATATTTTAAACTGCCCATTTACTTGCAAGATAAAACAGTTGGGGACTAAATAATGAGGGAATACAAGACATGGGTCTTGAGGGGAAAGGGATAATTCTGGAAACTCTCAGACAAGTTAGTCTGCCAGGACTCACAAGACAGGAGAACAGCTAGAGGTCAAAAGTCTCTGGCTTGTTGTGCAGGAATGCAAGTGCTCAAATAGAAAAGATCAAATTTGAGAAGTTAAAATTAATCTGGAAAATTCACCTACCTTGCTTCAATACAGCCTTAACAAGATTTTTAAAACATCAAAGAAAAATCAAAATTCTGCATTTAGGCATGAGAAATTCCCCCTCAGTTTTAAATGAGCAATGTCTTATTCTATCCTTCAGAACAACATTTTTAAAGTTTGGACAATAAGAAACACGAAAAGGACGGGAATTCAGTAGATAAAATGCAAATAGGGTAATCCAAAGACTGGATTAAAATATAAACATCCTGATGACAATGCAAGATCAGGCTTTCAGGAGCCACTAAAAAAAATACTGAACTGAAAAGATAAAATTCTTTACAACGGGGAATTTATTCTGACTCTACAATTTACAGCTATTGATATTCAAAAGGCAAAGGAGCTATTAGAAACAAGTAAAGGTGTTCTTGGCAAGGTTAACCAAATCATACCAAGGATACAATTATCTAACCAAGGAATGGAAATGCTGTGAAATTTACTCAACGGGAGAAAGAATATTTATAATGTGTAACAGAAGGTAAAGTCATGAGAAGCAAAACAAATTGAGCACTAGACAAACTGATGAATTAAACGGACAGTTAAAATAGGCAATTAATGTGCAAATGCAACAAATCCATGGAGGAATAGAGGGTGAGATGTTGTTAAACAAGTTGCTAATCTTTTACAACCTATGGCAATTCATGAGGTTTCCCTTCCTAACAACAAGTTGCTGGTTAATTTGCAATTGACAATAACATGGAGTCATTCACACTATTTATTCAGCAGATTATGGGCCAGTTTCTATCTACCCAGATCCCATTCTTTCTTAATTTTAAACATACCAAATCACACTGTACTTCCCCAATCGAGGCACAATCCTTATTAATCTGCACTGCATCTTCTCTCATTTCCTGGCATCCTTCCTATATAGTAAGAAGTCTGACAACACCAAGTTTAAGTCCAACCGATTTACTATTAAATAAATCGGTTGGACTTAAACCTGGTGTTGTCAGACTTCTTACTGTGTTTACCCTAGTCCAATGCCGGCATCTCCACATCATCCTTCCTGTACAACCATAAAATGTAGGAACAGAAGTAGACCATTAAGCCATTCGAATCTTTTGTTATTCAGTGATATTAAGGCTGATCTGATATAATCCTCAACTCCACTTCCTTGCTTTATCCACAGAATCCCTACAGCGCAGAAAGAGGCCTTTAGGCTCATCAGATCTGCAACACTCTCTGAAAGAGCATCCCTCTCAGGCCCTTCCCTCCACCCTATCCGTGCAATCCTGTGCATTTACCACAGCTAATCCATCTAACCTACGCATCGTTGGACAATAAAGGACAACTTACCATGGTTAATCCACCTAATGTGCACATCTTTGGACTGTGGAAGAAAACTGAAGTACCCAGAGGAAACCCATGCAGACACGAGGAGAACATGCAAACTCTAAACAATCATCCAAGGTTGGAATTGAATCCAAGTCTCTGGCTCTTTGTGGCAGCAATGCTAACACTGTTCCCCCTGCTGTCCCATAACCCTGGATTCTCTCACTGATTAAAAACTTGTTTGTCTCAACCTTGATGTGAAGATGCCAGTGTAAATACTGGAGTAAATACAGTAAGAACATTAAGTTAAAGTCCAACAAGTAACAAATGTCACTAACTTTCAAGACTTTTCCCCTTCGTCAAGTAAGTGACAAAGGGGAAAAAACGAAGAGTATCTCAACTGATGCCCTGAAAGCTAGTGGCATTTGCTACCAAATAAACCTGTTGGACTTTAACCTGGTGTTGAGAGATTTCTTACTGTATCTCAACCTTGATATACTTCAGGACCAAGCTTCCACAGTCCTCTGCGATAAAGATTCTACCCTCTGAATGAAGAAATTCCTCCTCAGTTTTAAATGAGCAACGTCTTATTCTGAAATTATACTCTGATCTTAGATCTGAGAAAAAGCATTCTCTCAGTATCTATAAAATGCAGCTGCACGAAATGCTTCAAATGCATTTCTCTTGCATTTTCATTTTTATGTAATAGTATCTTGTCAAAAATCTTGTTTCTATTTGCTGTTTTAATGATTTTACCCATTTAAGATGTTGCTGTGAATGCCGTAAGAATCTAAGTTCCCAAATCTCTCCTGCTCTCCCATATGGCATAACCTTCTCCTATTCAAAGAAAGGCTACTTGCTTCAATTATTGGATTTCTAAGATTTATTACAGTTTGGGATTGTAAAAGTAAACTGAGGATGAACGAAACATGACCTGTTCTGAACACTGACTGACAATAAAGCCTGAGTAGTTTGATTGTTCGAGATTAAAGGAAAGCTTGGATTTTTTTAAAAACTGAAAAGGTGCAAAATATTTACACCTATTTAAATTAGTTGTCTAATTTATAATTGGACAACAGCAGTAGTATCCAAATTTACAATGACTAGATCCTGAACAGCCCAAAGCCTGGGAAGGTATTGTAGGTACAGGTTACATAACGTTGTGCTGTGAATTGTCCATTTACCTCCGATATAAAAGGGCTTGGGATCAAAGATAACTAGTTAGCGTTTTTACCTAGATGCAAGGCTAATGTAGTTTGAACTTTCATGGGGATCAAGGAGTTAGATACAGCTCATGAGAGAAAAAGGGATCAAAGGATACAAGGGGAATGCAGGATTAGCCATGATTCTAATGAATGGCAGAACAGACTTCAAGGGCTGAATGGTCACTCCTATTTTCTATGTTTCTAAGAACATTTTGTTGCCCTGGCAATGTCTCAGCCAGCGCCCATCTGCCAACAGGCACCCCTTTTCACATGCGGTGTAAGATACTGCTCCCTTTGAAATTTGTCATTTTATCTTTCTTGTGAGAGATGAAAAACTTGAACAAATCACTTTTCAGCAATATTCAAGTCATGGGTTTCTTAAAATAATGTCTTCTAATTGTCGTGATGTCAACGACATTTTTATCTTGTGTATCGAGTACCAAAAAATAATCTATTCACGAGATGTAAATTCCATTGAGCTACTAATTGCACAAATAAGCTTAACTTACAAGAAGCCACACACTGTAAAGCGTTCCATGATTTGTCAACTGCTGAATCTGTTCAATTATTCCAATAACAGTTGTGTTTGATGTAAATTTATTTTAGGTACTGTACCAAAAGATTTACATCTGAAGATTCCAAACTTGTGTATGTGTATTCATCAGGGACAAATTTGTTAAAAGCAAGACACGTTTGGCAAATTCAGCAAAATTCCTTCTGAAGTGGTAACTAATTGGGTAAGGAAAAGCAAATGTTATCTCTATGCTTTTCTTTGACAAAAGTGCCAGCACTGATATAAATTCTCTTCTCATCAGCAGCTTAACATGAGGGAAAGTTAAATATAATACAAGTGAAATATGCAACTAGTACTACGTTGTCCAGTGATATACATTATATATCTTATCTATTAAACCACATTATTATATATGTCCTTTGTACTTCTATGGGTGTTAATGTGCAAAAATGTGCTGGTGTTCCAAATTGAGTTCGCATCGTATGTAGAATACTATATCTATATAAATCATTTAAAAGGACTAACTTGTATAGAAAGCAATAACATGCATTTAACTTACAATTATAAACTCAATTTTTCAATTAAATACTTAAGAAATTAATCCCTGCCCAAGAACATATCCCTTAACTTTCTTCTTTGATGTTAACTGACTTTTATTGTAACTAGCAAATGAAACCATACAAAACAATTGCAATCATATGATAAATTCACTTTCAGTGAATGCTGCTATAATATCCAAAAATGTCATTTCAGTAAATAAATAGATTCACAATACTAATTTTATTCATAATATTAAAAATCTTTCATAAATGAAATCATAGTGAAAACATCATTGTTGATACTTCCTATGATAACTTCAGTATTAGTCACATTTATTCGGTGGTACAGAACTTGAGTATTGCTAAAAAAAAGACTTAACTTGCACTCAGACAGTCACGAGAAAACAATGCAAGGGAAATTTATACAATATGAGAAGAGTGTGCTGATTAATTAGCAAGTGAATGCTGATTGCTGCGGATGTTGCTTGAACTGGTTGAACATACTAGTTCAAAGTGAATGAGTTGACTGCCAAGCATTGTTTGAAATTTAAACCAGGCAGCTTGTCTCTGATTGGGTAAAGCATTGCTTTGAGGAATGAAAACGCAAATGGCTGTCACTTATTTTGTTTAGCTGAAACAGGTGCAACATGTATACATATGCTGTATACATGCAAAAAAAGTATTAATATATGTAGCTTCCAGTGTACTGTGAGCCCAAATGACAATTTTAAATATGTCAGTGTAATTCTTGGTACACCAAAGATTATTTAGCAAATGTCATCCAGTCACAGGATCACAACTAATGTTGAACTGTTGAGTTTTCCAAGTGCCGGCTGACTGGGTACAGTCTGTATCTTGCTCATTGTCAACAGCAAAAGGACACATTGTTTGATATCTTCAAGTCTTTGGATGTACAGCCTACATACCTAGCATCACACTGACATTGAAATATATATCGCATTGATCATTTGTGTGATAGGCAGAACATCTTTTTGGTTTGATAGCATCAGCTTGTCAGTGATGAATACCTCTAAGGTTGCTGCTGCACACGGGGCGGCACAGTGACACAGTGGTTAGCACTACTGCTTCACAGTGCCAGAGACCTGGGTTCAATTCCTGCCTCGGAAGACTGTTCATGTGAAGTTTGCACATTCTCTGTGTCTGCGTGGGTTTCTCCTGTGTGCTCCAATTTCCTCCCAAAGTTCAAAGATGTTATACCATGCTAAATTGACCCTATAGTCAGGGGCATTAGCAGGGTAATAAGTGGATTATGGGGATGGGGCCTGGGCGATTGTGGTCAGTGCGGACTCGATAAGTCGAATGGCCTCCTTCGGCACTGTAGGGATTCCATGCATAGCGCGTGAAGTGGCTAGCTTCACCTACTGCCCAAATTTTTGATAGATTGGCCTGGATGGGTGAGGTGGGATAGTTTGGGCAATTTTCAAGGCCCATTCATGTATTTGTTCGATATAGAGAAAAACAATCTGAATCAAGGCAGCCATCATCCCACAGGATGCCTTTAATATGCGTTATTTTAGCATCTAGCTTGCAAAATTAGCAAATAGCTCTGGCCCTATATATGAGCTTGCCGATAAGATCAATCTTATCTCGCCTGAATCTGTAAGAGTCCCAATGTGTGTTTGGCCAATGAAGGTGGGTTTATGGTAAACTATGATAGAAACCACCAGCTCTGACGGATTAGTACATCTAAGAAAGGGTGTTAATTTCACTGTTCCATTTCAAGGTGAATTTGAGCACAGAATAGAGCCCATTAAGACATGCAAGGAAATTATGCAGCTACAGATTTAAATACAGCAAAGGTATTATCTAAATACGTGAAGTATGCAAGGAGTAGAAGGTTATTTATCATTCCATCCAAGACATGTTTCTCATGGAACCCAAAAAAATGTTTGTCTAGAGGGGATCCCTGGTAACAATATCTTTTTGGGTATACATGGTGTCCTTAAACCTGAAACACATACTGCATGAGGTGATGAGTTTAAAAGTTTGCTGAATTCTAATTTGTACAATGGTGGCAGGTCTAGATTGCCATGATACAGTGCTGCAGCACAAATATCTTCCTTAAATGGAATATTAATGAATAAGCTAACAACGTCAAATGAGTATACGGACACAGTATTGTTAACGGAATGGAAACCCTGTGTGCGTTTTTGCAAATATGAAGGAATTCTTCACCATGTATATGCAAAGTCTGGTTTCAATAATTTATCCAATTCATGTTGTACAGTATCGGTCACAGATAAAATAGGGCAGAAAGGAATTGTATCCATCTAAGGCAGCCATTGCATATGTAAGCAAGTCATGAATCGTAGAATCCCTACAGCGCAGAATAGATCAAAGAACAAAACAGCACAGGAAACAGGCCCTTCAGCCCAACAAGCCCGCACCGCTCCCTTGATGTTCCCACTTCTACCCGTGATTCCTGTCTATGTTTATAGATCTATGCATTGAAACCAAATTTGAGACAATTTAAGGAGAATTTGTTCTGCCAATCAGCCGAAGATCACATGCCTGGGATGTGGGAGGAAACCGGAGCACCCGGAGAAAACCCACACAAGCACGGGGAGAATGTGCAAACTCCCACAGACACAGGCCCAAATCCATGTATCTGGACAGCACAGCGATAGTCACTGAGCTGTCGTGTTGTCCATCAAATGGTCCAGGTCAAGCATACACTAACGACGTGAAGCACTAGGATATTCTCGAAAAAAAAGTTCAAGAGCAGCCCTCTCACGACCCATTGCGTGTATGCCCCTTGTTAGACAACAAGGCAGACCAAAGTACCTATAGGATAAAAGCAAATACATCAATATCATCGACTATTTACACACTTCCCAGGGACTCCCAAGGCTCATGATCCCTATTTTATATCAGTTTTCTATATCCCCCCATTCCCATTCTGTTCATGTGCCCATCTAAGTATTTCTTAAATAACTTCAGAGTGCCTGCCTCCACCACTTTACTTGGCAGCGCATTCCCTACCCCCACCACCGTGTGAAAAAACTCCCTCGAGCATCCAAATTATACCTTACCCCCCTCACCCTAAGCCCATGACCCCTCGTGCTATTTGAGTCCATCCTAAGAAAAAACTTAACCCTGTTTATCTATACCCCTCAAAATCTTGTACACCTTTATTAGATCTCCTCTAAATCTACGTCGTTCTAAGGAAAATAGCCCCAATTTGCCTAACCTCTCCTTGTAACTCAGACCTTCCATAGCAGGCAGCATCCTGGTAAACCTCCTCTGCACTCTCTCCAGAATCTCCATGTCCTTCCGGTAGTAAGGCAACCAGAACTGGACGCAGTATTCCAAATGAGGTCTAACCAACGTTTTATACAACTGCAACATTAAAGGCCAGCTCTTGTACTCTATACCCCTTCCTATAAAGGCCAGCATACCATATGCTTTCTTCACAACCTTCTCCACCTGCTCTGCCACCTTCAGAGACTTGTGCACCTACCACAGGTCCCTCTGCATTTCTATACTCTTAATAGGTCTACCCTTTATCATATACCTCCCCACTACATTCCTTCTCCCAAAATGCATCACCTCGCATTGATCAGGATTGAATTCCATCTGCCATCTATCTCCCAAGCTACCAGCCTATGTTCTGCTGCATCGCGTGACAATGCTCCTCACTATCCGCAAGTCCAGCCATCTTTGTATCATCTGCAAACTTGCTGATCACTCCACTTACTCACTCTTCCAAGTCATTTATATATATTACAAATAGAAGAGGTCCCAGAGCCCTACGGCACACCACTAGTGACTGACCTCCAGCTATAAAAACACTCTTACACTATTGCTCTCTGTCTCCTATTACCAAGCCAGTTACTTATCCATCTAGCTACCTGTCCTTGTATCCCATGAGCCTTGACCTTCTCAACTAACCTCCCATGAGGGACTTTGTCAAACACCTTACTGAAATCCATATAGACGACATCAACAGCTCGCCCTTCGTCCACCATTTTCGTCACCTGCTCAAAAAATTCTACCAGATTCCTAAGGCACGACCTCCCCTTAACAAATCCATGCTGCGTATCCCTAATCAGATCGCAATGCTTTAAGTGCCTATACATCCTATCTCTAAGAATCCCCTCCAACAGCTTTCCCTACCACTGACATCAAACTCACTGGCCTATGATTTTCAGGGTTATCCCTACTACCCTTTTTAAACAACAGTCCAACATTAACTATTCTCCAATCCTCTGGGGCCTCACTTGTGTCCAAAGAGACAAAGATTTGCATCAGAGGCCCAGCAATTTCACCTCGCACCTCCCTAAGCAGCCTGGGATAAATGCCATCAGGCCCTGGAGATTTATCAGTTTTAATGCTACAGAGAAGCTCAAACACTTCCTCCCTCGGTATGGATATTTCCCTCAACTGGTCCACAGCTCCCTCAAAGACAGAACCGGTCAACAAGCCCCTCTCCTTCATGAATACCAACGCAAAGTATTCATTCAGGATCTCCCCTGTTCCCTCGGGCTCTAAGCACAGTTCCCCTCCTCTGTCCTTAAGAGATCCGATTTTTCCTCTAACCAACCTTTTATTCCTAACATAATGCAGCCATTCAATCCATTGAACCTGCACTGACAACAATCCCACCGAGGCCCCATCCTCACAACTCCAGGTATTTACTCTGTCAATCCTCCGACCACTGAAGGACAATTTAGCATAGCCAATCAACCTAATCTCTATATCTTTGGAATGAAAGAGAAAACCGGAGCACTTTGATTCCTCCCAGGCAGCTCTTCAAACTCCACAAAAAGACTGACCTGAGGTCAGAACTGAACCTGGTTTCTGGTGCTAAGAGGCAGTGCTAACTACTGTGCCATCTCTAAGAATGTGAGGCAACCCAGCTCTACCACCTTCCCAGGCAGCACATTTCAGATCATCTCCATCCTCTGGGTAAAAAGGTTTTTCTCAAATCCCCCCTAAACCTCCTGCTCCTGACCTTGAAGCCAAGTCTCCTTGTTTGACCCTTCAATTAAGGGTAATAACAATCATCCACGTCCTTCATAATCTTCTACCCCTCAATCAGGTAAAAAGACATATGGGACACTTGCCTTTATTATGTATCAGCTGTCCAAGTCACAAATACTTATTCATCTATTGAGTTTTATTTCCTAAAAGTATTCTGGTTAACAAATTACCTTTTCACGATAATTGCATGTCTGATTCTCAATATGCTGATGTTGTATTGTTTAAGATTACATGATTTGATCTTTTTTTTACAAAACTGCAACATCCTGCATTTATAAGTCCACTAAGGTCAACCTAATCTCTATATCTTACTGCATGAAGAAAGAAAATGAGTGTCTTGTGAACTTTAATAGAACAAAAAAAAAAATCGGTAATTTCTATAATGCCGGAGATCAGAAGTCATCAACGACTTTCAATATACAAATTTAAACAGCTCATTTGACAAATCAGTAAACAATGCAGAATCTATCTCACTAACTTCAGGAATTTCCAGTATTGACATTTTCATTTACACCTTTGTAGCCACTGTTTTCACGTCTTCGAGAAGGAAAAAACCTTTGGCATCAAACACTGATTTCACATCAACCACCACCACCACCCACTGCCTGCTATGCCTGCAGCAGAGCAAATCCTCTCAGTAGGATACAATGGCACACCCAAGCCTGTTCCCTGCTTCATCACTGAGATTTACTGGGTTGAGACACTCTCCTCCCAGCTTTCGCCATATTGGAGGTGGCGGCAGCCAAGGGGAGGCAGAGGTCAGGAAAATAAAGTAAAACAGTGCCATTATCTAAAAATATAATTCTGCCAAATGGCAAAAATTTCTCATCCCCAAAAAGGAATTTCAAGGTTGATTTCAAGATTTACTTTCAAAGCGTTCCCCTTTTTGTCAATAACCATTTTTTTTAATTTATAGAAAAGGGGTTTGAACAATATTTTAAAAATTCAAAAGATTACCCATTTCCAAAGATCATGATTCAAGAATTGAATTACTTTGTGACTCTTTTAATGTATTAATTAAAATCTTTACTTTGAGGCCTCAGCAAAAATCCTGGGACCTAACTTGATATTTTGCCCAAAGATGTGATCCTAGCTGAATATATATCATAGACTAAGTCATATGTACAGTAGACCCAATCTTTCAGGACGCATGGCAGCCCATTAGCTAACAGAATGTCAGGATATAGTTATTTAGTTTCTGGAAATTCTGGTTGGATTATTTTAAATTCAGAAGAAAAGCTCCAGGTGGAAATTACTCATTATCATGCTGGTTTGTGTATTTAACTGAATTATAGATGCCTATGAAAAGCTCTGATTCTACAGCAGTTCAAAAGTTACTTAATAGTTTCATTTCTGATCATCCTCACCATAAAATGTTTACCAAGAGCAATAACTTCATGCCATAAGACAGTTTTGAAATATTAAATAAAAGCAGATTACTGCGGATGCTGGAATGTAGGAATCAGTTTGACAAAAGGTTATCTGGACTCGAAACATCAACTCTTTCTCTCCTTACAGATGCTGGCAGACCTATTGAGATTTTCCAACATGTTCTGTCTTGGTTTGAAATATTAAATGTCAGCATGATTCATTTTGTCCAAATATCTTTTCTAGAAAATAAGCTTTGTTAGATGGTACCTTATTGGTACTATTCTATCAAGGCAACCTTGAGACAGAAAACGGAAAATGATAATTGATTCTGAAGAATGTGCATTTAGATATAGTTCTGTCAATAATGTTGAATGGTGAATACATTCATTGTCAAACTTACACAGATAATTAATTCTATTTAACCTCAACAGAAGTCTCTAGAAAGACTTTCTAGAAAATATCACAAATCCATTGAATGCTCCTCCCACGTGATTAGGAAAAGTGAAGGTCAGATCTGGCACACAGCTTTTATGCCCCAGCCTTTGAAATATCACAGCAAAAATGCACAATCATCAGTGGAACCCACTCAAAGCAATACAATTTTCCAGAAGAATCTCAAATTTTTCTTTAACATCATAATTCTCACTTAAAGTTAGTGCAGAAATACATTTCAGTAACTCCATCATATATTACATTAAAAGTTGTGCTTGCTGAACATTTCCTGTCAGGATCTAAAGTATTGTTTCTTGCGTGCTATGCAGGGAAAACTTACCATTCATAAACTACATGGGGGAAAAGGGTAGAGTGCAGACTATAGTGTTGCATTTATAGGTACTGTGAAGAGAAAGATTAGCTTAATATATGATAGGACCAATAAAAAGCCTGATGTCAATAAGCTTTCTTCCCACCTGTTCTCTAACTGAGAAACAGCATGGCAGACATGCTAATAAAAGTTTGAAGTTCAGAGCAAAAATTATGATCAAGTTGTTGGCAATTTTACTTTTCTGCTAATTTACGAGATATTAGTCAATTATCTTAATTAATATTTCTACTGAGAGGTGAGAAATTCAATATAAATGTTTTCACCATTCATACATCACCATCGCCAACAGAATATCTAAAACTTCAAGTCATTCCTTTTTGTTTTAAATCAGAGGTTGCAGTTATAAGTTGACCTTATTCCACAAATAGGGGTTGACTTATAGACAAGTATAAAACGTGATCAAGCCACAAAGAATGTAAATACCCTCCAATGGGAGACACAAAGTATGCATAATGCTTACATGCGAAGATGGTAAAGCAAAACTCTTTTTTTTGGGGAGGTGTAATAAAATAAAATATTTTAATATTAGTATTAAAATAAATATTAAATATTTATCAGTATTTGATAAATACTGATTTATCAAACAGTATTTGATAAATCCAATTTGTTCTGATGGTTTACAATAGCCAAAATAAATCAGTTTATGCCATCTAACTGCACACAAAGGAAATGTGTGATGTATTGAACGTTTATCAACTTCAATTGTGAAAAATCAGTTTTTCTCTTCCCTCTTCATTACAATCTGCCTTAAGTCAAACAACAGGGATCATTGATCTGTATTTGACTAATTGATATACATATAACGACATAAAAACTCATGCTTCTGCTTTCAAATCAGTCATAATTGTGTACATAACTATTCATTAACTCTTTTTGTACATGTACTGAAACTTAACTCCAATTATCTTTAACACAGTATATTATCTTTAACACACTATCTACCAATCCTTAAATTTCAACAAATGACCAGATCCCAGCAAAACTTTTACAATTTGTGATAATTTTCATTTATAAAATGTACAGAGATTGGTCATGGAACATAGACCACTACATAGTTTTAAAGTTTACATGCAACAATAAGAAAGCTTTTAACAACCAGGACAAAAAAGAACATTTTATTTAAATTCTCAACATGGTTTCAATAAGTAACTTCTTTTGTCAATCTCTTTTTTCCATGTAACTATGAAATTCAGTGATATTTACTTGTGGCATGATTGAATTCTGCATTTCAACTTTTTTTAAATGTTGCTTTCGAAACTGGCAGAATCTGGGTAGACTAATAAAATGTATTAGCAGAAAGGAGCATAGAGGTCAACTTATTTGCAAAGCGTAGGCTTAAATGCATTTTGGTGTCAAGTACAATTTCGTTGTCTTAAATGTCACAAGTATTAAGACTTTCTAAAAAAAAATCAACTGTTTTCAGAATTATAATTAAAATCTTTGCATTTCATTTATTTTGAATTGAGAAATACCAGCTAACATTCCATGGTAGTATTGTCAGAAAAGCAAAACAATGAAAATAAATTCCTGCAATTTTCACTAGTTCTCAAACGACCGTTCTTCATTTTCAGTACCTGCTCAGCTGTCATACATTTTCATTATTGTCCATTTTTTCCAATATATGCCCTCACCACCTGCAAGTCGATCCAGACAGCTCCCTTCCTGTCTCTCTAGTGTTTTCCAATTTGTATACATATCACACATAACTCTTTACGATTCATTTCCTTATTATTCAGCTTTTAATAGGTGGGGCATAGAGTAGGGTGAAATGGAAATATACCTGGCTGGAGGAGAGAAACTGCTCTGAAATTGGAAGGAGCAGGTGAAATGGCTCAGGATGAAATGTAGAAATGCTCAGGTAGAAATGTAGAAGCTCAGGTAGAAATGCACTTTTATATCCTGACAGATGACATTCCAGATGATATTATAAAGGACTAAAAGTCCCACCACTAATGTGCCCGAGAATCACAATACATGTAGATGAGAAAGAAGGTAAGTGGGTTTGCAGAAAAATAGGGATGCAATATGACAAAGTCAAAACTGGAGCGAGAACGATCCAACAGCATTGGGAGGGAACACAATAAGTTCAATGAAGGAAAGAGATGACACAGTAATTAGCAATGCTGCCTCTCAGAATCAGGGACCCAAGTTCAATTCTGGTCTTGGACGACTGTGGAATTTGCACATTCCTCTGCGTGCGTTTCTTCTACATGCTCCAATATCCTCCCACAGTTCAAAGATGTGCAAGTTAGGTGAATTGGCCATGCTAAATTGCCCCTTGGTGGCCCAAGACACGTCGAATGGATGGATTAGCCATGGTAAACGTGAGAGGTTACAGGGCAGGGTAAGAGAACTTGGGTATGATACACAGAGAGTGAGCACGGACTTGATGGGCTGAATGAGTTCTTCTGCACTGCAGAGATTCTACAAAGAGGAGGGAGTATATTGAGATTCTGGGTCAGAAGGCATTTAACAGAACTAAAAAGAGAACAGAGCAAAGTTTGAGGATCAAAAGGTATAGTGAAAGTGAAAGGAACTCTGCGTCATAATAGAGTTTCTAACTACTGACGAAATGGAAACTTTGCTGGTGTCAGAGCAAAGATATAACTGGGTTTTGTTATACATTGGCAGTATCAAAACCAAGGTACAGAGTGCATAAAATGCCATGGCTGAACATTCACATAGGAAGAAATTGAGAACTATCTTGTCGACAGAAAAAAGCTCATATTTCTCAACATCCTGGTTAGTTCACATTAACAGTGCAATCATGACAACTCATGACAATATTCTAATCATACATTTAGTCAATATATTATTGACCAATCCTTTCATGGCACTACTCAGACATGCTAAAAACTTCTCTTCCTATATTTATCTGGTTCTTTTCCACTTTCTCTCACACTATAGATCAGTAGGTCCGCCTGATATTTTTCTTTCTCTGCTTACCTCTGCCAATCTCAGTGTGGTTACCATACAAATACTCAATTTCTTTTTTTAATAAAAGTGAGCCCAGGATAAAAAAATAGCAATACATAATTGGCTGAGTACACAATCTGACAGAAAGAGTCTGTCCATGAACTATGTGAAGGAAGAGTCTGTGACAAGGATGAGATAGGGGGATTTTAGGCAAGGGAATTTTATAATTTAATAATACTTAATTTAATATTTACAACTGTATATTATGCATTTAATCATGTCATCTGTATACCGGTAAATTTCGTGCAAATATTTTACTTCTTTCTTATCAGAACCTTCTGCAAAATCGAAGTGCCTTCTGCAGTTTTCTGCAAGTCCCTGCCATCGTAAGAAAGCCACAGATTTCCATAAACATTTCCTCAAGAGTGTATCTGATGATGAAAACTCAACTCTCAAGAAATTGCCAAGTAATGAAATTAAATGGGCATCGGATCTAATCCAAGTAACCAGAAATCATCTGAAAATTACAATCCTATAGATCAAACAAACTCAAAATCACAGAACTGATCACTACAGAGATTGCAAACGTGATCAGATAAAATGCGCAGGTTTGTCAAAAAAGCCGCTGAATCTGGGAACAATACAGAAGACTATTTCAATTCCTTCTGGAAAAGTAGTATAAATAGTGTTTTAAAATGCACTGGATTATCAACGAGATTTACGTGTAATGTTGGATATTGTTGCATCACATGAAAAATAATTTGATTTATTCACTTTTTCCTCACTTTTTGTCCCCATTATTTGCTTTAGTTCTTTTATTCATTCATGGTATGTGGGCATTATTCATGAGGCCAACATTTATTGTCGGATGAAGATTCATACTCGACTCAAAACAGTTAGTCTGTTTCTCTTCTGACAGATGCTTGTTAGCTCACTGTATCTGCGAAATTCTTCTAGCACTTTGTTTTTAAATTAGAATCACAAATTGCTCAAATTATACTTTTCTTAATATTAAATGGAGTACATCTTCATTAGTGATAGAAGAGCAAATTCGAAGATGCCATACTATACAAGTATGTTGTACGACTTACAATGTCAACTATATTGTATGAAGCTCTGCACTTAGTGAGCTTAATAACAAAGATATTTACACGGAACAGAAAATTAACAGGAAATAAAAATGAGAACCATAGAAATAACATTTAAGGGGGAAGACTTTCACTTTTCATTGAAAAGTATTTTTATAATTTTGCTATCATTTCTTTGAGGTTATAATAAATAACAAAAAGAAACCCTTTACTAAGAAAGCACGAATATTTTGGGAAATAATAAATTCCCATAATGCCTGCACGTGTCTGGGAGCACAGGACTTATGCACAACTTCTCATTGCCAAATTTGTAATTTTATATTTGTGAAAAATCAGCAAGCAAAGATCAGGTATGTCACCACAGAGAGAAAATCAGACATGCCTTTGGCCCACTTTCAGATAGCTGTATCTATCTGTTTTTTTGTCTAGCAAATATTATGTACTAACTTGTCTTTATCATAATTAATTGAGAAAAATATGCCCCCTTTTATTTTATTTTGAAGGGATGGTCAAAACTACTCAATTCAAATGCCAACACTGTTGAGTTTAAGAGTTATTTGAGTTAGTCCAATTGATCTTTCAAACATTCCTTCTCCTATCAGATGTAAATTAAAATCCTGTCTAAAGACTTCAAAGGAAAACAGGCTACGCAATTTCCACATAGCATTAGGAATATAAAGAAAGTTTACATCTCTCATCTCTAAAACATTGAAAAGACTGGCAAATTGTTAGATTATCAGATGGTTTATTCAACATCCATACCCCAAGAATAGAAACTTCCTCCAATTAAATGTTGACAAGACTGCAGCCATTGTTTTCAGTCTTTGCTCCAAATTCCATTTCCTCATGGCTAATTCCAACTTTTATCTAGGCAACCGTCTCTGAACAAAGCAGTTGTCTGAAAGGCTGATGTTGCATTTAACCTCTAAATGAGCTTCCAAGATGTGGAGATGCTGGCATTGGACTGGAGTAAGCACAGTAAAAAGTCTCACACTGATTGAAATCCAACAGGTTTACTTGGTAGCACAAACATTCAAAATGTTGCCCTTTATCAGGTGAAGAAGAGTTGGTTCACAAACCGGGCATAAAGACACAGATTCAATTTACAAAATAATGGTTGGAATGTGAATCTTTACAGGTAACCAAGACTTTACAGGTGCAAACAATGTGAATAGAGACAAGCTTAAGCACAGGTTAGACAGGTGTTAATTGTCTCCCACCAGGACAGTTAGTGAGATTTTGCAGACCCAGGCAAGTCATGGGGGTTACAGGTAACATGACATGAACCAGCCAATGAACCGGAACAGCCGAAAGAGATCTGCGGTGCTGCAACCAAAGGGGAAAGTCTCAAATTGCACTCCTACGGAAGACCGCTGCCTTCAACTCGACATGTACGCCCAACTCAACACACATGGAGCAGTTGAACCAGGAGCGTTTTTCATCACAATGGGTGTCTTGGCAATCTACACCAGCATACCCCATGACAACAGCATTGCTGCAAATGCCTCAGTACTCAACGTCAACAACTGCCAATCTCCAGGTGCAATTCTACAATTCATCTGCATCATCCTGAACCATGTCTTCCCCTTCAACAACCAGTTCTTCATCCAGACACATGGAACAGCCACGGGGACCAAATTCACACATCAGTTTGCCAACACCTTTATGCACAAGTTCAAACAAGACCTCTTCAATACACAGGACTGTCAATCGATGTATATCTACTAGATACATGGATGACATTTTCTTCCTTCGGACTCATGGTGAACAATCACTGAAACAACTATATGACATCAAGTTCCATCCTGCCATCTGACTCACCATGGACTACTCTCTGGAATTGGTTGCATTCTTGGACACATGCATCTCCATCAAGGACGGTCACCTCAGCATTTCACTGTACCGCAAGCCCATGGATAACCTCATGATGCTGCACTTCTCCAGCTTCCACCCTAAACAGATTAAAGAAGCCATTCCCTATGGAAAGCCCTCCATGTACACTGGATACGCTCAGATGAGGAGGATCGCAACAGACATCCACAGACGCTGAAAGATGCCCTCATAAGAGCAGGACATGGCGCTCGACTCATTGATTGACAGTTCTGATACACCACAATGACAAACCGCACTGACCTCCTCAGAAGACAAACACGGGATACGGCAGACAGAGTACCCTTTGTCGTCCAGTATTTCCCCGGAGTGGAGAAACTACAATATCTTCTCCAGAGCCTTCAATGCCATCGATGAAGATAAATATCTTGCCAATGCCATCCCCACACCCCCACTCCTGTGTGGTTGTTTGAAGGCAAATCTCAAATAAACCATTGTCCTCAGCAAACTATCCAGCCTTCAGGAGAACAGTGACCACGACACCATCCTATCACAGCAACCTCTGAAAGATGTGCCAGACCATCGATACAAATGCCGTCATCTCACATGAGAATGCCATCCACCAGGTACATGATACATACTCTTGCGACTCAACCAATGTGGCCTCCCAGGTACACTGCAGGAAAGGATGTCCTGAGGCATGGTACACTGGGGAGACCACACAGACGCTACAACAACAAATGAATGGACACCACTCAATGACCAGGGAGGAGCGTTCTCTTCCAGTCGGGATATACTTCAGCAGTCGAAGGCATTCAGTCTCTGATTTTCGGGTAAGCATTCTCCAAAGCAGCCTTCACACACATGACAATGCAGAGTTGCTAAGCAAAGACAGCCAAGTTCTGCACATGAAGACGGCCTCAACAGGATCTTGGATTCATGTCACACAGTCTGTAACCTCCACAACTTGCCTGGGTTTGCAAAATCACACCAACTGTCCTGGCTGGAGATAATTCACACCTTTTTAACCTGTGCTTAACCTTCTCTCCATTTGCACTGTCTGCGCCTGTAAAGACTCGGTTATATGTAAAGACTCACATCCCAACTATTATTTTGTAAATTGAGTCAGTGTCTATATATGTTCTGTTTGTGAACCAACTCTTCCCTCACCTGATGAAGAGGCAACACTCCAAAGGCTTATGTTACCAAATAAACCTGTTGGACTTTAACCTGGTGTTGTGAGACTTCTTACTGATGACATGTGCATGCTATCATTAGGACTATGTTTCATACATTCTGCTCCCTATAAACCTGAAGTCACCAAAAATTCTACAACAGTGTCTTAACTTGTCATCAATTCCTTTCCCTATTACGCATACTCACTGACCTACAATAGTTCCCAGTCAAGCAACATAGTTGTATTAAAATTCTCATCTGTTTTCAAATCCATTCATAGATTCACCCTTCCCAATCTACCACTTTGTTCTGCCACAAATGTTTACTTTTCTCAAATTCTGCCCTCGAGCAACCCCAAGTTTAACTGCTGCACCATTCATTGCCATGCTTTCAGTTTATTATGATCTGGTAAGGGACAATAACATTTTTATTTAAAATAGAAAGTGTGAAATCAAAATTATTCATCAAGAGAATAAAGCCACAAAATTTGTTTTCAAAATTTACTGTACAAAGTCAGAAGTAAAACAATTTGCAATATCTATCTTACTTTATCAGAATTAATGATAAATATTAATCAACAGACAAACTGTCTTCAAGCACACTTAATGGCAGATGTAACCTCGACAGATCCCACTAATTGCATGGCTATCCACTCAGACACCATGACTACTGAGAGTCATAATCTCTCAAACTTTCTTCTCATGAAGGATTTCACCTCTTCACTGAGATCTAGCCTGAAAATTCCTTCAAAATTCCCTCAAAAGTCACTGCCTCAACAACTGCTCACCTGAAGTATTCGTCCGATGGTTTAAGCTTTGCTCCTGAGACTGCATTCTCTAGGATTCACAAAGCTGCATTACCACTTTCATTAACTGACACATTAGCAACCCTTTTGCAAACCACTGGCTTTACTAAGCTGGGATAGCCCAAGATTTCTCCAAATTTGTCTTCTAGCTGCACCAACCTCTAAATGGCTTTTTATTGATCTTTATCCCTCCCCAGCACAGAACTTTATGCCACTTCTCAGTTTTCCAGGCGCCCTCACTGCCTGGAATCTCTTCCACGAGACAACTTAATGCATGACATGCACAGTGGATAAAACCAAAAGCAGCTGCAAATCCAGGTCCCATCCAACTCAGCTATCAATCAGTACTGAGGTCCCATGTATCGGATTGGCAGAGTGGCAGGGCGGTGGGGGGAAACACATATCATCCTAGGATTGGTTTATCAAGCTGTCAATCGGGGGGGAGGGGGTTGTTAGGGACAGGAATTAGTGAGTGAGGGGCCATACTCCTGATTGATTTATCGACTGTCAGTCAGGTGTTGTGTGTGGGTGGAAGTAATTGAGTGAGGGGCCGTACTCCTGATTGGTTTATCAAGCTGTCAGTCAAGGGATAGTGGTGTGGGTCTTCCCCATAAACCACAATATATAACCATAAAATATACATTTTTTAAATAATCAATAATCACAGGCAGGCAGTAATTAATGAATTCCGTGAATAAAGTTCAAAGGCATTCAAAATCCTCTCGTGTGTATACTTGCAGACAATAGGAAGGACAATGACTATTTCTCTCTGACACTATAATGTAAAGAGTGCTGTGAGATAGTTAATTTCAACAGAGAATGAGACATTTCTTCTTTGTAACTTCTGGGTCAACTTTGTGACAGAATTAAAAAATACAGTGTAATTAACGAATACTTGTGTGTTTATCCACTCACCTCACTGCACTTTACGTGAGTGTTTCTGCCATTCAGATCCTAGGTTATGAACACTCCCAATGCTCCAGCCTCTCTGTAAACTTAGAGGATGAGAGGTTGTGCTCCCAACTGGTTCATTGAGCTGTCAGTCAGGAGGTTGTGTGTGGGCGGGAGTCAGTAAGTATAAAAGATGCCACAGTAGCTCCCCCTGCATCTTGCCCTAGCTATGCCATTGCCTGTATGCAAGGTCCCCAGGCAGTTCCCATGATGCATACATTCTATGTTACTCACAGGTGCTCAGGCTCTCTGCTGCTCCACTCGTTTAAATGGTAGCTAATTGGCGACAAGGGGTTACCCTCTGAAAGGGTGGCTAATGAAGCTTGTCAGGTGACCAAGGACAGACGCTGATGAAAAATACAACCATCAATCCACAAATGCGGTGGTGGAGAGGACTACTGGGCTCCTGAAAATGAGGTTCAGATTCCTCTGAGGGTGCTTTGCGGTACCCACTCAAGCAAGTGTCATTCACTGTGGTAGTCTGCTGTGCTCATCACAATCTTGCCCTCTCCAGGAGGAAACATCATGAACAGGAGGAAGCTGATGCTGCAGTACCTGCCTCAGACATGGACACCGACAAGGGGTCGTATGTTGATGTTGTGGGGCCTGAACGTAAGGATCACAGGAATGCAGTGAGGGACCCTTGATGACACCAATGCTCTGATTGCTCTGATTGATTAGTATACAGATAGGCTGGCATGTCCTGCCTTGTTGAATGCTCTGGGCACCACCTCACACACAAACCTCAGCCATTCCATGAACCTATTCCATTGCAAATAAAATTTGATACTCTGGATCCCCTTAACGGGCAATAATGAGGTTGGCACCAAGGGAAGGCACAAGGCATTTTTGGCTTGAGTGCAGTAAGTGATTTATGGTGAGAAAATTCACATGAAACAAACCGAAGCAAATCAATCCAAATCACGAACAGAGTTCTTTAAATAAAAATAAAGCAATAACACCAATGCAGATGCCTGTTTGTAACGGGGGGTGTGTTTTGAGATTACATTTGCAAGTGATATGTCGAGATATCACCTTGCTGACAGTGGCATTTGAGACAGTTTGATATTTCATTGCGCTGATTGCACAATTGACTTTGGCTGTCATCCTCTGGCTGGAGTGGCCTGAGAAGGCACCAGCTGTGAGGGATCTTCAGCAACACTGCCTCAGTCATGAAGACTCAGAAGGTGGAGCGGTGACTGGCAGAGAGACTGAGAAGCTACAGCTCTCATATGGGGGAGTGCACAGAGATGAATGCATTTGGTTCACCATTATGAAGTGAGTCCTGAACCTGCTCACCAATGAAAGATGAGCAACCCTCACCGTATCCTCCCACACAGGCATTGAACTCCTGACATGAGATCAATGCCTGTGACAGGGCTTGCAGATTCAAGCGTAACCCCAGTAATGCATCATTTATTCCTGGAGCCAACTTTTCATGAGAGTCCAAACTCTCTCAATGGATGGGGTTGTGTGCTCAGACCTCAGGGTTAACATAGTGCTCATTATCTGCAAGGACCCCTCCATGACAGAGATCATAGCTTGCAGACCCTCTAGGATCTCAACTAGACCTCTGTATGGATCCCACTGCATATTCAGTGTTTGCCGCTTGATTGATAACTCCAGAGACTCAACATTTTCCTCTGACTTAGCATGGTACTCGTCTCCAGCAGTCCTCCGATGCTGATGTACTGGGCACTCACTACTTCCACTATTGTACCAGTGAGCGCGATGTGCATTCACTGCTGTGGCTTAAGACCACATCCCACAGTTAAGGCCATCAGTATGCCAGTATCTGCGCTGGTGCTCAGTGCTGAGGGATGGTGTGCCATATGTGCATCCCTTAATGTTTTAGGTGTCAAGGGTCACCAGCCTCAACTGATGGGTAAGATACATGACTATTAAATTTTCAGAAAGGATGTCCTGAAGCATGGTACATTGGGGAGGCCATGCAGACACTATGATAGCGGATGAATGAACATCGCTCAACAATCACCATGCAAAACAGTTCCCTTCCTGTGGGCGAACACTGCAGCAGTCATGGGCATTCGGCCTCCAACCTTCGAGTAAACGTTCTTCAAGGGGGCCTTCACGACACACGACAGCGCAGAGTCGCTGAGCAGAGACTGATAGCCAAGTTTCGCACACTCAAGGACGGTCTTAACAGAGATCTTGGCTTCATGTCACACTATCTGTAACCCCTATGACTTGCCTGGGTTAGCAAAAAAAACCTCACTCACTGTGCTGTCTGGAGACAATACACATCTCTCTAACCTGTGCTCAGGGTTCCTTCCACCCACCTTGTTAGCCACCTTAAGACTTGAATAGCAGGTTAGGTGTAAGGATTCACATTCTAATCAGCAATCTGTAAACTGTATGTGCTGATACGTGCACTTTTGGAGACCAGAACACTTCATTCGCCTGACGAAGCCACAAACACTGAAAGCTAGCAGATTTACTATCAAATAAATCGGTTGGATTTAAAATTGGTGTTGCCAGACTCTTATTGCATTGGACCTCTGTCATGTCTGAGTAGTTTGATCACTGCCTGCGCACTCTGGCAGTCTCTTTGTCCTCTCCGCTGGTCCTAATCATTTCTGCTACACCTCTGCCTGAGAGGGATGCCTGCATCCACCAGGTCTCCTCACTCTTTTGTCCCTGCCAAGTAAACAATACTCATGTGCAGATTAACAATTGGGCACAACTGGGCATAAAGGCTGACAAAGGGACCCAAATTTCTGCTGCCAGTGGACAAAAATGTCCTGAGAGTTCCACTCTGTGATGAACCGAACACAAAAACACCACCAACACTTCAAATGATTACCTCATGTAACTCCTAGAAACTCCTAACTTTTCAGTCTCTTTTTGCATCAGGTCCCTTTTATCCCACCCTTGCATGAAAAAGAATTAAATTCAGTTGAACTGCCTGCCTGTGCACTGACCTGAAAATTACATGGGCAACATTAAATTCTGGTCAAGTAGGGTTTTAATCTCAGAGGTAGTTTAAGGAGATTAAAACCCTACTTGACCAGAATTTTTGTTAGCAGCATACTGCATGCGTCAACTGAGATATCATGTGAGTGCATAATAACATTGAGATGCACGGCTGTCCAGTTAATATAAAATTTCCTCCTATGAGGGGCAAAACCACAACAAATCCCCTTTCCAGCAAATACAATTTGAAACCAGAGAACCTTAGGGTGTGAGTTTCCAAACTCATTCTCACACCCCACTGCCAGCAAGAATTTGAAGCTCAGCCCAAATTTCGTCCACGAGGCCAAGGTTGGAGATTTCGGGCATTAAGATCCATCTATTTTCATGATGACACAGCCTTTCAATGTTCACAGAATGTTTTAAAACTAATTTAAGTCTAATTGTCAAAACAAAGCATTTCTCTGGACTGCGCCTCTTCCCAAGCAGTTTTGACATCATGTCTTCATGTCTCTAGTTAAGTCCACCTGCTGTTTTAGTATCTTACCTTTCAAGCTGTTAACCCCCTAAGTCAACGTGACCCCAACATTTCAAACATAATCAATCCCAAGCTGCTTTAATTGCATTTGTCCCATTTTCTACAATTAAACTTTAATCATTCCAAAACTAAACATTAATTATGAATTAAATGTTTGTCATAAGCTGCATAGGTCCCAAGCTCTACAATGCTCTCTCCATGCCTCTCTTTGCCTCTCAACCTCAATTTCCATCCTGAAATCTAATTCTTTGACAAAGCATTTGGTCATCAAATCTAATATCTCCTTTTGTTGCTTAGCGTCAGGTTATGTTTTCTAATTCTCATGTCCACTACCTTTGGATGTTGTGTTAAAGATATTATCTAAATGCAATTGACTTTGTATGTTTAGATTGCACTTTGATAGTGCAAGAAAAAAAAAAGAGCTAGTTTACTTGTGGAATTGTCATGCCCCAAGCCCTTTCTTCCATCCAAAAGAAAACACGTTGAATAAATCGTACAGCTGCATTCCTAGTCCCTGCAACCAAGCTCTATATAAATATTTTTCAAAGTTAGGGGATATTGACATAGCAACAATGTTACAGGGCTAGCAATCCAGAAACCTAGAATAATGTTCAGGAGACAATTTCAAATTCCACAATGGCAGCCGCAGAAATTTAAATTCAATTAATTAATAAACCTGGAGTTCTAGTGTCATTAAGAATCATGAAATTACTAGATTATCATAAAAGTCCATCTGGTTCACTAACATCCTTCAGGGGAAGAAATGTGTTCCTTACCTGGTCTGATCTATATACTATTTTGAATTCTGTCAACGTGGCCCACTTTTAACTACCCTCTGAAAGAGCCTAACAAGTTGCACATCATCTTCTCGAGACAATTAGGGCTTGGCAATAAATACCAAGAACAAATAAAAAATGAAGTAAGCAATCAGCCATGCAACTGTTGTATATCTTGAGAAATACAGGTGTGCAGGAGGGTTTTATGACTCGATATGTAGATAAGCCAACAAGAGGAGAGGCTACATTGGATTTGGTTCTGGGTAATGAACCAGACCAGGTGTTAGACTTGGAGGTAGGTGAGCACTTTGGTGATAGTGACCACAATTCGGTCACGTTCACCTTAGTGATGGAAAGGGATAGACATATACCAAAGGGAAGAAGTTACAGCTGGGGGAAAGGTAATTATGAGGCTATTAGGCAAGATTTAGGATACATAGGGTGGAGTAGAAAGCTGCAGGGGCTGGGAACACCTGAAATGTGGAACTTATTCAAGGAATAGCTACTGCGAGTCCTTGATAAATATGTACCTGTCAGGCAGGAAGGAAGTGGTAGAGCCAGGGAACCGTGGTGTACTAAGGAAGTTAGTTCACTAGTAAAGAGGAAAAAGAAGGCTTATTTAAAGATGAAACGTGAAGGCTTGGTTAGGGCACTGGACAGTTATAAATTAGCCAGGAGGAAGCTAAAGAGGGAGATAAGAAGAGCTAGAAGAGGACATGAGAAGACTTTGGCGGATAGAATAAAGGAGAACCCTAAAGCTTTTTATAGATATGTTAAGAATAAAAGATTGGTTAGGTCAAGATTAGGGCCAGTCAAAGATAGTAGTGGGAAGTTGTGCGTGGAGCCTGTAGAGATTGGTGAGGCACTGAATGAATATTTTTTTGTCTGTCTTCACGCGGGAAAATGTCAACGGAGTTGGGGAGAATACTGGGATACAGGGTTGTAGACTAGACAGGATAGAGGTACATAAGGAGGAGGTGTTAGCTATTCTTGAGAGTATGAAAATAGATAAATCCCCTGGGCCAGATGGGATTTATCCCAGGTTACTCTGGGAGGCTAGAGAGCAGATTGCAGAGCCTTTGGCTTTGATTTTCATGTCATCATTGGCTACAGGTGTGGTGCCAGAAGACTGGAGGATGGCAAATGTTGTCCTCTTGTTTAAGGAGAGCAGAGACCATCCTGCAAATTATAGACCAGTGAGCCTTATATCTGTAGTGGGGAAAGTTTTGGGAAGAATTATAAGGGATAGCATTTATAGTCATTTAGAAAGAAATGAATTGATTAGGGATAGTCAGCACGGATTTGTGAAGGGAAGGTCATGCCTCACAAACCTTACTAAGTTTTTTGAAAAGTGACTAAAGAGGTGGATAAGGGTAAGGCAGTTGATGTGGTGTACATGGATTTTAGCAAGACATTTGATAAGGTACCCCATGGAAGGCTATTGCAGAAAATGCAGATGCATGGAATTGAGGAAGATTTAGCAATTTGGATTAGGAATTGGCTAGCTGACAGAAGACAGAGCGTGGTGGTTGATGAGATATATTCAACCTGGTGTTTAGTTACTAGTAGTTTAGTACTAGTTTAGTTACTAGTAGGGATCTGTTTTGGGGCCACTGTTGTTTGTTGCTTTTATAAAATGACCTGGATGAGGGTGTAGAGAGATGTTAGTAAATTTGCTGACGACACCAAAGTCAGACGAATTGTATCAGTGAGGATGGATGTTACAGTTTGCAGAGGGACATAGATAAGTTGCAGAGCTGGGCCGAGGAGTGGCAAATGGAGTTTAATGTGTGAAAGTGTGAGGTGATTCACTTTGGTAAGAGTAATATGTGTGCAGAATATAGGGCTAATGGTAGGACTCTTAATAGTGTAGATGAGCAGAGAGATCTCAGTGTTTAGGTGTATAGATCTCTGAATGTTGGTACTCAAGTTGATAAGGTTGTTAAGAAGGCGTATAGTGTGTTAGCATTTATTGGTAGAGGGATTGAATTTCAGAGCCGAGATGTCATGTTACAACTGTACAAAACTCTGGTGCGGCCGCACTTGGAGTATTGTGAATAGTTTTGGTCGCCACATTATAAGAAGGATGTGGAGTCATTGGAAAGGATACAGAGGAAGTTTACCAGGATGTTGCCTGGTATGATGGGTAGGTCTTATGAGGAAAGGCTAAGGGACTTGAGGTTATTTTCATTAGAAGGCGGCTAAGAGGTGACTTAATTGAGACATTATAAGATGATCAGAGGGTTAGATAGGGTGGATAGTGAGAGCCTTTTTCCTCGGATGGAGATGGAGAACGTGAGGGGACATAGCTTTAAATTAAGGGTGGTAGTTATAGGACAGATGCTAGAGGTGGGTTCTTTACTCAGAGGGTAGTAAGGGCATGGAATGCCCTGCCTGCAGCAGTTGTGGACTCATCAAGTTTAAGGGTGTTCAAATGGTCAGTGGATAGGCATATGGATAGCATTGGAATAGTTTAGGATAGAGGGTCATAAAATTGGTTACATTGGTTGGTGCAACATCGATGGCCGAAGGGCCTGTATTGCGCTGTAATGTTCTATGTTCTAAATATGTTTTAATGTTTCAATCACCTTAGAAATGTAGAGATACCCAGCATGTTTCAGGGTTAACAGTTCTATGTCCTGACAACCTTGCAGTAGAAACACTCAAGTTTCACACTGCACATGATTCAGAGATAAAAAAGTGATATTAATTACAAAACAGATATACTAGAATTATATGGTAATGGTTCTAAACTTTTCAGCTAAAAACCGTTTTGTGTGCTACATCACTGCTGGTCAGAGAGGTAAACAAGTGTTTAATAATGTAACTAGATTCATTTGTTTGGAAATCAAGTCAACCAACAATAATATGAATGCTGAATGTACTGAAATTAAGCTATAGTTTCTCGTGCTCATTACTCTAAAATATAAAAATATCAAATGCCATTGTGAAAAATTACAATGTCTTCAATCATTCAATATAAACTGTAGGCTGGAAAATGTACAATATAAACAGAAATGTGGAGAAATACTTTGTAAAACAACGGCTTAAGATTTTTATAATTTTTTCTAATATTGACAGGGACAAATTGCAATCAGAGTGTGAAGTAAGAACATAAGAAATAGGAGCAGGAGTAGGCCATCTAGCCCCTCAAGTCCGCCCCGCCATTCAATAAAATCATGGCTGATCTGAAGTGGATGAGTTCCATTTTCCCACTTTCTCCCCATGACCCTTAATTTCCTTGTCAATCAGAAACCTATCTACCCGTGACTTATATATATTTTGTGAGGTGGCCTCCACTACTTCAACAGGCAGAGAATTCTAAAGATTTACCACTCTGAGTGAAGAAATTCCTCCTCAAATCTGATCTAAACCGCAACCGCCCCCCCTTATTTTGAGGCTGTGCCCTTTAGTTCTGCTAGCCTTTCTAAGCAGAAAGAATCTCTCCACCTCTACCCTATCCAACACCTTCATTATCTTATATGTCTCTATAAGATCCCCCCTCAGCCTTCTAAACTTCAATGAGTACAAACCTAGTCTATTTAATCTCTCCTCATAGGCTAACCCCCTCATCTCCAGAATCAGCCTAGTGAACCTTCTCTGCACTCCCTCCAAAGCCAATATATCCTTCCACAAATGCGGCGACTAAAACTGCACACAGTACTCCATCTGCGGCCTCATCAGCATCCTGTACAATTGCAACAAGACTTCCTTACTTTTACATTCTATCTCCCTAGCTATAAAGGCCAACATTCCATTCGCCTTCTTGATCACTTGCTGCACCTACAGACTGGGTTGTTGCGATTTGTGCACAAGGACCTCCAGCTGCAGCTTTTTGCCTTTTAAATACTAATCCCTCCTACTAGTATTTCTACCAAAGTGGATAATCTCACACTTGCTAACATTATATTCCATCTGCCAGGTCCTCACCCACCCATTTAACCTATCCAGATCTCTCCGCACACCCTGCACACAATTTGCTTTTCCACTCATCTTCGTGTTGTCAGCAAATTTTGTTACCCTACACTCAGCCCCTTCCTCCAGATCATCTATGTAAATGCTAAAAGGTTGAGGCCCCAGCACCGATCCCTGGGGCACTCCACTAGTCACCAACTGCCAACTAGAAAAGCACCCATTGATTCCTACTCTCTGCTTCCTGTTAGATAACCAATCCTCTATCCATGCTAATATCTTATCCCCAACTCCTTGCACCCTAATCTTTTGCAGCAATCTTTTGTAAGGCACCTATCAAACGCCTTCTGGAAATCCACCGGTTCCCCTCTGCCTACCGCACTAGTCACATCCTCATAGAAATCCAATAAATTCATCAAACATGATTTCCCCTTAATGAATCTGTGCTGTGTCTGCTTGATCAAATCATTCTTTTCTTGGTGCCTTGCTATTTCTTCTTTGATGATGGATTCAAGCATTTTTCCAACTATAGACATTAAACTAACCGGCCTATAATTCCCTGCCTTTAGTCTGCTATCTTTTTTAAATAGCGGCGTAACATTAGCAGTTTTCCAATCTTCCAGCACTTCCCTGGAATCCAGCAAATTTTGATAAATAATTATAAAAGCATCCGCTATCACCTCTGCCATTTCTTTCAGAACCCTGGGATGCATTCCATCAGGTCCCAAGGACTTATCTACCTTCAGTTCCATTAGTCTATCAAGCATGACTTCGCTAATGACTGTAATCGCATCAAGGACCTCATCTCCTACCATCTTTCTATTTTAATATCCGGCAAATTATTTGTGTCCTCCTCCGTGAAGACTGACACAAAAAACTTGTTTAAAGCCTCAGCCAATTCCTCATTGCCCACTGCTAAATCCCGCTTCTCGTCCTCCAGGATTCCAACATTCACTCTAGCCAATCTCCTCCTCTTCATGTGTTTGTAAAAACTTTTACTGTCTTTTTTTATATTTTTTATATTTATAAAAACTATATTTTAGTTTAGACAAAAACTCTCTTTCCTTTCTTTATCATCTTCTTAGTCATAGAACATAGAACAATACAGCACAAACAGGCCCTTCAGCCCACGAATTGCGCCAATCACATCTACCAATCCACAGACCTATCTATAACCCCCTATCCTATTCTTTTCCATATACTCATCCAGAAGTCTCTTAAAAGACCCCAGTGAGTTTGCCTCAACAACCTCCGACGGCAGTCGGTTCCATTCACTCACCACCCTCTGAGTGAAAAACCTACCCCTGACATCTCCTTTGTATTTGCTTCCCTGCACCTTAAATCTGTGTCCTCTAGTAGTGACCATTTCAGCTCGGGGAAATAGTCTCTGAGAGTCCACCCTATCTATTCCTCTCAACACTTTATAAACCTCTATCAGGTCGCCTCTCAACCTACGTCTCTCCAGTGAGAAGAGTCCCAGCTCCCTCAAACTATCTTCATAAGGCCTGCCTCCCAATCCAGGCAACATCCTTGTAAATCTCCTCTGAACCCTCTCAATAGCCTCTACATCCTTTCTATAATGAGACGACCAGAACTGCACACAATACTCCAACCGGGGTCTGACAAGAGTCTTATAGAGCTGCATCATTACCTCCTGACTTCTGAACTCTATTCCTCGAATAACGAAGGCCAGTACACCGTACGCCTTCTTGACCACTTCCTCCACCTGCAAGGCCGATTTAAGAGTCCTACGGACCCGGACCCCGAGATCCTTCTGCTCTACAACACAGCTAAGACTCCTACCCCTTATATTGTACTCCTTCATCCCATTATTCCTGCCAAAATGGACCACTACACATTTATCCGCGTTGAAGTCTATCTGCCACTTCTCCGCGCAGTTTTGCATCCTGTCTATGTCCCGCTGCAACTTTTGGCATCCCTCCAGACCATCCACAACACCACCGATCTTTGTATCGTCGGTGAACTTGCTAACCTATCCCTCCACTTCCTCATCCAGGTCATTTATGAAAATGACAAACAGCAGGGGTCCCAGAACAGATCCCTGGGGCACTCCACTGGTTTCCGACCTCCATGCAGAACAAGACCCATCCACAACCACTCTCTGCCTTCTGCCGGCAAGCCAGTTCTGGATCCACGAGGCCAAAGCCCCTTGGATCCCATGCCCTCTCACTTTCTCCAGAAGCCTTGCATGTGAGACCTTATCAAATGCCTTACTAAAGTCCATGTACACTACGTCCACCGCCCTTCCTTCGTCAATGTGTTCGGTCACATTTTCGAAGGGCTCAACTGGGCTCGTAAGGCATGACCTGCCCTTAACAAAACCATGCTGACTATTTCTAATCAGTCCAAACTTCTCCAAATGTTCATATATCTTATCCCTCAGTAGCCTCTCCGTCAGCTTACCAACCACTGAAGTCAAACTCGTCGGTCGGTAATTTCCTGGACATTCTTTGTTGTTGTTTAAAACTTTCACAATCTTCTAATCGCCCACTATTTTTAGCCACTCTGAATGCATCAGCTTTTAATTTAATACTCTCCTTTATTTCCTTCGATAACCATGGCTGATTTTCTCTTCTCCTACAGTCCTTCTTTACCACTGGAATATATTTCTGCTAAGTACCGAAAAAGATCTCCTTAAAAACCCTCCACTGTTCCTCAGCCGTCCTACGAACCAATCTGCGCCCCCAATCTACATTTGCCAATTCCGCTCTCATCCTATCATAGTCCCCTCTGTTCAAACACAGTACACAGGTTCGGGACACTACTTTCTCATCCTCCATCTGCATCAGAAATTCAACCATATTACAGTACAGGAATCTATATAAATATAAGAAGCATAAGTGATCGTCAACATGGTTTCATAAGAGGTAAATCACATTTGACAAATTTTCTAACAGCTTTCTTAGGACCTAATTGGTAGGTAGAGAAAGAGGAATTAGATGATGTAGTACACTGGGATTTCTGAAAGATATCTGGCAAGATATCTCAAAAAAATACATAGATTACTTGGTAATACATTTATTATGGATAATAAACAGGAAGCAAAAAGTAGGCATTAATTGGGGGAGGGCACTCTCACATTGGCAGGTTGTGGCGAGTAACTTGCCACAAGGATCAGTGCTGCTATGAATACTGGTATATTGTCTACATTAATAACTTAGACAAAGAAAGAGATAAATGTATCTAATTTTGCTGACAAAGCAAGAAGAAAATGCAAGTCGAGTAGGACACCGAGGGGCTGCAAAGAAATATAAGCAGGGTAAGCGAATGGGCAACAAAATGGTAGATGGAGTAAAACGAAAGAGGAGAAGAACCGGAGATGTAAAGAGAGACAAGCCACATGTTCGGTATAAATAGCGAGCAGGATATGTATACAAGGGGTGATAAAAAAATGATCAACCTAAAAAAGATTTTAAAAAGTAGAAAACTGGGAAAAAGGCAGATAAATAGAAGACAAAGGATTCACAGGATTTTTATTTTCTCGTGATCAATTCTACAGAACTGATAAATTATGCTGTGCATTTACAATTAACCTCATCTGCACTAAACTTTCTTCATTATTTAACCTGATTTCAATTACATCAGATACTGTCCTACCCTGTAGCTGACATAGTTTCAGGAACCTATTCCTAAGTAGGGTGGGGTTATAGTTTTCAGTCCATTTCTGACTACCTGCAAAACAAAACTGTATTTTTAACATTCTCCCATAGCAGGCTGAAATTTAGGAGGAGGAGAATAAGGCAAAGGCTGCCATTACATTAGAAACAAAGGGTAGAAACATTATCCATGTTGAAAAATACAAAATGTACAAATTTCTGAAATGCTTTTCACAATGCCAGGGCATCCCAAAGCATTTTAAAGCTAAGAAGTCTACTTCAAGTGTGGCCACCGTTAAATGTCGAAACCTGGTATCCACTTTGCACTCAGCAAGGTCCCATCACAGCAACGAAATACACAATGGTATATTTTAGTGCTTTTGATTAGGGAATGAAATCGGCCAAGATACTAGGGAACTCTCCTGCTTTTTTCAAAATAGTGTCAAGGGAGTCTTTTATGTCCAAAGCTTGAAGTCTCATTCAAAATATGGCATCTTTGACACTGCAACAGACAAAATTACATGCTCAAGTCTCTGGAATGAAGTTTAAATCTGGAGACATAACTTCTACCACTGAGCCAATATTTGGCACTCCAGTGTAAAATACATTTTTTATATTTTAATATGGGATGATGCAGAGCATCCAGCAGATTAGTTATTAATATGAGAATTCTTTTGGAAATCTTCTCCAGAATAATCTGATTGGAAAAACCAACACCAGTTGAAAAGCTCAGCAATAATTTAGATGCACAGATGAATATTTTTCTTTCAACAGCACTTGTATGGTAAACAAAATATTCTAAAATGAAATATACTTATAGCGTGACAATTTGGTACCCATAGTTAAAGTAGGAGCCATTTGTATGCTTCTTTCTTCATAAACATTCAGTTGAAATAATTATCATTTATCAAAGTCTCCACTGGACGTTAATAGATTGTTAATTGAATATAAAAGTAAAAATGAAGACAGATGGCATGGATGACAGCCTAAGTGCTATGAAATATTGTGTAGTACAACAAAACTTGGCACACCAAATCTACCTACTCAAAAACTACAAGAAAACACGTAACATCTGGTCTGCATTTACAAATAACATTTAAAAAACACAAATTAATGCCTTGCAGAATAAAGCAGTACAAAAAAGGTAACAAATAATAAGTTATTATATTCCAAATATTTAAGTATTCTAATTTTTTTTAATGTTTCTGATATATTGTGCTTTTTGGTCGTCAAATCATCTTGTAAATAATAGCAACAATAAACAGCCTGCACTTATATGCAGCTTTTAACAATAAAGCATCTCAGGATATTTCAACAAGGGTGATGGTGCCAGTTTGGGGGGACAAATCTAAACGGGAGTGGGCAAAAATTAGAAGATCACTAAAATCCTGAAATGTTTATGAAACAAAAAAAACTATATTATAACAGACAAAAAAATTGAAAAGATTTTCATACAAACACTAGAAAAATTTCAATACTCATTGTTGCTTTCATCCCAGCAATGCCCTCACAGATACAAAATCCCATTAAAGATTTAAAACCAAATCAATACCAAGGCTTTTTTGCCTGAGCTGGCACAGTTGCAAACAGTTTTCCTTCGGTGGACTTCGCAGAATTGTTGCAGCACAGGAAACAGCCACTTGGTCCATCGTGAGCATTCACTAGATGCTTTTCCCCAGCTGGTATCTCTCACTGAGACACACAACAAATGCAATATGAACGCATTGGTACTTAACTTCTAGGCAAACACACGAGTTTCCCAAATTCAGTTCTGCAACTATCTTACAGGATTTCATGCAAAAGAGAATTTAGAACTTCTGCCTTCATTCTCTGGCATATACGCACTATATGAATTGCCCTGCTATTTTCTGTGATGATGTGGAGATGCCAGTGTCGGATTGAAGTTAAATAGAGTAAGAAGTCTCACAACACCAGAATTATCTGGTAGCAAAAGCCACTAACTTTCGGAGCGCCGTTCCTTCGTATGAAGGAGAAATGCTTCAAAAGCCAGTGGCTTTTGCTACCAAATAAACCTGTTAGACTTTAACCTGCTATCTGAACACAAGTAATGGCTGAGCAAAATTTTATCTAAACCAACACTGTCAAGACGATTTCCATCACTTCAGTCACTTAAACTGCCTATGGCATATTGAGATCTTCAGATATTTGTTGCCTCAGATTTGTCCAGAATTCCTATTTGTTAGACATTTTAGTTTCACCTTATTTAAAAATTCATGTTCTGTTCTAACCTATTATCCCCACTGATTTTCAATTTCTGCTCTTCAAATCCCACAACTTTCATCAATATTCTTCCACCATACTTCTGCAATTTTTTCCAGATGTACATTCAGCATGCACGCTTTGTACTCCTAACTAGTATATGTGGTCACCTACTGTATTTCTATTTCGTAGTCTTCATAACATAGTTTTCAACCAAGTCCCACCACTGTGCCTTTTGTACCTGTAGCAAAAGCCTTTCACCGATCTACAATTTTTGTTTCAAATTCATCCTTTATTTATGTTGCCTTCTCAAATCCAGGAGGCACTACATAGAATTTAGAGCAAAATGAAGGATATTCAGTACAAGTATTGTGTCACAAAAATCTTGCTCTACCTTAGATTCCTCGAGACAGGATTTATTCCGCTTGGAAATAGAAATAAATAAATAAGGGGACGTATTAGTGAGAGCAAAATGGTTTTGTGAAGGGGAGACTGTGTCTCACGAACTTGATCGAGTTTTTCAAGGAAGTAACAAAGATGATTGATGAAGGTAGGGAAGCGGATGTTATCTACATGCTCTTCAATATGGCCTTTGACAAGGTCCCTCATGGCAGACTGGTGCAGAGGGTGAAGTCGCATGGGATTAGAGGTGAGCTGGCAAGCTGGATACAAAACTGGCTCGGTCAAAGCATACAAAGGGTAGGAGGGAAGGGCGCATTTCTGAACGGAGGGCTGTGACAAAGTGGTGTTCCTCATGAATCAGTGCTGGGACCTTGACTGTTTGTAATATATATAAATGATTTGGAGGAAAATGTAACTGGATTGATTAGTAAGCTGACGGATGACACAAAGGTTGGTGGATTTGTGGATAGTGATGAGGACCATTAGAGGATATAAATCAGTTGGAGACTTGGGCAAAATCTTTGAAAGAATTATAAGGGATAGGATTTATAAGCATCTAAAGAGAAATAAATTGATTAGGGATAGTCAGCACGGTTTTGTGAAGGGTAGGTCGTGCCTCACAAACCTTATTGAGTTTTTTGAGGAGGTGACCAAAGAGGTAGATAAGGGTAAGGCAGTTGATGTAGTGTATATGGATTTTAGCAAAGCGTTTGATAAGGTTCCCATGGTAGGCTACTGCAGAAAGTGCAGATGCATGGGATTGAAGGTGATTTAGCAGTTTGGATTAGGAATTGGCTAGCTGATAGAAGACAGAGGGTGGTGGTTGATGGGAAATATTCAACCTGGAGTGCAGTTACAAGTGGTGTACCTCAAGGATCTGTTTTAGGGCCACTGCTGTTTGTCATTTTTATAAATGACCTAGATGAGGGTGTAGAGGGTTGGATTAGTAAATTTGCTGACGATACCAAAGTGGGGGGAGTTGTAGACAGCGAGGATGGATGTTACAGTTTGCAGAGGGACATAGATAGGTTGCAGAGCTGGGCCGTGAGGTGGCAAATGGAATTCAATACGGATAAGTGTGAGGTGATTCACTTTGGTAGGAATAACAGGCATATGAAATATAGGGCTAATGGAAGGACCCTTAATAGTGTTGTCGAGCAGAGGGATCTTGGGGTACAAGTACATAGCTCTTTGAAAGTTGGCACCAGGTTGATAAAGTTGTTAAGAAGGCGTACGGTGTGTTAGCTTTTATTGGTAGAGGGATTGAATTTAGGAGCCGTGAGGTTATGTTACAACTGTACAAAACTCTGGTGCGGCCGCACTTGGAGTATTGCGTACAGTTCTGGTCGCCGCATTATAGGAAAGATGTGGAAGCATTGGAAAGGGTGCAGAGGAGGTTTACCAGGATGTTGCCTGGTATGGTGGGAAGGCCTTATGAGGAAAGGCTGAGGGACCTGAGGTTATTTTCATTAGAGAGAAGAAGGTTACGCAGTGACCTAATTGAGGCGTATAAGATGATCAAGGGATTGGATAGGGTGGATAGTGAGAGCCTTTTTCCTCGGATGGTGATGACCAACACGAAGGGACATAACTTTAAATTAAGAGGTGGTAGTTATAGGACGGATGTCAGAGGCAGGTTCTTTACACAGAGGGTGGTGAGAGCGTGGAATGCCCTGCCTGCAGCAGTTGTGGACTCGCCTACTTTGGGGGCATTCAAATGTTCGGTGGATAGGCATATGGATGATATTGGAATAGTTTAGGTTAGAGGGTCCACTGGCCGGCGCAACATCGAGGGCCGAAGGGCCTGTACTGCGCTGTAATGTTCTATGTTGGGTGTGATGGCAGGTGGAATTTAATCTGGACAAATGTGAGGGAATGCATTTTGGAAGGTTTAATACAGATAGAAAATATATGGTAAATGGCAGAACCCTTAAGTACTGATAGGCAAAGGAATCCGGGTGTACAGGTACACAGGTCACTGAAAGTGGCAATGCAGTTGGGGAAGACAGTCAAGGAGACATATGGCATGCTTGCCTTCATCGGATGGGGCACTGAGTTTAAAAAAATTGGCAAAAAATGTTGCAGCTTTATACAACCTTAGTTAGGCTGCACTTAGAATATAGTGTTTAACTCTGATCGCCACACTACCAGAAAGATGTGGAGGCTTTGGACAGGGTACAAAAAAGATTTACCAGGATGTTGCCTGGTATGGAGAACATTAGCTATGAGAAGTTAGAGAAACTTGGTTTGTTCTCACAGGAGTGGTGGAGGTTGAAGGGAGACCTGATAAAAGTCTACAGGATTATGAGGGGCATGGACAGAGTGGATAGTCAGAAGCTTTTTCCCACAGAAGAGTCAATTACCAGGGAGTACAGGTTTAAGGTGCGAGGCACAAGGTTTAAATGAGATGTACAAGGCAGATTTTTTTTTACACAGAGTAGTGGTGCCCAGAACGTTGCTGGGGGAGGTAGTGGAAGCAGATATGATAGTGACTTTTAATGGGCATCTTGACAAGTACATTAATTGGATGGAAATAAAAGGATTTGGTCCCCGAAAGGGTAGGGGGTTTTAGTTCAGTCGGGCAGTATGTTCGGTGCAGGCTTGGAAGGCCAAAGAACCTGTTCCTGCGCTGTAATTTCCTTTACCTAATCAAAATATCTTTAATAGTGGGAGAGCACATAGTAGATATTATAGTGAAACAAAGTTAGTTTAAAACTCTAATACATGTTTATTATTTTGATATACAAGCTCATGGGATTTAAAAATCTTCAGTCTGAGAGGCAAGCTGTTAGCTGCAAGGAGGTCCCCAAGGGCAAGATCAGCCAAGAGCTAGTTCCCAGACAAAACCTTAAAGGTGCTAAATTTCAAGGTCAGTAAAAACAATGGGGCTGTTCTCCAATTTGTTCCAACATCAAATGGTCTCAAAATAACACTGGGAGTAACACTGTTCACAGCATATTTACAACTTTTGGTGGAATTTTACTGTGTCTAACTATTGGTCATTAACCCCTGCCCTCCCACCCCCATACTCAAGCTGTCCAAGCAATCTTGCCACAAGCAACCAATTAGCAGGCAGTATCCTGGAACTCCTTTCAATTTATAACAGTAGGTTGGGGACAATCAGAGTGCTCCTATTCTGACAGCTATAAAAATTAGCTTTTGATAACATTTAAAAACATTTTTCATTCTTTCATGAAATGGCAAAGCCTACACTTGTTGCTCATCCCTACTTGCCCTTGAAGGAATACATCAGACAACAGTTAAGAGTTAAGCACATTTCTGTATGCCAGACCAGACAGGCAGCAGATTTCCTTCCCTGAAGACGTTAGTGAACCTAATGGGTTTTTCCAACAAATCAATTGTAGTTTCATGGTCACCATTACTGAGGTTATTAATTATTATTATCAATGAATTTAAATTCCACCAGCCGTTATCATGGATTTTGAACCCTTACTCCCTGAATTACTTGTCCATAACATTAGCACTATGTTATCATCTACAACTATGCCACCATCTCCCCTGTAAAATTATAACGCACAAGAGATCTTCTTGCATTTGAAATGCAATTCAATTGTTAGAAAATCAAGGATAAGTGTCTTTAGAAGGAATCTTTAATCCTTCAGGCTCTTCACATTATTGACTGATCTCTCTCTGTCTCAACAAGATCAACAACTTGCATTTAAACAGCGGGCTTCAACATTGAGTCATGTAAGATATTTGGATAGCTGAAGTTGCAAGGAATGATAAAGAGAGAATTTTTGAGATGCAGAGAAGTTTTGGAACAGAATTTGAAAGTACACAGCCTATATAACTGAATGCAAAGGCACTAATAATGGAGCAATTAAAATCAGGAATGCATAAAATATCAGTATTGGAGGAATTAAGGTCATAAGCGCGGAAGCTGACAACAATGCAACATACAATATCAGTCAAAATTCCTCAAAGTACTGAAGCAGTTCCATCCATATGTAGTAATACCTGGACAACATTTAGACTTAGACTCATAAGTGGCAAGTACTCTTATGCCTACACAAGGAATGACCATTTCTCTTTGACACTTTACAACGTTACCACCACTGAACCCGCCTCCACCATCAACACTTTCAATTCTTTACCCAAAGGGTGGTTCAGGAGTGGAATGCCCTGCCTGCAGCGGTTGTAGATGCGCCAAGTTTGGTGGCGTTTAAGAGGTTAGTTGATAAGTATATGGAAGAGAAGGGAATGGTTTAGTTTGGAGGGGCATTGCTTTTTATATTGGTCGGCGCAACATCGAAGGCCGAAGGGCCTGTTCTGTGCTGTAATGTTCTATGTTCTACATTCTATGTTCTAACATCCTAGGGATTATTAACCACAAACTAAATTCAACCAGCCACTTAAATATTGTAGCTACAACATCAGGTCAGAGGCTGTGAATTCTGCACTAGGAACTCACCTCGTGACTCCCCAAAATCTACCAATGTCTACATGATACAAGTCAGAGTGTAACTGAATACTCTATTTATCTGGATAAAGGAGACACCAACAAGGGCAAAGCAGCATGCTTCATCCCGTCCACTACCTTAAACATTCACTCTCTCTACCACCGATACATAGATATCAGTATACATCATTAACAAGGCACACTGCAGCAGCTAAACCTCCTCCAACAGCATCTTGCAAATCCATGACCCTACCATCTCCCAAAGGACAAGGGCAGCAGACACATGACAGCACCACACACACAATTTTCCCTTCAAGCCACACTAGCCAGTCATTAGATCAAAACCCTGAAATTCCCTTTGTAAATGTGCTATGGGTATGATTACACCAAAAAGCAGTTTAAGATGGCGGCTCACGATCATCTATTCAAGAACAAAGACGGATGAGCAACAAATATGGCCTTGCCAGTGATACCCAGAACAAAAAATGAGTGCAATGATCTTGGAGTGCTGTCGGGCTCCACAAAGATACAGAGACAGGGTGACACAAAGCAACAACAAAGTGAACATTTTTAAGTGTCAGTGACACCAAGCCAGAACGGGGCGTATAGGTGGATAGAAAAAGGATACAGACAGCAAAGTTTTCAATGAGTTCAAGTTAACAGAGGGTGCAAGTGGGTGGCTGGCCAGGAGAACATTGAAACAGTTAAGTGTAGAGGTGGAAAAGGTGAGGATTGGGTTTTAGCAAAAGGCAGACAAGCAGGGACAGGGGACTGTAAAGTATTAGCAAAGTGGAAGCAGGCAGCCTTGGTAATGGAGCAAATATGTGCTCAGAAGTTCATAACAAGGTCAAATATGGTACCAAGGTTGTGAATGGCCTGGCTTAGCCTCAGACAGCTAATGGATATGCCAATCAAAACCAACCAAAGGGAATTTCAGGAGGTGACAGTGAGACAAATGTTTGTTTAATGTCATTTAAGCATTGAGCTTAGAGTGCCAGAAGTCATGACATAATCACTAAAAATCAACAATCATCTCATCCTAAAATCTCAACACAAAAGATTAAAAAGTTTGACAATTAGTTTGTGATAACCACAAATCTTGTGTCCACAAACTATGTCAATATCATGCAAATAACCTGTTCTCTTATCAGCGAAGTACTTTACATTTTTGATTCAATATACTTACTACTCTCTATCTTATTTATATGCAATTAATGCAAATAGTATTTGATCTATTTGTATGCAGAACGTACATCAAAAATTTGTTCAAGATTAAACCATTTTCCACTTTTTTGTTAAGTATTTCAAACATTAAAAATCTGCTTCCTTTCAAAACAAGATACCTTTAGATATTTTTCAAACCATTCTAAAAAAGAGGTTTTTCTGAGTTCTCAATAGCTTTGAAACTAGGCTGCACATCAAATTACCCGCATGACCATCCACCAGTAAATACTACTTTCATTCAAAGTCAGTTGTGTTATAATAAAATTTAAATTGCCAGAAGCAGCATTACAATTTTCTTGTGACTGCAATAGCCTCAGTAACTGTTCAGATTATAATCGAATTTTACACATGAATCATCTCTTTTTGTTGTTTATTAGGTTGCATAAAAGGTGGATGTCCTACAAAATAGCTCCATTTCAAAAAAACATTAGGCTTCAGTTTTACAATTAAGTATAAATTCTGTCAAAAAAAGCAATAGATGCAGATAATTCTGGCCTGCAGAAAGCATTGATGCTTATAAAGTACAAACTAAGAATAAATTGAAATATTTTAAAATAAACATGTCCTAGCATAGGTATGTAGCTCATCTGGAACTTTGTGGGCTTTTGCATATAATACTTGTTCAGCTCCTTGTTCCCATCTTAAGCAATACGTTGTGTAATTGTCATCACCTTTTGGGTGTGGATATAGCAGGCTTGCTTTGTGGAACAACAATTGCAAAACTTTCGAAGTTGTTCTCCTGGCTCTGGCAGGTGAGTGTATGAGATTTGACTCTTACAGTTTAATATGTCAAACAGATTTTCAATAGATGGCACATTTGTTTTATTAATACTCAGAATGGTTAAAGCATTGGTGATGTCCTTTCAATCCACTGTGCCCATGCTAGTATTCAGAGCAACAAACCTAGTCCCACTCCCTGCCTTTTCCCCATAGCCTCCAAAAAAATTGTTCTCTTCCAATAATTATCTCAATCTCCCTTGTTCCTCATCTACTCTATTCAGATCCCCCTCATAATCTTCTTCTATAAGATTGGACCCTGATTCCCTAACCTATCCACACAACGTAGAATCATAGAAACTCTACAGTGCAGCCCATGGAGTTTGCACTTACAATAATCCCCCCAGGCCCAATCCCTGTCACCACATTAATCCCTCTAATGTACGCACTCAAGGACATTAAGGGGCAATTTAGTATGACCAATCAACTTAACCTGCACATCTTTGGAGTTACATTGCTCATACCTGGAACCACAGATCTTTCCTGCACCCTCTTTAATGCCTTCACATCCTTCCTGAAATATCATGCTCAGAACAAGATGCAAAGATCCAGTTGAGATTGACTCGATGCTTTACACAGATTGATGTTTGCTTTTGTACTCTGTCCCTATTTTTAAAGCCCAGAATTCAGTATGTTTCATGCTTTCTCAACCTGTCCTGCTGTCTTTGATGATCTGTGCACATACACCCCCAGGTTCCTCTGCTTCTGCAGCCCTTTCAGAGTGGGGACTTTTATTTAATATTGTCTCCTCTTTTTCCTATCAAATGAATCATTTCACATCTTGCTGCATTAAATTTAAGTTGTCACTTTTCTATCATAGAACATAGAACACTACAGCACAAACAGGCCCTTCGGCCCACAAGTTGTGCCGAACACATCAAAACCTATCCAGCCATAGACCTATCTATAACCCCCAATCCCATTGGATCCCATATACTCATCCAGAAGTCTTTTAAAAGACCCCAGCGAGTTCGCCTCGACCACCACCGACGGCAGCCGATTCCATTCACTCACCACCCTCTGAGTGAAAAACTTTCCACTAGCATCCCCTCTGTACTTGCTTCCCTGCACCTTAAATCTGTGCCCTCTCGTCGCGACCATTTCAGCCCTGGGAAATAGTCTCTGAGAGTCCACCCTATCTATTCCTCTCAACATCTTGTAAACCTCTATCAGGTCGCCTCTCAACCTTCGTCTCTCCAGGGAGAACAGTCCCAGCTCCCTCAACCTGTCTTCATAAGGCATGCCTCCCAATCCAGGCAACATCCTTGTAAATCTCCTCTGCACCCTTTCAATAGCTTCCACGTCCTTCCTATAGTGAGGCGACCAGAACTGCGCACAGTACTCCAAGTGTGGTCTGACAAGGGTCCTATAAAGCTGCAGCATTACCTCCTGACTCCTGAACTCAATCCCTCGATGAATGAAGGCCAGTACACCGTAAGCTTTCTTAACCACATCCTCCACCTGGGAGGCCGATTTGAGAGTCTTATGGACCCGGACCCCAAGATCCCTCTGCTCTTCCACACAGCTAAGACTCCTACCTTTGATAGTGTACTCATTCATCCCGTTGGATCTGCCAAAATGGACCACAACACATTTATCCGCGTTGAAGTCCATCTGCCACTTCTCCGCCCAGTCTTGCATCCTGTCGATGTCCTGCTGCAACTTCTGACATCCCTCCAGACCATCCACAACACCACCGACCTTCATGTCATCGGCGAACTTACTCACCCATCCCTTCACTTCCTCATCCAGGTCAATTCCACAAACCAGTTGATGTCAGAATTCTCCGTGTGTTCATGTCAGTGGGATTCTCTGGTCTTGCTGCAGCGAACAGAGATTTGGCCAAGGAACAAATTCTCCATCCTCGTTTGCAGCAGTGGCGAGACGTAAACAGTCAGAGAATTCTGGCCTATGTCTTCTTGAAGTTTATCACTATTCTCCTCACAGTCCACAATGTTTCAGATTTTGTCTCATATACAAATTTTGAAATATTGTCATTCACATCCAAGCCTAGATCATTAGTATAAATCAAGAAAAGCCAGAATTCCTAACTGAACCCGTGACACTATCAAATAACTTTTGGAAATTCTTGTACACCAAATCAACTGCATTACTCATCAAAAAATCTCAAATTAGTTTGTTAACTACAATTTCCCTTACCAAATCCATTCTGGTTTTCCTTAATTAATCCACATTTTAAAAATTCATTTGCAGGATGTCAGCTGTCTTTCTGAATCCTGAGATGTAGGTACAGTCACAATGCTATTAGGGAGGGAGATCTAAGATTTTGACCCAGAGACAGTGAAGGAATGATGACATATTTCTGAGTTAGGACAGTAAGTATTCCCAGGCATCTGCTGCCATTTGTCCATTCAACTGCCAATTCTATTCCAAATTTTCATTTCTAAAAGCATTCCCAACACTAACAATATACTGACTGGCCATTAGTTGGTGGGCTTTCCCCTATATTCTTTTTTGTTCAAGTCTAATATTTGCATATCTCCAGTTACATAAATATTTTATCTTGTGAAGAATATCAGTACCACATCGTTACAGCTATGGTGATCAAAATGCCATTGGACTGACACTGTCTTAGAAAACCAAACAGCATAATTTTAATGCTTGTAAAGTATTATAATTTTACAACTAGATGCCAAAGAAAATTAAGCAGAAATCAGTACAACATGATCATTTACTTCTACATCATTTCAATGCAATGCATTCAACAAACCATACTTGAAATAGAGCTTTTCTAATTTAAAAGAAAATGTTTTCTTCTGATTCATACAAGCTGACCAGTATCCATATCAGAACCATGATTTTTTTTCTATTGCACTAAATTAAATGCTTTTTTGCATTTAGATGAAAAAGTGTCTAACATGAAATTGGGCATTTTCTGCTTGTTATGAATTTTCAATCATTGGATTAGCTCTTTGTGGAAGATTTAAAACTGCAATGCGCCAAATGTTTAAAAAGATCATTTTTAACAACAGGAACTAACCACTGAGGTTTCAGCTTGTAATTTATATCAAGTGACATCTGCTGGAAAGCGCTTGAGTACAGACATTGTTTGAAGATGGGATTAGATTTAGCTATAACGTCTTTCATTGCTGAATCATCTTCCAACACCCACACATGAAAATTATCATTTGTGCAAAGTGCCAGAAGGCTGGAGGTGCAACTATGGCAACCACATCATGAAATATAAAATAGAAGGCGAGACCCTGGTTAGACTTAATGTTTCCAAAAAAAAGCTGGAGAAAATATTGGAACAGATACTTCATTTCTCAGAAAGACAAAATCTATTCAAAATTGAGGGAGATTTCGACTGTACTGATTTTCAAGAGGTTCAAGATTTCACAAGAGGGAACAATTTCAAAAATAATTTATACCTGCTTCCACTTGAAATTATTTTCATTTTCTGATGTACAATCACGAAACACATATAGAAGAATTTCTGAAAGGGATAATTAATTCCCCCCATCCTGTCATATGAAGCACATACTGAAACCACACTTAAACAAAATGTCCAATTTCTGAAATGTTTTACAAAAGATGCCTTATTTTACAAGATGCTGCTGGTGAACTGCAAGGGATATATTCAGAAGTCAGTTTCCTGCAATAACCAGTAGGCTACAAGCTACTGATTTCAATGTATATGCAATAAACAAAATGCAAAGTAAACATGGCAGTATTTGGATTGCAAAATGGGCAAAGTACAGACAGTATCCAACTAGTTGTGCTTGCGAAATTCAAAACAGTGCCCAACATTAGATGTGATTCTGCAATTAGACAACATTTGGTTAAATAATCCTGTGGTAAGAATTATGTTGACAACCAATTTGAGAATATCAGTTGGGCTTGCAGTGTGGTGCATTCATATGTACTGGAAGCTATAAATATTAATACATAGGACCCTGTTCTTTGCAAACAAAAAGAACGGGTGTACACAGTGACGTGTATTTCATCTAAACAACATAAATGACAGCCATTCGCTGGTTCATTCCAAGGGCAATGCCTTGAACAATTTAAATTTCAAACAATGCACAGCAGTTAACTGTTGTTCATCATGAACCTGTGCATTCTTCCACAGCTATGCCTCTACCAGAGTCCACTTGCCAACCAATCAGCATTTTCATCTCGCACAATAACAATTGTTTTCCCTTTGTACTGGTACTCGGACAGTCCTGGTGAGTGCAAGAAGCAAAGCTTTGACATGTCTCTTCTTTCAGCAATACTCAAGTTCAGTACTATCAAAACAACTGGTTTAATTTGCACAAAGCAACACCTTACAAAGACTTACTTTTAATGACACTACAGCAGGCATAAATTTGTTTCCAAATTCAGAAGGACATTTTTAAACTCTTAACATAGGTCCACAATTAAATGAAAAAATTAAACAGGAATACATGTTTTGTAAATACAACACAAGCTATTGAAGGATACTGTCGTATTAAATCCTTTTAGACTATAGAGGAGGATAAAAAGTTGTACATTACAAATACAGCCTGCATCACAATCTTGTTTAAAAAAAACAGATGATTTCCATCAAGCCAGTACACTTTATTAAACATCAATTCATATTTGTAGGTTGGCGCTAATTTCTATTGATTTGTTGATACAATTGTTTCTACACCAGCCTTCATCACAGAAGATCCAACAGATAAAGAAATTAGACTTTACTGAACCTTCAAATGCCTTATGAAAGCCCTAATTCAGGCTGAATGGCTGCTATTTTAAAACTCAACAGGAGCCTCCAGCTATCCCTGCAGCCACGGAACATCAACACTAAAATCTCAATAAATTTGCACTAGACTAAACAGATTAGCCCCACAATGTATCTGCTGTGCAAACAAAAGAAAAATACCCACAACTCAAATAAAAACACCTTCCTCTTTTCCACCAGTTATAAGACATTATAAAGCTCAGTATAGAAAACTCAAGTGTCCACCATCAAATAAAACAGTGGATAATATGTAAAATACAAAAGATTAAATATGACACAGGAAACTAGCATAAAGCACTTACACTGTGAAAAGCCTGCATTCTCTTCACAGACAAGCATTCCAAATGTGATAGAGAGATAGCTGTGGGACTGTCAGCTTCTTTGAAACGAGTGACTCATTGTAGTGTGGACGCTGTGCATCAGACCTACATTCTCATTGACATCATCACCGCCGACTTTGCTGCAGGAGCAGCTATGGCAACCAGATCTTGAGCTGAGAGACAGAAGCCTTTAATTGCTTCAGCAACTTTCTAGAGCCTCAGTCATTAAACTTCAGGTTTTGAACAGGCAATAAAACTACTCAATTTACATCTACAGAATGGAAAGACAGTATGCAGCTAGGAAAGATGTTCCCTTAATTATAACTAATAAGAATCAAAAATTGTGAAAGCAATTCTTCTGAAAAATATATACACGTTGTGAAGGCAGTAGGAAATGCCAAAGACTGAAAGCTCATCAATCCATTTTTCAACCGATGAGAATTGTAATTTCAAGTGTTTTGTTTTGTCACCTTTTGCTCCTGGGTGTTAAACTTTTCCCAGGTTGGTCTTCCAGAATCCCCTCTTTTCGACCATAAAAGGAAGTAAATACATCAATGGTGGGGTAGAACAATTCAGCATTTAGAATTGAGGTCTAGTCCTAACTTCATAACAAAGAACAAAAAACAGTACAGCTCAGAAACAGTTCTTTTGGCCCACCACGTCAATGCTGACATCAATGCACCTCTATTCTAATATTTTCTTGCCTCCATGTAGTTCATATTCCTCTATTTCTGCCTATTCATGTATCTATCCGGATGTCTCTTAAACATTATAGAATCTGCTTCCACCACCACCTCTGGCATCACGTTCCAGGCATTCGCTACCGTGAGAGAAAAACTTGCTTACTCATATCTCTTTTAAACATTCCCCCTCTCACTCTCAACCTGTGCTCATGAGTAATTGACCCTTTGACCCTGGGAAAAAAAGGGCTGACTATCCACACTATCCAAGCCTGTCATAAGCTATTAAACCTTTATCAGGTCCCCCCCTCATCCTCCGGCACTCCAATGAAAACAATTCAATTTGCGCAACCTTTCTTCATAGTCCATATTCTCCAAACCAGGCAACATACTGGTAAATCTCTTCTGCACTCTTTCCAATTCATCAGTTTCATTCCGATAGTATCGTGACTGGAATATTCCAAATACACTGTAATACTTCAAATGCTGCCTAACCAAATTCTTATACAGCTGCAACATGATTTTCCAATTCCTATATTGCCCAGTGAAGGCCAGGCATGCCATATACCACCTTCTCCACTTCAGTTGCCACCTTCAGGGAATTATGTACCCCTCTGTATTTCTAATATTTCTTAAGGGCGCTACCATTTATTGTATACTTTGCTTCTGCAGTTGACCTTCCAAATCGCAAAACCTCCCATTTGTCCAGGTTAAATTCCATCTCTCAGCCCAGTTCTCCAGCCAATTTATAGCCGGCTGTATTCTTTGATAATCCTGCACACTATCCACTAGTTGCCCAATTTTTGATTCACCTGCAAATTTACTACTCAAACTACCTACATTTTCCTCCAAATCATTTACATATATTACAAACAGTAGAGATTCCAGCATTGATCCTTGTGAAACACAGCTTGTTACAAATCTCCAGTTAGAAAAATACCCTTCCACAGCTACTCTCTGCTTTCAATGCCCAAAGTTTTGTATCCATCTTACCAACTCATCCCAGATCCCATATGATTCACCTTCTGTATCAGCCTGCCAAAAGCAAGCTTTTCAAAGGCTTTAATCAAGTCCATGAATAAAACTTCCATCATCCTCGTCAACGTTTGAGACATGATCTCCCCTTCACAAAACCATACTGCCTATCGCTAATAAACCTATTTTTACCCATTTACTTCTTGAAGGGGCAGCACTCCAGAAGACTGTGCTACCAAATAAACCTGTTGGACTTCAACCTAGTGTTGAGAGACTTCTTGCTGTATTCTGTTCCAGAAGTGAACACATCCCATCCTGAAGAAACTTCTTTAATAATTTCCCCACTCCTGATGTAAGGCTCAGAGGCCTATAATTTTCTGGATTGTCTCCTCTGCCTTTCTTAAACATTCCTTAATATAGCTGGGCTTTTCTGATTTCGTACCCTAACAATTTACAATAGTAAATATTGATCCCTAAAATGAGAAACCTTAGTATTTAAAAATATATTGAATACTGAAAATGTTGTCACACTAATTTGAAAGGTTTAGGGAGAACCAGGGGTTTTATCGAGATGGCCGTGAATCTTGTTGCATTTATGCATTGTGTTTGCAGAGCAACATGAAGCAACAGCTGGATTGTAGCTGCATACGGACATTCTTATTAGTGATCCAGGTCCCTGTGCTACGTCCCATAGTCATAAGAGCTTAAAATAAGACTGCAGATGGCTCAACTGATTCAGCAAAACCCCTCAAAATCTTTCCACAGTGTAAGATTATTGCTGTGGGTTGGCAACTTGGTAGCAAGAAAGCATAAATAAAATGTAGAGATTTTTCATCACACAAAGGAGTTCCAGTAGTGCAATCATCACATGCAAGAAGTAATGTGATAAACACACAGAAGAGTATGGAGAAGGATGGAGTTAGGATTATAATTTCTAGCACAGAGATAACACTAGCACAGTCACAAATCCAATGGCTGTCTTGTGTGAAGATAGTGCTCATTTGCTGACCACACTGCCTTTGGCTAAGCAAGCCTCAATTTTAAGATTATGCTTCAGTTTTCAATTGACCATGGTCTTGCTACTTCCTATCTCTGCAATCTCTTTTTGTTCAGGGTGGCAGAGTGATTAGTAGCACTTCCTTACAGTGCCAGGGACCCAGGTTCGATTCTGGCTTGGGTCACCGTTCGTACGGAGTTTGCACATTCTCCGAGTTTGCATGGTTTTCTCCAGGCGCTCCAGTTTCCTCCCACAGTCCAAAGACATACAGGTTAGGTGAATTGGCCGTGCTGAATTCTCTCTCAGTGTAACTGATCAGGCATCAGTGTGACCACTAGGGGGTTTTCACAACAACAACTTCATTGCTGCATGAATATAAGCCTACCTGAGGCAACTTAAATAAAAACTTAATCAAGAATGAATAAACTTCTTGAGAAACTATGCTCCCCTAATTCTGGCACTTCAGCGTTCCCAATTTTTATTGTTCCACCATTGTTCACCATTAGTTGATAAGTATATGGAAGAGAAGGGAATGGTTTAGTTTGGAGGGGCATTGCTTTTTATATTGGTCGGCGCAACATCGAAAGCCGAAGGGCCTGTTCTGTGCTGTAGTGTTCTATGTTCTATGTTCTATTGATCACTGTACCTTTAGTTGCCTTTAGGCCCTGAGTTCAAGAATTCCAACCCTAAGTCTGCATTATACATGCAAATAGTCAGTGTACAGCACAGAAAAAGGCCTTTTGGCCCATCGTATTTGTGCCAGCACCTATCTTTTCTAATCCCAATATCCAACACTTGGTTTGTAGTTTTGTAAAGTACCATGGGACTGAATGGCCACTTTTTACACTAACTTCTCTATGGTTCAAAATGGAGAATGGACAGAAACTGACTCCAGCCATTGTGGTACTCAGAAGCGATACACAGGCAAGATGAAATGTAACAGACACAAACCAAGAGAGAATCCGTTTTTACTTGGAGCGTTGTGAGACTGAGGATTGCACCGCTAGAAATACATATTTGAAACAAGGGCTGTGTCTCATGATGGATTAGATAGGCAACAAAACTAAATAGAAACAAAAGCATACGAAAACAGGGGAAAGATGTGGGGATTAAGCTAGGTTTGTAGCCAATGAACATCAAAAGACCAGTTGGGACAAATGACGAGTTTGCGTATTCTGCACAATCACAGTGCATCACACACAGACAAAAATAGTCATTAAACAGTAGCACTGACAGGATGGTAAGATTTTTTAAGCTGGAGAGAGAGAGAAAGCCAAAATGATGCAGTTGACTACAGAAGCACTGCAATTACAGTCATACAGTTTTTCTGAATTTCCATAAATAATTTTCTGATCTTGAATTCATTTATTACAAATTTAACATTTAAAAGTGGCATATTTTCATAGCATAGAAAATCATAGTTACTGCAAATAAGTACTTCCTGCAATCATCAAATAATCATGTGATTTAATCATCAGCTTTATTCATCAGATTGCATGAAAATAAGTTATTTCTTTACTGCCTTGAAGGCAACCTACATATTTATCTATTGCATCTCCTATTATCAATCAAGAGCTATTACATAGAATGAGAAATGTTCCAATTAACAAACGAACAAAAGAGAAAGAAATGATCAAGGATTACTGATAAAAGAACTCCAACCTGACAGCAAAGTATTTTTGCAAGTTTCCTTGTAACAGCAACATGAAATTAGCAATCCTACATTAACTACCAGATTAATTTTCTAGCTTTAGTTGATATATACTCAAAATAGGATAAAGCATTCACTAATGCAGGAAATAAACAGCATTTATAGTTAATCTTTTAAATATCTTAATATATGTTTCACAGCCAATGAATTAATTTTCTGATATGAACTTGCTTGCTCTTTAGCAAAAAAACGTGGCAAGCCAATTCACACATGGAAAAGTCCTGTTAATCACTTTTAAGTGTAAATATTCAGCAGGACACAGAACAAAATCTCTGAAATGTGCCAGAAGATTTTTTTTTAGATTTACCTGAATTAAAAACCCAACTAGGTGAGTTAAAGAAAAGTAAGATGTATTAAGAACTGCAAAAAAGACTCCAAAATACATCTTTCAAGGGCTATCGTAAGTTGTTAGAGATACAGAAAGTGAAAAAGCAGCCAAAGGAAATGTGGACTCAAAGGTAACCAACAATAAGCATTTATTAAATTAATACTTTGCATCCATTTTCATAATGCAGGAAAATGATAAGTAGCTATGGTACAATGGAACAAAAATCAAGGGGAGGAAATTGTGGGACTTTTATTAAAAAAAAGTAAGCCAGAAAATTATCCACGAAATATACAAATCTGCAGACTTTGTGATTTCCAGCACAGGACACGAAAAGTCGATGAATTTGTTTAATTTAGGAATTGTATCTCTGCACTGGAAAACTGCAAACATTTAAGACTGGGAGAAAGGAACTAGATGAAAACAGACCCATCAATCTAACATTTGGAGGAGAGATATTAAAAACTGTAATTTAGGACTGAAGGACTTTCATTCAGTGTGCTCCACCTGAAGACAGATCCTTGACAAGTATTGTTCCTTGGGTCTGTATTGGAGGCTTAGCTTTTCACAGAATCTCTACAGTAAGGAGGCCATTCAGCCCATCGAATCTGTACCAACCGCACCATAATTTTCAATGTCTTGACTGAAAGAGCGAGGGGTTGTATATGGAAGTTTGCAATTATTTAAATTCGGAGGTACTAAAAATAGTGCAGATAGGAGCTGCAAACTCCAAAGGGGCATAGACAGCTTAAGTGAGCAGACAAAACTAGCAAATAACCATTGCTATTCGGTGAAGAGAACTTAAGGTCATCCACATCAAACCTAAGGGAGAAAAATCAATATATTTTTTAAATAATGTAAAATTAGGAACAAAAGGAGTAACAGAGCAATCTGGATGACCATGTACAGACAAAGCTGGTGAACAGTTACATAAAGCAATCAAAAAGCTAAAAATATTATCCCTAGTCTCAAAAGAACAGGAATGAAAAAAGAGAAACTATACTTCAGTCAGAGCTTTTGACAGAAACTTGGACCCATGTAGAGACTTGCACCCTAGTGAACATTGTCCTTGACTGACAGCCAATGATGACACAGTATTTGAAAAATGCCACCTGGAGTACTGTAATCAGTTCCAGACAACACCTGAGGAAGGATATACTACTTTTGAAAAGAATGCTATACAGGTTCACAGACACGATATTGGTGGTCAAAGATTAAACTTCTAGGTGAACTTAGCTAGTATACCCTTGGGTTTAGAAAATTGAGGCATGATCTAATCCAAGTATTTCAAAAGACAAAATAATTCAGTCAAAAGATTTACTGAAAAACAGTTTTAGAGAGTACTGATGAACTAGCTTCAAGTTCCAAATGAGATGAAACTAGTAAGTACTGTATTTCTTAAAAACTTTTGATAAAATTCCTCATGGAAAGGTCTTGTCCAAACTTCATGACAGTAGAATCACAGGACATCATTGAAGTGGATCCAGCTCTTTAACAACAGAAGACCAACTGTGTTGTGTGATGGGGAAATACATGAATGACTTTCCCAACAAGTTTTTCAAAAAAATAGGGCCCAATGATGTGTAGCCGATTGAGTGGTTTACACATCAGGGAAAAACTCCATCATATCAATTCACTGGAAAATTACATTGTGAATTTACAAAACTGGCAGGAACAATAGGAGATGGCATTCAATTCCAAAAAGCTTTACATCATGTGCATTACCAACAAAAACATCCATCAACAAGTAGCTTTAAACTCTGTAATCAAATTCTCCAATATCCATAGGGTTTATCTTTGGTATTGTAACAAAAATACCAGTTATTTCTAGCCAAACATTTGTCCATCCAATTTTGGAGTATGCAAGTTGTGTGAGGGATTACATGGGTGAGAGATATCTAAGCAGATTGAAGCAATTTTAAGACCAACTGCATGATTCTGCACAAATCAGAATGGGAAAATAGGTCAATGTTACATTCTTAATCAGAAATTTAGCATGAGAATCAATTCAGCAAAGGAAGGAGAAAAATAGTCTGATCGTGTTTTCTAAAATTAGGAATGGACTGATGGGAGTTGACAGAAACAAGTACCTAGTGTCCTCTAGCAATGACAACATGAGGCAGTCGTCCACACAAACTATAAAGACTGTTTGTTTCCAAGACTATGTCAACCACTTTTCTCCCAAAGGGAAATATCATAATGGAACAAGTTGTCAAAGGAAATAGTCTCAGTCCCAGACCTATCTTTACATTATTTCCATTTAAAAGTTTTCATTATCAGGACTACCATGTCAGCAGATCATGTCTGCATGTCTATTTTAGCTAACTCTATCCATATATTTTGGCAAAATACAAATTAGTATGTGATTTTGGCACAACTAAAGGAAAAGCATCAGACTGAGGGTCCCTGGGAAGGAAGGAGGAATGGTGGACAGACTTTAAACACAATTATTCTTTTTTTTCCAGTGATTCAATTCACTTATTCAAAATATCATCATTGGCAAGTTCTACGTTCACGTATGAGTGTGAAAATGGAGATCTCTCTCATCATTCCCCCAACTCAGGGCCATCGGCGTGCACCACCACAAGTTTCAGATTCAAGCGTAAGCAAGCTCCCTGGAACTTATGATATCATCACACTCTCAATAACAGTGAGCATCTCAGCATTCATCACTAAATGAGACTGCACGATCCAGGCCAATAACTCGGAGCCCTCCCTTTTACATTAGAAAGGATGGCTTCTATTATTAGCTGAGGTCAATCCTTGCCTGTTTGGTTTTGACAGCAGATATAGTGGCTGCAAAAAATATTCCAATCTTGGAGAAATTACTCAAATTATTTTTTGAACTGTATAAGAATGGTAATCTGTGTTGTGGTTTTAAGGAACAAATTACTTCCAAGAGAAAAAGAGTGATGGTGGGTTTAGCATGTTACCTCAAATGTATTTTAGTGAGGAGCTAAGAAATTACAGGAAGAAATTAATTCAGCTATTGAATCCTCAAGTAGGAAACATAGTGAAAATATAGTCTAAATGAGATGTATATGCAAACAAGAAAATAAAATGATTTGATGAATGAGAGATGAAAAAAGATCATTGAAAGGAAAACCAAATGCTACAGAACCAGAATAGTTTAATTTGACAGCATAATCAACTCTGGAATTAAAAAGGTCAGAGGCCATTCCATTAGTAGACTTACAGAGCATATAATTATCTCCATTTAGACTAGGTAAAGGTTTTAATTCCAAGCTGAAAGAACATAATAAATGAATTTAATCAATACATTGAAATACACTGCTCATCCTAAAGTTGTTGCAGGTGGTATGATAATTAGTTTAATAACCATGTTATCCTCACATGCAGAAGTTAAATAATGCAATGGATGCAGCTGCTCATTGCTGTTTACTCCTTAGTATCAAACATCCATAGAATGGAATGGTTACACCACAGGAAGTGGTTGTTTGGCCCATCAAACAACCTGTGCTGATCTTGCGAAGAAGCACTCCCTAGTGTTTTCCCTGTAGCCCTTGCCAAATTTCCCTTTTCATAAATAATCCAATTCCCTCAAATGCCCCAATTGATCCTACTTACAACACACTAAAGCAGTGCACTTCTGATACTAACCACTGCATGAAAATGTTTTTCATGCTACCATTGCCATCGATCCTTCCACAGAAATGAGTGCTTGAATTCGAACTACAACTAATAACTTGATACATTTAATTCTAATAAACTTGTCTTGTAAGGAGGCTGCATTGTTCGACCGAAAAGACGATGTCCAACATGACAGATTTTAACAGAACTAGTTTCAATTCTTCCTGTAGACATCACAAGCCGCTAACAAAAATAGCAATATTACAACCAAAAATAGTAAGAAGTCTCACAGCACCAGATTAAAGTCCAACGGGTTTATGTGAAATCACGAACTTTCAGAGTGCTGCTTTATCAAGTGAGTGGAGATAGGTTTACAAACATGGCACTTAAAGGCCAAGACACAATTGCAAGGTAATTACAGATTGGAATGCAAATTCATCAGATGAATGAGGCTCCGGGAGTTCTTCCACAAACCCCAAAAGGTCGACTGCGAATCCAATGAGACAACCAACGAAGCTAAAGAGCCAACCAAGATCCATAGTGCAGCAACCAAAGAGGAAAGAGTCGAATTGGACCCCTCTAGAAGGCTGCTGCCTTAGACTCGACATGTATACTCAAGCCATAAGGTGATGTGTCAATGCCAGACTCAACTGTGCTTATGAGATAGCCCCGATCATCACCCAAGCACAACACAACATCCGTGTTCTCAACACCATCTGCAACGTTATCAAACCAACAAAGAGGAAGCCACTGTCATACTGAACAGAACAGACTATTGCAAAGTGTACTGGCAACTGAACAAGTAGAAACACTGCAAACGGTTACCTGCAGATCCAACCAAAGAACACACCCACCAACTCAACAGACTGATCAAGACCTTCAGGGCACCCTACTTGCTCTCGTCCCATGCATTCCGTGCTGGAGCTCTCTACTACCTCCTGAAGATACACACCAGACTGTTCCATCGTATTAGACAATGGGGGCTTTATGAGAAACATTCTGGCTATGTCAAGGGTATCCTGAAACCCATGATACAAAGAACTCCCAGCTTCTATTGCGAGACTATGGACTTCTTACAGAAACTCAGCACCCATAGACCAGATGGACCAGAAATAATCCTCGTCACAATGGATGTCTCGGCACTCTATACCAGCATCCCCAAAGGCAGCATTGCTACAACAACCTCAGGTCAATTGGGTCCTCGAATATCCTTCAATATCATAGCTGATAGTCACCACTTTACAAAACTGTCCCCATGTTCTTTGATATCTAGAAATCAGTCAGACTGAGTCTCAACGGACCTCTGTAATAGAGGATTTCAAAAATTGACCATCTTCCAAGTGAAGAAATATCTTCATCTCGGTCCTAAATAGTCCATCCCTTATTCTGAAATTGTCTCCTCTGGTTCAATAATCTCCAGCAGAGCAAACAGTCATTCTACATCTACTCTGGCAAGTCCTGCAAGAATTCTGTATGGTTCAATAAGATTACTTCTCATCCTTTTGAACTCAAGATTAGTTTCCTCATAGAACAATCCAACCTTCTAAGGAATTGGTCTGGTGAACCTTAGTTGGACTCCCTCTTTGGCAAGTCTATCCTTCCTTTGGTAAGAAGACCAAAATTGTATGCTCCAGGTGCAGTCTCACCTGAGCTCTATTCATTTGGAGCAATATATCTTTACTCCTATACTCAAATGTTCCTGCAATCAAGACCTGTCTACAATTTGCCATCTTAATAATTTGCTTCTTTAAAGTTTATTTATTAGTCACAAGTAGGCTTACATTAACACTGCAATGAAGTTACTGTGAAAGTCCCCAAAGTCACTGTTCGGGTACAGAGGGCACCAATTAACCTAACCAGCACATCTTTCAGACTGTGGGAGGGAACTGAAGCACCAGGTGGGAACTCCGCACACATGGGAAGAACGTGCAGACACTGCACAGATAGTGACTCAAGCTGATAATCGAACCCGAGTCCCTGGTGCTGTGAGGCAGCAGTAACAACTGTTGTTCCACCATGCCGCCCCATGCTGCACATGCATGTTTTCTTTTAATTGTATCAATGACACCTTTTGACATCAGCACTTCCCAATCTTTCACCATTTACAAAACAAAATGCATTTTTGTTTTCAACTTTAGAAGTCAGGATCCCAGTTTACATCAATTTATATTTCATTATCAGACCTTTGCAACTGATTGCCCCCCAACATTAAATTGCTCGCTCACGTGAATCACAACTACTCCTTCACAATGTGCATCTGGTGAACATAATCTATTGGACATGAGTGCATCCCCCAGGGGAAGATGCCTTATCAAACACTGCTCCAGACACTCTCTGCACTCCTCCCCCCACCGCACCCCCCTCTCCAGGCAGCGCTAGGAAAATGGAGTAGATTGCATGTCCTGGGGATTTTTTTTTTAATTTTATTTTTAAATAGAGGACTCCCCGACATGCTTAAAAAACCTAAATGTCATGGGACCCACATGCTATTGACATTTTCTTTTGAGTGTTTGAAACTTCAGTGGGAAAACCCAGTAAGGCAGCTGGCCAAGCTGGCCTCCACTTTTCCTGCCCAAAACATTTTACCAAAAGATAAGAAAATTCTAGTCAAAGTATTAAAGTTTCTTCACCATTTCCTTATTCTATCTTATAAATTCTCCTGACTCTGCCTATAATGTGCCCAAAACTGTCTTTGCCAATTTTTTTTTCATACCTATAGAAACTACAGTTTTTTTTTATTTCTTGCTGGTTTATCTTTACATTTTATTTTCCTTTTCTTGATCAGTTTTTTGGTCCTCCTTTGCTGAATCCTAAATGCTCCCAGTTGTCAGGTTCACTACTTTTTCTCTAGCAATCTTTGAAGCTTATTTCTTTCATCCAATTCAATCTTTGTTAATCATGGTAGGGTTACTTTTTCTATTGGGATGTTGTGCCTCAAAGAATTGTACATTAATTGTAAACCAGGTATTAATTGTTCAAATACTAGCCACTGCCCATCTGTCATGTCTTTTAAGGTAGTATTCCAATTTACCATAGCCAACTTTCCCCTCATACTTTCATTGTTACCTTTGTTAGATTTAAGACCCCAGTTTTGGACTTCTATCATATTATGGACACTCTTTCCTTGGTAACAAGATTATTAGCAAGGGCTAATTTTTTAATTAGGTAAATACTAGATCCGAAATAGCTTGTTCTTCAGTTAGTCCCTCAACAAACTGTTCTAGAAAACCACCTCCTACACCAGTGGTTCCCAAACTTTTTTCACTGGGCCGCACTTTCAGAATAAAAATTTGCTCGCACCATACAATTTTTTATAGATGAGAAATACGTTCAAAAACAAAAGAAACCTAGCAGTGCTTGATGCATAACATAGAACACAACTACTTTATAATATGATTGTGGTACATCCAGAAAGTATAAAACAATGCAGCTACATAAAAACACGATTCATCCCCAAAACATACTTACAGATGAGCCTCTTACATATGTAACCTTAAGTATACAAACTCAATGAGAGGTGTGAGCTTGTTATTTTTTCGGATAATCTCATTTACATTAGGTATAGTTTGAGACAAACAAAAACTCTCGTCTCCTCATCAGCATCAAGAAGCCTCTTTTCTGGTCTTTGATATTTGTCAGAGCTGAAAATCCCTGTTCACAACAACATATCATGGACAACAGGAGAAGAATAGCTCATGCTCTTGAAGAGATGCATGGATATTGTTCCTGATTGTATATACAAAAAGAGTCCAGTGGCATACTCCCGTGTTTCATTTTCAAGTTGTGATCATTCGAAATACAGGCCACTTCCTCTTCCTCATCCAACATCAGACTTGAACAGCTGGAATTCGTAAAGGGATCTCTAACTCAGTAGAATTTTCCTGTTGACAATAATGGGAAGTAATGATCAATCCCTTCTACCAGTGTTACAACATGTTCCTGTATGGGGAACATTGTTCGTTTTAAAGCTTTTTACCAGTGGGAACATTGAGGTCATGTTGCATTGCTCTTCCAAGCCAGAGCTGAAGCTTTTTTCGAATGCAGTTAGTTTGCCTGTAGTTGTGAGGATATCGTCATCGCGGCCTTGCATACTGACACTGAGCACATTCATCCGGGAAAAGATATCAGCAAAATATGTCAGCTTTGCACACCAGTCATTGTCATCCGGTTGGTGAAACAATGGGCTCCCCTGTTCCAAAAATTCTCAATTCGTTCTTCAGTTCCAATACCCAATTTAAAACATTTTCGCGGGGACATTCAGCAAATCTCTAAGTTCAGAACTAGGCATTGATGTTTTGATTCCACGTTTTTGCAGAGTTGAGCAAATAACCATACTTTTGTGTGTACTGGAAGGATCGTTGGAGCAGTATGTGGCTAGCCCGACTACAGAAGGGGCAATATTGGATTTAGTTCTGAGTGATGAGTGAGGGCAGGTGGTTGATGTTGTAGTAGGGGAACATGTGGCTAACAGTGAACACAATTCTGTCTATTTTAGGATACAGGTGGAAAAGGATGCTTGTTGCACTAGGGGCAGAATGCTGAACTGGGGGAAGGCTAACTACAGTCGGATTAGGCAGGAACTTAGGGAAACTGATTGGGAATGGTTGTTCGAGGGTAACTCCACACTAGGCATGTGGGACTCTTTCAAGGGAATACTGAAAATGTTGCAAGACGAATATGTGCCGGCCAAGAGGAAAGATGGGAAAGGTAGGATTAGAGAGCCGTGGATTACTAGGGATATTGAGGACTTGGTAAGGAAGAAAAGAGAGGCATATGATAGGTCAAAGCAGCTGGGAACCAAGACAGCGTTGGAGGAATATAGAGAGAGTAGGAAGGAGCTCAAACAGGGAGTTAGAAGGGCAAAAAGGGAGCATGAAATGGTTTTGGCAGATAGGATTAAGGAAAATCCAAAGGCTTTTTACTCCTATGTTAGGAATAAAAGGGTGGTTAGAGGAAAACTCTTAGGGACGGAGAAGGGGAACTGTGCTTAGAGCCCGAGGGAATGGCGGAGATCCTGAATGAATACTTTGCATTGGTATTCATGAAGGAGAGGCACTTGTTGATGGCTCCTGTCTCTAAGGGAGCTGTGGACCAGTTGAGAGAAATATCCATACCGAGGGAGGAAGTGTTAGTGCTTCTACGTTGCATTAAAACTGATAAATCTCCGGGCCTGATGGTATTTATCCCAGGCTGCTTAGGGAGGTGCGAGGTGAAATTGCTGGGCCTCTGACACAAATCTTTGTCTCTTCCTTGGACACAGGTGAGGTCCCAGAGGACTGGAGAATAGCTAATGTTCCAGGGATAACCCTGGAAATTATAGGCCGGTGAGTTTGACATCAGTGGTAGGGAAGCTGTTGGAGGGGATTCTTAGAGATAGGATGTATAGGCACTTACACTGTTGCAATCTGATTAGGGATATGCAGCATGGATTTGTTAAGGGGAGGTCATGCCTTACAAATCTGGTAGAATTTTTTGAGGAGGTGACGAAAACGGTGGACGAAGGGCGAGCCGTTGATGTCGTCTATATGGATTTTAGTAAGGCGTTTGACAAAGTCCCTCATGGGAGGTTAGTTGAGAAGGTCAAGGCTAATGGGATACAAGGACAGGTACCTAGATGGATAAGTAACTCGCTTGGTAATAGGAGACAGAGAGTAACAGTTTCTCTAGCTGGAGGTCAGTCACTAGTGGTGTGCTCCAGGGCTCCGGGACCTCTTCTATTTGTAATATATATAAATGACTTGGAAGAGGGAGTAAGTGGAGTGATCAGCAAGTTTGCAGATGATACAAAGATGGCTGGACTTTCGGATAGTGACGAGCATTGTCAGGCAATGCAGCAGGACATAGATAGGCTAGTAGCATGGGCAGACAGATGGCAGATGGAATTCAATCCAGATAAATGTGAGGTGATACATGTCGGGAGAAAGAATGTAGGGGGCGGGAGGTATATGATAAAGGGTAGACCTATTAAGAGTATAGAAACGCAGAGGGATCTGGGGATGCAGGTGAACAAGTGAAGGTGGCAGAGCAAGTGAAGAAGGTTGTGAAGAAAGCATATAGTATGCTAGCCTTTATAGGAAGGGGTACAGAGTATAAGAGCTGGCCTTTAATGTTGCAGCTGTATAAAACACTGGTTAGACCTCATTTGGAATACTGCATCCAGTTCTGGTCGCCTTACTACTGGAAGGACGTGGAGACTCTGGAGGGAGTGCAGAGGAGGTTTACCAGGATACTGCCTGGTATGGAAGGTCTGAGTTACGAGGAGAGGTTAGGTAAATTGGGACTGTTTTCCTCAGAAAGACATAGACTTAGAGGAGATCTGATAGAGGTGTACAAGATTATGAAGGGGACAGATAGAGTAAACAGGGTTAAGCTTTTTCCTAGGATGGACTCAAATAGCACGAGGGGTCACAGGCTTAGGTTAAGGGGGGTAAGGTATAATTTGGATGCTAGAGGGAGGTTTTTCACACAGAGGGTGGTGGGGGTGTGGAATGCACTGCCAAGTAAGTGGTGGAGGCAGGTACTCTGGAGTTATTTAAGAAATACTTAGATGAGCACATGAACAAAATGGGAATGGAGGGGTATAGAAAACTGATTTAAATTAGGGATCATGAGCCTTTGGAGTCCCTGGGAAGTGTGTAAATAGATGATATTGATGTATTTGTTTTTATCCTACAGGTGCTTTGGTCCACCTTGTTGTCTAACGAGGGGCATACACGCGCTGGGTCGTGAGAGGACTGCTCTTGGATCTTTTTCATGAGTATCCTAGTGCACGCTTGACCTGGACCATTTGATGGGCAACACGACAGCTCAATGACTATCGCTGTGCTGTGCAGATACATGGATTTGGGCCTGTGTCTGTGGGAGTTTGCGCATTCTCCCCGTGCTTCCGTGGGTTTTCTCCGGGCGCTCCGGTTTCCTCCCACATCCCAAAATGTGCTCTTAGGCTAATTGGCAAAACAAATTCTCCCTAAATTGTCTCAAATTTGGTTTTTAATCCATAAATCTATAAACATAGACAGGGATCACGGGTAGAGGTGGGAACATTGGGGTGGCGGCACAGGCTCGCTGGGCCGAAGGGCCTGTTTCCCGTGCTGTTTTGTTCTTTGTTCTTTAGTGCTTTTGCTTTGATGAAGTTCACAATGCGCACAGTCTGATCTAGAACTAACTTCACATCAGCTTCAAGGGTCTTGATGATTAATGCCACTATTAAAAAACAATTGATATTACACCTCGACTTTTCTGTTTGATGAGTGCTGCCAAGCCTCTCACATTCGCTATCATACATGACACTCCATCCATAAAAATTACAATACAAGAATCCCATGAAATCTCAACTTTTTCCAAATACTCAGACAAGGTTTGGAAGATATTTTGTCCTCTGGTATGTTTTTCAAGTTACTTGCAAAATAGAAATTGTGTGATTATTTCATCATTGTAGACGAATCTGATATAGGGAAGCAACTGTGCTTTTCCACTAACATTGGTCGATTTGTCAACTTCAGTGGCAAATTTAGAATTCTTCATACTTTCGGAAACAAACTTCTCAACATTAGCTGACAACATTAACTATTCTTCTGAGAATGTCTGATAATACAAAAGGAATTTCTATAACTTCTCACACAGCATCATTATCAAAGTTTTCACAATCAAGCTGCAGGCAGGCTGGATCAATTTTTCAGCTATTGTATGTGGTTTTGTCTATATTTCTGAAGGCGGAAGTCTTACAAATAAATTTAATAACAACACATTATACTACACTACACTTAACACAAAGAGATGGCATGAAATCTGGAAACTTCTACAGGTTTCTACACACGAATGTTTAAACATTTCTTTTATTGTCCTTGAATTTTCCCGCCACACTTGCCATCCTCTCTCGTCACACCAGAGCGGCGCACCAGATCCTTTGGGAACCACTGTCTTGGCAAAACAATCTGGGTCCTCTTATCTGCAACAATCAAACCACTGAGACTGACTTCAGTCACATGTTGCCCTTTACTTCACTTACATTAAAGACAGTCCCAAACACAATCTTAAAAACCTATCATTGTAACATTGGTTATGCCACTGAACGTTACAGGGAGCTGGCTGAACTCCTTGTTAGAGATGATCATTGGCTAACACTTATTTTAGGCAAATGTTACTGGCCATTAACTACAATAGGAAAGAATAAGTTGGGATAAGACAGCCTTTTTCAAAATAGCAAATTGTAATGAGTGCCACAGGGTTCAGTGCTGTGGCCACAATTATTGACAATATATGGTCAAAGGAAGTGAATGTACTATTACATTTGTGGATGACACAAAACTAGGTGAGGAGAATAACACGAAGTCTAAAGGGGGATACAGACACTAAGTGAGCGGGTCAAAACTTGGCAGATGAAATATAATGCAGGAAAATATGAAGTTATGCACTTTGGTAGGAAGAATAAAGAAGCTGAATACTATTGAATAAGACTGCAGAAAGCTGCAGCACAAAGGGGTTTAAGGGTTTTTGTACATAAATTACAAAAAGCTAGCACGCCAAGTTCAGCAGGCCATAGGAATGGCAAATTGAACATTTGCCTTTTCTCCCACTCAAAGAGAATGGAGGATAAAAATAAGGAATTTTTAATAAAATTACTGTAGCACAGTGATTACCTACTTCACAGCATACGCGTTTGATTCGCAGCTTGGATAATTGTCTGTATGGAATGTGCACATTCTCCCTGTGTCTGCATAGGTTTCCTTCTGGTGCTCACTTTCCTCCCAAATTCTTAAAGATGTGCTAGTTAAGGGCATTGACCCGAACAGGCATCAGAGTGTGGCAGCTAGGGGAATTTCAGTAACTTCATTGCAGTGTTAATGTAAGCTTTACTTGTGACTAATAAATCAACTCTACTTTTTAAACCACACCTGGAATACTCTGAGCAGTTTTGGTCCCCCTTACCTAAGGAAAGATATATTGGTAGTCCAGAGAAGATTGACAAGGTTGATCCTAAGCATGGAGAGGCAGAATAGAATGGGCCTATACATATTGGAGTTTAGAAGAATGAGAGATGCCCTTATTGAGACAATTCTCAGGGGACTTGACAGGATAGATGCTGAGAGGCTATTTCTCTTTGTGGGAGAGCTTAGGAGGGCATAATTAGACTAAGGGGCTGCTCAGTTTAGATGAGGAGAAATTTCTTCAAAGAATAAATGAATTTGTGGATTTTTTTTTAAACTGCAGAGGGCTGTAGAGGGTGGATCTTTGAATATGTTCAAAACAGAGATAGACAGATTTTAATCAGAATGGGAGTCAAGGGTTATGGGGATAAGGTGGGATAGTGGAGTTGAGGATTATCAGATTAGTCATGGTTTCTTTGAATGGCAGTCAACTTATCAGCTCATATCTGAATGCTGTCTTGGTGTTTCTGCATACTTCATTATCTGAGGAACTTCCAACCGCAGCATCATCCTCAGTTCGGAAAGCTAACGAGTTTTATGTTCACATCAGGACTGATTCCATCAAATAGTAAAGTCACCAGTACTACTTCTCTCACCCATCCATAACCATTACTTGTTCAATATGCATTTATTCAATACACAGTTCATACATATTTTATTCCTTATTGAGCTTAATACCCAAGTCCTTGCTATAATATTGAAAACATTCATCTTAAGTAATGTACAATGGCTGAATAGAAAACTCCTAAATCCATGCACAATCTACATCAACCAAAACAAATGCAAATTGTACTGATGGTGTAAATATTTTAATCATGACTGCCAAATATGTAATCTATCAGTTTCAGTGCAGTAATGACAGAAAACACAGTTTTGCTGTTATAATTTTGTAGGTTAGACTGGATGGACCATGGGTCTTTTCATGTCCATCATTGTCTGTATAAGCAGCAATGCAGCAGACCATGAGAGCATTTACTAAAGGTTTCCTTCAGGCATTCAAAAGAGAGCTGAACAAGTTTTGGACTGAGGAAATGCAAGGGAAATGCAGTCACTATCATCTCCTGGAACCTGGACTGACTCAGGGATCAGTAAGGAATTTTTTCCAGTTTATTTTCTTAATTTGGCACAGGGGCTTACATCCCTTGTGCCTCTCCCAGAGAACTATATATGATATGCACACTTGTCCTCACCAGCGTAAGGTGTAATACAGCACGAGCTTGACTATGCAGCCTTTGTCCTTCATTCAAATAATACTATCTGCACATCTCACACTCTGGCATTAGATTAATGCTCAAGATGATATTGTATTGATGCCAAGACCATAGAATAAAGGGAACCTTGTGGAAAAAATTTGCTTTTAATGCCCCCTTTTTAAAAGGTACAAGTTTCAGCTAACCCAAGATCATTTCTGGCTCTTTTTTTAAAAAAGTATTTTTTGTTTGAATAAAACACTTCTATGTCAATATAGCTTAAGAAAAAGCTTTGAATTGACATAAAATTGTAGCATATAGTGAATTATATATTAAAGACTGTGGACTTGACTCTTTCCCATTAGACTAACTGGCAACATTTGTGCACAGTTGAAACTGCTGTGCTGTAGTACATCATATAAGGTGAGGAAAGAATAGAAAAACAATTTTCAGAACATCTCCTTATATTTGGATACAGTAATCAGAGGATCGTTTCAGTATAATCAGCAGAAGAACTGAACCAGCAAATTTTGTTTCCTAAACAACAGCCTGTAATATTGCTATGTGTTTGATAAACACATTTTCTACTTACACCCAAATTTATTTTCATTTGGTTTCTTGCCCACTTTGGATAAAACACTCTGCTCAAGAAATAAAAAGCAAGCTTTTTTTGAAAGACTTTTAAAAGCAAAATTATCCTGAGCTTATAAAAATCCATTTAAGGAGCTAATTTCAATAATAAATTATGGCAGATATACCCAATTTCAGCTTCAAAAGAAGTAGTAAAATGAAGGAAAATATGGATGCCTCAGCATGATCCACTGCATGGGATATTACTGTGTTACATCAAAAATTACTAGACTAGGAGTGACAATGATGACACAAGCAGCTCTACACATACAGGCATTGAGTTCACACAGCTTCTGAAGTAATTGTGTGCCTTGTTGCCAGGCAACAACCACTGAAAGGAATACAGGCTGCAAAAATTCAAATGCTGTAAACACGGATACTGTACAGCACAAAAGATATGCTGATGCATATGAGCCTATAACCACATTTTGTTTATGTAAATGTATGACCCTTTTCAGTCACATTAGAACAGCATCCAAAATTGGGGAATTGCATTAATTCTCACAATCAGAACTATCTTAGGCCACCACAAGCTTGAGGTGACACGATCAGAAAGTCTTCACTTCATGCATACATCCTTTAAACAGCACTTATAAAGAGCAGCTATTCTGGAAGGAAGTAAATTCTAACACTGTACAAAATGCAAGTAAAGCTGGTTTTTCATTAAGTTTTGCCAAATGAATGCTTGCCTAAACCACAATTCAAATACTAGGATGCTGGCATGAACAGTTCATCTGTCCGTTTCATTTCTTGTCCTCTTTACGCAAAACCTTCAAAGTCCAAATTAGAACGTAACAGGAATTACATATAACTGCTAACTAAGTGTTACAATATATTTAAAAATACAATTTAGAAATTCATTATTTTCCCAGAGAATAATGGACTTGAGGAACTGGTTGCTTTTTCATGAGATTAATGATACCTGCTGTAATTTCACCAAATAAGTGATCATCTTGTAAAAGAGATAGTACTTCAGGATAAAAAATTCAATATGATCTGAAAATGTTATGACCACAGAAAGGGTGGGAGAGGAATTTTCCAACTGTTTTCTCCCCACTAGTTAGCCATTTTGAAACGCTTATCCTGTCGCTGTATGTGAAACCAAAAATATCAATTTTTCATGATTTACATTTGGCTTTAAAAAGGTGAAAATATAGTTTGAGGTTCTTAAACCTACAAAGAATTAGGTTTGAGAGAGAAAACCACTAAATTTTATATTCTGTTTTAACTTCCCCTTGGAGGTTATTAATTCCAATATAAGAATCAATATCAGGAAATAATAGCAAAAATGTATGGAACAGGTTAGATGGACTTGTTGGCCTTTCCCTGGTCATCATTTCTTTTTATGCACTCATGCAATGAAGGCATTTCTGGTAAGACTAACATTCATTGTATATCCCTAAAGGAACTAGAAAAACAGTATTGAACCACCTTCATGAATGCAACTGGCTTGCTAGGCCATTTCAGGGGTGCAGTTAACCACGCTGTTGTAGGTCTGGTATCATGTACAAGCCAGGTCAGGTAAGAAACCATCCAAGTTACTGATACTACTTTGTTTTTACTCCAGATTTTATTTCATTCATTCATTAAAATTCTCAAGCTGGCATAGTGGAACTTGCATTTATTTCTCCTGTTCATTCGCTTTTGCTTCTGGATTACTATTCCAATAAGAACCATTATGCTACTGCACCTGTAATTTTGAATGTGAAACCGTTCAAAAACATCAATATCTTTTCCATGATTTATGTTAGGTTTTGAAAAGGTGAAAATGCTAGTTCAAGGATCTTAAACCTATTAAAGAATTAGTTTTATATGCAAGAAAGAAAACACTAAATTTGATATTCTATTTTACAGCAAATTTATAATTCATCACAATACTGAAGTTATCTGCAAAAAACGACTGGCTTTTTAAGGACAGAAGAAAGAACTCTCTCAAGCACACTGTAACATACTGGTTAAATCTGTAGGACTTAAGCATCTAAAACTCAAAGGTAACATGCAAACAGTAGCATAGAAATATGGAGGAGGAAAGGAAATTCTACATTCATTGCCTTTTCTAAAAAAGTAGTTTAAACAGAACTGTTGTACCACATTGCTACTGCCCAAGACTGGACAAGATACATCATGACAAATGAGATCCAGGCAAGAAAATTATAGTGCATTGCTTGAGGCTTTGTCTATCAAATCCAATATTAAACAACCTTAAGTTGTGTTACCTTGATGTGTTATTTAGTCAAAAAGGTACCAAATAAACAAATTTAAACTCCAAATATTTAATAAATGAAGCAAACAGATCTGAAAAGTTATTATTTACACAAAACACATTCTCACGGTTTCACAACCCATTGGCCTTGTGAAACTGGACGTAACAAATGCCATTCACTTTTTGCTCAATCTCGTTCCTTCCATATATTTAGCTCCCTCCATCTGACCACCTCTCCCATTCACCCTACCCAAATCCTCTCCAACTCTAATCTCTCTTCACCCTTCATCCCTCAGCTCTTTCTTTCCCTCTCAACTCATCTCCTCATTTTAATTTGCATTCCATCCCTCTTGCTCAAGCTATCATCTCCTTTCTCAGCTATTTTCAACTGCTTCTGTCCTCTTGGTTTCCAACATTTCTCTCCTCTCAATTATCTCCAATACCTCATCCACATTCCATCCTTTGTTTTTCCAACTCCCCAGTGTCCATATTCTCCACCTACTCTCCCTCACTACATCTCCTCCAATTAACTTTTCAGGCTCTTCCTCCTGTCTCACTAATTTCCCCTGTTTTTTTCCTATCTACTCCTCTCTTCCTTTTGCCTTCCCTACCATTCCATACCCTTCAATCTATATCAACCCCTTCATGCCCCCATCATCTTCTTCAATGTCACTTCTCATCTTCATCCCCTATTCAAACCTCTCTCATCCTTTTCCCTTTCTCTTCTTTCCTTCTCCAAATCGCCACAATCTTCTCTACTCTCCATCTGTTCCATCCCTCAACCTCCTTTTCCTTCTTTCCCTGCCTTTGCCCCCACCACCAATTCTCAGTTTTTCCCATGTCTGCTCGCTATCTTGAATCACATCCATCATCATCAGACCTCTTGAATGCACCCACCAAACACAACCATGTCCTCACACACCAAACTCCTCCAGTTCCCCAAGTAGGAGACTTTCTGCTCTCCTGTAGTTCCTCCCAAACCTCCTCTAGTTCCTCCCACAAATCCCTAATCAGCCTGCTCCACCACAAACATCCCAGTCTTCCATTCCCCTCCCAACCCCTGCTTCTCAAAATGCAATCTCCAAACACCAGCTCTTCCCCAGCCAGTGCTCCTCCCCATAAAAAAGTTGCTCCCTAAACTCCCATTACTGCTCCTCCTTCTAACCCCCACCCATCAATTGCTACCATAAACCCAAGCCACATCTACTCTTCCCCTTAGGCTTAGAATGTCTTCCATTCCCCCATCTTCTCTCCCTCGCACCCACATTCCATCTCATGCCTTCTCACTCCCAACCACCCCATGCTCTTTCCACTAATACCCCTGCCCCTCTCTCCCCCCCCTCCCCCTCCTGCTCTCGCTCTCCCCCTCCCCTCCTGCTCTCTCCCCCCTCCCCCTCCTCTCTCTCCCCCCCTCCCCCTCCTCCCTCCCCCTCTCTCTCCTTCCCCCCCTCCCTCCCCCCTCCTCCCCCCTCTCCCTCCCCCTCCCCTCCCTCCCTCCCCCCCTTCCCCTCCCCCCCTCCCCCCCCCCCTTCCCCCTCTCTCCCCCGGCCCCCCCTTTCCCCCCCCCTGCCCCCCATTTCCCCTCCCCCCCCCCCCCCCCTCCCCCCTCCCCCCCCCTCCCCCCCCTCTCGCCCCCTGCCCCCCATTTCCCCTCCCCCTCTCCCCCCCTGCCCCTCCCCTCCCCCTCTCGCCCCATTTCCCCTCCCCCTCCGCCCCCCGCCCCCCATTTCCCCTCCCCTTCTCGCCCCCATTTACCCCCCCCCATTTCCCCCCCCTCTCGCCCCCCCCCCCCTCCCTCCCGCCCCCCATTCCCCCCCCCCCCCCCCCACTCCCCGCCCCCCCACTCCCCGCCCCCCCCACTCCCCCTCTCGCCCCCCCCCCCCCCTCTCGCCCCCCCCACTCCCCCTCTCGCCCCCCCCTTCCCCTCTCGCCCCCCATTCCCCCTCGCCCCCCGCCCCCCATTCCCCTCCGCCCCCCCCCCCCCCCCTCTCGCCCCCCGCCCCCCCCCCCTCTCCCCCTTCCCCCTCTCGCCCCCTTCCCCTCTCGCCCCCCTTCCCCCTCTTCCCCCTCTCGCCCCCTTCCCCCTGTACCTCTCTCTCCCTTCCCCCTCTCTCTCCTGTCTCTCTCTCTCTGTAGTTGGATGAAGTTCCAATCTGCACTCTGCCTGCGCTCCTCTCCTGGGAAGTTGAAATCTCGGCAGAGCTCCGCCTTTATTTACTCCATAGATCTCGGTCACCCAGTCGCCCCCCCACCCCGGGCCCGGTGCCCCCTGATAGCCCGGGCCAGCGGCCCCGTGCCCAAGGAGCAGCCACCGGCGCTCGAGCTCTCATTACCGTCATTCGCCTGCCAACTGTCTGCTCCCAGCCTCGCGCCGCCGCTCCGACTCCAGCTGCCCAGCGGGGCGGGGCCGGGCGCGAGGGGGTGGATGACGTAGGAAGGGGCGGATTCCCCTTACGTCACAGGGATCCCAGTCCCTGAACAGGCTGGGCATTTCAGGGCAGTGTGGCTACCTTCTACCAGCTCACTGCGTAAACTGGAGCATAAAGAAACCTCTGATATAAAATCTGCCATTGAACCCATCTCCACACATCAATCGACTAAACAAGAGCCTCCTCCCCGTTGCCCCCAAACTTTTGAATGCTCTATAAAGTGGATCTTTCTCAGCACCCTGACTGTGACATGATATTCTGCATCCTTTCGTTTCATTCTTTATGTACCGTATGCTTTGTCTGTATAGTGCACAAGAAACAATATTTTTCACGGTATCCCAATGCATGTGACAATAATCAATACAATTCAATTTACCATATTTGCTATATAAAGAACAGCACCAGATTAAAGTCCAACAGGTTTATTTGGTAACACAAGCCACTAGTTTTTGGAGTGCTGCTTCTTCATCAGGTGAGTGGGAGTTCTGTTCACAAACAGGGCATAAACTCAATTTACAAAATAATAGTTGGAATGCGAGTCTTTACAAGTAATCAAGTCTTAAAAGTACAATGTGAGTGGAGAGACAGTTAAACTCAGGTTAAAAAGATGTGTATTGTCTCTAGCCAGACAGTTAGTGAGATTTTGCAAGGCCAGGCAAGTCATGGGGGTTTCAGAACCCAAAACCCCGGTTGAGGCCGTCCTCATGTGTGCGGAACTTGGCTATCAGTCTGCTCAGCAACTCTGCATTGTTGTTTGTCGTGAAGGCCATCTTGGAGAACGCTTACCTGAAGATCAGAGGCTGAATGCCCGTGACCACTGAAGTGTCCCCCAACAGGAAGGGAACACTCTTGCATAGTGATTGTCGAGCAGTGTCCATTCATCCATTGTCGTAGCGTCTGCATGGTCTCCCCAATGTATCATGCCTCGGGACATTCTTTTCTGCAGCATATCAGATAGACAATGTTGGTCTCTGATCTTTGGGTTTCTTCCCTACTGCCACGAAACTATTGAATGGACCTATCTCACATTAAGTTGATTTTTCTTTCTACTCTAGCTATGACTGAAACACTTTATATTGCATTCTGTCTTTCCTTCCCTATGTACAATATGCTTTGTCTGTATCATGCACAAGAGACAATACTTTTCACTGTATATTAATACGTGTGACAATAATAAATCAAATCAAACCAAATAGGGAAGGAAATCTGCTATCCTTACCTGAGCTGGCCTACATGTGACTCCGATCCACAGCAATTTGGTTGACTCTTAACTGGTCTCAGTTCAAGGTACAATTAGAGATGAGCAACAAATGCTGGCCCAGCCGGTTATGCCCTCATCCCATGAAGGAATTAAAAAAGCGCATCCCCTTTGTATGATTCAATGTAAGCTCTATTGTACCCTCTTGGAAGTTTTGACATTTTTTGTAAAATGTGGTATCCATGATTGAATGTAAGATTGAATGTTGTGTCCAATTAATGATTTATTAACCTTTAATATTTGTTTTGCTTTGTTTTTGCATTCCTTTGTTCTGCCAATAAAATCAAGAATCTGAAATGCTCTTTTACCAGCCTGCACAAGTTAATGAATCACCTTCAATGACTTCTATGTGTATACCTCCAGGTCTCTCTGTTCTTGTATCTCCTTTAAAATTGTACCATTTTGCTCCAATTGCTTTTCCTCATTCTTCCTAACAAAGTTCATAATTTCTTGCTTCTCTGAGTTAAATTACATCTGCCGTGCATTTGCTTATTTCACCAGACCAACTTAAATTCTGTTACCAACCTGAACCTTCCTTTGCTCAGCCTTTTGTATTCATACATTTATAAAGGAATTTTGGATGTCTTTTATGTTACCTGCTAATTCAATTCTAATGCATCATCTTGTTCTCTCTAATTTCTTGTTCAATTCTTCTGAGACTCCCCATATTCAGCTTGGAAGTCTAATGTATTATAAGCCTAACATTTATCATGAGCCAGTCTGGCAGTACCTGTGGGCAGGAGAAGCAGAGTTACGATTTCAGATCTAGAACAAAAAACAAAGAAAAAAACAGCACATGAAACAGGCCCTTCGGCCCAACGAGCCCACCCTGCCACCCTGATGTTCCACCTCTACCCGTGATCCCTGTCTATGTTTATAGATCTATGGATTAAAAACCAAATTTGAGACAATTTAGGGAGAATTTGTTTTGCCAATTAGCCTAAGAGCACATCTTTGGGATGTGGGAGGAAACCGGAGCACCCGGAGAAAACCCACGCAAGCACGGGGAGAATGCGCAAACTCCCACAGACACAGGCCCAAATCCATGTATCTGCACAGCACAGCGATAGTCACTGAGCTGTCGTGTTGCCCATCAAATGGTCCAGGTCAAGCGTACACTAACGACGTGAAGCACTAGGATACTCTTGAAAAAAATCCAAGAGCAGCCCTCTCACGACCCATCGCGTGTATGCCCCTTGTTAGATAACAAGATGGACCAAAGCACCTGTAGGATAAAAACAAGTACATCAATATCATCATCTATTTACACACTTCCCAGGGACTCCCAAGGCTCATGATCCCTATTTTAAATCAGTTTTCTATACCCCTCCATTCCCATTCTGTTCATGTGCCCATCTAAGTATTTCTTAAATAACTCCAGAGTGCCTGCCTCCACCACTTTACTTGGCAGCGCATTCCATACCCCCACCACTCTCTGTGTGAAAAAACTCTCTCTAGCATCCAAATTATACCTTACCCCCCTCACCCTAAGCCCGTGACCCCTCGTGCTATTTGAGTCCATCCTAGGAAAAAGCTTAACCCTGTTTACTCTATCTATACCCCTCATAATTTTGTACACCTCTATTAGATCTCCTCCAAGTCTACGTCTTTCTAAGGAAAACAGTCCCAATTTATTTAACCTCTCCTCGTAACTCAGACCTTCCATACCAGGCAGCATCCTGGTAAACCTCCTCTGCATTCTCTCCAGAGTCTCCACGTCCTTCAGGTAGTAAGGCGACCAGAACTGGACGCAGTATTCCAAATGAGATCTAACCAATGTTTTATACAACTGCAACATTAAAGGCCAGCTCTTGTACTCTATTGCCCCTTCCTGTAAAGGCTAGCATACCATATGCTTTCTTCACAACCTTCTCCACCTGCTGTGCCACCTTCAGAGACTTATGCACCAGCACCCACAGGTCCCTCTGCATTTCTATACTCTTAAAAGGTGTACCCTTTATCATATACCTCCCCACTACATTCTTTCTCCCAAAATGCATCACCTCGCATTGATCAGGATTGAATTCCATCTGCCATCTATCTGCCAGCCTCTCGATGTCCTGCTACATCGCGTGACAATGCTCCTCACTATCCGCAAGTCCAGCCATCTTTGTATTGTCTGCAAACTTGCTGATCACTCTACTTACTCACTCTTCCAAGTCGTTTATATATATTACAAATAGAAGAAGTCCCAGTACCGAGCCCTGCGGCACACCACTAGTGACCAACCTCCAGCTAGAAAAACACCCCTTCACTATTACTCTCTGTCTCCCATTACCAAGCTAGTTACTTATCCATCTAGCTACCTGTCCTTGTATCCCATGAGCCTTGACTTTTTCAACTAACCTCCCATGAGGGAATTTGTCAAACGCCTTACTGAAATCCATATAGATGACATCAATGACTCGCCCTTCGTCCACCGTTTTCGTCACCTCCTCAAAAAATTCTACCAGATTTGTAAGGCACGACCTCCCCTTAACAAAGCCATGCTGCGTATCCCTAATCAGATCGCAACGCTCTAAGTGCCTAGACATCCTATCTCTAAGAATCCCCTCCAACAGCTTCCCTACCATTGACGTCAAACTCACTGACCTATAATTTCCAGGGTTATCCCTACTACCCTTTTTAAACAACGGTACAAAATTAGCTATTCTCCAGTCCTTTGGGACCTCACTTGTGTCCAAAGAAGAGACAAAAGATTTGTGTCAGAGGCCCAGCAATTTCACCACGCACCTCCCCAAGCAGCCTGGGATAAATGCCATCAGGCCCTGGAGATTCGTCAGTTTTAATGCTACCTAGAAGCTCTAACACTTCCTCCCTCGGTATGGATATTTCTCTCAACTGGTCCACAGCTCCCTCAGAGACAGGAGCTGTCAACAAGCCCCTCTCCTTCGTAAATACCGATGCAAAGTATTTATTCAGGATCTCCGCCATTCCCTCGGGCTCTAAGCACAGTTCCCCTCCTCTGTCCCTAAGAGGTCCGATTTTTCCTCTAACCACCCTTTTATTCCTAATATAGGAGTAAAAAGCCTTTGGATTTTCCTTAATCCTATCTGCCAAAGTCATTTCATGCCCCCTTTTTGCCCTTCTAACTCCCTATTATGACAAAAGTTCATTGTCCTGAATCATTTCTCTCTCTACAGATGCAACTAGATCTGCTGAGCATTTCCAATATTTTTTGTTTTTATTTCTGATTTTGAGTACATATCTTGCTTTCTCGTTTATCTTTTTCGCATTTCATTTTAATCTCTTTATCTTTAATTATCCAAGGAAGCTCCAGCACTGGGTGCTCTTCCTTTTCCACTTCATAGGAATGTGTCTGATCTATTACCAAATTTTGAAAATCTTCCATACACATTTACTTGCCAATTTCTGATTCCAATCCACATGGGCCACATCCTTTTCAACTCACTGAGTTCCCCTCAACCAGTAGAGTATTTTAATATTCGATTGTTCCTTGTCCTTTTCCACAATTGCTCAAAATAAATGATATTGTGATCAATCTCCCCAAATAATCTCCCATTAAAACAAATGGAGTTAAGTCATACATTAACCATGCTGCAGTTGAATTACAGGTTTAAGGCCCTAAAAAGCCTATTTCTGGTGGTTTCTACACTGCAGCTTAATTCTGCAGAACTGGGAACGTTCCAGGCAGAGAAGGCATCTTGTGCAAAGACATGAAGAAGCAAATCCACGACTCACTGAAAGCCAAAGAGAATGGCCCTGCATGTTGTTTTTACAGACTTGGTCAAATCAACAAATATTTTTTCTAGTTACTTCAATTTGTTCGTTGAAAAACTAACATTTTCATTTGTTCAATCATTTTATTTTGAGTACAGTTGTTAAAACAAGTTTTTTTTCTAAAAAGGACAGAGGATACTGTAGACTTCTGTCTCTGAGTGGCATTTAATAGATACCTTTTTTTGCAAATGAATAACAATGGACTGAAACTTCATCATATTTGGAAAGGATTGATGGTGTCACCAAGACAAAAAGAGGCAAAGTTGTCAGATGTCAGAGCCAGCTGACACTCTCCACAGAAAAAATAAAAAATAAAATTGTATCATCCTTTTTATGTTCAATAGGTTCAATTCAAAGGACTTAGAAGCTTCCCTGTGATAGACAAAGCATGTGGTTAGTTTGTTTCTTCCTGGAGTACGTTGCCAAAGATTATTGTCTGAGAAACCAGTCCACTGGATGATCAGGAAACTTTCCTACTTCTTAATACATGCCGTAGGCATGTTGGAAGAATTTACAAGGATTATAATCGACTTTTTCCTTAATGCTGGCCTTTCCTTTCTTGGAGGAATGGATCAGATGACTATGCATGGCCACTACTCCCTGAAGTGGGATTCTAATGCAGAACATCTAGCTTTGAGGCAGGGATGTGAACCACTGTGCCACAAGACCTCGAATTTCACCGTAACTTTTTTGCAGTCTTGATATAAGCCTACTTTGACGAATAAATAATTAACTTTAAATCATTTAAAAGTCAGCATTCCAAAAAGATGTCCCACTGTAACAGAACCATACTGGTTGACCTTTCCAAATGTGAAGAAGTTTCACACAATTTTTATTCATTTGCACAAAAAAAACTACCCATTAAATGCCACACATTGACTCCATCCTAGGAAAAAGCTTAACCCTGTTTACTCTATCTATACCCCTCATAATCTTGGACACCTCTATTAGATCCCCTCTAAGTCTACGTCTTTCCAAGGAAAACAGCCCCAATTTGCCTAACCTCTCCTCATAACTCAGACCTTCCATACCAGGCAGTATCCTGGTAAACCTCCTCTGCACTCTCTCCAGAGTCTCCATGTCCTTCTGGTAGTAAGGCGACCAGAACTGGAAGCAGTATTCCAAATGAGGTCTAACCAACATTTTATACAACTGCAACATTAAAGGCCAGCTCTTGTACTCTATTGCCCCTTCCTATAAAGGCTAGCATACCATATGCTTTCTTCACAACCTTCTCCACCTGCTGTGCCACCTTCAGAGACTTGTGCACCTGCACCCCCAGGTCCCTCTGCGTTTCTATACTCTTAATAGGTCTACCCTTTTTCATGTACCTCCCCACTACATTCTTTCTCCCAAAATGCATCACCTCTCATTTATCAGGATTGAATTCCATCTGCCATCTATCTGCCCAAGCTACCAGTCTAACTATGTCCTGCTTCATCACCTGACAATGCTCCTCACTATCCGCAAGTCCAGCCATCTTTGTATCATCTGCAAACTTGCTGATCACTCCACTTACTCACTCTTCCAAGTCATTTATATATATTACAAATAGAAGAGGTCCCAGTACCGAGCCCTGCAGCACACCACTAGTGACCAACCTCCAGCTAGAGAAACACCCTTCCACTATTAATCTCTGTCTCCTATTACCAAGCCAGTTACTTATCCATCTAGCTACCTGTCCTTGTATCCCATGAGTCTTGACCTTTTCAACTAACCTCCCATGAGGGACTTTGTCAATCGCCTTACTGAAATCCATATAGACGACATCAACGGCTCGCCCTTCGTCCATCGTTTTCCTCACCTCCTCAAAAAATTCTACCAGATTCGTAAGGCACGACCTCCTCTTAACAAAGCCATGCTGAGTATCCCTAATCAGATTGCAATGCTCTAAGTGTCTGTACATCCTATCTCTAAGAATCCCCTCCAACAGCTTCCCTACCACTGACGTCAAACTCACCGGCCTATAATTTCCAGGATTATCTCTACTATCCTTTTTAAACAACGGTACAACATTAGCTATTCTCCAGTCCTCTGGGACCTCACCTGTGTCCAAAGAAGAGACAAAGATTTGTGTCAGAGGCCCAGCAATTTCACCTCGCACCTCCCTAAGCAGCCTGGGATAAATGCATCAGGCCCTGGAGATTTATCAGTTTTAATGCTACATAGAAGCTCTAACACTTCCTCCCTCGGTATAGATATTTCCTTCAACTGGTCCACAGCTCCCTCAGAGACAGGAGTGATCAACAAGCCCCTCTCCTTCGTGAATACCGATGCAAAGTATTTATTCAGGATCTCCGCCATTCCTTGGGCTCTTAGCACAGTTCCCTTCCTCTGTCCCTAAGAGGTCCAATTTTTCCTCTAACCATTCTTTTATGCTAACATAGGAGTAAAAAGCCTTTGGATTTTCCTTAATCCTATCCGCCAAAACCATTTCATGCCCCCTTTTTGCCCTTCTAAGTCCCCGCTTGAGCTTCCTCCTACTCTCTCTGTATTCCTCCAACGCTGTTTCCGTTCCCAACTTCTTCGACCTATCATACGCCTCTCTTTTCTTCCTAACCAAGTCCTCAATATCCCTAGTGATCCACGGCTCTCTAATCCTATCTATCCCATCCTTCCTCTTAGCCGGCACATATCTTTCTTGCAACATTTTCAGTCTTCCCTTGAAAGAGTCCCACATGCCTAGCTTTCAGTGAGTCGTGGATTTGCTTCTTCATGTCTTCTGCGCAAGATGCCTTCTCTGCCTGGAACGTTCCCAACATTTTATAAATATCAATTCGTTTTCTGTTAAACATTCAATAACCTTTCTTTTTAAGTGCTGTATTGTATCTGCAGCTAATGATTAAACAGGTGTGGAGCCTAATACCTGCCCATATCGATTTATGTTCAGCAGTCTTTATGCTCCTCCTCTGTGATTATGCATGTCTCAATAATAAAACTTTATTCTTAATTATTGTCTTTTCTATAGGAAAGTACTCTATTGATAAAACTATTACTCAGTGTAATGTTCTAAATATGATGGTTTAAATACCAAAAATAAAAAAGGTAACAAAATTACTTAAATGTTACTTAAAATTTTTTAAATTACTGAATGTACTCAAATAGAGATGATAACTTTACAAATCTGACTAATGGAAGACGTAGTGGGATGAACAACACGATCCTGAAAAGATGGGTGGAAGAAGGTTCCATTTACTGGTCTCAATGGGGATTCTAATCCCCAATTCGTGCAGGTATGTGCATGGGGTACGAACTGCTAGGCAATGAGTCCCATCCCAGAGAAGCAGGTAAGTTTGAGAGTGCTGAGGACTAGCACTCCTGTTCCTAAAGGCCCATAAACAGTGCCGTAAATGCACTTAACTTTTCCTCAATGCTGGCCTTTCATCTCTTGAGCCGTCTCATTTCAAGAGACCTGGAAAAACTGGCCAGCCAATGTCAGACTTGAAGGGGAAGGTAAACAAGAGGCAACAAAGCCTCAATAAAGTATTAAAGGATGGCACCTGGGCAATACCCACCGGGCACCTGAGGAATGCCCATTGGGCAGTGCTGGAGTGGGGCTAATGGGGAAGGAATCAGTGGGGGAGAGGCCAGTGGATTAATGGGGGAGAGGTTTCGTTGCCACTCTTGGGAATCAGTTGGCTTCTCATCCCTGTCTTGCCTCCTTAAAACATTGATAAGCAGGTAGGGATTGGGTGTGAGATGATGGCCGGGATTTTACCATTGTGTTGCGCCCGTTTTCGGGTGTGATATGGTTGTAAATTGGAGTGTAAAGTGAATAGCACAACTGGTGCTGGTTTTTGCGACCAGCACCATTTTACAAGCACAGGATCTCTGGTGCGATCAGCCTCTTGTTGGAAATGGCTGACTGGCAGGTTACTGTATAAATATTTATTGAAATAAACATTTAGATGTCAATAGCGAGTCCGACTTTCAATTTCTGGCTCGTCTGCCTTATAACCTCTCCGGGAAAGGTTCATGCTGGCAAGGAATAGATATGCTCCCTGCGAATGGGAGTTGACTTGCCTTGTCAGTGGAACCGGAGGATACCTGGGAGGCCGAGGGCACGGTGAAATGTACCTTGGGCCATGCCATTCTGGCACCTTTGCAATGCCCACTGGGCACCTGTGCAATGAGGGAAGGACCAGTGGGGGAGAAGCCAGTAAAGGCAGGCCTAACAGAGAGAAGGATCTCGCTGCAGCAATAGGTGGGAGAAGGGCAGGGGGCCGCGATTGGTTGGTGATCAGTGAGGGAGAGTGGGTTTACAATTGGTTTGGGGCATGGGGAGAGTAGCTTCAGGTCACCTCAGACTTCCTACTGTGTTTACCTCAGTCCAACACCGGCATCTCTACATCATGAGTAGGGGCCTGACAGCTCTCTCCGTCTGTCAGATTCCCTACTAGTGCTAATATGCATGCGCAGCACCAGAGGCATGCACATGTGTACTGCCTCCCCCTGCAAGCTTTCGGGCGTGTTAAGCCCCATCCACAGCTTCTGCAGCTAGCAACAAGCTCACTCAGAATTTTGCAGCCAGGTGCGTATGGAGGGGCCTAAAGATGGGCCAAAAAGGCAGATCTGAAACTCTCCCAGTTTCAGGTCCACCAGTACTTAGACAAAAAATAGCAAAAACCACCCTGTAAAAAGAATTATATCTCACCTGTCTTCAACTCACCCATTTTCTGGGTCAAAATTCATCCCAATGCTGCCATTTAGATTAAAATAAATTAGAGCTGAAAATTCTATTCTCTATTTGCTTTATATTTTTCTGCAAATGACTTTAAATTATTTTTAAGCTACTATCCTTATAAATAAGTCTTTTTTTGAACTCTGCACCAAAAAAAGCTTAATCTTAATAACCAATTGTTAGACGTAGCCACCAAAGTTTCAATATTTGTTTTTCATTTGGAAAGTATATGGATCCTAATTGTTCGTGTGGCTGAGTTTAAATGAAGCTCACATTGATCTCAAATATATATTTATTTCTTCTGGGTAGACATTAATACAAATGTATAAGTCACCACCTTTTGACAGTCAAAGAATAAAATTATTTTTGGGTATGTTAGCAAAAACGATACTGATGAATTCCCCTGATTCAAAACATCATTCTCTTTTTATAGCAAATCTCTTGTTGCTCAGTAGTTTGTTTTTTCAGAATTATTTCCAATGAACCATCTGCATGCTTTCCCAGTGACTGCAAAATCTTTTGGAGAAACTTTAGAATTAAGGAAAGACATATGGAATGTAATTTAAAGAACATTTAAAATGACTATCTTGTTATGGACAGGAAGGAATTTAACTTAACCAGCCCTGATTTCTCCACTCAACTAATGTCTCAAACAGAAAGCAGAAATACTTTTGTATTCTATAGCTCTATTCTATAGAAAGAAAGTATTCCAGTTATCTTCTTTACAACTTTATCTACCTGCACTGCTATCTTTAGGGACCTGTGCACTTGCACGCCAAGATTTCTCACTTCCACGACCCCGCTCAGTATATTTTTGTTTATTGTGTATTCCCATTTACTGTTTGACCTCCCTATTACGTATCAGAATGGAACGCCATCTGCTACTTTCCTGCCCATTCCATCAACTTTTCTATATCGTTTTGGAGCTTACTGTTATTCTCTGCAATGTCCACCACACAGCCAATTTTTGTGTCATTTGCAAATTTCCCAATCATGTCCCCCCACCATAGAACCATACAACATTACAACATAGAAACAGACCTTTTGGCCCTTCTTGGCTGTGCAGGACCATTTTTCTGCCTGGTCCCACTGACCTGAACCTAGACCATGTCCCTCCACACCTCTCTCATCCATGTACCTGTCCAAGATTTTCTTAAATGTTAAAATTGAGCCTGCATTTACTACTTCATCTGGCAGCTCATTCCACATTCCCACCACTCTCTATGTGAAGAAGCACCCCCCCTCAACATTCCCTTTAAACTTTTCCCACTTCACTCTTAACAACCCCCCATGTCCTCTAGTTTTTTTTCCCCTAGCCTGAGAAGAAAAAGCCTGCTTGCATTCATTCTATCTGTACCCATCATAATTTTATATACCTCTATCAAATCTCCTCTCATTCTTCTACGCTCCACAGAATAAAGTCCTAACCTATTCAACTTTTCTCTGTAACTCAGTTTCTCAAGTCCTACAACATCCTTGTAAACCTTCTCTGCACTCTTTCAATGTTATTAAAGTCTTTCCCGTAATTAGGTGACCAAAATTGCACACAATACTCTAAATTTGGCCTCACCAATATCTCATACAACCTCAACATAACATTCCAACTCTTATACTCAATACTTTGATTTATAAAGGCCAATGTACCAAAAGCACTCTTTACGACCCTATCTACCTGTAATGCCAGCTTTAGGGAATTATGTATCTGTATACCCAGATCCCTCTGTTCTACTGCACTCTTTAGTGTCCTACCATTTACCTTGTATGTTCTACCTTGGTTTGTCCTTCCAAAGTGCAACACCTCACACTTGTCTGCATTAATTTTTCAGCTCATTTCTCTAGCTGGACTAAGTCCCTCTGCAAGCTTTGAAAACCTTCCTCATTGTCCACTATATCTTCAATCTTTGTATCATCAGCAAATTTGCTGATCCAGTTTACCACATTAACTTCTAGATAATTGATATAGATGACAAACAATAATGGACCCAGCACTGATCCCTGTGGCACACCATCAGGCACAGGCCTCCACTCAGAGAAGCAATCCTCCACTACCACTCTCTGGCTTCTTCCATTAATCAATGTCTAATCCAATTTACTACCTCTCCATGTATACCTAGTGACTGAACCTTTCTATCTAACCTCCCATGTGGGGCCTTTGTCAAAGGCCTTACTGAAGTTCCCACATTCAAGTCCAAATCATTAACATATAAAACAAATAGCAGGTGTCTCAACACCTAGTCCTATGGAACATCACTTGAAACAGTTTTCTATTCACAAGGCAGCCAGCATTACCCTTTGTTTTCTGTTACTAAGCCAGTTTTGGATCCAATTCATCACATTGCCCTATATCCCATGTACTTTTACATTTTTGACCAATCTGCCATGTGGAACCTTCTCAAGTGCCTTACTAAAATCCATGCATACAAAATCCGTTGCACTACCCTCATCAATTCTCCTTGTCAATTTCTCAAACAATTCAATCAAATTAGTAAGGCATGACCCTCCCTTAACAAAACATGCTGACCATTCCTGACTAGACATGTCTTTCTATGTGACAGTTCATCTGATTTTTCAGGCTTAATATTAATAATTTTGCCACTACCTAAGTAAGACAAATTGTCCTATAATTGTTTGGCAATTCCTTCATAACTTTTCAAACAATGGAACCACATTTGCATTCCTCCAGCCCTCCAGCATTTCACCTGTGTTTGGTGAAGGTTGAAGAATAATCTTCAGAGCATCTGTTATTTCCTCCCTGGCCTCTTTCAACACCCTGGGAAATAATCCATCCAACCCTGGTAACGTTTCCACTTTTAAGGATTCCAACTCCTCTCACACTTCCTCTCTTGTTATGATTACTTTATCCAATATTTCACACTGCTCCTCTGGAATTATTATATCGGCATCAACCCTTTCTTTTGTGAATAAAGAAACAAAATCTCATTTAAAACTCTTCCCATATCCTTTGTATTTTCACAGAAGTTCTCTTCCTCATCTCTGATAGGTCTCACTTTTTCCTTAACTAACCTTTTTGCTCTTTATAAACAGGTAAAACATCTTTGGGTTTTCCTTAATCTTGCTTATTAATATTTTTCCATGTTCTCTTTTTGATTTCTTTATTTTATTTTTCACTTGATCCCTGTACTTTCTACACTCTTTTAGGCTATGTGCAATGTTGAGTTTTTTGTGATGATCATAAGCTTTCTTTTTCTATTTAATCTTTTGTATTTTTCTAGACAACCATGTGGTTTTAGATCTGATGGTTCTTATGATACCATTCCTATTTTTCGAGGAGACATGAATGCTTTGTATCTTAAGGATCTCACTTTTCAGTCTCCCACTGGTTCACCACTGATTTATCCTTAGTGATCTTGTAACCAGTCTATCTCAGCCAAATCATTTCTAAGTTTGTAAAATTTGCCATTCCCCCAGTTTAAAATCTTTACTCTGTATTTATCTTGGTCCTTTGTGGTCACTATCTTCAACATGGTTAGCCGTTGTCACTTCCCCCAAATACTCATCTTCATTTTCCAAGACTAAATCCAGAATTGCATCTCTTGTTGGGCTCATCATGCATTGCTTAAAAGAATTACTGGATGCAGTACATGATGTTTTTCATCCTTATTTTGGGAGAGTTAAAGTCTACTACTATTATTGCCCTATTATTCCTACAGGAAGAAACTTAACTATATATATGATTTTCTATCTCCCTCCCACTATTTGGGAAGCTGTAGTAGTGTGACTGCTCCATTTTTGTTCATAAATTTTGGTGTGATTCAATTTCTATTAATAACCCTGCAACAAATTCAAGATAGGGTGAACTCAGTGGGTTATTTTATTCATACACACAAAATGTGTGAAGGGATGTCATTATATATTCATACAATAAGAGATTGAGAAAAAAAGATTTACAGGGCAAAGACCACTGAGCAAAGAATTGTTTTTGACATGAGCCCTGAGTCCAGAATTAAAGTCCAGTACTGTATTCCTTTACTGAGGTAAGCAGGCTTAAAACAGATATTGGATAATACATTTTTCCATAAGAAATGACTTCCATGATGAGATAGGCACATAGATAAAATAGTTTGCTGAACGTCTATACTATCTTGCTGAAGTTCCAATAAACATAGCATAGATGGAGACCAGACATTCAAACCTGGGCAGAAACTTTCTTAGGGTGCAGCTGCTTGATAGATGGAAGATGGCAGACTGATTTGCATTACAGTAATTCAAAATAACTGGTTTTCCCAGCTGGGGGCAGGGGCAATGGGTACATGTCACTTGACTCCCACCTCTCCACTCTGGGTTTTGTCTGGGCTCCAGAGATTGTTAATGTTTCAACCATTCAGAATTTGAAAGGAAGACTGCAGAGCTCAAACTAGTAGATTCCATTGGCAGGCTGGACTAATAAGATGTAGATAACCATGTATTTGAATTTCATTTTTGTTAGCATCACTCAGAAATAACATGTTGCAAATTTCTTTGCTATTGCCAGATAAGCTGCGATTTTGCAAAGGTCACACAAAGCCATGGCTTCAATCATTTTAAACATTGTCCACTTCGAAAATTTTAGGAATTAGCCACGATGATATAAATATATACATTTCATAAAAATATAGTGAGGGGTTCATATGTTCACTTTCTGTAATCTAAAATTAGTTTGATCACATACTGACAAGAGTGATAATATTTTTTAAAAAGTTAAACTTCTGGTTGAAAAGATAACAAGTTTTATGTTCTAAAACATTTACAATAATAAATGACTAAAATTAGTTCTATTGAATAAACCCATTTTCATTTTGTCAACAACTTATACTTCAAAATGCTTCCCTTTTATATTTACCCTACATGTACTTCCAAAGGAATTGCAGTCTGTATAACAAACAGTCCACAAGATGCTCCCAGATTCCAATGTGTTCACATTTTCCTGTTTGCTGAATAGTAACTTTGAGTGACTGCATCCAGGTGCTTCCCTTAGTTTTCAAAGAGTTTCCTAAATCTAGTAGATTTAGTGAAATCCTTCCTGATGATACTTTCCCTCTGGCTAAGTCAGAAAAAATCTCCTAAAATTCTTAGATGGCTACAAGATTATTTCTTCAACCAGGAATTGTCTCATGTTGCAGCCACTGTAGTAGTTGCAAACTCAAGCAGCCTCTTCTCTTTGTTGGCTGCACAAAACTGATGTCCATTTGTGATATTCAGAAGCCTACAACATACTCTTAAAATGGCTTATTCTGAAACTTTCCCTGTGGCAATCTGAATTGCATGAGCCTTGTATCTGGGTATATATGCTGATAAACTATCCTTGAGAAGCCAATGTTCTTTAATATTAGTAGTATAAAAAGACAAAGGAACATGGATTTGCAAAGGGGAAATCATGCTTGACAACTCTATTGGAATTCTTTGAAGTTGTAATTAGGAGAGTTGAACAAGGAGAATTGGTGGATGTGCTATATTTAGACTTTCAGAAGGCTTTTAACAAGACCCACATAGCAGACTACTATGTAAAATTAAAGCACATGGGGTTGCAGGTAGTATCTTGAGATGGATTGAAAGCTGTTTAGCAGATAGGAAGCAAAGAGTTGGCATAAATGGTTATTTTTCCAATTTATAGGCAGTGACTAGTGGGGTACCACAGGGATCTGTGCTAGGACCCCACCTGTTCACATTATATATTACTGATTTGGAACAGAGAACTAAATGTATTATCTCCAAATTTGTAGATGAGACAAAATTGGTTGGGAGGGTGAGCTTTGAGGAGGATGTACAGATTCAGACAGGCTGAGTGAGTGGGCATGTGCAAAGCAGATGCAATATAATTTGGATAAATGTGAGGTTATCCACTTCAGTAGCAAAAATAGGAAAGCAGATTATTATTTTAATGGATATAAATTGAGAGAAGACTTTGGTGTCCTTATGCACCAATTCCTTAAAGTAAGTATGCTGGTACAATGGGCAGTAAAGAAGGCAAATGATTGGCTTTCACAGGAAGAGTATTTGAATATAGAAATTTTACTGTTTTACTACAATTGTATACAACTGCACCTGGAATATTGTATGCAGTTTTGGTGTCCTTAGCTGAGAAACGATGCCCTTGCTATAGAGCAGGGGCCTCCAAACTACGGCCCACAGCCACATCCGGCCCACAGCCATTCCTGTTGCTGAAAACACTCCTGTGTTTGGAAGCCTGCCGCTGACTCAGGATCTGGACACGGGGACGGAAGTCACAGCCAGACATTTGCTGCGGTTCTGTGCGCTGTTGGATGGACCCATGGGAATCTCTGCCCTCTTTACCAGCTATTGTCCAATCAGAGCTGCCATCCTATGACTGACAGTTCATTGAACAAATCAGCAATTGAGACATCTGTTATCCAATTGTCACTCTGCATTGGCTGAGTGATAGCTGCTTTATCCAATCCGTAAGCTTCCTCTGTTTGAAATGAGTGAGAACAATGACATGGATGGCAGCAATTCAGACCAATTTAGTTATGGAAGGAAGAAAGAAAAGTGGCCAGTGAGTGCCGACTGTTTAATGAAGGTGTAAAGTACTTCTTTGTACAAGCAGGTGATAAAGCCTTGTGTGTCATATGCAACGAAACTTGCAGTTTTGAAGGAGTACAATGTACACCAGCACTATGAGACCAAATATAAACCACATTATTTCCAATTCACAGGAACACAACATTTGGAAAACTTTGAATCAATGCAGTGCAGGTTGCTTTCCCAACGAGCTTTTTTTTAATGCGGAAAATAACTGAAAATGAAGCTTTAACCAGAGCCAGTAACAAACTAGCTTATGTGTTGGCTAAAAGAGGAAAGCCATTCACTGATGGCGATCTCTTCAAAGAGTGTATAATGGAAACAGTGGAAGGGTTATACCCAAAAAAAGCAAATCTGTTCAAAATTATCAGTCTTGCACCAAATACTGTTGCTTGTAGAATTGAGGGTATAGGAAGTAATATATTTCATCAAATTGCAGACAAAGCAAGAAACTTTCAGTTGTATTCTCTCGTACTTGATGAATTGATTGATTTTGTGACACATCACAACTCTTAGTAGTCATCCATGGCATGGATAGTGAATATAATGTGACACAAGAATTAGCATCAGTGCATAGCAAGCATACACAGTAACTGGAGAAGTCATCTTTAAAGAATTGCAAAATACTGTGTTAGAATATAGCCTGGAGTGGAATAAATAACAATGCGTGACAACTAATGGAGGAAAGAACATGTCTGGGGTGAAGAAAGGTTTGGTTGGACAAATCACAAAAGCTTGTGAGGTTGGTGGATTCTCAAAGCCCATGTTTCTGCATTGCATGATCCATTAACAAGCACTTTGCGGAAAATATGTGGATATGTCTTGCATTCTGAAACCTGTTGTTTCAATGGTAAATTTCATTTTGATCTCAGGGGCTTAATCATCGCCAGTTCTGTGATTTTCTGAAAGAAACTGATTCTAAGTTCAATGACTTACTTTATTATACAGCAGTTCGATAGCTTAGTTATGGAAAGGTTCTATCACGGTTCTTTCAGCTCAGAGAGGAAATTGATTCCTTTCTTACAGAGAAGAATCGACCTGAACCATTTTTATCAAACACTGACTGGCTTTGGAAATTGGCATTTTTGCAGACGTGACAGGCCATATGAATCAATTGAATCTGAAGTTGCAAGGTGAAACAAATTTGATTTGTGATCTATTCATGCATGTTAAAGCATTCAGGGCAAAACTGATACTATTTCAAGGACAGCTGGAAGTTCACAACTTGGTTCATTTTTCATGTTGTGAAAAATTTCATGAAAAAAGTAAAGCAGAATTTCCTCCTTCATTTGCAACAGAAATCACTAAAGATTTGCAAAAACAATATCAGGAACAATTTTCTGATCTTAATGGAAACACAGATGAAATAAAGCTGTTTCAAAATCCATTTGACAGTAATTTTGGAACAATCCCAAGTTGGTTTCAAATGGAAGTTATTGATCTCCAATCAGATGACATGCTGAAAAAACAAATACAAAGAAGGAAATCTGATCCAATTTCATAAATCTTTGCAGCCTGAGCAGTTTCCAAATTTGAAGCAATTCGCTTGTGGATTTGTATCAGTTTTTTGGTACAACATACTTGTTTGAATGAACATGTTTAAAAATAAAGTAAGTCAAGTCCAAATATCGAGCAAATTTATCTGAAGAGCATTTGAAGTCCATTCTAATAATTGGTTCCTCAAGCTTGAAACCTCAGTTCAGCAATATTTTGCAATTAAAAAAGCAGTTCCATCATTCCCATTAATCTTGTGCAAAACTTCATGATTTGTTGGTTACGATTGAAAGCTCCAATTGCCAGAATTGTGTAGAAAGGTGCAGTTTGAATTTAGTTTTGTTCGGCCTCAATTAATGTTTCAAGTTTATTTTGAAATTTTTGACTTTGTTTTACTGAAATTCTTTCTTAGGCATGTTTATTTTTCTTATTGGGTGCCACAAAATTGGGCAAATTCTCATTTCAGATTAACATTTGTAAAATTTCAGTAAATAAAATTCATTTAAAAATGAATAGCCTGCTTTTCTCATCTGCAGTTATTTTGTCAGAGCATTTGCTAATATTTGACATTAATGTTATAATGTTACTCATTATATATCATTTCTCACTGTAAGCACGGCATTGTTTCTTTGTAATTGTCATATTTCTCTTTTGTTCTGAATTGTATCATGTTGATTACAAAAATGATCCAAATAAAACTTATTCATTCATTTAAATTTCATTCATTCAGTTATAAAACTAATTTTTTTCTTTGGCCCTCGAAAGTGTGTAAAATATATTATGTGGCCCTTGTACTGAAAAGTTTGGAGACTCCTGCTATAGAGTGTGTGCAGCGCAGGTTTACGAGGCTGATTCCTGAGATGGCAGGTCCCTCATATGAGGTGAGAGTAAATTGGTTAGAATTATATTCATTGGAGTTTAAAAGAGTGTGAGGAGACCTCATAGAAACTTATAAAATTTTAACATGGTTGGACAGAGTAGATTCAGAAAGAACATTCCCAATTGTGGGGAGGTCCAGAATTAGGAGTTATAGTTTGAGGATAAGGGGTAAACCTTTTAGAGCTCAGGAAGGAAAAATTTCTTCATCCAGAGAGTGATGAATCTGTGCAATTCACTACCACAGAAAGTAGTTGAGGCCAAAACATTGTGCGATTTCAAGAAGAAATTAGATATAATTCTCGGGGCTAAAGAATCAAGGGATATGGTGAGGGCAGAAGGGGGGTGGGGGAGGAAGCTGAGATCAGGATATCGACAAAGGGTCAGCTGGACTCCAAACATCAGTTTTTTTCCCTCCTTATAGATGCTGTCAGACCCGCTGAGATTTTCCAGCATTTTCCCTTTTGGCTTCAGATTCCAAGGTCCTCAGTAAATTGCTTTTATTTATTGATTTTGATGATCAGCCATGATCAAAATGAATGACAGAGTAGGATTAAAGGGCCAATTGGCCTATTGCTGCTTCTATTTTCTATGTAAATGAATTTGTTAAATCACAACTGTTTACAACTTAACATTCCCAACACTTTTTGGAACTCTGGAGACAACTGGCCTTAACTGTTAAGACGTGGGTTGTAGCCATTGTTTCCAGATATAAGTACCCTCCGCTGCCTTCACAGTAAAATACTCTGAGCCTTCTTTTGATCTCTAACAATCCAAATACCAAGGTTTCAAGGCAAATATCAGAACGGTTCACATGGCCCCTTCATTTTATTTTATAATTGAAGAGTCCCAAAACATAACAATCTCATATATTATTGTACATTACTGTAACATGGATTACCAGTAACTAGTTGAGTATTGACATGATATAAATAATAGGTGAGAATCTTTATATGAAGAAGTGTTTCTAAGGTAATAGTAGTGTTTATTTCTGACTGAAGGTGGCAGTATGTTGCTTTAGAAACTACTATGATATTACTTCTTGAGGAAATATAAAATCTAATTACATTTGTATAATGCCCAAATAAAGTGCTCGGAGAACTGATTTAGAATCAAGATTACAAGCTTTTGTAATGAAAAAACAGTGTGGGTAACATTTGGTTGGAAATAGGAGTAGGGATTGCCAGGGTTAGTATAGCTGAGGTAACAGCCTAATGACAAAATATGACAAGGAACACAATAGTTCATGTGCTGGTTCTGGGGAAAGGAAGAACAGGAGGAAGAAACTAGCTTTGAATAATGGTGATTTGGACATATATACATTCCTGTATTAAAACAAGATTATTTATGGAGATCAACACATTTTTAAGCAGAACTGGATCACCATCACTTGTCCTGGTTCCTCCATGCTGACGCTATCATTAAGAAAGTCCACCAATGCTTCTACTTTCTCAGAAGGCTAAGGAAATTTGGCATGTCCGCTACAATTCTCACCAACTTTTACAGACGCAACACAGAAAGCCATTCCTTCTGATCGTATTGCAACTTGATATGGCTCCTACTCTGTCCAAGACTGAAAAAAAACTACAAAAAGTCATGAACGAAACCAGTCCATCACACAATCTAGCCTCCCATTCATTGGCTCTGTCTATACTTCCTGCTGCTTTGGAAAAACAGTCAGCATAATCAAGGACCCCACGCACCCTGGACATACTCTCTTCCATTGGGAAAAAGATACAAAAATCTGAGAACACACACCAATTGACTCAAGAACAGCTTCTTTCCTGCTGCCATCAGACTTTTGAATGGATATACCTTGTATTAAGTTGATCCTCAGCTATGGCTTTTACACTGCATTCTGCATTCTCTCTTTTCTTTCTGTATGTGTGTTATGTTTTGTCTCTATAGCAGGCAAAAAATACTTTTCACTATATACTAATGTATGTAACAATAATAAATCAAATTCAGGTTAATTATAGGGTAGAGACCATGAGATGGAAATATGTATGCGTGGGATGGATTGATTTGATGAGCCAAATATATATTTTATTGAATACTTGCTTTCTTATTGTTAAAAACACAGACATAGAAACATAGAAAACAGGAACAGGAGGAAGTCATTCAGCTCTTTGAGTCTACTCTGCCATTCATTATGATCATGGTTGATGCTCTATCTCAACACAGTACTCCCATTCTCTCCCCTTGATCACTTTAGAGTCCAGAAATCTATTTCTTTCTTAAAAATATTCAGTGACCAGGCCTCCACAGCTTTCTGCGGAAGATATTTCCACAGGTTCACCACTCTCTGAATGAAGAAATTTCTCATCATGTCAATACTATTTGGCCTACCCACATATCCTGAGATTGTGATCCCTCCTTGTTCTAAAGTTGCCAACTATAGAAAATGTCACCCCTGCATCTGGTCTGGTCAGCCCTGTCAGAGTTTCACATGTTTCACTAAAATTCTCTTTCGTTCTTCGAAATTCAGTTGACCCAATCTCTCCTCATTCAACAATCCTGCCCTTCTGAGAATCTACTGAAACATCACTGACCTCCCTCCATGGCAAGAATATCCTTTCTTAAATAAAGAGACCAAAATTGCACACAATACTCCAGATGAGATCTCATCAAAACTCTGTATAGCTGCAGTAAGACATCCTTATTCCTGTTCTCAAGTGTCTTGCAATGAAGGCCAACATACCAGTTGCAATTTTACCACCATGCTCCCTGGAATTGAGGCACGTGCAGCTTGCAGAACTTCATCCTCTGTTGGCCTCGAGTGGGATCTTATGAACATCAGGTGGGCAAGGCAGTAAATTTCCGAAAACCATTTGCCTTCCTAACTGCTTGCTGCATTTGTGTGCTTGCCTTCTGGTGTACTGGGATACCCAGGTCTTTTTGTACATCAGCAATTCTCAATCTGTCATCACTTAAATAACACTCTGTCATTCAATTTTTCCTACTTCACACTTATCCATGTTAGCCTGCAGTTGCTATGTATTTGCCCACTCATTCAATTTGTTTAAATCAGCTCGAAGCTTCCTAACATGATCCTCACATGATCGAGACTTGGACAAGTTGCAGAGCTGGGCCGAGAGGTGGCAAATGGAGTTTAATGTGGAAAAGTGTGAGGTAATGCACTATGGCAGGAATAATAAATGTGTCGAGTATAGGGCTAATGGTAGGATTCTTAGTAGTCTTGATGAACAGAGGGATCTTGGTGTGTATGTGCATAGATCCCTGAAAGTAGGCAGTCAAGTCGAGAAGGTTGTTAAGAAGGCATATGGAGTCTTAGCTTTTATTGGTAGGAGGATTGAATTTCGGAGCCGCAACGTCATGTTGCAACTGTACAAAACTCTAGTGCGGCCGCACTTGGAGTATTGTGTGCAGTTCTGGTCCCCTCATTATAAGAAAGATGTGGAGGCATTGGAGAGGGTACAGAGGAGGTTTCCCAGGATGTTGCCTGGTATGGAGGGCAGGTCTTATGAAGAGAGGCTGAGGGATTTGAGGTTGTTTTCGTTAGAAAGGAGGTGGCTAAGAGGGGACCTAATCGAAACATATAAGATGATTAGAGGTTTAGATAGGGTGGACAGTGATAGCCTTTTTCCTAGGATGGAAAAAGCTAGCACGAGGGGACACAGCTTTAAATTAAGGGGTGATAGTTATAGGACGGATATCAGAGGTATGTTCTTTACCCAAAGGGTGGTTAGGGAGTGGAATGCCCTGCCTGCAGCAGTTGTAGATGCGCCAAGTTTGGTGGCGGTTAAGAGGTTAGTTGATAAGTATATGGAAGAGAAGGGAATGGTTTAGTTTGGAGGGCATTGCTTTTTATATTGGTCGGCGCAACATCGAAGGCCGAAGGGCCTGTTCTGTGCTGTAATGTTCTATGTTCTATGTTCTATGTTCACCACTTGCATTCCCAAGTTTTGTGTCATCACCAAACTTGAAAATGTTAATTTGATTCCCTCATCCAAATTATTGACATATAATGTAAATACCTGGTGCCCAGGTACCTTACAGGACCTCACTAGTCATCATTGGCAACTTTGAAAAAGATCCATTTGTTCCTATGTTATTTCCTGTCTACTAACCAATTCTCAGATCCATGCAAATATATTACCCCAGTTCCCTGTGCTTTGTTTTTGCACACTATCCTCTTATATTAGATTTTACCAAATGTTTGCTGAAAATCCAAATTCACCACGTCCTTTGATTCTCCCTTATCTATTCTGCTAATTAAGTCCTCAAAAAACTCGACTAGTTTTGTCAAACATGACTTTTATCACGTAAATCCATGTTGACTTTGTCTAATCCTGTTGATATTTTCTAAGTGCCCTGCTATCTCATTCTTTATAATGCATTTTCCCTACTTCTGATATTAGGCTACTGGCCTGAAATTTCCTGTTTTCTCTATCCCTCCTTTTTTAAATAGTGGGTTGCATTTGTTACCCTCTAACCTGTCAGGAGAGTAAAAGCAGAAGTATTTTGTAAAATGGATGCCAATTAGTTGGATATCGATGAAAAATTTATTATCTTTTTCTTCTATCGCCTGAGAAACACGCATTATTAATCTTATTCTCACAGCACTTTAGAAGTCTGTATTAAAAATTAAATGATTAAAAAATGCTTGAAAATGAGAAAAGTTATTTGTGTTCCAAATTACATTTCCAGCCTTTAACATATGTATTAATGGATTACTTATTCTTTTATTTCTCATAATAGGCTGTCTGCTTAAGTAATCTGGTTGGTTTCCAATAATACTGGTTTAGTTTTTATTAAAATTTATCTTGCTGATATTCAGATGAGTCTACTATTGGTAGTTACAGAACCAGATTTGACCAGTTACTTAATTTGCTAATCTCACCTTCTCTTCAGCAAAGCTTGATTAGCCTCACGAAAACTTAAATTTAAAATAATAAATTTAAGTTAAATTGCAAGCAATTAGTACCAGATTTTATGAAAAGTTGTCCCTAAGTTAATTTTATTTTAATTGGTTTAATTGGTTGGGACTGAAAAGAAATACCAGATTTTATAAGAGAAATTAACCCTCAAAATTTAACATTTCACTTCCTTACTCTCCAAATTCACAGTAATTCCATTCTGTACCAGCTGCATGCTACTATATTCTCTGTATGTATTCTCTAGCTTCACAATTCTCTGATATATTTGTGCTTTTCTAATTCTAGCCTCTTAAGCTTTTCCAATATTAATTGCTCCAACATTGATAGCCATGCTTTCTGCTGACTAAGTCCGAAGCTCTGGAACTATCCTGAAATTTCTGCCTCCTTTTCCTTCTTTCAGGCAATGTTAAAAAGGTCTTTATTTAACCAGGCTTATCTAGCTTGTTGTCAAGTTTTGCTTTCACAGCCCTGTGAATTCTTGGGGTGTTTTATTATGTTAATGGTGCTGTGCAAAGAAGAATGGATTCTCTCCCATTGAAGAAATGATCAACAGTAGACTCATCTGAACAGAGGTAGGTCTACTATCTAGTTAATGAACTGCACTATGGAGCTTCCTGAATTTCCTATTCATGTGGATTTTTGTTTTACAAAGCATGCAAAATAATTAGCATTGAGTTGCTGGAGAGGTTAATATTTTGTTTTAATGCTTTGTCATATTCACTAATTCAAAACTAAATTTGCTTGTTATTCAATGGCTTACTAGCATTTGACAGAATAAAAAAAATGAATATCTGAATATTGGTGCAGTACTTGAATTTACTCAGGAAAGGAGGATCAATGGCTTTCCTGATGATATTGTTAATAGTCCAATGAGTTAGCCAACAGATGGAGATAAAACAAAAACATTTGTTTTGGAGGTGATATAGTGAGGATTCACTTAGTTGGTCCCTGGGATGTAGGACTTGCCTATGATGAGAGGCTGAGTAATCAGAATACAGATACAAAAGTTCTTGAAAATATATGAAAAGACAGTGGCTAAGGCAAATATTAGTCATTTTAGAGCATAAGAAGGGGCATTGAATAATAGAAATGGCCAAGGCATTGAACAGATATTTTCTGTCCATCTTCATAGTTGGAAGACATAAATAATCTGCAAAGATTTGATGACAAGAAGGCTATGACCTTCCTAAGTGAGGACCTAGAAACGATCATTATCACTAAAGAAGCAGTGGTAGGTAAGTAACGGGGCTAAAGATAGACAAGTCTTCTGGCCCTGATGGAATTAATCCCAGGGTACTAAAAGAGATGGCGGGGGAAATAGCAAATGTACTCATGGTAATTTACCAAAATTCGTTGGACTCTGGGGCAGTTCCAGCAGATTAGAAAATAGCAAATATGACACTACTGTTTAAAAAAGGATTTAGAGAAAGAAAGATAATCATAAGCTGGTTAGCTTAACTTCTGTTGTAGGGCAAATGCTTGAATCTATCATTAAAGGAGAAATAGCAAAACATCTGGATAGAAAGTGTCCCATTGGGAAGACATAGCATGGGTTCATGAAAGACAGGTTGTGTTTAACTAATTTAGTGGAATTCTTTGAGGACATTATGAGCGCAGTGGACAACGGGAGACCGGTGGATGCAGACTACCTGGATTTCCAGAAAGTATTCTACAAGATGCCACACAAATGGCTGCTGAGTGAGATAAAGATCCACAGTATTACAGGTAATGTTTTAGCTTGAGAGAAGATTGGTTATCTAACAGAAAACAAAGAGTAGGGATAAATGGGTGTTTTTCTAGCTGGCGATCAGTAACTAGTGGTATGCCTCAGGGATCAGTATTGTTTACCACTTATGCAGATAATTTGGAGTTGGGGTCCAAGCGTAGTGTGTCAAAGTTTGCAGATAGCACAAAAATGAGTTGTAGAGCAAAGTGTGCACAAGACACTAAACATTTGCAAATGGATATAGATAGGTTAAAAGAGTGGGCAAGGGTCTGGCAGATGGAGTATAATGTTAGTAAATGTGAGTTCATCCATCTTGCTAGGAATAACAGCAAAATGGGCTTTAATTATTTAAATGATAAAATAAATGCAGCATGCTGCTGTGCAGAGACCTAGTGTCCTCATGCAAGAATCACAAAAAGTTGGTTTGCAGGTGCAGCAGGTAATGAAGAAGGCAAATGGAATTTTGTCCTTCATTGCTAGAGGGGTGGAGTTTAAAAACAGGGATGTAATGTTGCAGCTGTATAAGGTACAACTGTATAACTGTACGGTTTTGTGTACAGTTTTGGTCTTCTTACTTGAGAAAGGATATACTAGCACTGGAGGGGATGAAGAGGAGATTCGCTAGGTTGATTCTAGAGTGGAGAATATTGGCTTATGAAGAAAGTCTAAGTAGATTGGAAGTATGCTCATTGGAATTTAGAAGAATGAGAAGAGATCTTAGGGAAACATACAAAATTATGAAGGCAACTACAGCATTCACTTCCAGGCATGTGTCCGAGTTCCTATTCACTACCAAGTACACGCAGTATGAGTGTCTATGTTTGAAGCACCAACTGCTTGAACTGATTAGCCCTCAAACAGCACATGATGCACACCCCCAACTCTCGGCTCCCTATAACCCTAGCACTCAGTCCCGTCCCTCACTACACTCCACAGTCAGAACAAAAGAACAGCACAGTCACTGCAGGGAGTAGCCTAGCCAGCACTCCATTAAGGGTCCCATCCCAGGGGAACAGCACAATGGCTGCAGAGAATAGCATACCCAGTGCTCCTTTAAGGGCTCCACTCCACCCGACAGGGCCAGGGCACAGCTCCTGAAGATCTCCAGGAAACTCCACAAAGCAAGCAGCAAATTTCCAGACCCTGTCTCCAATCTCCCCAGCACTCCAGGGGCTGCAACTCCATAAAACCTACCTCCTTGCTCCTGTTGAATGTTGCCATGCCAACTCCCGACTTTACATAGCAGTATATATTTGACATCACACCAGAGAGATGGGAGATGCTAATGAAGATCAAGAACCTGCTAATCAGATGGTAAGATATGTAAATTCATACAAATGTCTGTTACACTGATTTTCAACATGTCGGCACCAAAAATCTTGGGTTGGAGACGCCATCAGGACTGCCCACACATCAATTCCGTAAATCAGCTAATGTGGCAATCTCCCAGCCCACTACTAAAAAAATTAGTGCAGTAGGATGGGAGAATCTCCCCCTATATTGTGAAGGGGCAGGTTAGTATAGATGCCAAAAGATTGTTTCCATTGGCTAGAGAAAGGGGCACAGGTTCAGGATGGGGGATTTTAGAGTCTGAAAGGAGAAATTTCTTTATTCACAGGCTCAAAATATTAGCAATTCTCTAGCTAGAGGGTTCTGGATGCTCCAGCATTGAATATATATTTAAATCTACGATAGACAGATTTTTGGTCTCCCAAAGATTTAAGGGATATAGGGAGTGCACAGGAAAGTAGAATCAGCCATCTTCATATTAAATAGCGGAGCAGGCTCAATGGACCTCATGACCTACTCCTGTTCCTATTCCTTATGTTCTTATATCCACCATCCACAGATCACAGAAACTATGTTAAGATATAAAACAAAGACCTAGATATTAAATACAACTTTTGCTATCATAAACAACCCCTCTCAGAAAAGCCCCTACAATACTTAATTCCTTATCAAAACAAACAGAATTGTACTAATAACTCAATCAAAGACAGCTAATCCTTCAATAATTTTTTTTGAGCTGCCAATCAAATGGTGAATTTACAACCCCCATGTTGGAATGATTATACGTTGTGAAAAACAGTTAACCACTGCTAATGATATGATAGCCCTGGTGGTGATGCCAACAAACAGCTATTGTAACTGCTAGAATAGACCTATTTTCTTACATAGACTCTGTTTACGATCAAATTTTTTAAATGGTTGGGAATTAAAATAATTTGCCAGCTTGGTAGTTTTACATACCTTATCCACTCTTCACAAGCTCTCACATTTCCTCCATTAACTTATCAATCCCACTGTAGTATAAGATTTCTGCTGCAATTAAATTGATGCTTACACGAACTGGGCACTGAGTTTGAATGGCCCTGCTAAGTTTTGATTTCATCGAATTATAGATATATGCAGCATAGAAAAGCCCTTCAGTACATCACCTCTGCACTGGTCAAAGACAAACCACCCAACTATTCTTTCCCCGTTTTCCAGCACTTGGCCTTGTATACCTTGGCATCAGAAATGCCAGTCTTTATATTCCCTCAAAGTTTAACCCAGTGACTCTAGCTGCTAACTCTCATGGTGGACGCTGCAGATGACCTTGTAGGATGGCTTCAAGTACCTTGGCTTTGGGAGCTAGCTTTGGACTGCCCCACCTCAGCACAGAAGTCTGGGCTGGCTGCAAGGCAACAGCAACAGCCCTGGCTGTGTCCAAGTGGTGTTATCCTGAGATGGAGTAATGGGTTTGTGTTATGTGGTGTCGGATCTACACTTAATAACCAATTCGAAAACAGTGTTGAAAGATCCCGATGCCTCTTTGAGCACTGAGATCACAAAAGGCAGAATAAAGTACAAAGCTTTCTTTACATGTCAGTAATCAGATACCAAACAAACTGGAATATTAAATGAAAATCGATCATGCTGAAAAAACTCAGCATGAAAAAAGAAAAAAGATAATGTTTCAGGTTAACAACCTTTCATCACAGACATTGAATGGTGCGAAAGGGAGGGGAGATAGAGAACAAGAGATGTCAAACTCATTGTCCTTTCTCCTTCCCTTCCACATTCTAAAGGAATCATTCTCTCTGCAACACCCGGTTCTGCCCTCAATCACTATCACCACACTGTCCACTTTCTATGGCACCTATCCATGCAAATGTGAACGATGCAACACCTGTCCTTTTATCTCCTCTCTCCTAATCAAAGAATAGAATCCCTATTGTGCAGAAGAAGACCTGTTGTAGATAAAAGACATCTCTGAGACTTTAGTAGCCAAATTAAGGTGGGTTTTATTTCAAAAGCTTTTGGGAGAAACCTGGCCCCTAAGAGTGACTTACCAGGCTTCTCATTGAACACAAATACAAGTGGGTATTTGTACATCATGAATCTCAGTATCAATCACAATGCCAACTCCCGATTCTGGTTAGGATTGCAGGTCTTCCTACTTCAATCACGATGCAACTTGCAGACTCAACCAGGACTCACAGTCCATCTGGCAGCTGCAGTCACAACATAATCTTCAGTCTGATCACGACCCACAATATTTCTGGCGGTGTTGGTATCTGTTTCCTTGAAGTTACTTGGGCGGTCGAGGCTGTCCCAGCAGGAATCCTCCTGTCAAAAAGTTGCTATAGCAATATATCAGCTGCAGCTGTTTAACGATGTTCAGTTAGCACAAACAGGTAAGGTTTGCAATATCTGCAAAATAACATTCACATTTGACTGTCTATCTTTATGGAAATGAAAGTTAAAGAATGAAAGACATGAACAAGTAAGGAAAACATCAATAATTTATATTGATACCAGGAGCAATATAAGCTTGAGAAGATCAGTCATGAGGAAAGGTTGTGTGATATCTGCTAGGTACAAAATGCATTAAATTCATTAACCCTTTCTCTTCTTCAAACTCGTTAAGTTTGCATTGATTATAATCCCACCTTGGCCCTATTCCCATAATCCAACATATTTAACCTGCTAATGCCCCTGACATTTGGATCAATTTAGCATAGCCAATCAACACAGCTGGTTAGGTAATTGACCCGAATGGCTGCAATTAGGCGGAATTTCTCAGTAACTTCATTGCAGTATTAATATAAGCCTACTTGTGACTAACAAATGACATTCAGGGCCCCAGAAATTGGGGCGGCATGATAGTATAGTGGTTAGCACTGCTACCTCACAGCACCAGGGATTTGGATTCAATTCTGGCCTAGGTTCACTGTCTGTGTGGAGGTTGCACAATGTCCTGTTGAAGCTCAATGCAAATTTGAGGAACATTACCTCATTTTTTGATTTGGCACTTTCTAGCCTTCTGACCTTAACAGAGAATTTAATCATAATCAGAGCGTCATCTCTGCTTCCTGATTTCATTTCCTTTTCTTTGCAGCTATCAGCCTCAGTCTTTCTCCCACTTTTGGAAGGCAGCTGTTCATTATTCTACCATTCGCTCCTTCACTGGACAGATCTTTTGTTTCTTTACTTACTACTTCACTACTCTTTGCTGGGCACCTTCAACTACAGCAGCTCTAGTATCTTGCGTTTGAACAAAAGACAAAGTCTGTGATAGGATGGCCTCTTTTAAGGATGATGTGGAGATGTTGGCATTGGACTGGAGTAAACACAGTAAGAAGTCTGATAACACCAGGTTTAAGTCCAACCAATTTATTTGATAGAAAACTCACAAGTTTTTGGGGTTTGCCCCTTCGTCAGGTGAATGGAGAGTTCTGGCTTCATACAGAGCATATAACAGCGCACACAGTTTACAGATTACTGATTAGAATGTAAGTCTGGGCATGCAAGGTAGGCACCTGTTTTCACATCAGTTTATTGAGGCCTTTGAGGTTCCATGGAGGTTGCCACCGGATGCCTGAAATGACTCTGTAGATGTTAAGAGCTGCTGTCAACTTAACTTCTACTGGGAGCAGATGGCCACCCCTATGTTCAGGTGCCACGTGCGTGAACACCTCATAAATGTCAGACCCTGTTCTTGGATAGTCTGAGATGCGATGGCACATAATGTCCTATAATCCCTTGATTGAATGCATTGTACTGTCTTTGCTTCTGCATCCTCTTCCTTTTGGCCACCCTTTTGGGAGACTGCTCTCCCACTTCCTGGCCTTCAGAGGCAGTCCCCTGCCCTCCTCCCTGAGGGCCTGCCACAGGCTGCTCCTGCAGTGACTTCCCCATGCCCTCTACCACGTGAACCACTTCCTCTTCCTCAGCCATTACATGATGTCCCACTCTCAATCAATCAGTCAGTGATCCATTCTGCACAGTGGGGGTTAGAGATAGAAAGATTGCTAGATTCATGTCATTTCTTGCACCAACGCCCCCACACCTCCTCACCCCCCTGCCATCCTCAACCCTCCCAACCCTTCATTGGGTCCAGTACCTCCTCTTATAGGTGCTGGCAACACAACACAATCTGTGATGCCGTGCATCACCTCATTAGGTTGCCTGCCATGGCTGGTAGGCAGAGTATACAGGTTGGTGTGCAGGTGTGGCCATTGGCCTTGTGTACCTAGGCATCAGACATGCACATCTAAATGCTGCTTAAATGTTATGAGGGTCTTTGCCTCCACCAACTTTCAGGCAGAAACCACAACTCTTTGGGTGAAGAAGCTTTTCCTTACATCCTCAATTTCCTGTCCCTACATTAAATCTATGCCCCTTGATAATTGATCCCTTCTCCAAGAAGAAAAGTTTCTTCCTATCTACCTATAATCATGTCTCACATAATTTTATACATCTCAACCATATCCCCCTTCAGTCTTCTCTGCTCAAAGGAAAACAACCCCAGTCTATCCAATCTCTCTTCATAGCAAAAACTCTCCAGCCCAGGTAATACCGTGGTAAATTTTCTCTGCCACCTTTCCAGTGCTATCACATCATTCCTATTATATGGATTCCAGAACATCACACAATACTTTGGTCTAACTAACATTTTATGATAGTTCCAGATCACTTTCCTGCTCTTAAACTTGATGCCTCGGCTAGTAACGCCTTAACCACTTTATCCATCTGTTCTGTAGTGATGTACATGCAATCAAGGTCCCTCTTAAGTGTCTCTAGGGTCCTGCCATTTATCATGTATTGTTTTGCCATGTTTGTCTTGCCCAAAAGCATTACCTCACACTTATCCAGATTGATTTCCATTTACCACTGATCAGTCTCTCCCTTTCCTCCTGTAATCTTAGACTATCCTCTTCACTACTTATGATCCATCAATTTTCATATCATTCGTGAACCTATAGATCAATCCTCCCACATTCAAGTCCAAATCATTTATATAAATCATAAACTTCAAGAGTCCAGCACTGATTCCTATGGGACACCACGAAGCACCCTTCAACCATCACCTTCTCCTTCCTATTACTCAACCAATTCTGAATTCAATTTGCCAAATTTCCTTGAACTCCACGAGCTCTTTCCTTCGCTATCAGTCTCCCATGTGGGATATTGTCAAAAACCTCATGAAGTCCAAGAAGACTATGTAAAATGTATCGCCCTTATCTACACACCTGGTCACATCTTTAAAAAATTCAGTCAAGTTAGTCAGACATGATCTGCCCATAACAAAATCATGCTGAGTGTTCTTGAATAATTGCTGCCTCTCCAAATAAAGATTAATTCTATTTCTCAAAATTATTCCCAATAGTTTTCTGACCACTGAAGTTAGACTGACTGGCTTATAGTTTCCTAATTCATCCCTTCCTCTCTTCTTGACTCACACTGCCATATTGGCTATCCTCCAGTCCTCTGGCACTGCTCCTGTAGCCAAAAAGAAATTAAAAATTATTGCCAGTGCTTCTGTTATTCATCCCTTACTTCACTCAATGGCTTGGGATACATTTTATCTGTTCCTGGAGATTTATCTACGTTTAAGCCTGCCAGATCACTGAGTGGCGCAGAGTTGTTTCACAGCATCAGGGACCCGGATTCAGTTCCATCCTCAGGTGACTGTCTGTGTTGACTTTGCATGTTCTCCCTGTGTCTGTGTGTGTTTCCTCTGGGTGCTCTGGTTTCCTCCCACGGTTCAAAAATGTGTGGGTTAAATTGATTGGTCATGCTAAAATTTCCCCTTAATGTCAGGGGGATCAGTAGGGTAAATATATGGGGTTATGGGATAGGGCCTAGGTACGATTGTTATCAGTGCAGACTTAACAGCCCAAATGACCGCTTTCTACACTATATGGATGCTATTCTATGAATCTCCTCTCTGTCTATGTTAATTTCTTTCATTGTATCACGGTCCTTTTCCTTAATTTCTACACTCACATTTTCTCTCTCGCTTGTGAACACCAATGACAAATGTTCATTTGGAACCGCACCTATGACATCTGGCTCCATATGCAAATTACCACTGTGGTTGTTAATGGGTCCTACTCTTGCTCTTCCTCCTCTTACTTATGTCTAAATCAACCAGCAAAATTCCACAACCGGCAAAAATAAGATCAGTCGGAAATGAGCTATTATTATTTTGGCATATTAGGAGCAAAATACTGTAGATACTGGAAATCTGAAATAAAACTGGAACATGACAGAAATACACAGTTCTGGTAGAATTTGTGGAGAGAGAAATAGAGTAATTGTTGCAAGTCAATAAACTTGCATTCTTTGTCCATTTAGGGACCTCAACTAATGGCAGAAGGTGAAGGTTGTTCATGGGCTTTCTCACCTGCATTGGCCTAACTCTGATCTTTAAAGTTGTGGCCTTGACTTAGATTCCCCATCAGCAGAAAGCATTTATCCTTATCTACCCTTTAAATTGCTTACAAATCCTGGAAACCTCTCTCGAATCACGCCATAATTGCCAATGTTCCAAGATGTACCTGTGTAGTTCATGCGATCTCTAGTCACAAGTTAAACTGCGACCTTAGGTGGAGGAGAGAAGGTGGCAGGATGTTCATAAGGTGAAGGACAAGCAGGGAGATGCAATCTGGACATCTTTGCTGTTGGGGGGGTTAATCTCAGACAATTCAATGAAACTACTTCCCCTGAACACTGTAATTAACTATTCCTCACTGTCACATCTGAGACAGCATCTTTTAAGCCACAAACAATAAAGACTAATCACAAAAACGTAAGCACAAGTTAAAAATATAAGAATTATACCACTCATTTACCATAGAAATCAGAGTTAGCAAGGGGTGGAACATGGAAAGTCCGTTGACTTAGGGTGGGATTTTATGGTTTTGGGGCAACTTAGGCTGTAAAATCCCACCCAAGATCTTTTTCAATAATACAAAACAGAAATTTCACCGTATTGCAATTTATTTGTGCCTGTCTTGTGGGTGTCCTTGCCAGTGTTTATATTCCCTCATAGTTTAACACATTGACTCTAGCTGCTGACTCTCATGGTGGATGCTGCAGATGGCCTTGCAGAATGGCTTCAAGTACCTTGGCTTTGGGAGCTAGCTTTGGACTGCCCCACCTCAAACACAGAAGTCTGGGCTGGCTGCAAGGCAACAGCAACAGCCCTGGCTGTGTCCAAGTGGTGTTATCCTGAGATGGAGTAATGGGTTTGTGTTATGTGGTGTTGGATCTACACTTAATAACCAATTCGAAAACAGTGTTGAAAGATCCCGATGCCTCTTTGAGCACTGAGATCACAAAAGGCAGAATAAAGTACAAAGCTTTCTTTACATGTCAGTAATCAGATACCAAACAAACTGGAATATTAAATGAAAATCGATCATGCTGAAAAAACTCAGCATGAAAAAAGAAAAAAGATAATGTTTCAGGTTAACAACCTTTCATCACAGACATTGAATGGTGCGAAAGGGAGGGGAGATAGAGAACAAGAGATGTCAAACTCATTGTCCTTTCTCCTTCCCTTCCACATTCCAAAGGAATCATTCTCTCTGCAACACCCGGTTCTGCCCTCAATCACTATCACCACGCTGTCCACTTTCTATGGCACTTATCCATGCAAGTGTCAACGATGCAACACCTGTTCTTTTATCTCCTCTCTCCTAATCAAAGAATAGAATCCCTATTGTGCAGAAGAAGACCTGTTGTAGATAAAAGACATCTCTGAGACTGTTAGTAGCCAAATTAAGGTTAGTTTTATTTCAAAAGCTTTTGGGAGAAACCTGGCCCCTAAGAGTGACTTACCAGGCTTCTCATTGAACACAAATACAAGTGGGTATTTGTATATCATGAATCTCAGTATCAATCACAATGCCAACTCCCGATTCTGATTAGGATTGCAGGTCTTCCTACTTCAGTCACGATGCAACTTGCAGACTCAACCAGGACTCACAGTCCATCTGGCAGCTGCAGTCACAACATAATCTTCAGTCTGATCACGACCCACAATATTTCTGGCGGTGTTGGTATCTGTTTCCTTGAAGTTACTTGGGCGGTCGAGGCTGTCCCAGCAGGAATCCTCCTGTCAAAAAGTTGCTATAGCAATATATCAGCTGCAGCTGTTTAACAATGTTCAGTTAGCACAAACAGGTAAGGTTTGCAATATCTGCAAAATAACATTCACATTTGACTGTCTACCTTTATGGAAATGAAAGTTAAAGAATGAAAGACATGAACAAGTAAGGAAAACATCAATAATTTATGTTGATACTTATATTGGTACAAGCTTGAGAAGATCAGCCATGAGGAAAGGTTGTGTGATATCTGCTAGGTACAAAATGCATTAAATTCATTAACCATTTCCCTTCTTCAAGGCCATTCAGCCCATTAAGTTTACATCAACCACAATCCCATCCTAGCCCTATTCCCATCATCCAACATATTTACCCTGCTAATCCCCTGACACTCGGGTCAATTTAGCATAGCCAATCAACTGAGCTGGTTAGGTGATTGACCCGAATGGCTGCAATTAGGCGGAATTTCTCAGTAACTTAATTGCAGGGTTAATATAAGCCTACTTGTAACTAATAAATAACATTCGGGGCCCTAGACATTTGGGCGGCATGATTAGCAGTGGTTAGCACTGCTACCTCACAGCACCAGGGATTTGAGTTCAATTTTGGCCTAGGTTCATTGTCTGTGTGGAGGTTGCACAATGTCCTGTTGAAGCTCAATGCAAATTTGAGGAACATTACCTCATTTTTTGATTTGGCACTTTCTAGCCTTCTGACCTTAACAGAGAATTTAATCATAATCAGAGTGTCATCTCTGCTTCCCGGTTTCATTTCCTTTTCTTTGCAGCTATCAGCCTCAGTCTTTCTCCCACTTTTGGAAGGCAGCTGTTCATTATTCTACCTTTCGCTCCTTCACTGGACAGATCTTTTGTTTCTTTACTTATTACTTCACTACTCTTTGCTGGGCACCTTCAACTACAGCAGCTCTAGTATCTTGAGTTTGAACAAAAGACAAAGTCTGTGATAGGATGGCCTCTTTTAAGGATGATATGGAGATGTTGGCATTGGATTGGAGTAAACACAGTAAGAAGTCTGACAACACCAGGTTTAAATCCAATCAATTTATTTGATAGTAAACTTACAAGCTTTCAGGGTTTGCCCCTTCGTCAGGTGAATGGAGAGTTCTGGCCTCAGGCAAAATATATAACAGCACACACAGTTTACAGATTACTAATTAGAATGCGAGTCTTTATAACTAACCCGTTATTCAAGTCTTAAAGATGCCGACAATGTGAGTGGAAAGAGCATTATGCATAGGTTTAAGAGATGTGTATTGTCTCCAGACAGTACAGTAAGTGAAGTTTTGCAAACACAGGCACGTCATGGGGGTTACAGATAGTGACATGAACCCAAGATCCTGGTTGAGACTATCCTCATGTGTGCGGAACTTGCGTATCAGTCTCTGCTCAGCGACTCTGCGCTGTTGTGTGTCATGAAGGCCGCCTTGGAGAATGCTTACCCGAAGGTTAAAGGCTCGTGATTGCTGAAATGTTTGTCAACAGGAAAGGAACAGTCTTACCTGGTGATTGTCGAACAATGTTCATTCATCTGTTGTCGTAGCATTTCAACAGGGATCTTCGGTTCATGTTGCATTATCTGTAACCCCCAGGACTTGCCTGTGTTTGCAAAACTTCACTTACTGTACTGTCTGGAGACAACACACATCTCTTTATCGTATGCCTAATGCTCTTTCCACTCACATTGTCAGCATCTTTAAGACTTGAATAACAGGTTAGTTGTACAGACTTGCATTCTATTCAATAATCTGTAAACTGTGTGTGCTGTTATATGTGTTGTCTGAGGCCAGAACTCTCCATTCATCTGACAAATGGGCAAACCCTGAAAACTTGTGAGTTTACTATCAAATAAATTGGTTGGACTTAAACCTGATGTTGTCGGACTTCTTACTCTTTTAAGAGACGGGGAAATTAAATGATAAGAGAAATGATGGCACATGGCCAAAATGCAGGTGAAGGTGGTCTTGTCCACCAGCTGGCGAGTAATTGTGTGCCTTGCAGTACTTTTGTTTTATGTATTAACCAATCTTATTATCTGTGATTTCAGTCATCCAATTTGCCATTATTTCATAGGTGACCTGATAAATTTGTTTCAGTTTGGAAAAGACGTAACCAGTAAAGGTGTATGTAATTGCAGGACTCCTTGGATAGTAAATTATAAAATAACTTTATTAAATGAAGACGGAATATTTATCAACTTTTAATAACATTTACAATTTCATCTAGGTGATGAGCTGGTTGAAGTATAACTCTCCCAGACTTCTTAGTTGACATGACTTCTCTTGGAATGCTGCTTCCAGAGTTTTCAGTACATGGCTAGCAATGAAGTCCCTGCAACCTCTGCTTTTAGCCTGCTGGTGGCCATTATCTTACATCAGAATTCACTTGTTGTAACGTAACAATTGATTCTTGCTGTTGCTAAACAGTTTTTATTATCTTGGCAAGAAGACAATAGGATTATTTCATACTTTATCTCTATCTATCTGATGTACAATTTGCTATTCATAAAGTTTAATTTGATAGTTCATAAAATCCAATTCCTTCCAAGATCATAGTACACTTTTCAAGGCTTATCAGTATTTGAAGGTTCCACTGCTGACACATCTTTTTTAAATTCATTCAAAGGACGTCGGCATCACTGGCTGGGTCAGCATTTATTGAGTTGCCCTTTGGAGCATCTATCTCTTGGATCTGGAGTTACATGTGGGCCAGACCAAGTCAGGGCAGCAAATTTAATTCCCTAAAGGGCATTAGTGAACCCAATGGGTATTTATAGCAATCACAATGGTTTCATGGTCAACATTGGATCTTTAATTTCAGATTTTTATTCAATTTAAATTTCATCATCTTCTGTTGTGTGTAATTCAAACCTGGATCCCCAGAGAGTTCTCTTGGGTTTCTGGATTTTTAGTGCAGTAATAATACCATTACTCAATCACTGTCATATGACACACTCTTTTCACAAACATAGCAGCTGTGATTTTACTGGCTTGCCCCACCCATCAATGAGCAGAACAAGCTGGTAAAAATCGCTCAAGAACTGTGAAAACAGGATCATTCCGATTTCTTGGCTCTCATGATCTTATGAAAGCCAGATTTCTGGCTAGATCAGCCTCTCTCCGGAAATGGATGAGAGACTGAATACTATACTTAAATGTAGATCTGCATCTGTTAAGTGAGCCCAGTGCTGAATTGTCCAGGCTCAGTTGTCTTTATGGTCTCGCTAGAAGAGGTTCTCTCCAGTGAGGAAAACAGCTATTCCCCATAGACAGGAAGCAGTCTGTTCATCTCACTGGTGGAACTGGAGGCCATTGAGGCCCCTCAGAGAGGCTTAGGACAAGGTGGGGGGGGATGCTCCTTAGGCAGTGCAAGCCATGGAAATGATCACCAGGCACCTTGGCACTGCATACTGAGCAATGCCAGGGGGCAGGGCCATTGGGAGTGGCACTTATAGGGCATGACATGAAGGGACAGGGCCTGAAGGTGGCAGTCAGATTGGGAAGGGAGGGGGGCACTGCGCACTCTGCAGGTACAACTGGATCGTGGGGAGGGAGAGGGGAATGCAATCAGTCTTGCTGGCAGGGACGGGGTAATGAGGCTGTATTTTGAGCAGTGTGGAACTTGCGACTGGCCATATGCCCCCACGATTGCCAAGAGGGTGGAAAGAGAGTTTGAGAGGCTGCTAGCAACAGAAAGGGCCTGACAGCTCTGTGTCTGTCTGACCCATGCTGCTGAAACTGCACATGTGCAGTATCATTCTCTAAAATTGCTGTTGCTTAGTTGCAGATACAGAGGTCTGCACATGTGTCTGCAGGCTGGCTAGTGAATTAATCCCTACCCATTGCTTGCAGCAGCTAGAAATGGTCTAACCCATATTTTTAATGACTAAATGCAGAAGATTGGATGTGAAATCTCACCCAAAAACAGATCAGGAACTCTCCCATTTTCACACTAGCTGGACACTTGGAATCAATCTTGTAAAATTCCACCCACTGATTCACAATTAACTAGTGAGTTTAACAAGATAATAATGAAAATTTTCAAATAAATCAATAATTATATTAAAGAAGTTTTATTACTAATTAACTCAAGTATGGCTTATTACTTATTCATTCATTTGTTTCAGACAGATGGCTATCTCCAAGCTATCATTTGATTAATACATTTGGTTAATACAAAATGGCTTCTGCAGTTCAATGGGTGGAATTGTTCCCCCTGTCCTGCCACCAGCAGAACTGTGGCACACCAAACTAACCTGATTTCATATGGATCAACGTAGTGTATATATGGTGCATATGCCAGGACTTATCTGAATGAAGGCCTGGGACAGCTTGTGGTGAATAGAAGAGATGGAGGCCTCCAATGACCTTGCATCCTGGAAGGATCCTGGTGCTTCCAGAAAGTGGATCCTCAAGCTGCAGGTTGATGCTGACTGAGGTACTGTTGGACAGGTACGGTCTGTGTTGGGCTTATTTACATGGGAAGAGGAGTGATTAAAAGATGGGGCTGGTATGTAGGCTGGGGAGAAAGAGTGCAAGGATGGTTGTGGATGTACTGGAATGAGTGACATGATTTAAAGAACACAAGGGTAGGAAGTGCGGGCTGTGTGGAAGTATTGGCCGTGTGAGTGTGCAGATGAAAATGGCGTAGAGGAGGAAAGTGGGGGGAAATGAGGTTGAGAGGAAGGGGTTTGTATGGTTAATGGATGATTCCTGGGGTTATACTGAAGGAATTGGTATTAGGAAGGAGGGTGAGGATTAAAGGGGACAGTGGGAGCCAGCACATTGAGATGGTGAAGCTTTGATGATGATGATGAATGAAGAGGGTGCTGAAGGCTGCTGTAGACAATACAAAAGTAAAGGATTCTGGGGATTGGCAGAATATGGAGAGGCACATCACAGGGGTGGGCTCCTGAAGGAGAAGGGGAGGGGGCAAGGGGCATGGATAAAAGCAAATTACTGTGGATGCTGGAATCTGAAACCAAAAGAAAAAATGTTGGAAAATCTCAGCAGATATGGCAGTATCTGCAAAGAGAGAAAAGAGCTGACATTTTGAGTCTAGGCAACCCTTTGTCAAAGCTAAAAAACATAGAAAGTGAGAGATATTTATTCTGTAGAGCGAGGGAATGAAAGATGAGTCATAGCCACAAAAACATGGACAGAGTAGAAATGTGAATGGCCAAACGGTGGAGAAGCTGAAATCAGAGGGTAAGCTGTGACGGATGAAGATGTCACTGCCATGGTTCATGTTATTTTTGAAGTGCAATCTCATAACCATTGACCCGCACAGATTTAATATTTGATGTTGAACCTCTCTCATCACCCTCTGTCCTGTGCAGGTGAACATCTATATCCCCTAATCAAAAGAGAAAATAGGATAGTTTCTCTATCTGAACTCTGACAGCATGGTCTCAAAGCCAGATACGCAGCATTCTCCAAGAAGCTTGGTGTTGAAGATTTTGCCCTACAAATCTGATGTTGCAAATATCTCAGCAAAGATAAAACGCTTCTAGTTGCTATGTGTGACGCCAATAGGTTATCCAAATCTTGCACCCATAAAGAAGTACAATCTGATAAGACTTTGATCTTTGTTCTGAGACAGACTGCATGCTTTTTCCAAAGTCTGAGTAACCTGTTAAATGCTGAGATTGCTTTTTTCATGCAATGAGTGATTTCAACATGCAGCATAGCGTCATTGGAGAGGATACTGCTAAGATAGCAAAAACTTTTGAACTGAATAATAGGATATGTTGCTGATAATGACAGTAGGCCTTGGAATACATGGAAGGATATCATTGCATATTATAAATTTTTGGTTTAGGAAATTGCTGATGTGCCCTGCTCAATGAGGGAGAAATACATACCTATTTCTCAGGAACTGATTGTCATCTGCTGGGAGACTTGGTGCCCTAGGCTGATCCCAAACTTCACATAGACCCTTCATGTTGTTTTTATCAGTAACTGATGGAAGTTCTCAGTCATTTTCACCCACCAATAGTTCTTCATCTCTTTTGGTTTAGCCTGCAGCGTTTGTTTTGCATGAAAGTATCTGACATTCCTTGCTGGTGAATTCTGATCTAGAAGCTTGCTTATGTTTTGGTGGTTGTTGTTAAATTAGTCTTGGACCTTCCATTTAATGAATTCTAGGAAGTCATGTGCCATGCTGTAAGTAATATCCTTTAATGTTTTGCAAGAAATGTTAACGGCTGTATCATTCTCATGAGCTATCAGAAATTTCTGTGACTAGTTTATGTTCCAGTTCCAGTTCTTGTCTCTTGGTCATGACTTGAATAGTTACATAGTTACTTACTTTGTGGAAGCACCTGTGATGAAGTGTCTTCAATTTAATTTTCAAAGGCACAATATTCCTGACAAACTGTTGGCCAAAACAGCATTATACTCCTCTAAGGGAAAGCGTAGAATGCATTTTTGTGAAATCTCTCTGTTGTAAATTACTTGGTTCAACATTTGCCAGCATTTGGATCTTGCCAGGGTGCATCCATGTTCTTTTTGTCTGCTTGGTGTATGGTCAAACCTGCTGCACTTAGAGAAGAGCTGGTCACTGGCATCTGCTCTGCCAATACCATTGTGTCCTAGTACTCCCTTTCATTTATTAGTCTGTGTCCACTTGGACATTTAATCACCAAGAGTAATAAGGTTGTCCTGGAGGGGGTACTCTGCTAATTATCCTGCCAAGGTCATTATAGAATTTTTTTTGACCTCATCTGTGTATGACTGTTGGAGCATCATTGCCAATGTATGTTGCATTCTGATTACTGGCAAGACCTAAACAAAAAAAAAGAGTCAATCACTGATCCCCATAGGAAGTGAGCCGAAGTAGCATTTCAATTCAGATCAAACAACAAAGCTCAGGCTATTGAGGCTGGTACTTAAACTCTACTGGTATGTGTATCACGTACCAAACTCCTCAAGTTGAGACTTCCCAGTGGATCTTATTTCATTTAGGGTAGCTACATCGATGTTATATTGTCCACCATTCTGTCTATCAAGATATTCTGCACTTTGTTCGCGTGCTGTTGTCTAGAAATATGCGGCAACAATAATCTCTCCCTCAATATCAAAACAACGAAGGAGATTGTCATCGACTTCAGGCAGCATAAAAGAGAACATGTCCTTGTCTACATCAATGGGGGTAAAGTAGAAAGGGTCAAGAAGTTCAAATTCTTAGGCATTCAGATGACAAACAACCTGTCTTGGTCCCCCTCATGACAACATTGTACTTAAGAAAGCCCACCAATGCCCCTACTTTCTCAGAAGATTAAGGAAATTTGACATGTCAGTTACGACTCTCACCAACTTTACAAATGCACCATAGAAAGCATTCTTTCTGATTGTATCACAGCTTGGTATGGTTCTTGGTCTGTCCAAGACCACAAGGTACTACAATCCATCATGCAAACTAGCCTCCCATCCATTGGCTTTGTCTACACTTCCTGCTGCCTCAGCAAAGCAGCCAGAAGAATTAAGGACCCCATGCACCTCAGACATTCTCTCTTCTACCTTCTTTCATCGGGGAAAGAGATGCAAAAGTGAGATCACGTACTAATTAACAATAACAGCTTCTTACTGTTACTGTCAGACTTTTGAATGGACTTACCTTGCATTAAGTTAATCTTTCTCTACACCCTAACTATGACTGTAACTCTATATTCTGCACTCTCTCATTTCCTTCTCTATGAACAGTACGTTTTGTCTGTGTAGCGCGCAAGAAACAATACTTTTCACTGTATGTTAATACATGTGACAATAATAAATCAAATCAAAGTTCTGACATTTCATGGACTGAGCTTCATATGATGACAAGTAGTCATATTCTTTATATTTTGACTGCAGTGAAAAGATGGTAGCCAGAATCTGGTAGTGCAGAAAAAGCAGGTTATGTTTAGGGTTCCTTTTCTTCCCTTTCCCTGGATAGGGGAGAGCAGCACGCCAGAAAATCTCTGTCATCTCAGGAGAATACAAACTTCAAATCTTCAGATCCATGGAGAGCACTGTCACCCCAATGCTGCCTGTGTGCAGGGTTATGACTGAAGCCTTCCAGAAGCATCCTCTACCTGTCCCCATCGTCACTTCCCCATCACCACAGGGTTTAGTATGTCTGATGTTTTGATTGATAATTTGCTGCACAATCTGCATGTTGCATCTATTTAAGTGAGAGGCAGTGGGAAAGTTGGGTCAGGTGGGACCTGAGGTAGTGATGGGAGTTGGGTTGGATCAAGTTATGCCTGCGGGATGTCTCAGGTCAGGCCTGGGGGGTGGATGTGGTGGAAATTTGGTGGTTTCCCAAGGGGAGTTTTGTTGGGAGGAGTGAGGTGAAGCTCTTTCTTGGGATGACAATGGAAGGAACAGAAAAGGCTCTGAAACATACCATATTGAGTGGCTCAATAAAAACAACGCCTTGCATGCAAGGAATTTGAATCAAAGTGGGAGGAGGAATGTCTTATGTAGGTGAATTCTGAGTTTGCACAATTGACCGATTAAAGAGGTATCATAATCTTTAGTTAAATGGATGGGAACATGAACACGTTCTCATATGTCCTCTTTACACAGCACAATTACTGCAATATCTATGGGTCTCATATTCCTTGGAAGCAAAAGGAAGGAATGTGTAGGACAGCACTCCACCCATTGCCCTCTGTCTATTTTTAACCTCCACTTCACCTTTGCACTCTTGTCCAGCCTCTATTCTACCCTCCAACCCTTAGCCTGATACTGGCCTTTGCACAGCCTAGTCAATTAACATCAAATCTGAGTCAAAAAGCTGAGATTTGTGAGAGTCCCCAATGCAGTTAAAGTAACATCTACTCACTTCAAAGTTGTGGAGGAAGTCAAACTCTCCAGGTGCAGGCTAGCTTATATGCAGACATAAATGTAATATTCTAATTTCTTGCTGGCAGGGAATTTGATTTGGAGAGGGATTTTAATTTTAGCAAGGTGGTCTTTTAATGAGCTTACACGATATGTTAATACATGCAAAAGAGCTTCACGGCATTCTTTATCAGAAAGCTTGACCTGTCTTTAACCTATCTTTAAAGTCTTGGGAACTGAATTGCTAAAGTTCATTCCGCTGTCTGGAAACTGATTTCTGGCCTCCTACCAAGTAAAATCCCCCGCACCTGCCAAGCTTCCTGGCTCTGGCAAGACTGGAGGATTTTGCCCAATATCAAATCAATATAGAAATCAAAATAAAGAGATTAAAAGAAAGATTGGATTCAGAGAGATAAAAGATACAGAAAGAAAACAACTTCTAAAATGAAAAGTTCAAAAAGTTCAAAGTAAAACAAAAAGTTCAGGAACATTAAGATTTATCACATTAATGTGTTTCGCTTCATTTAAGTTGCTATATTAATGCTATGTAAATACAAGATGTTATTTTTTATGATGCTCATGTAAAGGCATTTTTCAATAGAAGCCAGTTGCTATGGGTTGCTGAAACTAGTGTAGTCCTGAACAGCACACCCAGCTAAACCAACAGACAATGAATAAAACTTGCAATCTTTTTGATGATATGAAATGTTTTTAACCATCAGTTAGATATTGCAATGGCTTTTTAAACTACCAGGGCTATTACAATTGCCAATGTATTCCTAATCTGTGTTCTTTGTGAATTATTTCTACCTTATTATGGAATCAAAAAGACAAGTCTGATTACCAATGGACTCAGCAATCAGGCTGCACCTTATTAGAATTATTTTATACTTTTAACTAGAAGTGAGGTAAGGAGAAATTTCTTCCAGAGGATAATGAATGCGTGGAATTCACCATCACAGAAATGTAGTTGAGGTCAAAACATTGTCTGCATTTCAAGAAAAAAATTAGATATAGCTCTTGGGGCTAAAGGGATCAAAGGGGAGGTGGGAAGTGGTGGGGAGGTGGAGAGATCAGGATATTGAATTTGATGATCAGCCACAATCAAAATGAATTGCGGAACAGGCTCAAAGAGCCAAATTACTTTCTCCTGTTTCTACGGTATTTCACAAAACAGCAATATAAAAATCAGCACTACATTCCAAGCACAGAAAAATATTCTGACTGGATTGTGCCTATACATGCCATTGCACACGAAATAAATCAATGCATACCATGCCAACCTAGAAGTTCCACAGGATTTCAATTACATTGACTAGAAAGCTTTTCAACTGATCCATCTTTGGACCTGGCTTTGTACAGTTGCAGAAAGACCTTCCTGCTTTGATATTCTATCCCCTTTGTGATAAAGGCCAACATTCCATTCAATGTCTTGATCACCTGCTGCATCTGCAGACTGAGTTTTTGCGATTTGTGCACAAGGACCTCCAGGTCCCTCTGCATAGTAGCATACTTAGCTTTTCATTCTTTAAATAATATTCCTTCCTACTATTATTTCTACCAAAGTAGATAACCTCACATTTGCTAACATTATTCTTCATCTACCAGGTCCTCGGCCACTCACTCAGCTTATCCAGCTTATGTAGACCTCTCTGCAGACTTTCCATGTCCTTCAAGCAATTTCCTTTTCAAAGCACAAGTACCACAGCACAAGGACCGGAACAGTTCAAGAAGTTGGCTCTCCGCCACCTTGTTATGGCAATTAGGAATGGGTAATAAGTGCTGACCTGGCGAGTGATCCCATGAAAAAGTTTTTAAAAAATGCTTGCATTCAATGTGTTCATGAACAAATGAAGAATCATAAATATTTTGATTCCACATTGTAAAATACAATAATTGTTTTCTCTATTTTGGTATTTATGATTAAGTTGTGGAGAACACTGGGATACAGGGTTGCAAACTGGAAAGTATTGAAGTAGATGAGGAGGATGTGCTAGATATTCTTGAAGGTTTGAAGTTAGATAAGTCCCCTGGGCCGGACGGGATTTACTCTAGGATTCTCTGGGAGGCGAGAGAGGCAATTGCAGAGCCTCTGGCTCTGATCTTCAGGTCGTCGTTGGTTACGGGTATAGTGCCGGAAGACTGGAGGATAGCGAATGTGATCTCATTGTTCAAGAAGGGGAATAGAGACTTTCCTGGGAATTATAGACCGGTGAGTCTTACTTCTGTTGTGGGCAAAGTATTGGAAAGAATTATTAGGGATAGGATTTATAGTTATTTAGAGAGAAATGAATTGATTGGGAATAGTCAGCATGGTTTTGTGAAGGGTAGGTCGTGCCTTACTAACCTTATTGAGTTTTTTGAAAAAGTGACCAATGAGGTGGATGGGGGTAAGGCAGTTAATGTAGTATATATGGACTTTAGTAAGGCGTTCGATAAGGTGCCCCATGGAAGGCTTCTGCAGAAAATGAGATGTATGGGATTAAGGGTGATTTAGCTAAATTGGATTAGGAATTGACTAGCTGATAGAAGACAGAGGGTGGTGGTTGATGGAAATTATTCATCGTGGAGTTCGGTTACAAGTGGTGTACCTCAGGGATCTGTTTTGGGGCCCCTGCTGTTTGTAATTTTTATAAATGATCTGGATGAGGGTATTGAAGGATGGATTAGTAAATTTGCAGATGACACTAAAGTCGGTGGAGTGGTAGATAGTGAAGAGGGGTGTTATAGTTTGCAGAGAGACTTGGACAAGTTGCAGAGCTGGGCCGAGAGGTGGCAAATGGAGTTTAATGTGGAAAAGTGTGAGGTAATTCAATTTGGCAGGAATAACAAATGTGTAGAGTATAGGGCTAATGGTAGGACTCTTAATAGTGTTGATGAACAGAGGGATCTTGGTGTATATGTGCATAGATCCCTGAAAGTTGGCAATCGAGTCGATAAGGTTGTTAAGAAGGCATACGGAGTCTTAGCTTTTATTGATAGGGGGATTGAATTTCGGAGCCGCAACGTCATGTTGCAACTGTACAAAACTCTAGTGCGGTCGCACTTGGAGTATTGTGTGCAGTTCTGGTCCCCGCATTATAAGAAAGATGTGGAGGCATTGGAGAGGGTACAGAGGAGGTTTACCAGGATGTTGCCTGGTATGGAGGGCAGGTCTTATGAGGAGAGGCTGAGGGATTTGAGGTTGTTTTCGTTAGAAAGAAGGCGGCTAAGAGGAGACCTTATTGAAACATATAAGATGATTAGAGGTTTAGATAGGGTGGACAGTGATAGCCTTTTTCCTAGGATGGAGAAAGCTAGCACGAGGGGACATAGCTTTAAATTAAGGGGTGGTAGTTATAGGACAGATGTCAGAGGTAGGTTCTTTACCCAGAGGGTGGTAAGGGTATGGAATGCCCTGCCTGCTGCAGTTGTAGATGCGCCAAGTCTGGGGGCATTTAAGAGGTCCGTGGATAGGTTTATGGATGAAAAGGGAATGGTTTAGGTTAGAGGGTCATTGCTTTTTCTTAATTGGTCGGCGTAACATCGAGGGCCGAAGGGCCTGTTCTGTGCTGTAATGTTCTATGTTCTATGAGGGGTTAGCTTATGAGGAGAGATTAAATGAACTGGGCCTGTACTCGTTTGAGTTGAGAAGGCTGAAGGAGGGTCTTATAGAGACTTACGAGATAATGAAGGGGCTAGATAGGGTAGAGGTAGAGAAATTCTTCCCGCTTAGAAAGGAAAACAGAATTAGAGGGCACAGCCTCAAAATAAGCGGGGGGGGGGAGCAATTTAGAATGGAGTTGACGAGGAACTTCTTCACTCACAGGGTGGTGAATCTCTGGAATTCCCTACCCATTGAAGTGGTGGAGGCTACCTTGTTGAATATATTTAAGTCACGGTTAGATAGATTTCTGATAGACAAGGGAATTAAGGGTTATGGGGAAAAAGCGGGAAAGTGGAACTGATCCACTTCAGATCAGCCATGATTTTATTGAATGGTGTGGCTAGATGGCCTACTCCTGCTCCTATTTCTTATGTGTTTATGCACACTCAATGTTATTAAGAAAGTTCCAGGGTTTTGACCCAGTGACAGTGAAAGAACAGCGATATAGTATAAGTTAGGGTGGTGTGTGGTTTTGTGGGGAAGTGCCCCTATTTGCAAGAAAGGACATGCAGCAATTTAATTGTCTGAATATATGCTTCAGTTCATGCAATCACAACCAATATTAATTTCTTCTATTGTGTCCCACATTCACCCATTCCCACAGAGCAGGTTTATTTCCTTGACATCAGGAAAAGGAAGAAATGTTCAAAGATCCACCATCAGATCTGACCAAGCCACATTCCATCAACAGTGAAATCAGCACTTCAGAGGGATTTAGCATATGTGGAGTCGACGTTACAGGTGAAAAACAATGCACCAGAGTACAGGAGGAGCAAAGGATGGTGTGTGAATTGGAAAGGAATTTGATGGTGTTCCCATGTATCTGCTTTCCTTGTTCTTTTAGACAGTAGAGGTAAAGTTTAGGAGCCTTGGTGAATTGCTGCAGTGTGTCTTGTAAATGTTGTGTGTCAGGGCTGAAGGGAATGAAAGTTTAAGGTGATGGATAACATGACAGTCAAGAGGGTTGCTTTGTCGTGGATGGTGTTGAGATTCGTGAATGCTAATGTTGAACTTGCAGGGGCCCTGGCAGACGTGTTTAAAATGTCAGTATTCACAGGGGAGATGCTGGATGATTGGAGGGTGACTCATTTTGTTTTATTGTTTAAAAAAGGTTTCAAAGGAACCCAGAAAATTATAGATCAGTAAATTTGATGTCGACGGTGGGCAAGTCATTGGAAGGGATAGGATCTACAAATATTTGGATAGACAAAGACTTATTAGGGAGAGTCAACACGGCTTTGCACATGGTAGGTCATGTTTAACCAATCTATTAGAGTTTTTCGAGGAGGTTACCAGGAAAGTGGATGAAGGGAAGGCGGTGGATGTTGTTTACCTGGATTTTAGCAAGGCCTTTGACAAGATCCCTGATGGGAGATTAGTTAAGAAAGTTCAGTTATTAAGTGCACAAGGGGAGATAGTAAATTGGATTAGACACTGGCTCAATGGAAGAAGCCAGAGAGTGGTTGTGGAGAATTGCTTCTCTGAGTGGAGGCCTGTGACTAGTGGTGTGCCATAAGGATTGGTATTGGATCCATTGTTGTTTGTCATTTATATCAATGATCTGGATGATAATAAGATAAATTGGATCAGCAAATTTGCTGATGATACAAGATTGGAGGTGTAGTGAACAGTGAGGACGGTTTTCAAAGCTTGGAGAGGGATTTGGACCAACATGGACTGAAAAATGGCAAATGGAATTTAATGCAGACAAGTGTGAGGTATTGCACTTTGGAAGGACAAACCAAAGTAAAATGTACAGGGTAAATGGCAAGCCTTTGAAGAGTGCAGTTGAACAGAGGGATCTGGGATTACAGGTACAGAATTCCCTAAAAGTGACATCACAGGTGGATAGGGTTGTAAAGAGTGCTTTTGGTACATTGGCCTTTATAAATCGGAGTATAGAGTATAAAAGTTGGAGTATTATGGTGTGGTTGTATAATGATGTAGAGATGCTGGCATTGGACTGGGGTAAAACCAGAAGAAGTCTGACAACATCAGGTTTAAGTCCAACCGAATTATTTGATAGTAAACTTACAAGCTTTTGAGCTTTCCCTCTTCGTCTGGTGAATGAGGTGTTCTGGTTTTAAACAACACATATAACAGCACAGGCAGTTTACAGATTACTGATTAGAATGCGAATCTTTACACCTAACCTGCTATTCAAGTCTTAAAGAGGTTGACAATGTGAGTGGACTGACCACTGGCTCAGTGGTTAAGCATAAAGATTCACATTCTAATCAGTAATCTGTAAACAGCCTGTGCTGGTATATGTGCTGTTTGAAACCAGAACACCCTCATTCACCTGACAAAGAGGGAAACCTCAAAAGCGTGTGAGTTTACTATCAAATAAATCGATTGGACTTAAACCTGGTGTTGTCAGACTTCTTAAAGGTTGTATAAGGCATTGGTGAGACTCAGTTTAGAGCACTGTGTACAGTTTTGGTCATCTAGTCACAGGAAGGACGTAAATAAGGTTGAAAGAGTGCAGAGAAGGTTCACAAGGATGTTGCCTGGACTTGAGAAGCTGAGTTACAGAGAGAGATTGAAAAGGTTAGGACTTTATTCCCTGGAGCATAGAAGAATGAGGGGAGGTTTGATAGAGGTTTCAAGATTTTGATGGGTATAGATAGAGTGAATGCAAGCAGGCTTTTTCCACTGAGGCTAGAGGAGTAAAAAAAACAGAGAGCATCGGTTAAGGGTGAAAGGAGAAAAGTTAAAAGGGAATATAAAGGGGGGATTCTTCACGCAGAGAGTGATGGGAGTGTGGACATTTAAGAAAAACTTGAACGGGTCCATGGATAAGAGGGGTGTGGAGGGATATGGTCCAAGTGTATGTCAGTGGGACTAGGCAAAAAAATGGTTCAGCACATACAAGAAGGGCCAAAAGGCCTATTTCTGACCGTAATTTTCTATGATTCTATGGTTCTACAGTCATCCAGGCAAGTGGAGAGTATTCCATCAAGTCTTGACTTGTGCCTTCTAGACAGGCTTTGGTGCATCAGGAAGCAAGTGACTCATTGTAGAGTTCCAACTTTCTGCCCTGCTTTGCATGCCATAGTATTTATATGGCTGGTGCAGTTCTCTGCAGTTAGGCTTCAGCTAGAGTATTGCAATCAGTTCTGGACAATATACTTCAGGAAGGACATGAAGGCATTGCAGAGAGTGCAGAAAAGATTCACAAGAATGATTCCAGAGATGAAGAATTTCAGTTACAATGATAGATTGACGAAGCTGGGATGATTTTCCTTGGAGAAGGGAAGGCTGAGGATAGATTTGACAATTACATTGAAAAGCAATCATGGAAAATAAATGTCAGAGCAATAAAGTATATAAGTCCTTTCTATAAATTAAATAAAGAACATCTTCTTATCACAGCTTCTGCAAGGATGGGATGTTGAAAAGCACTTCACATTCAATGAAGTGTAATCACAGGAGGATCACATGACAGCCACTTTGCATGCAACAAGATCGTACAATCAGCAATGAGACAAGAGATCAAATAAGCTGCATTCAAATAATGGTTGAAAAGTAAACATCAGATAGATCACTGGAAAAACTCAATTACTATTCATTTGGATTGGGTCATGGGACTTTTTATTTCTATCAGGAGGAATAGACAGTGTTTCACCTAATAGACAGCATTTCCTACAAAGCTGATCTCCCTACTGTGCTCAAATGTAACCCTAGATTATGTGGTCAGCTCTCTGCCATATCAGTTCATCTTCTGCAGAAAATCACATCAGTGATCTGAATTTTACAAGGCCCATGTTGGTGCATGGCACACCCAACTAAGCATGAAATGGCATGTGATGATGTCAGGAAGGCTGGAAGAGGATAGAGGTTGAGACCTAGCTATCTTGATAAGACAGAGGTAGTGTTAAAGAAGGCTCTACCTCGCAAAAGAGACAGTCATGATGTGATAGGACATGAGATATTCTCAAACTGTGTAGGTGCCCACATGATGTCAGAGTTGTCCTTATGTTTTATGTCTCAAGTTTGTTCTAAGGGTCCGTGAGACATCTTTGCAGAGTGCCACAATCCACAGTGCACAGTTGCATCATAATGCACTGTTCCGAAGGTTTCACTTCAGACCTTTATTCACTATAAGATAGACAAGCACAGCCAGATGGAGTGAGCAAGAGATTTTGCAGCTAAAGTGGGCTTTCCAAGGATTCAGGAAGCATTTGACTGCACATGTGCCCATCAAAGCACCAGTGGGGAAGCCTTTGTGAATAAAAAGTGATGCCACTCTCTGAACATTCTGGTAGTATGTCATCACCAGCACGAGATGCTGCAGGTTTGTGCCAGGTATTCTGGGAGCTACCATAATCTTAAAACACTCCCAGGTTCCAAGGCTCTTAATAGCTTGGATGATTGACTGCTAGGGAACAAAGGATATTCCTCAAAATATGGCTAATGACATGCCTGAGACATCCAAACATGTCTGTAGAGGAGAGTACAAGTCATGCCTCCACAGGACAAAAATATTGAGGGAACAATCTGCCAACTCAAAATGAGGTGTTGTTGTCTGGACCACTCAGGAGGATCACTGCAATATCTTTTAATGATCACAAAAGCTCACTGCCACAATTTCTCCACCCATATCAGCCTTCAAGGAGCTGCTTTTAAATCCTCTGCCCGCAGCTGCAATCATTCAGGTGCCCACCCTCTAAACACCTGCTTCTCCCCCACTGGACATGCTACGCTGAGCCTCTCTCAATGCAAAGTTCACACTGGCCAGCAATACACAATATCTGAGGAGTCGTGAATGGTGCTGAACATTGGGGATGCGTGCTGATGATTGCACACTTCTGATTTAATGATGGAAAGAAAGCCATTGATGAAGCAGTTGAAATGGTTGGATTTGGGACACTCTGTTAGTGATGCCCTAGAGCTGAGATGGCTGACCTCCAACGACCACAACTATCTTCCTTTCTGCAAGGTATGACTCCAACTCATAGAATCCTACAGTGCAGAAGGAGCCCACTCCACCCAGCCCATCGAGTCTGCACTGACAATAATCCCAGCAGGCCCTATCCCCCATAACCTCTGCACTTACCCTAGCTAGTCCCCCTGATACTAAGAAGTAATTTAGCATGGCCAATCCATCTAACCTGCACAGCTCTGGACTGTGGGAGGAAACTGGAGCAACAAAGGAAACCCATGCAGGCACTGGAAGAACGTGCAAACCCCACAGACAGTGACCCAAGCTGGGAATCGAATTGAATCCCTGGTGCTGTGAGGCAGTAGTGCTAACCACTGTGTCGTAACTAACACAGGTTTCCCCGATTCCTATTGACTCCAGTTTTGTCAGGTCTCTTTGATGCTACCTTCAGTTAAATGTGGGCTTGATATCAGGGACATTCACTATTCCCTCAACTCTAGATCTCAGCTCTATTATCCAAGTTTGAACCAGGATTGTAATGAGGTCGGGAGCTGAGTGACTCTGGCAGAACACAAACTGAGTATTGGTGAACAGATTATTGCTAAGCAAGTTCTGATTAAAAATACTGAATTTAATGGATCAAAGTATTTTATATTTTAGTTCTGAAAGACCCTCCAACAGTAACTGTAATGTAAAACAAAATATAAAAGAAGAAATATCGAGTGCTTGTGATAAAAGGATGGCAATAATCTTAGTGATTTTAATATATACATAAGTTGGAAAAATCAGACTGGCAATAACACACTGGATGGGGACTTTATCGAATGCTTTCATTGTTTCTTCGAGCAGCACGGTCTGGAACCAACCAGACAGCAAGTTCTAATCAACTTCTTATAATGCAATGTGACAAGATTAGTTAATGACCTCAGAGTAAAGGCTCACCCCCAGTAACACTGACCACATAATGATTGAATTTTACATCCAGTTTGAAAGGGAAAAGAGTGGATCTGAGATTTGTATTTTAAACTTAAACAAGGGCAACTGTGGGGCAGGAAAGCTGAACTAACTGAAGTGAACTGGGATACTAAGCTAAAGGATGGATCACTAGAGGAGCAGTGGCAGACATTTAATGGGATATTCCAGAATACTCAGAATACGCATTGGGTGGCATGGTGCCACAGTGGTTAGCACTGCAGCTTCACAGTGCCAGAGACCTGGGTTCAATTCCAACTTTTGGTAACTGGCTGTGTGGAGTTTGCAGATTCTCCCTGTGTCTGCAGGAGTTTCCTTTGGATGCCCGATTTCCTCCCATAATCCAAAAATTACGCCGGTTAGATCGATTAGCCATGCTAAATTGCCCCTTATTGTCCTAAGGTGTGTAGGTTAGGGGGATTGTCGCTCCATGGGACAGGTGGGTCTGCATTAACATAACAACTAATTTGGATTCTAGCATTATTTGCCAGATAACGGGTTTCACAGACTGTCTGAAACTTGCCAGGTTGAATGAATAAGAAAATTTGGAAAGCTTTCAAATACGAAGATATGACAACTGCTTCTTTGCCTAAATAAAAGGCTTTTGCTCACGGACTTGTTCTGAAAGTGTTCTTTCATAACTCTGTAGGGAAAATCCAACACTTTACAAGTCACTTCTATTAACTTGGACATTTTTGTTTTTGATCTGCACTTTGTCAACCCTCCCAACAGCACTCTTGCAACTCCACACTGCACCTCTAATGAGAACAAGACTAAAATTATCAACTTCCTTCTCCTCAGTCACTCGCTATACCCACCGGACAGAGAAGTTGAACGCAGAGCTGCAGCTTTCAAGAAGTGTTACTCACAATTTAGGCTATATTGATAGAGAATGAACTTCCTGTATGTGACTAAGCATAATTATCTCAGAAAGATCAGTCTTTCATGCTAACATTTGCTGTGCCTTACAATGAGATGTCCTGCTAAGTGGACCCGGTGGGCACCTAAATTACACTCAAAGTCACTATAGTCCCAAATTTCTTCTCCTCTGACTCCTTTCATTTATTAGTTGATGAGATATGCAGAAACTCCATATTCTGCATATAAGTATATCTGCAAGGTATCAATGCTATGTTTGTTAGGGATTCTACTTACATCCACTTTACTACAAGCAGCCAGTCAGAAAAAAATCCTTAGATTTTCTCCTTTGATTGGATTTCCACAGGTACAGGGAGTCCCAGATAACATACATGATTATTTTAAGTGTCCTCAGATCAACCAGCAATATTCAGCAATTAAAGGGGTTGAATTCCACGATTGTTCAGCTGCTATGTAACCACTGAGAGGTTATAATGCATTATTAAAAATGAGTGGGAGAGAGGAGACAAACAGCAGTAGCGAAAAAAGCAGGAGAGGGGAACACTTAGAGACAGACAGCAGCATCTAAAAGAATGAGAGAGGAGGACGCAGACACATGTTGCAGTATGTAAAAGTGCAAGGAAGAGAAGGATGCACTGAGAAACAGATAGCAGCACTCAAAAGAGCAGGAGAGAGGAGGACCCATTGAGAGACAGCAGCTCCTAAAAGAAAAGAAAGGAGGACCCAGAGAGAGACTGCAGCACCTAAAAAAGAATGCAGTCACATATAGCAACAGCTAAAAGAGAGAGAGGAGGTCCTGGAGACAGAGAGCAGCTCCTAAAAGACAGAGAAAGGAGAGGACACATGCACAGACAGCTGTATTTAAAAGAGTCAGAGACTGAAGGAAGAACAATATCAAAATATGACATCACAGGAAAACAAATGACTGATTAGTATTTTATTCATTTATCTTTCAAAACTCAAGTAATTTTAGTAATTGTAAGGTTTTATTAGAAGTAGTAAGGTTTACCAACAATAATTAAGCTTATTAGATAGGCTGTTGCATATTTCTAGCTTAATTAGGAAATTTCATAAAAATCATAGAAACCCCATAGTACAGAAATAGACCATCAAGTCTGCACCAACCATAATCCCACTCAGGCCCCACCCTCATATATTTACCAACTAATCCCTGTAACCTATGCATCTCAGGACACTAAGGGCAATTTTTAACATGGCCAATCAACTTAACTGGCATATCTTTGGACTGTGGAAGGAAACTGGAGCACCCGAAGGAAACCCACACAGACATAAGGAGAATGTGCAAACTTCGCAAGCCGGGAATAAAACCCAGGTCCCTAGAGCTGTGAAGCAGCAGTGCTAAACACAGTGCTACCTTGCCACCTGTATTTCAATCCAGGTAAAGGTAGAACTTTTATTGAAATAATGATAGCAACACAATCAGGCTCTAGAGATATTAATTAAAATGTAATTAGTAGTATAGTTAATAACTTAATGTCATAAAGATGGTAGGGCAAGTGAAGCTGGTGGCTGTGCGTTGATACCAAGGAAAACACATCTGTAGTAAGCATTTGTGGTTGGAGGAACTTTGATTCAGAGGCATTAGCTAGAGGTTAAGTTGTGGGCACTACAATATGTCAGGAAAAGGGGAGGTTACCTGGACATTATGTTGCAGCAGTGGTCACACCCTTTAGGATAGGGACTGCAAGGTGTTTGAGAGGAAGCCATTCAAACAGATGGAGCCAATGTAGAAGTTTAGAGGACACTATAGTCAGGGGGTTAGTCATCGCTGACAGTGTGAGTACATGGACACCCATCCCCAAACAAACTCTGGGGCAAACCCTGCCCCCACCTTACATAGACAAAAGGAACTCTCCCACAAACACTGGGGCAACATATCCCCAGTAGGCAAGGGGAACCCCTCTCCCAAATACCTAGGCAACCCTTCCCCAAAAGCAGTGGGGCACGTTTTCTCTCTACCAACAAGCACTGGGGCACAACCCTTTCTCGACAGAAACCTAATAATGTCATCAGCTTAAGGACAGGAAAAATGAGAGAAAAAGATCTTGCTACCAAGATTGTCATTTTTGGGGTCTCACAGGATTTTCTGGCAATCTCACCATTTTGACTATGGTGAATGCCGGCAAAACCCATGTTGTCCCCCGCCCAAATGAATGTTTGGTTAGTAAATTTTGCTGCCAACTCAAAAATACAATTTAGATAGGTTAAGTGAGTGGGCAGAAATTTAGCAGGTGGGCTGAAATTTTAGGCCGACAGGATTTTACAGTCCCATTGAAGTCAATGGATATTTAACTGGCTCACCTCATTTTACAGTCCTGCCCCTGCTGCAATGGGGTTGTAAAATTTTGCCCATGGAGTTTAATGTGGAAAATCTGAACATATCCACTTTGGTGGGAAGAAACAAATGTAGCATGTATTTTAAATGGAGAGAGACTGCAGGACCACATGGTTCAGAAGGATCTAGCTGACCTAGTCGATGAATCATAAAAAGTTATTTTGTAGGAATAGCATGTGATCAAGGAGCAACACGAAATGTTGATGCTCATTGCAAGTTAAATTGAGTCTAAAGGCAGAGAAGTCGTATTACACAGAGTGTGGGGCGTTAAGTGAGGTTGCATCTGAAATATTCTGTACCGTTTTGATCTAACTGAAAACAGGATAGAATTGTATTTGAATTAGTTTAGAAAAGATTAACTCGACTAATTCCTGGAATAAAACGTTATCTTATGAGAAAAAGTTGAGCAGGTTTGGCCTGTACCCATTGGAGTTCAGAAGATGAGAGGTGATTTTATAAGATACTGAGGGGGTGGATGCTAAGAAGGGAATCTAGAACTAGGGGACATGGCTTAAAAATTAGGAAATTTCCATTAAGACAGTAATGAGGTGGAATCTTTCTCTCTTAGGCATCATCAGCATATGGAATTTCTTCCACATGATGTGGAGATGCGGTTTTGGACTGAGGTAAACACAGTAAGAAGTCTGACAACACCAAGTTTAAGTCCAACCGATTTATTTGATAGTAAACTCACAAGCTTTTGAGATTTCCCTCTTTGTCATTGATGAAGACGAACATCCCACCAGGGCCATCCTCACATGTTGCCTTCAGACAACTGCACAGTCTCAAACAGACCATTGTTCGCAGCAAACTACCCAACCTTCAGGAGAACAGTGACCACAATACCACACAACCCTACCATAGCAACCTCTGCAAGATATGCCGGATCATCGACATGAATGACATCACCACATGTGAGAATACCATCTACCAGGTACACGGTACATACTCTTGCAACTTGGCCATCATTGTCTATCTAATATGTTGCAAGAAAGGATGTCCCGAAGCGTGATACATTGGGGAGATCATGCAGATGCTATGACAACAGATGAATGAACATCGCTCGACAATCACCAGGCAAGACTGTTCCCTTCCTATTGGTGAACATTTCAGTGGTCACAGGCATTTGGCCTCTGACCTTCGGGTAAGCATTTTCTAAGACGGCCTTCATGACACATGACAGCGCAGAGTCGCTGAGCAGAGATTGATAGCCAAGTTCCACACACATGAAGACAGTCTCAACAAGGATCTTGGGTTCATGTTGCACTAACTGTAACCCCCATAACTTGCCTGGGTTTGCAAAACCTCACTTACTGCACTGTCTGGAGACAATACATATCTCTTTAAACTGTGCTCAGTGCTCCTTCCATTCACATTGTTAGCTACATTAAGATTTGAATTGCAGGTTACGTGTAAAGATTCGCACTCTAATCAGTAATTTGTAAACTGCCTGTGCTGTTACATGTTCTGTCTGAGACCAGAACTCTTCATTCACCTGACGAAGAGGGAAACCTTGAAAGCTTGTAAGTTTACTATCAAATAAATCAGTTAGACTTAAACCTGGTGTTGTCAGACTTCTTACTACATTCTTTCCCCAGACAGCAATGGAAGGTGGTTACTAAATATATTCAAGGATGAGTTAGATAGCTTTTTGATCCACGAAGGAGTCGAGCATTATGGGGACCAACGGGAAAGTGGTGTTGAGCGCCACAATCACGTCAGTTGTGATCTTATCAATTGGCACAGCAGGCTCAGGATCGACCTGCTCTTGTTCTCTTGTCCAATTCATTAATATATATTGTGATTAGCTGGGGTCCCAGTACAATCCCTGTAGCACCCCATTAGTTACTGCCTGTCAATTTGAAAAGGACCCATTAATTCCTATTCTTTGTTTCCCCTCTGCCAACCAATTTTCTATCCATCTCACTACACTTCCCCCAATCCCATGCATTTTAATCTTGCAAGGTAGTCTCTTATGTGTTAGAAGAATTAATTTACTAGATTCTCAGTTTGTTTTTGTCTCAGAGGTAGCAGAAATGACCTGAAGTTGCTGCTGACTAATTTCCTGATACCCGTATAAATGAACGAATGAATATCATGGGATGTGGGAATCGCTGGCTAGGCTAGCATTTATTGACAATCCCTATTTATCCTTGAAAAGGTAATAATGAACTGCCTTCTTCATCATCTGGTAAAATGTCCATCTGGTCTAAATATGTTCATAATGCTTCTAGGGAGGGAGTTCTAGGATTTTGACCCAACAATGGTGATATAGTTTCAAATCAGGATGGTGTATGACGTGGAGGGAAACTTATAGCTGGTAGTACCTTTATGGATCTGCTGACTTTCTCTTTCTAGGTGGTAGAGATTGCTAGTTTGGAAGATGCTGTTGCAGGAACTTTGGTCTCTTAGCGCTGCAGTGTATCTTGTAGATGGTATACACTGCATCGGTGGTGGGAGGAATGAACGTTGATGGTGGTGGATGCAGTAGCAATCAAAAGGACAGCTTTGTCCTGAAATAGCGTCAAGTTTCGAGTGTTTTAGAGTTGCACTCATCCAGGTAAGTGGAGAACATTCATTCACACTCCTGAATTGGTGATGAACAAACTTTTCGGAGTCAGGAAATGAGTTACTGCAGAATTTACAGCCTTTGATCTGCTGCTGTAGCCACAGTATTCATTTCTGTTTCTCGTCAACGATAACTGCGAGGATGTTGGTAATAGTAGATTCAGCAATTTCAATGTCGTTGAATGTGAAATGAAGAAGATTGGATTCTCTCTGGCTGGAGACGGTCATTGCCTGGCACTTGTGTGAAGTGAATGTAATTTGTTCATTATTAGCTCAAGCCTGATTGCTGCCCAGTTCTTGCTGCAAAGGAACACATTGTTTCAGCAACAGAAATCATAAATGATGCTAAACATTATTCAATTATCAGCAAAAATTCCACTACAGATTTTATGACGAAGAAAAGGTCATTAAAGCAGACAAAGATGGATCTCCTGCAGTTGTGTCTTGTGACAGATGATTAACCTCCAATAACCACAATCATCAACTGAGTGACTTGACTAGCCATTTAAGAGTCAACCATATTGCTGCGGGTTTGTTGTCACATGTCGTCCAGAACCAGTAAGAGTGGCAGATATCCTTCCATAATGGACATTAGTGAACCAAATGAATGGTTTTTGATTCTGGAAGGGCGAAGGCTATGCCTTTGCCATGAGTGCCACATATGGGTCAGGATTTTATGATGTCCCACGAACAAGTTTTTAGGTAGGGTAGGGGCATAAAATTCCCTAGCTCCACCTCACTCTAATTGAAGCCCTTAAGTGCCAAATATTTGGTCACATAAGGACAGTTTCCCACCTGGCCTCAACTTTAAGGCTGAGAGGGGAATTTCAGGGGTTGTGGGGAAGTCCAGCAGGACACTCTGATTAGATTTTGAATGTAAAGGAGTCGTGCACCTCCTTCAAGGGCCTTTTCCACCTTCGGCACCCCTCCACCTCCCAAGTACTGTCAGCCATTGGTGATCCCTAACCCTGGCCTCTCCATCAAGACCGCCATGCTCTCTATTTACCCCTCACTGATGTCTCAATCAGGAAATTAACTCGGAGTCAGAATCTGGGGACCATTTGTTGTCTCAGTCCTGAACATGTCAGTTGCTGTGCTGCTATGATTACAGAGACTAGCCAGTGCTTCCAGTGTTGTGTTGCTGAAACTGACCACAGTCAAGAGATAGAATCCTGATATTGGTAGCCTAAGTATGATTGTCTTCTAGTATAATCATTTTGTTCATTGGTCAATCTGTATTATAGAATCATATAAACCATACAGTGCAGAAGTAATTTGGTCCATCGAGTCTGCACTGACTCTCTGACAGAATATCTTACTCTGGCCCTCTTCCCCTATCCTATCCCTGTAACCACATATAATTACAATGGCTAATCCATCTAACCTATAGATCTTGGGACACTAAGGGGCAATTTAGCATGGCCAAACCACCTAAACTGTACGTCTTTGGACTGTGGTAGAAAACTGAGCACCTGGAAGAAATCCACATGGACCAGGAACTCCATACAGTCACCCAAAGCCAGAATTCAACACGGGTCCCTGGAGCAGGCAATTGTCTGAGACTGAACAGTTTGCAAATTTGGTATCATACCTGACCCTGAAATGACCTTCTGCCATTCCTCTGCCAAAATCTAAGGTCTGGGGTTCAGCCTCTCTTCCCCCCTTTAAGGTCCTCCCTAAATATTTGATCTATAATCTATAGATAGCTCTCCAGTTTTGCACAACTTTGATTTTGATCGCTTCACAATTAGTGGCCATCCCTTCAGTTGCCTAGGCCATAAGCTTTGGAAATCCCTCTCTGTCCCTCTTGCTTTCCTCCTGGAAAGCATTCTTTAAAACCTACCTCTTTTACCAAGCTTTTAGAAATCTGACCTAATATCTCCTTATGTGGCTTGGTGCCATTTTTGTTTGGTAATGCTCCTGTGAAGTGCCTTAGGATATTTTATTATGTTAAAGTTGCTACTTAAATGTAAGTTATTGTAACATACATCAGTGAAGTAGCTATTGACTTTGAACGGTCATTCAAATGATTCAAGTTCAAATCTTTGCCCAGATTAATATAATTATTTGTGATGTGCTACTAACCTTTGGATATCAACTAAACAGATAGTTGGATTACCTTGTAATAATGGAATTAGACATCAGAACATAAATTAGACTCATCCCAATAAAAATACTCAATAATATTAAATGACTTTTGGCAACTGTTGGAAAGATAAAGCTTAAAATGATGAAAAGATATTTTCTGCTCAAGTTGACCCCTTAACAATACATATGTGAACATCTCTAATCATGGCCATAAATCTCCTACCTTTATCCAATATCTTATCACTCTTTTCCTTACTCTCACACGAAGTTGCCAGATCACATTCTTATTAACCTTCCTGTGAGAGGAATTAAATAAGAAAAAAGAGCTCTAGTCTAGGTAAAGGTTTGAATTGGATACATAACACAATTAACGAATAACAAATCCTCCAAAATAATATTTTGTTTCACCAACTTTTAGAGAAGGTGAAAATGATGGCATGATAAATATTTATATTGAGGGTGTCCCAGAGCAGACTAATGAGTGAATTTGTTTTCCAGTATATTCAAAGTTTCTTTAGCTCAATTATATCAGATTTCTGTTTATATCTAGTTCACATTTGTTTTGTGTATGTTTTTATTCCTTTTTTCTATCATAACTTTTGTTATGAAACAATCTAACAGTCTTTTTTTTCATTGTATCCTACTATTTTTGTCCTTTTCACAATTTAAAATTCTTGGCTAGTTATCTTTTTTTAAAATTTTGTACAAAGCACTGAGTAAGACTGAATGATGTGCAACTACTTTTCTCACTGTCTCCGATACTTGAATCCACACTCAGGCCTCTTTGCCTTCTGGCTGTAGGAATTGCTGATAAGATTGACGGATCAGTGAAAAGTTAAAAAAGGAAAACTCTACATGGGAACTGGTTGTAGGACAAGAAATTGGGTCGTATGGAATAAGTTGTCTGATAAAGGCCAGGTTAGTAGATTGATACATAAGATGCAATTTGGAATAGACTTGGAATGCACAAATTGATTGGAGTGATGACGAAAAAGCAGAGGTAGGGAGGAAAGAGGAAGAAAGCAGAAATGATTGAGCAAAAATATCAATATTGGTTTTTAAGAACAAGTTCTTTCTAAATTTAAAGGTGAGGATACATTGTGGAAGACTGAACAGTTTATGGTATGGAAAGGGAACTTAGAGATGTCCTTTCCTTTGAAATGTTTTGTAAACAGCAATTTTTGTCATTTATAAATATTTTATTTCAGTGTGAAGAGAGGTGAACTTACAAAGTTCTAATTCAGGTCACTTGTTAATGTTAGGCAACAGGTAACTAATCAATCCACAAACTTCGGTTTCACTTTAACCTCTCGGGTCTGTTGTTTTGGACTTTGCCTCGCTGTGTGCCAGCTGTCTCTCCGCAGTGACCTTCCCTCCGCGGTGGGCAGATGGCGAACAAGATTCAGTGTGCAAAAGAGTTGGCCCAACTTGATGCCAACAGTGAGGTTGTTGCTATTGTTCCAGCAGCAGCGAAGGGTGAATGATGGAGAATGGCTTGTGGTCGGCGAGGGAGCTGCTCTCACTTCTAGCAACGGGCCCACTCGCCCCAGCTATGTCCCCTCACCCCAAACCCCCTGGGCTGTGCCTCCACCCCCCCCCCAAGGTGTGTCCTCCCCACCCCCTCCTTCCCCCGGGCTGTGTCTCCCCCCCTTACCCCCGGGTTGTGTCCCCCCCCCCAGCCCCGGGCTGTGTCCCCTCAACCCGGCCCCCGGGCTGTGTCCCCTCACCCCGGCCCCCCGGGCTGTGTCCCCTCACCCCAGGCTATGTTTTCCCCCACCCTACCTCGGGCTATGTTACCCCCCCTCCACCCCAGGCTGTATCCCCCCAGCCCTCGGGCTCTGTCCCCCCCACCCCGCCCCTGGGCTATGTCCCCCCCCCACACCCCATCTGTGTTCTCCCCGCCTCCCCCGGCCCTGGTTCTCCCCCTTCTCCGGGCTGTGTCCCCCGCCCCCCGGGCTGTGTCCTCCCCGCCACCTCCCCCCACCACCAGCGGTGCCGTCCTGCCCGCGTGCCCCGCGACCTCTGCCCCCTTGACTCTCCTGTGCCCCCAGGCCTGGCGCTGCGTCAGCTCTTGGTCCAAAGCCTTCTCGGTTTCTTCAACAGTTCAAATCCTAACTGGACACTTCGGTCTTATTTTACCAATTTCAGTTATTAGTCCCACTCCTCTTTTCTGTCACTAAATTCTACGAATATTTACAAATGGTGCTTTTTTTTTCCAAAACTCAGTGGATTACGTTTTTTTCCCCCCAATTTGTGGTTAGGGCTCATTTATTCTATTTACACCGGCTGATAGGCCCGTTAAGTATTGATTTTTCTGTTGTAATTTCACTGTTACTTTTCCCTGGCTGCCTTCCTGTTTCCGTCCCATCTTGTTGATATTGTCGATTTTCCACCGCTTCAATTTTTTTCGGATATTACCAGTAAATTTTGAATGGGATGAAGCTTTCAGTTCTGAATGGGTTAAAAACGCGGCAACACTACAATGAAGTAACACAATGGATTTTCTGCTTTTCTAGAAATTTATAAGAAATGCACGAATTTGAGCGCAGAAATTTACTGAGTGTTAGATTTCATTTCATTAGATTTCATTTGTATGAGAAAAGATGCACAGTGATGATTGGTTGGAAATAGATCTCCCACAGATATTACCTGGCATGTCTATTACTCATAATTGTAATATCAGCAAGCTGATTGGATTAACTAGATCTTTTGTTCCGCCTCTACTTATGGAAATACAATACTGCTATCATTTTGGGCAGGGATAAACTGAACTTACAACCAGATGGATTGTAAACACACTGACTTCTCTGTCAGATAGAAAAAAAAGTCATTTTCATTTTACAATCAGCTGGCAGATCAAGCAACGTCCGGAAAAGGAATCAAGTGATTTAATAGAACTATTGTACACGAAAAGACTTCAGGTTACATAGTTTAGTCGTGCTCTGCTGCTGTGAATTTTTAACTGTCAAGCAGTGTTGCTTTAACATAGTTAGTTAACGAAATGGACGAAGGAGTGGAAAATCCAGCCTTCATCCCCGATGACAAGCCAAGTGTAGAACCAGAGCCAAATCAACCAGAAAAAACGGAAACAATCGAGCAAGAATTTGAGGAAGGACCATGTGGTTGGGGAAAATTTACACCAAAATGCCTTCAGTACTGCAACAACGCAAAAGGATATTTACTATTTTACAGTCTACTGGGTATAATTCAAGGTAAGTTTCCAATTTTATCTTACTTTTTTTTCTTCGATTCTTGCTGAATCTCGTCTATAATTGAAAGGGAAACAGGAGACAAACTTTCTTACTTTTAAAAAGGCAGCAGTATGGCATGCAAGGTAATATCTCATACTGTCCTGCAACTTCAGGCTGACAGCGGAGGCAGTTTGGATTGTACATGTTTCTGCAGCTGTGATAAACGATATTGCATAATTTAAGTGGAATGTAGTCATCTAGTTTTTCTCTTTACTATGATTATCACAGCCTTACTCATCTTACTTAAGCAAACATATTGGAGTAACTTAAATAAAAGCAAATTATTGCAGATGCTGGAATCTGTAACCAAAAGAGAAAATGCTGGAAACTCTCAGCAAGTCTGGCAGCATTTGTAACGAGAGAAAAGACCTGGCATTTCAAGTCCAGATGACCCTTTGTCAAAGCTAAAAGGCATAGAAAATGGGACTAAAACTCCCACTTTCTATGCCTTTTAGCTTTGCCAAAGGGTCACCTGGACTCAATGTCAGTTCTTTTCTGTCCTTACAGATGCTGCCAGACCCACTGAGATTTTCCAGTATCTTCTTCGGTTGAAGTAATTTAAATCTGAATGTTCCTTTAATTAGCACAAATTAACTAGGAATCAAGTATGAGTCAAATAAGTTTTAATGTAAAATTGGTTTCACATTTAATCTATAATCTGAGTATTATATTTTGACTCCATGCTAATTTTCAGAGTTAAAAGACACATTTTAAAACTGTATTTAAAACTGTATAAAAGAGATTAGAAATTGTTTGAAAATGTAACAAAATGCAATTTAGATGTTGCTGCTATAATAATTATTCCTTTTGACACTTAGGAATTAAAATCTCTCGAGGGCATTTTAACATGCATGAACTCTGGATTTGGATGTAATTGGGAAAATTAGATCAGAATACCAGTGTGTTAGGAACTTGCAGCGCAGACAGGTGCAGTCTGCTGGAATAAGACCTACTGCCAATTGGACCTAGTTGCCATGCTTTACCAGTGGTTGCCAAACTCACCACAACTCTTGACTTCTATGCTTCTAGATGCTTTCAGTAATCTGCAAGAGGCATTTGTAGAATCTCGCTGGTGGACATACAAAAATGCACAAAATAGGTGCCAGGGCACCAATTCTGTGCACTCCTCTTATGATATTGCTGGTCAGAATGAGTGGGAGCTTGGGTTTGCAGCTCAGACTGGCCTTCAATAGGTATGAGGTATTATTCATTGCATGCCAGTGGCAGCTAACCTAGGCATATTCAACAAGCACCCATCTGTCCATTCCATCAACAACAGCAACAATTGGTATTCAGAGGTATTAACATAATAAAACATCAGAGAAATGTTATAAAACAAAATTGAACTTCGTGTCACATAAGACCACACGAGGGTAGGTCACCAAAAGCTTTGTTAAAGGTGTCCAGCATTATTGAATGGCAGCCTGCAAAGATTAGTGATGAATAATTTTTTTTGGATTGGAGAAATGTTTGTAGTGTTAAGACTGCTGCTGCCTGGACCTTGATGTACAGTACACAGTTTCAAAATTTTCAGATGACATGAAACTGCAACGTATTGTGAAAAATATGAGGAAACTAGTTTAGAACTTTAAAGGACATTTACCATTGGTGCAACCGGCAGACAAGTGACAGATAAAATTTAATATAGAGAAGTGTGAATAGTTTTGGTATGAAGAATACATAAGGGCAATGTAAAACAAAGTTTACAGTTCTAAAATGGGTGCAGGAGCAATGGGATTTTGGTGCATATGTGCATAAATCATTGAAGATGATAGGGCTGGTTGAGGGTGCAGTTAATAGAGTTTTTGGCTTTATCAATCGAGGTATGAAGTTCAAAAGCAAGGAATAAATAGATTCTTGATCAATAACAGGATCAAGGGTTATGAGGAGAAGCAGGAGAATGGGGATTAAGGTCATATCAGGCTTGATTGAATGGAGGACAAGACTCAATGGGCTGAATAGCCTAATTCTGCTCCTATATTTTATGGTCTAAGATATTTTAAATTTGTACAAAACATTAATTTAGCCTCAACTGGAGTATTATTGTATCTAGTTCTGGGTGCCACAGTGAAGCACAGTAAGAAGTCTCACAACACCAGATTAAAGTCTGGGATAGGCATGAAGCTGGGGGCAGTAGTTATAGCTGGGGGAAGGGTAATTATGAGGCCATCAGGAGAGAATTAGGGTGCATAGATTGGACTAGGAAACTACAGGGACTGGGAACATCTGGAATGTGGAGCTTATTCAAGGAGCAGCTGCTGCGAGTCCTTGATAAGTATGTCCCTGTCAGGCGAGGAGGAAATGGTCGAGTAAGAGAACCTTGGTGTACAAAAAAAGTTGATTTGCTGGTTAAAAGGAAAAAGGAGGCTTATGTCAGGATGAGGCTTGAAGGCTCGGTTAGTGCAATGGATAGCTATAGATTAGCCAAGAGGGAGCTAAAGAGTGAATTGAGAGCTAAGAGAGGACACGAGAAGACTTTGGCTGATAGCATTAAGGAGAATCCTAAAGCTTTCTTTAGATATGTTAAGAATAGAAGATTGGTTAGGACAAGACTAGGGCCAGTCATAGACAGCAGTGGGAAGTTGTGCGTGGAGCCTGAAGAGATTGGAGAGGGACTGAATAAATATTTCTCTTCGGTATTCACGCAGGGTGATGTAAATGTAGTTGTGGAGAACACTGAGATACAGGGTTGCAAACTGGAAAGTATTGAAGTAGATAGGGAGGATGTGCTAGATATTCTTGAGGGTTTGAAGTTGGATAAGTCCCCTGGGCCGGACGGGATTTACCCTAGGATTCTCTGGGAGGCAAGAGAGGAGATTGCAGAGCCTCTGGCTCTGATCTTCAGGTCGTCGTTGGTTACGGGTGTGCTTCCGGAGGACTGGAGGATAGCGAATGTGGTCCCGTTGTTCAAGAAGGGGAAGAGAGACCTTCCAGGGAATTATAGGCCAGTGAGTCTTACTTCTGTTGTGGGCAAAGTATTGGAGAGAATAATTAGGGATAGGATTTATAGTTATTTAGAGAGAAATGAATTGATTGGGGATAGTCAGCATGGTTTTGTGAAGGGTAGGTCGTGCCTTACTAACCTCATTGAGTTTTTTGAAAAAGTGACTAAAGAGGTGGATGGGGGTAAGGCGGTTGATGTGGTATATATGGACTTTAGTAAGGCGTTTGATAAGGTGGCCCATGGAAGACTTCTGCAGAAAATGCAGATGTATGGGATAGAGGGTGATTTAGCTAATTGGGTTAGGAATTGGCTAGCAGATAGAAGACAGAGGGTGGTGGTTGATGGGAGATATTCATCGTGGAGTTCGGTGACAAGTGGTGTACCTCAGGGGTCTGTTTTGGGGCCCCTGCTGTTTGTAATTTTTATAAATGATCTGGATGAGGGTATTGAAGGATGGATTAGTAAATTTGCAGATGACACTAAAGTCGGTGGAGTGGTAGATAGTGAAGAGGGGTGTTATAGTTTGCAGAGGGACTTGGACAAGTTGCAGAGCTGGGCCGAGAGGTGGCAAATGGAGTTTAATGTGGAAAAGTGTGAGGTAATGCACTATGGCAGAAATAATAAATGTGTAGAGTATAGGGCTAATGGTAGGATTCTTAGTAGTCTTGATGAACAGAGGGATCTTGGTGTATTTGTGCATAGATCCCTGAAAGTAGGCAGTCAAGTCGATAAGGTTGTTAAGAAGGCATATGGAGTCTTAGCTTTTATTGGTAGGGGGATTGAATTTAGGAGCCGCAACGTCATGTTGCAACTGTACAAAACTCTAGTGCGGCCGCACTTGGAGTATTGTGTGCAGTTCTGGTCCCACATTATAAGAAAGATGTGGAGGCATTGGAGAGGGTACAGAGGAGGTTTACCAGGATGTTGCCTGGTATGGAGGGCAGGTCTTATGAAGAGAGGCTGAGGGATTTGAGGTTGTTTTTGTTAGAAAGGAGGCGGCTAAGAGGGGACCTAATCGAAACATATAAGATGATTAGAGGTTTAGATAGGGTGGACAGTGATAGCCTTTTTCCTAGGATGGAGAAAGCTAGCACGAGGGGACACAGCTTTAAATTAAGGGGTGATAGTTATAGGACGGATATCAGAGGTAGGTTCTTTACCCAAAGGGTGGTTCGGGAGTGGAATGCCCTGCCTGCAGCGGTTGTAGATGCGCCAAGTTTGGTGGCGTTTAAGAGGTTAGTTGATAAGTATATGGAAGAGAAGGGAATGGTTTAGTTTGGAGGGGCATTGCTTTTTATATTGGTCGGCGCAACATCGAAGGCTTAAGGGCCTGTTCTGTGCTGTAATGTTCTATGTTCTATGTTCTATGTTCTAAGTCCAACAGGTTTATTTTTAACACAAGCCACAAGCTTCCAGAGTACTGCTGCTTCATCAGGTGAGTGGAAGTTCTGTTCACAAACAGGGCATATAAAGACACAAACTCAATTTACAAAATAATAGTTGGAATGCGAGTTTTTACAGGTAATCAAGTCTTAAAGGTACAGACAATGTGAGTGGAGAGAGGGTTAAGCACAGGTTAAAGAGATGTGTATTGTCTCCAGCCAGGACAGTTAGTGAGATTTTGCAAGTCCAGGCAAGTTGTGGAGGTACAGTTAAGTCACAGTTAAGGACAGATATGAAGGCATTAGAGAAGGCTCAGAAAACATTTATGAGAATGGTTCCAGGGATGAGGAATTTTAGTTATATAGAAAGATTGGGATTTTTATTTGGAGAAGAGGCTTGATAGAAGTGTTCAAAATCATCAAAAGTCTTAATTTTGATTTGATTTATTATTGTCATATGTATTCGTATACAGTGAAAAGTATTGTTTCTAGCGCACTATACAGACAATGCATACCATTTATAGAGGAGGAAAGCAGAGAGTGCAAAATAGTGTTACAGTCATAGCTAGGATGTAGAGAAAGATCAACTTAATGTGAGATAAGTTCATTCAAAATTCTGATGGTAGCAGGGAAGAAGCTGCTCTTGAGTTGATTGGTATGTGACTTCAAACTTTTATATCTTTTTCCTGACAGAAGAAGGTGGAAGAGAATATGTCTGGGGTGCATGGGGTCCTTAATTAGGCAGTCAGGTCCTTAATTAGGCAGTCAGGTCGAGAAGGTTGTTAGGAAGGCATATGGAGTCTTGGCTTTTATTGGTAGAGGGATTGAATTTCGGAGCCGCAACGTCATGTTGCAACTGTACAAAACTCTAGTGCGGCCGCACTTGGAGTATTGTGTGCAGTTCTGGTCCCCACATTATAAGAAAGATGTGGAGGCATTGGAGAGGGTACAGAGGAGGTTTACCAGGATGTTGCCTGGTATGGAGGGCAGGTCTTATGAGGAGAGGCTGAGGGATTTGAGGTTGTTTTCGTTAGAAAGGAGGAGGCTAAGAGGGGACCTGATCGAAACATATAAGATGATTAGAGGTTTAGATAGGGTGGACAGTGATAGCCTTTTTCCTAGGATGGAGAAAGCTAGCACGAGGGGACACAGCTTTAAATTAAGGGGTGATAGTTATAGGACGGATATCAGAGGCAGGTTCTTTACCCAAAGGGTGGTTCGGGAGTGGAATGCCCTGCCTGCAGCAGTTGTAGATGCGCCAAGTTTGGTGGCGTTTAAGAGGTTAGTTGATAAGTATATGGAAGAGAAGGGAATGGTTTAGTTTGGAGGGGCATTGCTTTTTATATTGGTCGGCGCAACATCGAAGGCCGAAGGGCCTGTTCTGTGCTGTAATGTTCTATGTTCTATGTAATTATGCTGGAGCGATAAAACAATGGGTGTTACATTTTCTATGTTTGCATGAAAAATGTAGATATTTCTGCCAATGTGCACCAGATTTCTGGGCAGTTGCAGACTTTCCATTGCTGTCTTTGTCTCCATCATCAGTTCTCCTGGCCAGGTGGATACTAAAAGGATGTGCCAAATTCTTAGTGCAGCTGAAACAGCACGATATATTGCTTTATGTTGAAGGGGCTATAAAATGCAAGTTGCTTTAGTTGTTTTTCCTCTTTTTGGGTTTCCTCTCCTTGCTTCACTGCCATACATTGAGTTTGATAGAATATAACAATGAGGAGTTTCTCAGGTCTCCTGCAGTCTCCTGGTCTCCTAATCCCCTTACCAATAAAGAAATTATCTATAACCGTCTTAAATACAGTCAATGACCTAGCCTCCACAGCCTTCTGTGGCAATGAATTCAATAGATTCATCACTTTTTGGCTGAAGAAATTCCTCCTAATCTTGACCCTTTATCTGAGGCTCCCTTGGATCCTAGTCATCTAATAATGGAGACATTTTCTTCACGCCCACTTAATCCAGGTTTTTCAGTAATCTGTAAGTTTTGAGGAGATCCCCCTCATCCTTCCAAACTCCATTGAGTACAGATCCAGAGTCCTCAAACGTCCATACGTCCAGTCTTTAATTCCCAGAATCATTTTTGATATTCTCTCTTAACCCTTTCCAAAGTCAACATTGAATGTCATGAAGTACAAATATGTAGTGTAGAAGGAATTCTACAGTCAGAGTTGTAATTGATGGTCTTGCATAATATACTGCCTCAGAGTACTAGGATAAGGGTTGATTGTTTTGAGAGGGAAAAAAATATATTTAATGTTATAACAAATGGCATAGGAGGAAATAGAGTTAAGAGTCCTACACAAAGGATCTCTATGATTAGGAGCTATCTTAAAGAGCTGAATTCCAGGACCATATCTGGACTCCATCTTCTCAGTGCAGTAATTGTGAAACAAGTGACTGGGGAGAGAGTGTAAGGAGGAATAGTTCGTAATATGATCATAGAAATCATAGAATCCTATAGTGCAGAAAGAGGCCATTCAGTCCATCGAGTCTGCACCGACAACAATCCTACCTCAGGCCCTATCCCTACAATCTCACATATTTACCCGCTAATCTCTCTGACCTGCACATCCTGATTCATATATATATATATGTATTTTTTCTGCTGTTTGGACTATATCGTAGCTCCAATAATAAAGCTGTCATTGTGATTTCAAACAAAGACAGCAACAATATATAATATTTGCATATTCTCAGAAGAATATAACAGAGAAATATACACTCAGGTGAAATATTTATTTTCCCTTCTGAGGGGTCTGCTCTCTCTCCGAGGCTGACACGCTGGGGGTCACACTGCAGTACAACAACAAACATGTCCATCACAATACATGATCATTGTGAGTCAATTGCAACCCTCCAAGGCTTCATCCTCTGGGTATTCTCATCTCCCAGATTTTTTCTGAGAGGTACACTGTCTGGGCTACAAGCCCCCATTATTGCCTTAATCTGGGGGCTCGCATTCTAAGATATCCACGTTGTGGGCCTTGATAAAGTAATTGCAGTGACCATGATTCCAAACAAGGCAAAATTCTCCATTATTGCTTTTGACTTCAGTTATGTTTGGGCTCCTTGCTGTCACAGGCAGTTTAGATGCTGCCTTGATACCACCCTCACCTCACCATTGACATTCTACTCTTTTTTCCATATTTAGATGGAGGCTAAATGAGGTCTATCCATTGCATGCTGCTTCTACTGCTAACACGCATTTAGTTCTGTATTCATCTTCATCTGGTTGGCATCGCATTTTTAGATGTGCCTGGTGCTGATCTTGTCTGCCATCTGACCCTTTTCACTGAACCAATCTTGATGGTAACAGTAGAATCAGTGTGTGCCAGGGATCTAAGATTACAGATGCTGTCTGAGTACAATCTTACTGCTGTTGATGGCTCATAGCCCTCAAGGATGCCTTTTTTGATCTGGTAAATCTGTTCTGACCCATTCCATTTAGCACAGTGGTCGTGCTACATCACACAATGGAAAGTATCTTCAGTTTGAAAATGGTACTTTGTTTAACAAGGACAGCATGGTGGTCACTCCTATTAGTTTTGTCATGGACAGATGAAACTGCAAAGGTAGATTGGTGCACACCAAGTGTGATAATGCTCCACCTCTTGTTGGATCTCTCACCACCAGGATCTGGCTTGCAATGAACCACTTCCACTCAGATACATTCAAGTGTTCAATAAAGAGAAATATTGATTTATCATTGAGAAAGAGTGGGAGATTGAAATCAGCAAGAGGTTTCCTTGCCCATGTTTGACCTGATGTCATGATACTTCCTGGAATCCAGAGTCAATCTTGAGCACCACTCAGCACGAGGCCACTCATCCTTGTGCTGTGGCCTTTGGTGAATCTGTTCTGCCAATGGACCAGACAAATCTAAGGTTGGTTGTAGAGAGTCTGGGGGATATTAGCTATAACATATCGTGCAGCAAGTATGACTATGTCAAGCTGTTGCTTGAATGCTCTGTGAGAAGCTCTCCCAATTTGGCCCATCTTTGCACGTTAATGAGGAGAGTTTTGCAGGGTTGATAGTACAGGATGTATTTTGGTTGTTTCTGATGTTAGGTGCTCCATAGCCCATAATGTCCAAGTTTTAGGACAGTGAATCTGGTGGGTACGCCCAAGATGCACCGAGGAAACTTATCCCCAATCCCCAGGTATTCTCCAGATAAAGATAGCATGGCAAAAGCCTGAAAATATCAAATTTGCAGTGGATAGTTGTCCTGCATTGGAGACCATTCAAAAGCACAATTTAAATCACAAATTTGGATGGTTCCGATTGTCTTACAATAATAGTTACGCAGAGAAAGTTGGAACATTTAAAACCACTTCTAGCTTCTGGGTAATTATTATACTGAGTTCACCCAACCTGCCACTGGACCCCTGACCTACCCGCCACCCACCACCCCACTACTAACCAGCAGGCTCTTTCCACTCACAATTCCACCCTATGGGGTACTCGCACACTCCATGAACTCCTTTACTGCATCCCAATTACCCCCATTTTCCACTAGCCCCGCATCCCCACTAACTATCCTCCATCTGATCTCCCTGTTCCTGACCAGCAGAGGACCCTCAAACTACACCAAATCCTACTGACTGTGCTGACCACCTGACCCTCACCCAACCACCTGAATCCTTTAATGACCTGACTCCTCCACGACCACCCAATCCTACCCACTTTCCTTTCAAACTGACCTTCTCCATAGCTTGAATGTGGCTGAACCTTTAAACTTACCTGATTTATGCTAGCTAGTGCATGGTATCCTTGCATTCAATTCTGCAGCCCTCTGAAAAAGGCCTAAGGAATATGTTGCCCTGTACAGTTCTTGTACCTTCTGAATTGGAAAGTTTGACAAGGAAGGACTGAAAGGATTTTGAGATAAGAAATAAGGAGTGGAGTAGCAATCTAATTGCTTTTCTGTGGATGTTCAGAACCTAAGTGCTTAGTCAACTTTTCTTTTAATACAACTGACTGCCTTGCTAGGCCAGTTCAGAAAGTAATTAAGAATCAACTGTGCTTTTGTTGTTTGGGAATCATTTGTAATCCAGACTGAGTAAAGATGTCAGATTCCCTTCCCTAAAGATTATGAGATACTTAGGCTGGTTTTATTGTTAATGACAACCCAGTGGTTTCATAATCATTGCTGAGACAAGCCTGCTATTTCAAATTTATGAATTGAATTTAAATTGGCCCAGTTGCCATAGTATAGTTTAGAATGTTGTCTTCAGAGCATTACTTTGGATTATTCATCCAGTTACATTAGCACTATGCCACCATTCCACTTTAAGTTGAAGTAAACAGAATTTTTCAGGATGATCATATTGTACTTTAATGAACTACTTGTGAAAATTAAACTTTGAGGAATACAGAAATGTGACACAAAAACATGGGAGAAAATTGAAATGGTAACAGGTCAAATTTTCTGGCCTCCCAGGAGGTGACATGCTGTTTGCTAGCAGTGGAATTCTCTGGTGGTGCTGCCATTGGGGCTAGAGAATCCTACTGGCATGAATGGCCAGAGAATTCCAGCCCACATATCTGTTCCTTCATGGTTACATTATTCTGCTGAGTGTTTTGAGTTTTTTTTTTGGTGGCAGAAATAGAGCTTTCTCTGTCAAAGACAATAAATATATACAATTAATGCTTTAGAAAGATTCTAATGTTGCAAATCTATAAAATGGACTAGACTCTTAATGAAAAGATGGTGAATGGGATTTTACGGCCATGCTCAGCCTGGACCTTCCCATGGTCTGCCTCTTGCCTGCTTTGATTCTTGTGCCAGGCTGGACGGTAAAATTTTGAACATGTAATTTTGATTTATTTTGAATTGAAAGGTTGTTTCAGATCACTGCAATGATTGCCATCTATTATAAGGTGTAACTAAATTACTATTAAAGAAATGCAATGATTCAAATTAAGCAGTAGAAAAATCATAATTTACATTGCAAATTTCATCTCTCCATGGCCTTGGCCTTTCTTTTCTTGAAATCTCATTCATCACTGCAATACTCCAAGGAATGTATCTTTCTCTAATTCTGGACTTTTATTCATTGGGAGATAAAACATACACGAGTGTCACTCTCTATTCTATCATTCCCAATTGTGTCCTTAACTGTTGAGGCCAACCTGAAATTCCTCTTTCAATCTGCTTTTCCATCTCTCTTTTCTTTTAAGGCCATACTTAAAACCTACCTCTTTGGGCAGAAGACCGATTACTGCAACAGGTCAAGGCCAGTGAGATCACAAGAGGCGAGATACCATGTGTAAACCCAGTTTTTAGCCTCTTGCATGATCTTACCAGCTTGCCATCTAGGGGTCTCTCATTTAAGACAGAGATGAGTGGAATTTTCTTTCTCTCAGTGTTTTGCTTTCCCAGAGAGCAGTGGAGGCTGGGTCATTGAATATATTCAAGGCTGACTTTAGATAGACTTTTGGTTGACAAGGGAGGCAGGGGTTATAGGGGTCTGAGAGGAAAGTGGAGTTGAAGTTACAATCAGATCAGCCATATCGAATGGCAGAGAAGGTTCAAGGGCCGAAAGAATTATTTTTGCTCCCAATTTAGTGTACCCTCAGATGGATCTGATCCTGTTCCAGTAATTTGTGAAAATTAACGTATTGCCACTCTTTCTAATAAGTCCTCCTGATCAATTTTTAGTCCATCCCATACCTCAACTAATACCTCTGTTATACAGTTATAGATTCATAAAGATTTACAGCATGGAAACAAGCTCTTTGGCCCAACTTCTTCATGCTCTCCTTTTTCTTAAAACGCCTAAGCTAGTCCCGATTGCCCGTTTTTGGCCCATATCCTTTTATTCCCATCTTACCCATGTAATTGTTTAAACACTTATTAAAAAAAAATTGTTTCCACCTCTGTTACTACCTCTGCCAGCTTGTTCCAGACACTCTCCGCCCTCTGTGTGAAAAAAATTGCCTGTCTGGATCCTTTTGTATTTCACCCCTCATTCCCCCTTCTGTGATTACAATTTTTGCAACATCTTCCTTCAAATAGGCAGATGCAAAGTAGACATTTAGTAGCTTAGACATGTCTTCAATTTTTTTGGTCCCCACTTGGCCCCACTCCTCCCTTTGCACTCTTTTACTATTTATATACCAGTTAAAGACTTTTGTTTTCCCATTTATATTAGCTGTCAATCTCTTTTCATTCATCCTATTTGTTCTAATTTTTTTCAATTATCCACTGAGCCTTCACTTTCAGCCTGGTTCTCTTACACATCATTTTTCAACTTTTTCTTGTTTTCTATTTTGTTTATCTTTCTGGAAGTTTTGGCTTTATTTGCCCTACCTTTCCTGCATGGGACTATACTTCTGCGCCAAAACCATCTCCTGTTTAGAGGCAGCCCATGACAGTTACAGTTTTGCCTGTCAATCTTTGATTCCTAAAAGTTCATGAACAATGTTGTGAAGCAATAGGTGGAGCAAATAGGATGCAATATTGCATTAAGATGTGCTGGGGGACATCCTACCACCCCAAAGGTCCCGTGCAAGGAGTGCACAGATAATGCCCCAGGAGTTCTAACTTCTCTTGGGCAATTACCCTGTTCTTAGAACCACCCAATAATCCGATTTAAACTAGAGACTTTGGATGATTACGACTGTCTTGCTAGAATAGTTACCCAGAAAAAGTTTAGAAAATGAAAATCACTTCTAGCTGGGTAACTGTAATACTGACTCCCATGATCCCAAATGGATACATCCAAACCCTTTCCCACATTTACTACATCAGTGAATAAAGTCAAAATATGATGTATTAAATACTATTTTCTTTTCATTGGCAATGTATATTTTAAATAAATAAAGTTGGCACCTTTTTACTTTTACTGACAACAGGATTTTATGGTTTTCCGGTGGCAGAGACAAGTCGCTAATGGCTGCTGCTGGGATCTTTTGATTGTGCCAAAGGCAATGACCATTTTTGTTGCTCACTGGCCACACCACTACAGAACCCACCAGCCAATGGCGACTCGCCTCTGCCACCTGGAAATTCACTCTGAATAGGCTGGAAGTCCCGGTCTTAGCCAATCCAAAGTGATTTTCAGTTCCAAAGGGTTTTTCTTCTGTTCTTTTCCTTTCCCAATACTATCTTCTATTGAGAAAGGTTTCTTAAGGGATTCTTGCTTTAGCCTCAGTTAAGTAAATTTTCCTGGTGTATTTTTTAACTCTGCAGAAACTAAATTTACAAACTGTGTGCAAGTTCCCACCTTCATTTTGCTCAATGAATGATACAGTCAGCATTGTTTCTCTTTCATCAATATCTATATTGCTCCCTCCTCCTAGTCAGTATCAATCACCCAAGACCAAACTTGCAACTCTGACTGTCATATCTCTAGGTTTATAAGGAAGTTTGTAATCTGATCTCAGAATGGCTTCCCCTACGTTTCTTTTCATTGCAACAGGAAATACACTTGATCTATATATAAGTAGAAATGGTTATCAGCTATCTCTAATTATCATTGCTTTTCATTTTAGAAACAAAGAAACAAGTTCCAGCGCAACTATCAATGACTTGATAGTAATATTTTTAGGTTTTAGAAAACTTGCAGACCTGCCTGCCAGAAGTTCCCACTGATCAGCTCATGATAGTCCACTTGTAGGCAGGTCCAGAAAATTTACTCCTTACAGTCTTCTCATTGTGCATGTTGAAATATTTGTTATTGGTGACAATATTTGGCAATTCTTTCAATTACTCAACTTAACTTTTGCAACAACTAATCCATCCAGGTTTACTGTCAGACAGACTGCAGCACAATTTACTTGGTTCCCTTAATTTAAATTACATGTAAAGATACAGTCTGAGACCATGATATTCTTATTAACCAAAAGATATAGTCCAGAAACAGAATAATCCTATACACCTCACACTTTTAACATCTCTACCGCCACCCGCCGAGAATGAAAATTCATTGCCATAGAGATGTGTTTTTCATAAACATAATTTACCCACTTGCAAAACTAACTTCAATGACGAATTTACAATTAACTTATTACATACAGGACAAGTAACATTTTCCCCCATGCTGTTATATTGTCCTTTAAACAGTCCCTCATGGCAGTACAATGATGTTTAACCTGCATCCATCCTACATCTAACAGTTATTTCTTGCAGTCTTTCTTGTGATGATTTCTAAAGTTCTTCCACTCAACAGCCAATAAGTTATTCAGTTGATTGTAACTTCTTTCTATTTTATTTCCATGCATGTAGGTTAAAAGGTAGCAAAATTAATTTAGTCTGGAATCTTTGTCCAGAACTTTACTGCAAACTTCTGATATTTCCTCTGGCCATTGCATACTATTGTCATTAGGATGTTGTTTTCTTAACTTGCCTCACAAATTTCATTGAATTCTTTGAGGAAGTAACTAAGAGTAGATGAAGGTAGAGCAGTTGATGTCATATACATGGATTTTAGTAGGGCATTTGATAAGGTTCCTCATGGCAAGCTCATGAAGAAAGAAAGGAGGTATAGGATAGAGGGAAACCTAGCCGATTGGATAAGTAACTGGCTATCACATAGAAGACAGAGGATGGTGGTGGATGGAAAATTTTCAGACTGGAGACCAGTTACCAGTAGTGTATCACATGGATCAGTGCTGAGTCCAGTGACTTGGAGGAGGGGGCTGAAGGGTAGATCAGTAAACTTGCTGATGACACCAAGATTGAATGAGATGGAGGACTGTTGTAGGCTGCAAAGAGACATTGATAGGATGCAGAGCTGGGCTGAAAAGTGTCAGATAGAGTTTAACCCTGATAAGTGCCAGGTGATTAATTTTGGTAGGACAAATTTGAATGTGGATTACACGGTCAATGGCAGGATTCTGAGGAATGTGGAGGAACAGAGAGATCTTGGGGTTTATATCTACAGATCTCTAAAGGTTGCCTCTCAAGTGGATAGAGTAGTGAAGAAAGCCTATAGTGTGTTTGCGTTTATTAACAGGGGATTAGAGTTTAAGAGCTGTGGGGTTATGCTGCAACTGTACGGGACCTTGGTGAAACCACATTTGGAATATTGTGTGCATTTTGGTCACCTCACTATAAAAAGGATGTGGAAGGATTGGAGAGAGTGCAGCGGAGATTTACTAGGATGCTGCCTGATTTGGAGGGTAGGTCTTATGAGGAAAGGTTGAAGGAGCTGGGGCTTTTCTCTTTAGAGTGGAGGAGGATGACAGGTGACTTAATTGAGGTTTATAAGATGTTAGGTGGATACATAAAGTGGATGTTCAGAGACTATTTCCTCTATCGGATATAGCTGTAACTAGGGGGCATAACTATAAGGTTCCCGGTGGGAGATATAGGAAGGATATCGGAGGTAGATTCTTTACTCAGAGAGTGGTTGGGGTGTGGAATGGACTGCCTGCTGTGATAGTGGAGTCGGGCACTTCAGGAACTTTCAAGTGGTTATTGGATAGGCACAGAATGAAAGGGAGTGGGATAGCTTGATCTTGGATTCGGACAAAGCTCAGCCCATCACTGAGAGCCAAAGGGCCTGTACTGTGTATATTGTTTTATGTTCTATGTCCTATGTTAACTTAATCTGTTCAAATTTTATCTTTTGATCTCCATTCCCTTCCATGTTTGTGGATTCTTTACATTGCAGGTCACAGAAGAATGTTTCAGCCAAACAAGTATCTGATTCACCTTTTGCTTGCTAAACCTGAGATTCTGATCTTTTTCTCTGATGTCTGTTTGTTTTCCAAAACTTTAATTTGTACAAACAGTATTTGCTTCAAACAAGTCCTTTTGTTTCAAAGTACTGTCTTTCTTTGTTTGCTCATTAACCTAGAATTCTGCTCTTTTATTCTGTTCTGACTCTTGTGAACTAACATTGAAAAGTAAGTTCAAAGCAGATAAAGTTGGATTGTTTGCATCTGACTTTAACCCTTCATGGGCGGTCTGAGGTGTTACTATGTCTTTCAAGTTAGAAGATGATCTTTTGACTCTGTGGATTCATCTTTAGTCAAAGCAGTATTTTCTATGCAGGATTACATCTAGTCTCTGATTCTTTGACTACCCGATCAATTTCAAATGATTTGCCTCCAACCTTAGGAGAAAGTACTTCACAAGGTAATTTTCTACTATGAAATCAACATTATGAATAGGCAATGAAGAAATCACTTCAATAATAACAGATCCCTTGAGTAAAGCAAGGTTTAAGTTCACTTTATACAAGGGAGCAAGTAAACAGTTTCCATCGATACCAGATAACAAAGCTCTTCATGAGCAAACGTTTTGAAAGAAATTTGATGCTTTTGATAATACATAGCTGTGAGCTGTACCTGTATCCCTTTTTACGTCCTTTATAAGACAAAGGATGAGATTTTCCAGTCTCTCAGTAGCATTTCTTCTGATCATGAAGACAGGTTGCCATCAGCCACAGACAGGATCATCCAGTCCTGCCACTGCCTACAGTGTTATGTATGTCTCATCCATTCCACATTTGGTGAACCTGTTGTAGGTTGTCATCTTTGATGAGATCAGAAGATTATTTCCTTCCCTAGAGCAAATTCCGCAAAAGTCTGAAATTTCAGCAAAATACTGAGTTCTTAAGTAAAGACAAGGTGTAGGTTAAAACTCAGCATGTCCGGCAGCATCTTTGGAGAGAAAAACAGAGTTAATGTTTTGAGTTCAATATGATTCTGAGACATTGGGAAATCAGAAGATCCTGCTGCCAGCCAATGGTGTGTCATTTCTGCTGCTGGAAAATATGCCACAGAGGCATCGATATATCCTGTCCTTAGGCTCAAAACATTAACATGTTTCTCTTTCCAAAGATGCTGCCATAACTAGGACAGATGATAGCATAATGCTATTACCACTGGACTAGTAATCCCGAGACCAAGGGCAATGCTCTGGTTCAAACCCTGCCATTACAGGTGGTGAAATTAGAATTGAATAAAAATCTGGAATTCAAAATGTAATGATGACCATGCAATATGAGCCTATATGTAAATGGAAATGGAGTGTAGAAATAGAGAAGTCTTGATAAAACTGTACAAGAATCTCGTTAGACCACACCTGGAATGCTGTGGACAGGTCCTTTTGTCTGAGGAAAGATATATATGAGAGGCAGTCCAGAGAAGATTCATTAGGTTGTTCTTGGATATGGAGGGATTTTCTCAGGAGAAGAGGTGTAGTAAGTTGAGCCTATACTCATTAGAATTTAGAAGAATAAGAGGTAACCTTATTGAGACATATAGCTTTCTCAAGTGGCTTGATAGTGTAGATGCTGAGAGGTTGTTTCCTCTTGTGGAAGAATCTTGGACCAGAGGGCACAATCTCAAAATAAAGGGTTCTCTTGGAGGAACATTACATTCTGAATTTCTGGCAAAGCGAAGCTTGGACGAGCCAGCAAGAAATATACAGCTGCATCGAGACAGAGCAAAGTTCGAGTGGAATGGCAATCTGACAGTGATTGTTGGGACAATATGTCTTACATTTTTTTAAATTTGTTATTGAGGTGTGTGTGATGCGAACAATTGATTAGAACATTGATTAGAATATAAGAACAAAGGAACATTGTAACAGGAGTAAATCATTCAGCCCATCAAGCCTGTTCCACCATTCAATACGATCATAACTGATCATATAGAACATAGGACATAGAACATTACAGCACAGAACAGGCCCTTCGGCCTTCGATGTTGCGCCGACCAATATAAAAAGCAATGCCCCTCCAAACTAAACCATTCCCTTCTCTTCCATATACTTATCAACTAACCTCTTAAACGCCACCAAACTTGGCGCATCTACAACTGCTGCAGGCAGGGCATTCCACTCCCGAACCACCCTTTGGGTAAAGAACCTACCTCTGATATCCGTCCTATAACTATCACCCCTTAATTTAAAGCTGTGTCCCCTCGTGCTAGCTTTCTCCATCCTAGGAAAAAGGCTATCACTGTCCACCCTATCTAAACCTCTAATCATCTTATATGTTTCGATAAGGTCCCCTCTTAGCCGCCTCCTTTCTAACGAAAACAACCTCAAATCCCTCAGCCTCTCCTCATAAGACCTGCCCTCCATACCAGGCAACATCCTGGTAAACCTCCTCTGTACCCTCTCCAATGCCTCCACATCTTTCTTATAATGCGGGGACCAGAACTGCACACAATACTCCAAGTGCGGCCGCACTAGAGTTTTGTACAGTTGCAACATGACGTTGCGGCTCCGAAATTCAATCCCCCTACCAATAAAAGCTAAGACTCCATATGCCTTCTTAACAACCTTCTCGACTTGACTGCCTACTTTCAGGGATCTATGCACATACACACCAAGATCCCTCTGTTCATCAACACTATTAAGAATCCTACCATTAGCCCTATACTCTACACATTTATTATTCCTGCCATAGTGCATTACCTCACACTTTTCCACATTAAACTCCATTTGCCACCTCTCGGCCCAGCTCTGCAACTTGTCCAAGTCTCTCTGCAAACTATAACACCCCTCTTCACTATCTACCACTCCACCGACTTTAGTGTCATCTGCAAATTTACTAATCCATCCCTCAATACCATCATCCAGATCATTTATAAAAATTACAAACAGCAGGGGCCCCAAAACAGACCCCTGAGGTACACCACTTGTCACCGGACTCCACGATGAATATCTCCCATCAACCACCACCCTCTGTCTTCTATCTGTTAGCCAATTCCTAACCCAATTAACTAAATCATCCTCTATCCCATACATCTGCATTTTCTGCAGAAGTCTTCCATGGGCCACCTTATCGAATGCCTTACTAAAGTCCATATGTACCACATCAACCGCCTTACCCCCATAAGGCGTAATATACTTGAATGTAATTCTGGAATGTATCAGAGATGGGTTTCTAGAGCAGTATGTTCAGTGGCATTGGTGATCATCTTCCAAAATTTTATATGTTCTCATAGAATGCAACATAGGATCCCTACAGTGTGGAAGGAGGCCATTCAGCCCATCAAGTCTGCTCCAATACCAATCCCACCCAGGTTCTATGCCTACTTAGTTACCCTAATAATTCCTCTAATTCATATACTTGATTCATATAATAATAACAATAATATATATAATATATTAATATATATAATAATATATTATAATATAAATAATATATATAATGTATATAATATATAATCATATTATAATAATTCATATAATCGTAATTCATATACTTGAATGCCTTTTACCCTTACTATCTCCATAACTCTTTCCATTATTGCTAATCAGAAAACTAACTATTTTGCTACCTTTATCACTTTTATTAATAACATTCTCAGAAAGCTCCAACAAATTTGTCAAACATGTTTTCTCATTTGTAAATCCATGCTCACACTGCCCAGTCAGATCATGATTATCCATTTATTATATCCTTTATAATTAATTCTAGCATTTTCCCTGCTACTGATGTCAAGCTGTAGTTCCCTGTCTTCTCTCTCCCTCCCTTCTCAAATTCTCAAAATGGAGCTACATTTGTTATCTTCCAATCTGCAGAAACCATTCCAGAATGGTAATACATTGTGTTACAGAGACAGCATGGTTGCACAGTGGCTAGCATTGTTGTTTCACTGTTCTAGGGACCCGGGTTCGATTCCTGGCTTGGATCACTATCTGTGTGGAGTTTGCACATTATCCCTGTGTTTGCATGGGTTTCCTCTGGTTGCTCCAGTGTGGGATAAGTTGATTGGCTATACTAAATTAAAACTTAGTGTGCTGGTTTGTGATAGGTTAGAGGAATTAGTAGGGTAACTAAGTAGGCATAGAACCTGGGTGGGATTGGTATTGGAGCAGACTTGATGGGCTGAATGGCCTCCTTCCACACTGTAAGGATCCTATGTTGCATTCTATGAGAACATATAAAATTTTGGAAGATGATCACCAATGCCACTGAACATACTGCTCTAGAAACCCATCTCTGATACATTCCAGAAACCCGTCTTCCGCAGCATTAGTACTCACTTATTTTAACCAGTCAATATGCAGATTGAAGTTACCCATGATTACTGTATTGCCCATGCTACATTCTTCTCCCATCTCCTGATTAATATCATGTCCACATTACGATTACTATTAGGTGGTCTATAAACAACTCCAACCAATGTCTGGTGTCTTTTGCTGTTTCTCCCAACTTGCAATGTAAAGGTATTGTGAACCATGTTCTTGAACTGCTGCAGTCATTGTGATTATTTTGCATAGGGTATTCTGATTTTGATCTGGAAATAATGAAGTTTGGCAGTATATTTACAATTCTAAATGGTTTGTGACTTGGAGGGGAAGTTGAAGTGATGGCAGTTTCTTGATATCTTTGTCATTCTCAATAGTATTATTGTTGGAATATATTTCTTGCTTTAAAATGATAAACATTTTTTGTGTTACAGGTACTTTAGTGAATGGTTTGGTGAACATCAACATAAGCACAATTGAGAAACGATACAGCTTGAACAGCTTCACCACAGGATTGATTTCTACAGGCTATGATATGTCCTTCTTTGTTTTGTCAATCTTTATCTCTTATCATGGACAAAAGGGACATAAGCCACGATGGCTGGCATTCTCAGCTTTTATGCTTGGATTGGGATCCCTTGTGTTTTGCCTGCCTCATTTCACCAGTGGCCTGTATAATTATGGTGCTGAAATAAGAGGTATGCCTTTAAATGTTTTATTCACGGAAGTATTATTTTCTTCACAATTCTACTGAATTCAGCTTTGTATGTTATGATAGTTTCAAAAAACTAATGCCATTTGATATTCAACATAGTTATAAGAAATGAAAGGGAAATTTGTACCATTTGCTAATTTGTGCAATTAAGCTGTAATCTAATTTCCCTTTGATTGTTCTCCTCTCTCTTTTGAAGTTACTAGCCTACACTAATTACTAAACAGTACCTCCCTAAAAAATCAGTCAATGAAGGTATCTTATGATGTGGCATAGAGCAGGAAAAGCTAATATTGGTGAATATTGGAATAGACTTTGTAAAGAATAAATCAGACAACAACTTCTGGTGAGAATGTGCAGATAAATCCAGAATTCAGATTGAGGTTCGAATGGCTCTATACCTTTAGAAGCTTTGCTACAACAGAATCTCAACAAACAACTTGGCATTGAAAAACATAGAAGGGTGTAAGGTGGAGTACTTACCAATAATTAACTATTAAACTCATCAAAAACGTTATGTTTTGTTCGTTTAAGTATATAAATATTAATGGAAGGTAAGCTAAGCTACTTTGCTGGCACTGAAAAGTAATCTTTGTAAGTGTATTCATTCCTTCAGATTTTAATTATTGCCAGAGATTGGAAAATGTGAGATCTTGCCAGCACAAATTTCATTCTTGGCCGCTTGTGAGATTCAGTACCCATTATGGGATTTGCACCCTTGATCAATGGGATTGCTAAATCGCAGCCTGATTTGCTGTAACCCAACAGGTTAACTGTGGTCAGACAACACTTTACTCTGAAACAAAGTGAAGATGCCAGTCACATGATCTTCTGCGGCTTTCATCTCAAATTCCCCTCATGATGCTCACATGAATCCACTCTGAAAAAGACACACTTTAACATCTTCTTTCAGTCAAAAAGCCTTTCACCAAGGCATCACCTCCAGGTTTCCTAACGATCCTTTCAAACAAGGCTGATTTAACTGCAATCCGTCTCCAGATTTTCCAACTCTATTTTCTAGTAATCTATTATCTTCAATGCTTTTAAACTTTTACACAAACTCTGAAATACAGCCATCTATTACTTCAACTATTGCTTCCCAGGCAGTAATAAAATATCACAAAGTTTAGGATTACATAAGGTATCTTTTTCTGATCAACGATCTTCTTACCTGTTCTGCCTGTGACTTCCATGAACAGTGCCCTGTTCCAATTCTCTCTGTTCGTGTAACTTCATACTTCCTGGACATTTCTCTTTTTTTCTAGTCCTCTAGATTTCTGACACATGCTTCCCTGACCCTGACTCCATTAAATAGCTTTTCTTCTAGCAAAGCTGTGACAGCTGTCCTCTCTCTTGCTGTTTCTACTTTAACTTTTGCTAAAACAAAGTGTAAAACGTCCTATTCCTAAAAAGAGACTCTGGTTGCTCTGCAACTTCTCATTCTTTCTCCAATAAACTTTCTCTCAATAAACTCTCTCTCAATACAACAGAAACTCAATTTGAACTGAAACTAAAAACCCCTCACATGCAAACAACTTTGCTTAACATAAATCTTAACTAGAGTTTTACACTTTTCTATATTAAAGGCACTTAAATTTATCTCTAATATCAAATGCAAATACAGATCACTTAAAACTGCTTCTGTTTTCTTGGCGGTGTTTTGATTCCAAAGATTTCAATAAGCTTATGTAGAATTATATTGCATTTAAAGATAGAGCTTACTATTATAACTGATCAAAGTTCAACATCTGTAATAATTTATTTTGATTGGAAACAAGAAAGCAATTTCAATGGGGAACAGTGCAGGATGGCCACCTTAATATCCACAACAGAGTTTGACATACAAAAAAAATCACCACTCTTCAAAGTATGCAAATCAAATAGATAGGTCTAAGAAACTAGAGACAACACATAAGGTTCGAGAAGTTTAAGAGGATGGCAATTCATTTATTTGGGAATAAGTCAAATTTTATGACCTAGGAACAATTTATATATGAATTTATGAATGTGTCTGAGCCAGAAACCTCTGTAATTATGATTAATATTACCGAAGGCTAAAGATAAATTGGAAGCGTTATGGCATTTTGAGTGCAAAGTCAGTTGTTTCATCTGGCTCAAACAAGAATATGATAATGACTGTGTACAAGCTGATACACTTATCTATTCCATGAGGAAATTAGTTTTTCTAAGGATAATTACAAGGATTACGAGCTGTGGCAAAACACCATGGGCTTGTCAACCTTATAATGCTGGTAATTAACTCCTTGAATGCTGTGAGAACATTTTTGAACAATTTTAAACATAGAACAAAACTAAATATGATGACTTGAATTTTATCTAAAATTATCACTGCAGATGAGGTGATAGGGCAAGTAGCGGGGTATTGAGGGGGTGGTGCTGGGAAGAAAGTTGTTAGAGCAGGTTTGGAACCTGCTTGGAACTGTATCATTGGATTTTGCCAATACTATTTAGGTCAACCATTAGTATCCTGCTCCTTGATCAATCACAGATGATGGCGTTGATGACAACTCACGTCTGTCAAATGAAGGATTTTCAGTTAAATGGACACTGGCACGTTTAAGTTTAGTTATTAGTGTAGCAAGTAGGCTTACATTAATGCTGCAATGAAGTTACTATAAAAATCCCCCTGGTGCCACATTCCACTGCCTGTTTAGGTACACTTAAGGAGAATTTACATGACCAATGTACCTTACTAGCATGTCTTTCTGACTGTGAGAGAAAACTGGAGCACCCAGCAGAACTCATGCAGACATAGGGAGAACATGCAGACTCTATACAGACAGTGACCCAAGCCAGGAATTGAACGAAGGTTCCTGATACCGTGAGGCAACAGTGCTAACTGCTGTGCTACTTGGGTGTTAGAATGGCTGAATGTATATTGCTTTTCTTTATTCATTCATGGGATGCAGGCATCGGTGGCTGGGCCAGCATTTATTGTCCATTCCTGAGGATATTTAAGAGTCAGTCACTGTTGTGAGTCTTGAGTCATAAGTAGGTACGACGAGGTAAGGATAGCAGATTTCCGTTCCTAAAAGACATTAGTGAACCAAATAGGCTTTTCTGACAATCGATAATGGTTTCACGGTCATCAGTAGATTCTTAATTCCATATTTTTATTGAATTCAAATTTCACCATCTGCCATGTGGGATTTGAACTTAGGTCACCAGACCATTATCCTGGATCTTTTGATTACTACTTCAGTGACAATACCATTACACTATCGTCTTCCCACTTCCAGAGACTTATCCTGAGGAATGAAGAAGAGACATGGGACAGTCTTCTCCTGGGTCTTTAACTCTTTTCTGAAAGTTCTATTGTAGGATCTGCTGGACTGAAATGAAGTGCCAGTCCCCATGGACAAGAATATGAGGCCGCGCTTTCAATCCAAGCACGTATTGGTGGAAGTAACTGAGGAATTAAAATGCAGGAATGTGTTCTTTTGAGCCAAGGGACAATATCTTAAAGGTTTATTGACGTCAGGAGGTGGGAAAAGTGAGTGGTACAGCATGATGTCCCAACCACATTGAATTCCCTAGCATTCTCTTGCACAGCACTCCTCAGATCAACACACCCTGTAGCTCTATCATTCAACTCTCTGCAAATACCTCCTTATATCCCAACCTGAACAGCTAACTCTCACCCTGGTCTCATTGACATCTCACACCCATGCCTCACAGTGACACTCCACAACTCATACTCTTCCCTTCTACCCACAATCCATTTCTCACATTCTTAATTGCCTGCTTTCTCACTTTGCATGTGAAGAGAGCTCAAATAACTCCAAAATAATCACAGTGCCACCGTGCCGCTGCTCAGGTGTCAGAATAATTGAATGTGTATTGCATTTTTGTTATTCATTCATGGGTGTTAGTGGCTGGATTGGTATTTATTGTCCATCCATGAGGGTATTTAAGAGTCAATCATACTGTTGTGAGTCTGGAGTCACATATAGGCCTGACTCGGTAAGGACAGCAGATTTCCTTCTAAGAGAACCTGAGCATGGCCCTCTAGTGATAGCCACCTTGACAGGCATTGGCAATCAATGCCAACCAAGTCCACAGTGAAAGCGGTATTGCTCCATGAGATTATGAGATCAGTAAGGAACTGTCATGAAAGCCTGAGCTTCCTGAGGCACTGTTGCTCAGTCAGGTCAAGAAAGCTGACCCTTTGCCTCTAGACCCTGTGCTGCAAGTACCACCACCTTAAAGTTATGGCCAGAATTTTTCCCTTTACCTTGATGTGCTGGACCAGCTGAGAAAATACACCTGCAACATGCTGGTTGCATAGCTGGCTGTACTTGCCTTATTTCAAAGCGCTTAGAAGAAAAGGAATCCTGGAGGCATGGCCCAAGCTGTCATGCTAGTGGACGGGACCTGAAAGGACCAACATCATAGGTTTCCAGAGATCAGGATAGTTTTTTGAAGGGAACCCCAATCTTCAGTGAAAAAAAAATAAGAACCTCCCACACAAAGAGACAGAACCGGGTTGTAAACCTTATTGATGTGATGTCACATCGGCAGGGAGAAAATTCCAATGCGGTAGACAATTCCACCCATAGTATTTAACTGTGTTTCATTTTTGAAGTTGTTCATAAATATTTTCATAGCATTCAAGGAGTTAATTTCCTAATTAGCAGTATTATAATGCTGACAGTCCTTGGCCCTGCCCACAAGTGGGGAAGCCCACTAATGAAATGATAATGTATTTAAATTAGGTTCCTGACCTTCTTAGTTGCAAACCTCTTAATATTAGTGATGAGGGCAGAGACATTTGGACCTTGAGTTCTTGTTTTTAGCCTCTGTCGAGACTTTGTGCCCGTGTTGCCATTTGTACCCACATTTGCCATGTTTTGAAGGATCTGTCCCATTTGTCACAATGTGATTCACTCTTCCATCACTCTGTCCTCTTGCAAATGATGGAAGTGCCACTACTGTCCATTCGCACTCTCCCACACTTTTATACAGAGCTTCAAATATTTCTGAGTTCGCTGCTCATGGAATGACCTCCTCAACATCGCAGAAGTCATGCATGTTTATGTTACACAGAGAAGGTAAAGGATAAGGATATGGAAGAGGTTAGATTATTAGAGGTTAGGTTTTTAACATCAGACATCACAGAAGATGCCTCAACATGTCTCCACTTTCCTCACAGGCTATTTTGCTTTTATATCCTGAAACTGAGAAATCTTTTGATTAAGATGTAGTGCATTATTATCTAAACTGAAATATTTTGATGCATCATGACCTAGCAAGTTTAGTATTTGTCACAGCTTGTCTAATCCTAGCAGAATTGGTAAAATGGGATTCTGGAAGCAGTTTTGATTTTTCTCATATTGTCTCTTGGAGGTCATCAACCAAAAATGATTTCTATGTGATCTATTTCCAAAGACCCTTGTGTCTTTCAATTTTGCTCAAAACAATATTATACTTTTCTTCTCAGTGCTGGTCTTCTACAGCAGTGACCTTATAATGCCTTTAACCTCAATTTCTAGATTTCAAAACAGAAAGCAAGGGTGTATTCTATCATTTTGATGATAATTAGGCATTTTTATTAGCTTAAAAATTATGTATTCATTACTTTTCTAGAGTTTTTTTGTCATTTGTAGTTTCATTAATTTATGGGGATGGATGATTTGATCTTTATTCAACAATGGTTGGATTTACTCTAACTCCTGATGCTGAATGGTCAGCACAGGCTTTCATCTGCATGTGCTAATGCCATCATACACCCGCTGAAACTCTTCCATCTCTAACTCTAGAAGGTGACATAGTAATATTCATTCAGTTGCAAGTAGCTGTGGGCATCCTCAACTTTGACTCAAGACTCCAAGAGTTTTTATGATTTGGGATCACAGTTGCTGATTACCATCCACCACCTTCCTTCAACTGATAAATCAATACTTCCCGTGTTGAAGATCACATGGAGGGAGCACTGAGTGTAGCAAAGACATCAAATAGAATCTGGATGGGAGCATCAAGGTCCATCACTGAATAACTTGATAATATAACCAATAATTGAGTTGACCCTAGTCCTGAAGGAGATAGCAGTAAAAGTGGAATTTTGACAGCTGGCTAGAGAATTAATATGAGCAATAATCTACTTCATCCTGATTTTATCATTCTGCCTGTCGCACATGAATATTGAAGGATATGTGACCCTCTGGAAAGACAGTTAAGAACAAGTGACAGGATGGCTCTGTTAATTAATGATGATATTAACATATTCAGAAGTTCGCTGGACACTGGGATGGTTCCCACAGATTGGAAAACAGCAAATGTGATGCCACTGTTTAAAAAAGGAGGTAGACAAAAGACAGATAACTATAGGCCGGTTAGCTTAACTTCTGTAGTAGGAAAAATGCTTGAATCTATCATCAAGGAAGAAATAGCGAGACATCTGGATATATATTGTCCCATTAGTAAAATGCAGCATGGGTTCATGAAGCGTAGGGTAGATCATGTTTGACTAATTTGATGGAATTCTTTGAGAACATTACATGCGCAGTGGACAATGGGGAACCTATGGATGCGATATATCTGGATTTTCAGAAGGCATTTGGCAAAGTGCTGCGCCAAAGATTGTTGCATAAAATAAATGTGCAGTGTTGCATATAATGTATTAGCATAGATAGAGGATAGGTTAACTAACAGAAAGCAAAGACTGGGGGTAAATGAGTGTTTTTCTGGTTGGCAATCAGTGGCTAGTGGTGTGCTTAGGGATTGGTGTTGGAACCGCAATTGTTATGATTTACATAGATGATTTGAAGTTGGGGGCCAAGTGTAGTGTGTCAAAATTTGCTGATGACAATAAGATGAATGGCAGAGCAAAGTGTGCAGAGGACCTGAAGGTCTGCAAAGGGATATAGATAGTCTAAGTGAGTGGACAAGGGTCTGGCAGATAGAGTACAATGTTAGAACATAGAACATAGAACGTTACAGCGAGAACAGGCCTTCGATGTTGCGCCGACCAATTAGGAACAAGCAATAACCCTCTAACCTAAACCATTCCCCTTTCATCCATAAACTTATCTACTAACCTCTTAAACGCCACCAAACTTGGCGCATCTCCAACTGCAGCAGGCAGGGCATTCCATACCCTTACCACCCTCTGGGTAAAGAACCTACCTCTGACATCTGTCCTAAAACCACCACCCCTTAATTTATAGCTATGTCCCCTCGTGCTAGCTTTCTCCATCCTAGGAAAAAGCTATCACTGTCCACCCTATCTAAACCTCTAATCATCTTATATGTTTCGATTAGGTCCCCTCTTAGCCGCCTCCTTTCTAACGAAAATAACCTCAAATCCCTCAGCCTCTCTTCATAAGTCCTGCCCTCCATACCAGGCAACATCCTGGTAAACCTCCTCTGTACCCTCTCCATGCCTCCACATCTTTCTTATAATGTGGGGACCAGAACTGCACACAATACTCCAAGTGCAGCCGCAATAGAGTTTTGTACAGTTGCAACATGACGTTGCGGCTCCGAAATTCAATCCCCCTACCAATAAAAGCTAAGACTCCGTATGCCTTCTTAACAACCTTATCGACTTGATTGCCTACTGTCAGGGATCTATGCACATATACACCAAGATCCCTCTGTTCATCAACATTATTAAGAGTCCTACCATTAGCCCTATACTCTACACATTTGCTATTCCTGCCAAAGTGAATTACCTCACACTTTTCCACATTAAACTCCATTTGCCACCTCTCGGCCCAGCTCTGCAACTTGTCCAAGTCTCTCTGCAAACTATAACACCCCTCTTCACTATCTCCCACTCCTCCGACTTTAGTGTCATCTGCAAATTTACTAATCCATCCTTCAATACCCTCATCCAGATCATTTATAAAAATTACAAACAGCAGGGGCCCCCAAAACAGACCCCTGAGGTACACCACTTGTCACCGAACTCCACGATGAATATCTCCCATCAACCACCACCCTCTGTCTTCTATCTGCTAGCCAATCCCTAATCCAATTAGCTAAATCACCCTCTATCCCATACATCTGCATTTTCTGCAGAAGTCTTCCATGGGCCACCTTATCAAACGCCTTACTAAAATCCATATATACCACATCAACCGCCTTACCCCCCATCCACCTCTTTAGTCACTTTTTCAAAAAACTCAATGAGGTTAATAAGGCACGACCTACCCTTCACAAAACCATGCTGACTATCCCCAATCAATTCATTTCTCTCTAAATAACTATAAATCCTATCCCTAATATTCTCTCCAATACTTTGCCCGCAACAGAAGTAAGACTCACTGGCCTATAATTCCCTGGAAGGTCTCTCTTCCCCTTCTTGAACAATGGGACCACATTCGCTATCCTCTAGTCTTCCGGAACCATACCCGTAACCAACGACGACCTGAAGATCAGAGCCAGAGGCTCTGCAATCTCCTCTCTTGCCTCCCAGAGAATCCTAGGGTAAATCCCGTCTGGCCCAGGTGACTTATCCAACTTCAAACCCTCGAGAATATCTAGCACATCCTCCCTATCTACTTCAATACTTTCCATTTTGCAACCCTGTACCTCAGTGTTCTCCATAACTACATTTACATCACCCTGCGTGAATACCGAAGAGAAATATTTATTCAGTACCTCTCCAATCTCCTCAGGCTCCACGCACAACTTTCCACTGCTGTCTATGACTGGCCCTAATCTTGCCCTAACCAATCTTCTATTCTTAACATATCTAAAGAAAGCTTTAGGATTCTCCTTGATCCTATCAGCCAAAGTCTTCTCGTGTCCCCCTTTAGCTCTCCTCAACTCACTCTTTAGCTCCCTCCTGGCTAATCTATAGCTATCCATTGCACTAACTGAGCTTTCAAGCCTCATCCTGACATAAGCCTCCTTTTTCCTTTTAACCAGCGAATTAACTTTTTTCGTACACCAAGGTTCTCTTACTCGACCATTTCCTCTTTGCCTGACAGGGACATACTTATCAAGGACTCGCAGTAGCTGCTCCTTGAATAAGCTCCACATTTCAGATGTGGCCAGTCCCTGTAGTTTCCTAGTCCAACCTATGCACCCTAATTCCCTCCTTATGGCCTCATAATTACCATTCCCCCAGCTATAACTACTGCCCCCAATGTTGGTAAAGATGTGGTCATCCATTTTAGAAAAATGGACTATTATTTAAATGGTAAAAGATTGCAGCGTGCTGCTTTGCAGCGGGACTTGTGTGTTCTTGTGCAAGAATCATACGGAGTTGGTTTGCAGATGTAGCAGGTAATTAAGAAGGCAAATGAAATTTTGTCCTTCATTGCAAGCAGAATGGAGTTTAAAAACAGCGAGATTATGTTGCAGTTGTATAAGGTGCTGGTAAGGCCACACCTGGAATCCTGTGTACAGTTTTGGTCTCCTTACTCGAGAAAGGGTATACTGACTGGCACTGGAGGGGGTACAGAGGAGATTTACTGGGTTCATTCTGGAGTTGAGAGGATTGGCTTATGAGGAGAGACTGAGTAGACTGTAGCTATACTCATTGGAATTCAGAAGAATGAGAGGAGATCTTATAGAAACATATAAGATTATGAAGAGAATAGATAAGTTGTTTGCACTGGCGAGTGAAACTAGAACTAGGGGACATGGCCTCAAAATAAGGGGGAGCAGCTTTTGGACTGATTTGAGCAGGAACAATTTCTCACAAAGGGTTGTAAATCTGTGGACTTCCCTGCCTTGTAAAGCAATTGAGGTTATCTCGCTGAATGATTTTAAGGCAAGGATAGATACATTTTTGATCAGTAATTGAATTAAGGGCTATGATGAGTGGCAGGTAAGAGGAGCTGAGTGCACAAAAAGATCAGCCATGATCTTATTGAATGGCAGAGCAGACTCAAGGGGCCAGATGGCCTATTCCTGCTCCTAGTTTTTATGTTCTGATATTATATTTAAGAAAGGGAATCTACCATCCTTACCTGGTCTGGTCTATATATGACTCCAGATTCATAGCAATTTAGTTGATCCTAATTGCTAATAATGACAATTAGAAATGGTCTTTAAATTTAAAATTAGGTTCACTCCCTTTGTTATCGGGCCGATATCGATCGGCCACTTTGTGGTTGGCTTGCAATCGAGCAAGCATCTACCACACCCCAATAGGGGTTGGGAGATAGTTTTGAAACAAGTTTTTCCCAGTCACAAATTGCAAAGCACTGGACAGCTGTTTCGCCCTTGTTGGGGCTCATCAGCAGTGCGCACGCAGGTTTGTGTGCACACTGCTGATGAGCCCCAACAAGGGCGAAACAGCTGTCCAGTGCTTTGCAATTTGTGACTGGGAAAAGCTTGTTTCAAATGGTCTTTAAATGTTGGTTTTGCCAGCAACACCCATGAAAGAATTTTTAACAATCCAGGCATATGTTTTCACCGTGTCAAGTCATCTAAGCCTGAGAATCAATGATTCATTTACACTAGCATTGATCTTATTTCTTAGTTCTCATGTTCCTGATGATTAGTATTCAGTTTGTGCTCAGCAACTCTTTCTCACTTGACAATGGTGGTTGGTTCAAAGGAGCTTCATTTGTGTGGTGAATTATAGGTGAGAATTCATGACATTGAGTTACATAGTACCGCTTTTATTGGGATTGACAAGATCTAAGGAAAAAACAAAATCTATAAAAAAGGTGTAGAACTTCAGTTGAAAGTTAGCTTTCAAAGCTGTAATAATTATACCATTTCTTTTTCTTTCAGATACCTGTGCTTCCCCTTATACTAATGTCACCATGCCGACCTGCATCTCTGCCACCAGCTCTAGATCATCCGTTTTTCTGTTTGTGTTTCTTCTGGGGCAGCTGCTGCATGGGGTGGGAGGAACCCCTTTATACACACTGGGAACGGCCCACATTGATGACTCTGTGTCTAATGAGAAAAGTTCCCTTTATATAGGTATGCTTACATAACGACTTGTTATTTTATATGGAATTGTAACACACTTTATTGCCTCACAACTAGATTTTAGGATTGAAGTCTTCAGGTCCGCTAGCCTGTCTGCCCCCACCCCCCAACCCACCAGGAGTGTTTAGTGGGATTTACAACAGTTCTCCACTAGTAGGGAGCTGGTGGCCCAACCCCACTGGAGTGAAGGAGGCTATGGAGGCACCTCAGGAGGTCAGTGGTAAGGGGGATCCCTGGTCCCACCCAGGGGCAAAGTGAATGTCCAGGGGCATGTTGGTGTTGCCCACCAGGTATCGGGAAGTCCCAAGGGAATGGGGACAGAGGGTACAGAACTTAATGGGTGTGGGGCCTCTTGGGGTGTTATTGGTAGAGGGATGAGGGACATCACTGGCATTCTGCACTTAGGAACAGTGACAAAGGGAGGGAAGCTAGCGATTGGGGGTGGACATCTGGAGGGGGCGGGGGGAGGAAAGGTTGTCAGCCTGCCCGTTGATGTTGGGGGGGATGGGTGGATGTCAGGGCTGCATGGATAGGGCAAGGTTGATGTGAGGTGTGCGGGCTGTCAAGGCTGGCCCAGGCCAGCCCCCTGGGAGGCCAGCAATCAGGTAGTCGGAGAGGGGCAGGGGGTTGGACTGCTAGCGATCGAGCTGTGCTGGCCAGCAATTGAGCTGACCAGCAATTGGGAGACCAGCAGTGTGCAGCCACTGTGCATACACCAATCTCCGCTTTGACATATCGGCGCATGCGCAGTGGCCCACTGAACGCTATGTTGCGGGCCTCGTCAGTGGAAAAAGCCCCACTCAGAGATTTTTAATGAGATTTACACAGAGCACAGAGTGTGGGAGATTCATTTTGAAAATCCCGCTGAAAAAAGCAGTGGAATTTATTCTAGTTATTATGTGAATTTGTTATTTAGGGTGGGATTCTCCCAAAAAACATCTAAGTTTTAGATTCAGAAATGAGCCATTATTGCATTCAAACCAATCAAAATATGATATGTCATTACAACCATCAGAACAATTTACATTTATATAGCTCCTTTAACAGATCAAAATTCTTCACCTGAGCGTCATCAAACACAGACCATGTAGGGCAGATGAGATAGGTTCAAAGGAGTGCCTTAAAGGACTGGAGAAAGGTAACAAGCACAGAGGCTTAGAAAAGGAATTCTGTCCCAAGCATGTGAAGCCACTGCCATGAAGATGGAACAATTGAAATTGCATTGTGGTAAGATATATTTAACTTACTATTGTATCAATAATCCCAATTAAAGGAACACTTGCTGTGACAATCTACAGGTATTGGAAGTGGTATGTCAGTTCTGGGCCCTGCGTTTGGATATGTCATTGGTGGTCAACTGCTGGACATTTATATTGACGTCAATCACATTTCCAAGTAAGTTGTTTCTAATTTTTTTTGTATTTGTCTTATGACCATAAGAGAAAGGAGCAGGAGTAGGCTATTCAGCTTCTCAAGCCTGTTCCACCATTCAATAGGATCGTGGCTGTTCTCCACCAAATTGCTGATATTCAGCAAGATGATTGATTGATGCTTAGTCATTCCCTGTAACAGCATTGTTGTTACACTTGTAAGGTCTTTTGAAATAAATAAATGAAATTTATCAATCTCTTGTGGTATTTCTCAAAGCAAAAAAAACCCTCAATCTCCATGTACACCGTAACTAATTCTGCTTGTCTTGAAATCTTTGTCCCCCTCTCATTATCGTCCACTTTATTATGGCCCCTTTCTGCTTTCACTGATCTAGAATTTCCAACTATTTAGGTATGATAAGATAAAATCTAACCTGCTTCCTTTATGCCTCTCTCACATGCACATTTCTCTTATCACCTCTGCTTCTTCTATCTCTCTCCTTTTTCTGGCATTTTCACTTCCCCTTTATCTCCATTCCTGTATCGCTTCTACTTGTTCTGTGCCTCAAGCTTGTACACCTTTAATGAAACACTCAATTTATAATCTTTCCTTCCTTTGAAAACTGGCTCATGGTTGTAACTTGGCTTGAATGAGAACAGGATTGGAACTCTGGACTGGTCAAGAGCAAAAGGCAAGTATATGGTGAATTGTATAATTAATCATTTATTCGTTATCCTGATAGCTCATCCCATTCATTCTTATGCGATATATATGTTGTGCATTTTGTATAAAGGTACATAATGGGCACATTAGTTTTTTGTATGGTTTTATTATGAGCTGATTCAACAGATTTTATCATAATTTTTACATAGAATTGATGCATAAAAGAAATATATATGTAAGTTTAAAGACTTATTGCTGATACCTTGTGTTAATTGTACATTAATTATATTTAACTGTGTGCAAGTATTTAGGATTCAGTTGTACTCAAATAAATAGGGAAAAACTGAAGTTATGGTATTTAAGTTTTGCGTGATATGTGGACATGGGTTCCATCTGAATCAAAGTATTAAATGTTTGGCCTCAGCATTATCACTTCCTGCAACATATCTGAACCTTTTGTAATGGGTGCTTCAACCTCAAATTTAAGTTAAAGATCCTCCTCCCCCATCATCACTGACATCAGAGTGCCCTGTCTGCAGGCATTCTTCTCCTGCCCATCCCGCACACGGCTCTCCACAATACAGGCATTTCTCCCTGCTCCTCAATGCAAACATCGCCCCCACAATCACAAAATTCAAATTGAGGACCTCTGGATTGGTAATATAGTTTAAATTATTGGATTGTCCTAAGGAGTCTTATGTGGATAAACAATTGTTTCTAACTAGTGTTCAGTTTTCCGAGAAGGAGACCCTGCTAGATTAGTTGTCAGCTGCATTAATAAAATGTCCTGAGGAACTGGTGATTTCTTCTAACTCTTATTGAACAAGTGTGCAATGTCATAAAGAATAGAAGTTTCAGGGATTGTTTTATAATCAAGCAATCTAGTTGCTGGATATAGGTGTCAATACAAAGAAAGGATTCATCTTCTTGAGTTTTGTGCCTGAAGTGCATCCAATTGAGCTAACTTGTACCTCACGAATCCAAGTTGCTGTGACAATGCACACTTTTACTTGAATGTTGATTGAAAAAAAGTGAATGCTATCGAAGCTTTTCATCTTGTACTGATCAGAAAAGCTCAAGAATTTTCCAACAGCAATAGGGAACAACAATTTATACTACATGAGAAAGAGTGCTTACTGATTGGCAAGTGAACACCGATTTGTAGAGGCTTACCATAGAGAATGCATCAGTTGATGGTGACTGATAGTTAACTGCCAAGCATTGTTTGACATTTAACTAGGCATTTTGACTCTGATAGGTCAAGGCATTGCCCTGAGGAATGAACCAGAGAATAGTAGTTATTTGTTTTGTTTAGGTGAAAAAGGCACAAGGTGTGTGTATGCTCTTTCTGTCTGCAAAGAACAAGGCTCTGTGTATGAATATATGTAGCTTATGGTATGTGCAAATGTGCTACACTGCAAGTCTATGTGACAATCTTAATTCGTTGTCCACATAATTTTTCCTGCAATTCTTGGAAGCAATCCTGATAAGTAAGATGAAAAGCATTGACAGCACACCTCTATTCTCAACAATATTAAAGTTCTACTACAAGAACTTTCATGCTGTGGATATTTATAGTGATGGTAGTGACTCTAATTTTTTTCCACTGCTTTCTGTGCCACAAGACTTCGCTACAAAGAAGGACTAGACCAGCAAAATTCAGATGAAAATACCTTCATTTGATTTGATTCATTATTGTCACATGTATAAATATACAGTGAAAAACAGCATGGTGGCACAGTGGTTAGCACTGTGCCTCACAGCACCAGGAACCGGAGTTCAATTCCTGGCTTGGGATGTCAGTGTGGAGCTTGCATGTTCTCCACGTGTCTGTGTGGGTCTCCTCTGAGTGCTGTGGTTTTCTCAGATAGTCTGTACGACGTGCTGGTTAGGTGCATTGACCCAAACAGTTGCCAGAGTGTGTGACTAGGGGAATTCTATAGAAACTTCATTAGTGTTAATGTAAGCTTTACTTTTGACTAAATAAATAAACTTTAAATTTTATAAACTTGAAGTATTGTTTCTTGCGCGCTATAGAGACAAAGCATACCCTTCATAGAGAAGAAAATGAGAGAATGCAACCTAGTATTGCCATCATAGCTAGGGTTTACAGAAAGATTAACTTAATGCAAGGTAGGTCCATTCAAAAGTTTGATGGCAGCAGGGAAGAAGCTGTTCTTAATTTGGTTGGTACATGACCTCAGACTTTTGCATCTTTCTCCTGAGGGAAGAAGGTGGAAGAGAGAATATACAGGGTGCATAGGGTCCTTAAATTATGCTGGCTGCTTTGCTGAGATAGCAGGATGTGTCGACAGAGTCAATGGATGGGAGGCTGGTTTGCATAATGAATTGGGCTACATTCACGAACTTTTGTGGTCTTGAGTAGAACAAGAGCCTTACCAGGCTGTGATACAACCAGAACGAATGCTTTCTATGGTGCATCTGAAAAAGCTGGTGAGAGTCGTAGCTGACATGTCAATTTAGGTTTGGCTGTTACAGCAGAAGACATAATTGGAACAATAATAACAGACAAATGAACCTCTGGCTGGTGAAGGAACAGTTGATAGGTTCTTCTCAGATGGGATTATGCACTGAACTCTCCAAAGCAATGCCATTGAAATGACATATGACAAAGAATTTGAGTGTCTTTCTTCTTGTACTTACTTAGCAGATAAACATCATGACACCAACCACAGGATTAATTAACACAAAAATAAATAGTTCATTTATTAAAGATTTGAGAAATTAGTAGCAGTGTTACACAATTGGAAAACTTGTACTAATGCCTGATTGTTAATTATGACAGATTATAAGTTCCTAACAACAAACTGTGATTAAGTTTGAATTACATAATACATTGCATTATAGTGAATGTACTTAAGATAGAGAAGGGAAGATTTTTCTTTCTTAGAGGATTGTGAATTTTTGGAATTCTCTTCCCCAGAATGCAGTGAAACAAGGTCATTGAATATTTTTAAAGTAGACATAGACCCACCATGGAGTCAAAAGTTATCAGTGGTTGGCAGAATGTGGAGTTGAGTCTATATTCAGATTAATCATGATCTAATTGAATGATGGAATGAAAAGCTGAATGGCCTACTCTTGCTCATAATTCGTATGTTTGTATGTTTAAAAGAACATAACCCTATCCATTTAAAGATGTATCTCAACACCCCCATTTTTTCAAGTAACTCTCTTTACAAATAACCATAAAATTTACTAGGTAAGCAAATGCTTATTTATACTTTACTGAGCTACAAGTTAAGGAACTCATAGAATTAAATCCCTGAAGCATTTGATGGTTTGCTTAAATGCCCTGAAGTAGTAACTGTAATGTTGAGATTGGTGACTTCTATTACAGTAGTTTCTGTAAGTATCACACTTATATGTTGCTTTCAATTTGGCCTTAGCTCTTGTCCTGGATGCAATGGAGTTACATGGTGGTTGAGGATTTGGTACAGTCATAATTTGTCCAATGTTCTATTGCACAGTTCCACTATTGGGTGTGATGATGTCATGTGACTTTGACTCTGGACAGATCTTTGTCGCTTCAGTAGATTGTACCTTCTGTGAGATGCTGAATGTGCCCGATCTTTAAACTTTGTAACATTTTGCTTACATTCCTGTCATGCACGTCTTTCATCTTCCCCTATGTTTCAAGTTTTTCTCTGACTTTTAGAAGGTTACATTGATGAAAACTAGGTAGATTCATTCACAATGACTTGCCAAGTATGAGTTCCGTTGATGATAGAATAATTGCATTAGAAGTGTTGCCCTAAGGTGTAGCATTGCAATCTGTAGGACTTGTTTAATCATTCTGATCATGAGAAATAAATACTTCACCGTATGAACCATTCTTTTGTCCATGTCCATGGATGTGGGGTAGTGCAGAGAAGAAGTAGTGTGATCTCTTCCCCACTTCTCACACGTGCCTGAATAGTTTACTGGCAAAGTAAGGGTCATTATCTGAGATTAACCTGTATAGTATCACAAAAAAAACTGAAAATAGCACTTAATATATTATGAAATTGATGAATGATAGGATGCTTAGAGAAATAATCAGTGACAACTAAGAAATCATTCCCTTAGGATGAAAGAGGTCAGAAACAATATTGACCCAAGGATCTGTAGAAACTTCATACGGTGAAAGCAGTTCCTTGGGATGTGGCTTGTATTGCTGATATGCAATACAGGCGTTTCTTAATTGGGTTCAATTCCAGCCTCAGGTCATTGTCTATGGAGGCTGCATGTTCTCCCGGTGTCTGTGTGGGTTTCTTCTGGGTGCGCCAGTTTTTTCCACAGTCTAAAGATGTGTGGCTTAGAGGGATGGGCCATGCTAAATTGACCCTAGTGTCAGAGGGATTAGGAGGATAATTCCATATCTCCAACATATGGAGATATGGGAATAGGATCTGGGTCAGTGCAGACTCAATGGGCCTCCTTCTGCACTGTAGGGATTCCATGATTCTAATTCTAATAAATACTGTAACATAGAAATTAGGACCAGATGTAGGCAAATTCAGCCCTTTGAGTCTGGTCTGCCATTCAGTCAGTTCATGGTTGATCTCTCCTTGGTCTCAAATCCACCTCCCCATCTGTTCCCCATATTCTGTTATCCCTTTTTTAATTAGAAATAGATCTACCTCTTTCTTGAAACCATTGATTCAGACTCCACCATGCTTTGGAGCAGAGAGTTCTATAAGTTCACCTTCCTCTGCAAAAGCAGTTCCTCTTCATCTCAGTTTTAAATCTACCACTTCTCAATCTATACCTGTGCTCTCTTGCTCGAGATTACCCCATAAAGGGAAACATTTGGTCTCCATTTACTTTATCAATCCCTTTTAAAATTTTATATATCTTAATCAGATCCCCTCTCATCCTTCTAAACTCCAGCAAGTGTAAATTGTTTAATCTCTCCTGATATGTCAGCACTTTATGCCCAGAATCAATCTGGTGAACTTCCTCTGAATTGCCACCAATGCCACCACATCCTTCCTCAAATAAGAAGACCAAAACTGGGCACAGTACTCTAGACGTAATCTCATGAGCACGCTACACAATTGCAACAACACTTCTTCACTTTTATACTTCAGCCCCTTCGCAATTAATGCCAACATCCCGTTTGCCTTTTTTATTATATTCTTTACCTGCATACCAACTTACTGTGATTCATGAACATAGACACACATCCTTCTGCCTGGACGCATTTTTAATCTGCTTTCCATTTAGGTAAAAGCTTACTTTTCTATTTTTCTGCTAAAATGGATAACATCACCCTTAACCACATTAAACTCCATCCTATCTACATCCATCTGTAAAATCTTCATATCCCCTTCACTGCCTGCTTTCCCAACTATTTTAGCATCATCTGCAAATTTTGCGATGTTATACTCAGTCCCTGCTTGCAGATCATTTATATATATTGTGAACTATTGAGGTCTGAGAATCGATACCTGCAGCATTCCACTAGTTACATTTCATCACCAGAGCAGCAGCCATTTATCACGAACCTCTGCTTTCTGTCAGTCAGCCAATCCTCAATCTAAACCAGTACTCTATCGCCAGTCCCCGGTGACTTCATCTTCTGAATCAGTCTTTTATGCAGCACTTTGTCTGCAAGTCCAGTTATACCACATTCACAGGCTCCCTACTATCCACCTTACTGGTTATATCTTCAAAGGACTCAAACAAATTTGTCAAGCATGACTTACCCTTTATAAAAAAAACTATGTTGAATATGGTAGATTGAGTTTTGCCTTTCCAAATGCTTGTTCATCTCTTCCTTAAGATTGACTCCAGTAACTTCACACCACAGAGGTCAAATTAACCAATTTATAGTTTCCTACTTTTTGCCCCTCTCCCTTGTTTGAATAAAGGCATCACATTAGCGTGTTTCCAATCCAGTGGGAGCTTATCAGAATCCAAGGAATTGTACATACTTTAATACACAACAGGACGTCAGATCTTGTAGTTACTCTATTCACAATAGCATATTCCATTGCTGTTCAATACTTGGGATGAGTGGCACTGTTGTCGTTTGTTCATGAATTTCTGGAGCTATGTCCACAATGTTGAACTGGAGGAAATGCACCATGATTCTCCATAAATTGTATAGCAGCTCTGAAAACTTTCCCAGCTTTCAAAGACTCCTGATTTTGCTGGTCCTTTTTTTGCAATTTTACTCAGCTTGATTTCTATAGTGATTTTTTGTTCTCCCTTCCTGCAATCAATCCAGACCACATCCAATTGTTTGTGTTTCCTGACAGAGCTCTTCCTGGAACTCAACTTCTTGATGTGCTGTCACTTGTAGTTGCAGACTACATTCTCTGATGTCCAGTTAGAGACTACAATGACAGAGCAGTTTTAAGCTTCAGATTTATTTCTGCTCATCAGGTTCTTCATCAACATGAGCACCAGATTGTGTATGTTATGCATTAGAATGAAACATTTTCCACCACTGGCACCACATTTGTTTTTTTTTCTCCTTGTGTTTACTCAGTAAATAACCATCAAGGTGTCAAGCATGCCTGAGGGATTGGTTAGCTCAGAAATAGAATCATAGAATCCCTACAATACAGAAGGAGGCCATTCAGCCTACTGAGTCTGTATCAACCACAATCCCACCCAGGCCTTATTCCTGTAACCCACCCAGTTAACCTATTAATCTCCTTTACATGGTTAATCAACCTAACCCCGCACATCTTTGGATTGTGGGAGGAAACTAGAGCACCTGGAGGAAACCTACCCTGACATGGGGAGAAAGTGCAAACTCCGCATAAACAATGACCCAAGGTTGGAATTGAACGTGGTCTCGAGCACTATGAGGCATCAATGCTAACCATTGTGCCACCGTACCACCTATTTATTAAAGATTTGAGAAGTTGGTAGCAGTTTTAGAACATTGGAGAACTTGTGCATATGTCTAAATCACATGGTACCGTGAACCAATTCCCCTCTCGTGATGTACATAAAAACATAATCACATCCACTTTAAGGTGTATTGTTCTAATAAAAGATTGAGACCACTCAAGTTAGTGAGTTCCAGAAGGTTCTTATTCCAGCAGATGCTGGAGAGGACCACAGGTTATCCTGATGTTTCTCTCTAAGATATAGTTCTTTTGTACATATTTTTGGTTTTTACTTTTTATTCTCATGTTTTTCAATAATGTCTTAACTGCAATGCAATTTTACAAGCAGATGTTCTCTCACTGCTCACCCTTGTGTATAGCCTTCAGTTTCTCCTTCTCTCCTCTTGTCCTGTTCAGCAATAGATGTCTGTGCAAGTTGTTATTGTTAAAATATGGACTGGCCTCCCCTGGAACTATCCTTGGTGAAGGATCCCATCATGCTTATAATTTTGGCTAAATTTCCCATTGTGCCATGAAAAAAGCTCTCGTGGCACAGTGGTTAGCATTGCTACCTCATAGTGTCAGACACTTGGGTTCAATTCCAACTTGGATCAATGTCTTTGTGGAGTTTGTGTGTTCCCCCTGTGTTTGTATGGGTTTCCTCCAGGTGCTCTGGTTTCCTCCCACAATCCAAAAGGTGTGCTGATTAGATGCTTTGGCCATACTAAATCCTCCCTCAGTGTACCTGAACAGGTGCCAGAGTGTGCAACTTGGGAATTTTTACATTAATGTCATTGCACTGTTAGAACATAGAACATGGAACACAGAACACTACAGCACAAACAGGCCCTTCGGCCCACAAGTTGCGCCAATCATGCCCATACCTATAAGGCCATAGAACTATCTGTAACTCCCAATCCCATTTAATCCCATGTACTCATCCAGAAGTCTTTTAAAAGACCCCAGTGAGTTCGCCTCCTCCACCACCGATAGCAGCTGATTCCATTCACTCACCATCCTCTGAGTGAAAAACTTACCCCTAACATCTTCTCTGTACTTGCTGGCCAGCACCTTAAATCTGTGTCCTCTCGTAGTGACCATTTCAGCCCTGGGAAATAGCCTCCAAGAATCCATCCTATCTATTCTTCTCAATATTTTATAAACCTCTATCAGATCGCCTCTCAACCTTCATCTCTCCAGGGAGAAGAGACCTAGCTCCCTCAACCTATCTTCACAAGGCATGCCTCCCATTCCAGGCAACATCCTTGTAAATCTCCTCTGCACCCTCTCAATAGCATCCACATCCTTCCTGTAGTGAGGCAACCAGAACTGCACACAGTACCGGGTCTGATAAGGGCCTTTTAAAGTTGCAGTATTACCTCCCGACTCCTAAAGTCAATCCTTCAATTGAGTTTAGAAGTCAGGAAGTAATGCTGCAACTTTATAAGAGTTTAGGAGTGTTAATGTAAATCTATTTATGACACTAATAAACAACTACACTTGTCTACTTTTAAAGTTCTTAATGCTCATAACTACATTTCTCTACTTCAAAGCTGTCAATGTTTATTCTAATATCAATCTGAACATCAAATTATTTCCACTACCCCACTTCAGTATCACACAATAATGAATTTGAACAAATTATACAAGTCACAAAGAATTTTAGCTCTGTAATGAATGTGTTTGTCATGGATTCCTTTAATTGTGCAGTACCAGATGGTACTTATACTTCAACATTATATAGAACAGATTGATTAAAATGCTATCTTAGTTCATTAAGATGAGAGGATTAATGCAAAATTAAAAAAGTAAAAGTGTGACATTCTTTATGGTTGGCTATTGTAAAACATTGAGATCACTACAAATATTTAAAGTTCCATATATATTAGCTGGACTAACCTAATTTTAAGAGTACTAATGTAAAAAAGTAAAAATCACCATAGTCCCAGAGGATCATGTGTTGTTCTCGCTTTTGAGGAGGAGTGCTGATGAGTGGTAATTTAACCAGAGGATCACCATACCTCAGGTGAGAAGGTTGAGAAGTTGGGCTTTCATGAATAACTTCAGCCTGTACAGAAATTGAACCTGTGCACTTGGTGCCAAATAACAAAAAAAAATGCAGGTAGGAATAGGCCTTTTGGTCTTCCAAGCCTATGCCAATCACGATGCCCTGATTAAACTAAAACAAAATCTTCTGCCCTTACTTGGTCTGCATTCCTCTATTCCCTCTCTATTCATATACCCATCTCTTAAATGCCTCTTATATTTACTAACGTGCTTGCTTTCATCACCTCCTCTGACATCTCAGGTATCCACTACTCTTTGTGTGAAAAACTTCCCCCACACACACTGCTTAAATTTTCCCCCTCATTTTGAACTTGCGCTCCCTTGTAATTGACACTTTCCAGTGGCTTGGAAAAAGCCACTGACTATTCACCCTGTCTATGTCTCTGATAATTTTATAGATCGCTTTCAGGTCTCCCCTTAGCTTCCATCTTTCCAATAAAAACAATCCTAGTTTATTCAGTCTCTCATAGCCAACACCCTTGAGACCAGGCAACATCCTGGTGAACCTTCCTTACATTCTCTCCAAAGCTTCCATGTCCTTCTGGTAGTGTGGTGACCAGAACTGCATGGAATACTCCAAATGCAGTCTAACGAAGATGTTATGTAGCTACAACATAATTTCCCAACTCTTGTATTCAGTGCTGCCTCTGTTATCACTTTTAAGGAACTGTGGACCTGCATGCCTGTTTCCTTCTGTACATTAATGTTTCTAAGGATTCTGCCATGTACAATATAATTCACACTTAAATTTGATCCTCCAAAATGCATCATTTCACATTTGTCTGGATTAAACTCTGCATTACTAACCAGCTGTCCAGCCAACTGAACTAATCTTGACTTCATTGGAGCCTTGGTCCAAATATGGATAAAAGAGCTCAACTGAAGAGCTGAAGTGAGAGTGACTGCCCTTGACATCAAGGTAGCCTTTGACTGGATGTGGCATCAAGGAATCCTAGGAAAACTGAAATCAATGGAAATCAGAAAACATCTACTGGTTGAAATGGTTGAAGTCATACTTAGAACAAAGTTTGAGGTTGCAGAAGTTCAATTATCTTGGTTTCAAACATCACTGCAGGAGTTCCTTAGGGTGTTGTCCTAGGCCCAACCATCTTCAGTTGCTTTACCTTGCCCCTAACATCAGGACAGAAGTGGGAATATTTGCTGATCATCGCAAGTGTTCAGCAATTATTGTGATTCCTCAGATACTGAAGTTCTCTGGCTCCTTGTGAAGCAAGACCTGGACAATCAGGTATGGGCTGATAAGAGGCAAGTAACATGCTGGGGTTACTATTTACCAGATACCTTGAACTTGCTGCCCATGAGGGTGCTGGAAGCAAAAATAATGATTTCAAAAGGAAATTGGATGAGAACCTGATAGAAGTTAGTCTTCAATGTTACAGGAATTAAGTGGGGAAATTACACTGACTGGGAGGAAAGCCAGTAGTGACTCAATACGCCATTAAGCTTGTTAACAATCCAGTATACTGATTTTAGTTTGCCCACCTGAGTTTTGGCAGATGGAATAATCATTGGGATTGGGTCTTGTCTGGTATGAGGATTCATTGTGGATAAAAGGACTGCATGTGGGATCATGGTTGTGTTATGGACAGCAAAGGGGAATTAATTTAAACAGCTCTGATTTCTGCTCGTCCATAAAAAGATTTTTTTGTTTTTGCTTTTCCCCTTCATAAATTGCGGCATATTTTCTCCAAACTTTCAGTTTTGAGTGTTCCATTCCAGCAAACCCAAGATAAGATAAAATAGAAAGGTTGATTTTTCTCTCTCTCTCTCTCTCTCTCGCACACACACACACACCCTCAGAAAGAGGTTTCACAATGTCCATCCCTTTTGCACTCACAATTGAAGAGGGATAATGAGTAGGTTTTATGGGGTTAAGGCAAGGGGATGGGCCTGGATAATATGATCCTTTGGCAAGTTTCAGCAGACTCGATGGGCCAAATGGCCTCCCTTCTGCACTGTATGGATTGAATAGGATCTAAAATAGATCATTTGATATAACTCTCACTTCTTTTGGATGTTGGACCAAAAAATGGATTTTCCCAGGTCTGGTATCTTGAGGTGTTTAATAGAGAGCTTCATTCATCCATGGAGACAGAATGGCTGAAACTCTACTACCTCGCCTGCCACGGCATCGGCGGGGGCAAGAGTTCAACAACAGGAATGTCCATTGATCTCATATGGAAATTTCCAGTCTCGCCCGAGCAAGGCCGTTACATCCTGCCCTGTGTCTCTGATGGCTAAGATTTTAGAGATAATTGAGACTTTGCTGTTTGTCTGAAGGTTAGAAATTTCTTTGATATGAGTCATGGCTACACAGGTAAAATCTTTTAAAGATAAATGTAATTACTTTATAGAGTAACCTGGTTGGCTTTTATATTCATATATATTTTTTTTTCTCCCTGGCTGCCACAGCTGCATTTAGCCCCAGCTTCTGCTGCTAAAGGTGGAAGCATTTGTTAATGTTTTTTAAAACTTTCTTTATTCATTGTTTTGAGCCTGGTATTAGAAATAAAGAGGGATTGAGAGGGAATGTGGTCTACATACAGGGATGTTATGAAGTTTAAGTACACCATTAAAAAACCAGACTTCACTTTCCTTCATGGGAGGCTCCTCTTCCAGTGAGAAGGAAAGAAGGAAACAGAAGAGGGCACATCTACCCAGAGGTCCAGGCAATTGATAGACCTACTGCTGGACACAGACCTGCAGAGGAGTGACAGCATTAGCAGGCAGGTCAAGGTAAGAAAAGACAATGTCCTGTATACATATTGTATAGTCAAAGAGCAACCTAGCCTCAGATATCAGAATACCTGTGCATCTGCAGACTGCATCTCACTAGAGAGACAGTGACATCCCTTTGCAAAATGCTGGCTGGGGAAACTTTGGTATCCTTTGGTATCCACTACATGACCATCACTTAAAAATTTCTGTGGCCATTAATTTTCTGCATCAGTATTATTCCAAGCCTCAGCCCAAGAACTTTGTGAGATCTCAAGCATCAGCACCCCATTGTATCATGGTAATGATAGATGTATGTTCAGGAGAGTAAATTAACTGATTTCATTCAGCACAAAGGATGCTAGTCAGGTTTAGAGGGCCAGAGGTTTTGCAAGATTGGCCGAATTCCTCCAAATTGCAGGTGTCATGGATTGCACTCAAGTAGCCATCAAAGTGCCATTGGGACATTTGTGAACAAAAAATTTTTCAGTTCCTTCAGTGTTCAGCTTGAGTATGATCATCTTCAGAGGATTATGTAAATATATGTCTGCTTTCCCAGGAATAGCATGTGTGTATGTCCTTAGTTATTCCTAGGTGCCAGGATGTTCTGTCCATCGGAGCTTTTGGACAATTGGCTTCTTGTAGACAAAGGATACTTGCTGAAAAGATGGTTTATTACCCCAGCGAGAAACTTGTGTGCAGAGGCTGTGATATGTGCAGCCATCTACTAGCGCCATTGTCGAGCAAAGCATTACTCAGCTTCAAATAAGATTTTGATTCTTGAAGTGTGACTGCATTATTCTGTGCACATGCCTCATGAATTGTTGAAGTCTGCTGCACTTTGCACATTCCAGAGGGGAAGCCCTGGCAGGGGATGATCTAATGAGAAACGTTAGTCAGGATTTTGAAGAGCAACTGGTTGATCATTTTTTGGTGAAACAACTAAAATCCATTTTTGATAATACTCATCATAATAAACACAAATTAAAATGAAAATTTAGATGGCAAAAATGGAAAAATTCCTTCTCTTGACAATTCCCTCTGGGCATTTATATATCCAGATTGACAGTAGCCAGTGTTGCAGCAACTAATTGTAGTAAAATAGTGCAGAAACTGAAAATTTGACATAAAAACAGGAAATGTCAGTAAAGTTTTGCAGGTCCGGCATATTTTGAGAGATAACCTGTTAATATTTTAATATCCTTCATCAGACCTGATCTGATTGTTTTGGAAAGTCACCAACCTAAAATGTTGACTTTAACATTAACCCTTTACAGTGGATTGGAGGAGGTGGGTTGATTAAACTTTACAACACAGAAACCAGACCTCCATCCAGAGGTTTAAGTGCTTGCACAAAATGTATGTTTCATCTTGTAAAAGGAGCAAATGAGAGATGGGAGCTCTCTGCTCTATGACCTGCAGAAGCAGAAGTGCTCCATTGGGCCTTGCATGGGACCTTTGGCATTCCTTCTACTGTTTGAGGTCTTTCTACAAGCCCTACTATGAGAAATATCAGATTTTGTTAAGGGGCTACAATAATGTCCAGACTGGGTAAACTGCAAACCCATTGACTTTCTATAAAAGATCACCTTAACATACCTTTATCAAGTTTCATTGGTGGCCATCATTTGAATCTATTTTTTCATACAGTTGGTGGCCAACATTTATCGTCCATCCCTAACTCTCCTTCATAAGATGATGATGATTGCCTGTCTTGAACTGCTGCAATCTGTATGGTATGGGTGCAGTGTTGTTAAGAAGGGAGTTCCAGCATTTTGACCTAGTGACATTGAAAAATGTCAACATAGTTCCAGATCAGAATGGTATGTGGCTTGAAGGGGAACTTGCTGATGGTTGATGATGTTCAGATGCATCTGTTGCTTTGGCCATCCAGATGATAGGGATTACAGGTTTAGAAGATGCTGTTATATGAGCTTTGATGAGTTTCTGCAGTGCATCTTGTAGATGGTACACACTGTTGTCACTGCATGACAGTGGTAGAGGAAGTGAGTGTTTAAAGTTGTGGATGAGATGGGTGTCAGTAATCAGTCCTGAATTGTGTTGGAGCTGTACTTATTCAGGGAAGTGGAGGGTATTCCGATACACTTCTCATTTATGCCATGGGGATTTGGACAGGCCTTGGGGAGTCAAGACGTGAGTTGCTCACTGAAGGATTCCAAGTCTCTGACTTTCTATTGTAGCTACAGTCTTTATATAGCTGATCGAATTCAGTATCTGATCAATGATAATCTCCAGAATGTTGATTGTGGGGGTTTTAGTGATGGTAATTCTATTGAATGTTAAGGGAAGATGCTTAGATTCTCTTTCACTGGAGATGGCAATTGCCTGGCATCTGTGTGCTCCGAATGTTACTTGTCACTTATCATCCCAAGCTTAAATGTTGTCCTAATCTTGCTGCATATGGACAAGGATTGTTTCTAAGTGTCTCAGGAGTCATAAATGATGTATATATTGTTCAATCATCAGTGAACATCTCCACTTCTGACCTTGTGATGAAAGGAAGGTCGTTGACGAAGTAGCTCAAAATCTTTGAGCCTTGGATGCTACCCTAAGGAACTCCTACAATCTTGTCCTGAAAAATGGTTTCAGTGGTTTCTAACAACTGAAACCATTCTCCTTTGTTAGGTATTATTCCAACCGGTGGAGGGTTTCCCCCCGATTTCTATTGACTCTAGTTTTGCTGGGGGTGCTTGGTCAAATGCTGCCCTGATGTCAAGTGCATTCACTCTTGTCTCTTAAGTTCTGTTCTTTTGCTGATGTTTGGACCAAGATGTAATAAGGTCAGGAGCTAAGTGGCCCTAGCAGAACCCAAATTGAATTTCAGTGAGCAAGTTATTGCTGAGTAGGTGTCACTTGATAGTATTTAAAATTGTCAATTTTACTTTAAGTCTTTGAAATAGTTGTCTGTTGCTTTTCTCTTAAAGACAGGAGGCTACTTACTTGTACTTTGATTTGGATAGGACAAGGATTTTTCATGCTGTTTTGGAATCTCCATCAGACTAAAAAAAACTCAATTTTCATCTCTATCTTTTTAATTATGACTTCAAAACCTAGAAATTATTAAAACATTTTTCTGAAACTGCAACATATGAGTCTACGAAAGAACAATAGGTTTTAATTTCAGTCAATATATTTATGTTCTTTTGATGACATTAACCTTTATTTTCCTCAAAAGACTTTGGTATTCAAGGTATAAATTATAGTTGATATTGACAATACACCTAAAATGAAAGTGTCATGAGGGGGTTACCCTATGAGGTGAGATTGAGTAGACTGGGTCTGTACTTGTTGGAGTTTAGAAGGCTGAGGGGGGAATCTTATAGAGACATATAAGATAATGAAAGGGATAAGTAGGGTAGCGGTAGAGAGATTCTTCCGGCTTAGAAAGGTTAGCAAAATTAGAGGGGACAACCTCAAAATAAGTGGGGGGGGGGTGCAGTTTAGATCGGAGTTGAGGAGGAACTTCTTCACTCAAAGGGTGGTGAATCTCTGGAATTCTCTGCCCATTGAAGTGGTGGAGACTACCTCGCTGAATATATTTAAGTCATGGGTAAATAGGTTTCTGATAGACAAGGGAGTTAAGGGTTATGGGGAGAAAGTGGGAAAGTAAACTGATCCACTTCAGATCAGCTGTGATCTTGTTGAATGTCGGGACAGGCTCGAAGGGCTAGGTGGCCTACTCCTCCTGTTTCTTATGTTCTTATGTCATTAAGTGAAACACAAAGACCAGAATTTTATGCTGGGATGGCAAGTATGGGTTGGATGGTGGGAGGGAGGTATAAAGTTGGGTGCCATGATGGTGGCTTACGCCTATCCCCTAAGCATATTAGCTGGAATTTTACCCAGAGCAAGAACAATGTTACTTTGCCCACTCATCTGTGGAATAATTAATGTCCACTTAAGAACCTACTCCCAATGCAATTGGATTTTACTGGGTGTCAGGCTGTCAAATAAAACCTTGCATCCTTGTTGCCAGCTATGGGTTGCCTATTTTTGGGCACATTGTGCCCAACAGAGGCATATCCCAAGTTATTCCCTTCTTCCTGAGATTTCATGCAGGGTCTCCAAAAAACCCAAAACTTACCCTTCAGGTCAGGATTCACTGTCTTTCCTTTAGAAACTGCCTGTTTTCTCAGCAGTGGTCACCATTCCCAATGAGGCATCTGGACTGCAGAGATGCTGGCTGTTGGGGAGAGGTGTGATGGAATTGCTTCCAGATTGGGATTGAGATCTCGTCTGATGGTTATTAAATTGCTGTGGGGCAAACCAGTTAAGTGGAGGTGATTTTACCCATTTTTTTCAACAATGGCAGGGAGAGCAGCTAGATATAAAGTTGCAAAATAAAATTCTCCAGGAGGACAAAGAGAAGAGAATGGTATGCAGACTTGTTAAAAGTGGGTTAATATTGAACATTATGCTGTTTTGGTTTTGCTTGCTTGTAGGATGTAAGGTTATAATATTAGGAATAAGTTCTGATGATAAGAAATTATATTTAATTTTTTAGAATTCCTTTGAAGCCAGATGACCCTCGATGGCTTGGTGCATGGTGGATTGGGTTTCTTTTGTGCTGGATATTAGCATGGTGTTTGATTATACCTCTAACTTGCTTCCCGAAGCATCTACCAGGTAAAGTTCATGATTAATTGAATTCATGTAAATTGATTTCAAGGAAAAAATAGTTTGCAATCAGTTGTAAAGTGATCAAAATTATTTAAAACTTGAGTAATTTTGAGTTTAAAACTATATTTTCCCTTATCTTAGCTTCTGTATCCTCAATTTTATAAAATTAAATGTACTTTGTGTAATACCAATGAATTAGCCAGGTGGATGGAAAAATATAAATTCATATAGAGAAGTGTGGTTTGTGATAAGGCTTAAAATTATTAGCATATGTAACCTGGAAAATGCCACTTTGGCTTTCAACTTGCTTTAAGGCTAAGATCAGACAAAGGATCAAGTGCAAAATCACTGATAATGCTTGTTTTTATCAGCTTGGATCTAGTATGTCCCTTTTGTGAGGACCATATATTGGATTCAATTTGAATTGGTTTTTGGAGCATGCAAGGAAATGGATCAAGGGCTTGCCCCATCGTAACTGTGACTATCAATCAGCTGCATTTTAATGTTTCTCAAGAACATAGGATCGCACAAGATTAGAAAAAATTATTCTATGCAAGTTCCGCAGATCACAGATTTCAGACTGCATTTTACCTTACGATCCCTCCAGTAGCCCTATCAGTCAAATGTTTTTTCTTTCATGACAACATTTATTGGCCATCCTAATTGCCCTTGAGAAGGTGATAATAAACTGGCTTCTTGAACTGCTGCAATCTACTGTAGTTACCTCCACAGTGCTATTGGAAAAGGAGTTCCTGGTTTTTGACTCAGCCACAGTAGAAGAATAGTTCCAAATTAGGAATGAGAGGACACAAGTTTAAGGTGATTTGCAAAAGAAGCAAATATGATATGAGAAAAACTGTTTTCACATGAGAGGTTCGAGTCTGGAATGCACTGCCTGGAAGTGAAGACAGATTCAACTGAGGCATTCAAGAGAGCATTAGATAATTTTTTGAATATAAACAATATGCAAGGGTATGGGGAAATAGTAGGGGAATTCCACTAAGCTGTAATGCTCATTTGAAAAGCCAATGCAGACACAATGGGCCAATTGGTCTCCTTCTCTGCTGTAAGAATTCTGTGATCTATGATTCTGTGTAGCGTGGAGTGGAACTTGTAATCCCATTCACCTGATATCCTTGTCCTTCTACTTGACAAACTCCTGCATCAATGTCCAAAGGCTGAGATGATTGGCTTTCAACGACCACAAATATCTTCTTTTATGTTCGGTGTGACTCCAACCAGTGGCGAGAATTCCTCCTGTTCCCCAGGGTGAAAATTAGCCTATCCATATTGGTAAATGCTAGAATATATTTTCAAAGAGGTATTGAGCAAGTCAGTTTGGTTTGTGAAAGGAAAAGTATGTTTGGCAAATTTATTAGAGTTCTTTGAGGATGTAACAAGCAGGGTTGATAAAAGGAACAAGTAGATGTAGTCTGTTTTGATTTTGAAAAGGCATTCAGCTACATAATACAGATTATGTAGATGACACTACAGATGACACTAAAGTCGGTGGAGTGGTAGATAGTGAAGAGGGGTGTTATAGTTTGCAGAGGGACTTAGACAAGTTGCAGAGCTGGGCCGAGAGGTGGCAAATGGAGTTTAATGTGGAAAAGAGTGAGGTAATGCACTATGGCAGAAATAATAAATGTGTAGAGTATAGGGCTAATGGTAGGATTCTTAGTAGTCTAGATGAACAGAGGGATCTTGGTGTGTATGTGCATAGAGCCCTGAAAGTAGGCAGTCAGGTCGAGAAGGTTGTTAGGAAGGCATATGGAGTCTTGGCTTTTATTGGTAGAGGGATTGAATTTCGGAGCCGCAACGTCATGTTGCAACTGTACAAAACTCTAGTGCGGCCGCACTTGGAGTATTGTGTGCAGTTCTGGTCCCCGCATTATAAGAAAGATGTGGAGGCTTTGGAGAGGTTACAGAGGAGGTTTACCAGGATGTTGCCTGGTATGGAGGGCAGGTCTTATGAAGAGAGGCTGAGGGATTTGAGGTTATTTTTGTTAGAAAGGAGGCGGCTAAGAGGGGACCTAATCGAAACATATAAGAGGATTAGAGGTTTAGATAGGGTGGACAGTGATAGCCTTTTTCCTAGGATGGAGAAAGCTAGCACGAGGGGACACAGCTTTAAATTAAGGGGTATGAGTTATAGGACGGATTTCAGAGGTAGGTTCTTTACTCAGAGAGTGATTAGGGAGTGGAATGCCCTGCCTGCAGCTGTTGTAGATGCGCCAAGTTTGGTGGCGTTTAAGAGGTTAGTTGATAAGTATATGGAAGAGAAGGAATGGTTTAGTTTGGAGGGGCATTGCTTTTTATATTGGTTGGCGCAACATCGAAGGCCGAAGGGCCTGTTCTGTGCTGTAGTGTTCTATGTTCTATAAAGGTTGCTGCACAAGATAGGAATTAATGCTTTTGTCCAATTATAAATTCTTAAGAATGAGCCCTAAAGTTTCGAGACAGCCTTACTAATATTGAGTGGCACCATGTTAGCAGCATGTTAGTAGAGACTATTGGGGTAACAGTCACAGAAATTTGTTCTTCATTTTACAGTTTAATGAAACCAGAGAATCAAACTATTGGGTTAATTTTAACTATCAGACCATTGTGATTAGATTGACTATCAAACTGCATGACTCTGATGAGAATGACCAAGCCATGTCAAAATTCATTTTCTAGAGTCAGGATGTAATTTTTCTTGAGCTGGACACCAATTTACAGACTAATGAAGGTTTGGAGCAGAAGGATTCATAAAAGCCCTGAAATCGCAAATTTCTTAGATTTTCTGCTTGAAATAGGGATACCCACCGCCTGAACTTCTCTCTTTTCCAGGGTCTCTGTATATTATTGAAGACCAGGATGCCCATGATGTACTGGCTTCCAGGTGGACAGAAGGGCCCCATCAGGAAATGATGGGAAAGGCCGAATAAGCAACCTGAGCCCCTAAAAACTAACTGATTTTTTTTTTCAATTTTATTAATTGTGACCCTTATGTAAGGTGTCAAAGAGGAATTGGCTGGTATCTGGGATCGCCTTAAACCACCCCACACATCGGAGGATAATGGACAGGACTTTTGCTGGCACTTCTGCGTAATGTACCTGGGAAAGTGAGATGCCCTCTCAGTGACTTCTCAATATTTGGGAACCATTGGGCATGATTCCACGCATGACTATTCCCTTGGAGACTTATTCATTTGTAATTTGTTTGATTATTTGTTTTCCAACTCCATTCATTACAAATGGTGCAGTCAAGTCACTATTCTTTTGATTTCTCAAAACATTCACTGTGATAGTGGATACCGTAGTGCAATGCAGGGAAAGACATTAGCCTAGGCATGCCATGCATGTACTGAAAGCATTAGGAGAGATTGGATTTTGACAGCCATTGTGGTTGATTTGATGCATATTGCTAAAACTTTGACCATGCAGGTTGACTGAAAGGCTGTGTTAATTACATAGCTGAACATGCATTCAGCTATTCCAGAGACTACTTCCCCCATTAATTTTATTTTAAGGGCAAGCCATCCAACTGGCAGGTGAAAAGCTTTTGGATTATTTCTGCTATTGCAAATACGTACTTTAGCTTGTTTTTGCAAGTGTATTTTAAGTTTGTACATCCAGTCAGAGGATTTTATCATCTGTAGTTTGCAAGAGATATGCAGATTATCACTGCAGTGTCTCTGATTCTGCAACATAACTAACAAATGAAGTAGTAGAGGGGAAGCTCTGTGAAGAAAAAGAACAATTTAATGTTCCCCTTATCCATTGGTTGTGAAATCATTTTACTCATGCTATTTAACAAGCATGTTGCCTTCTGTTGTGGCTTCCCCAAGTTGGCAACTAATTATCAGGAATGCCTCATGTTGCCTTCGTGGAGTGAAAGATAGGCTAGACCATTAAGGTAATAAGATATGGTACATAATTCTTTTGTTGCTGATGGGCCTTGGCATTTATTGGAAATCCAGCTTTATGCTGCTTATAAATTCTTAATTTGCTCCACCTTGTTATACAATGGTAATATCACATGACATGATAGAAAGTACTGTCAATGTGAAGACAGAATGGTCTCCACACAGACTGTGCAATGGTCACTTTTCCAAGGCAATCATGGACAACAAGTCTGTGAGTATAGACTGAAGACAAGGTCAAGCAGGTGAGTTCTTTATGTTGGTTTTCTCTCCAACGGCCACAAGCAAAGAATGATCATGCAGAGGTAACACAACCAATCTCAGTTTTTTTCACAATTCAACATTCAGTATGCTAAATGGTATTGAAGTAAGTGCATTGTTTTGTTTTAAAATAATTCATTAGTTTTCCTTTCCAAATACACCACTCCATTTACTGACTTTTATGGATGGCTTTTTGAAAATAATGCAAGGACAATCACTGTACAGCTTCAGTAGGATCAAGCGTGACTACAAAACAATACTCTAGTTTTATACAAATGCTTTCTCTTTGCAGGTACAGCAATGATCCAACGTCAAAAAATTTCTCAGGCCCACAGTTCTAAAAGTGTAAATACTCTCGCACAGCGTCAGTTTGGAAGGAATTTTAAGGATTTCCTTTTAGCACTACAGGTATGATTCAAGAACAAGTTCTTTTTTAAAGGGATATCAACACTATGTTTTGCTAGACAGCTTGTCATGTTTATGCACACAGCAAAAGATAGTCAGAAAACAGTTTTAACATCATGGGGTGGTTTTCATCTTTAGGTTTTATCTCTTTTTTGCACTTCTTGAAGTCTCAAGCTCTGATTTTAATCTAATCAGCCTAGTAAGACTGGAGCAAGTTTGTGTCAGACATGCCATTTGATTTTATTATTTACTAGTTTCAATTGAGATGAGCTACTGCCCAAAATAAGTTTTATTCCCACATGATATATATCGAGATCAAGTCAGCATTTCAAAAGTCAAGGCCAGGCTCAAAGGACGTTGACTGTAACCAGGAAGATGACCTGACGGAACTTCCCTGAAGGTGCTTTCAAAGTACACCTTGCGATTTCAAACGCAAGTGTTCTGATCTTTTGCAGCAAATTTCTGTGTTGGCAAATGGATTGTCAGCCCTCTATCTTCTGCACTTTTGTTGGAAATACCAGATAGTTTCAGCTGTATGTAGCTGCTTGAATGGAAGTGTCTAAAGGGAGTGGAATGGAAGTAAAACTGAAACAGTAGAAAGCATCTTTACTTTTCTTCACAGTACTGTGGCTTTGGAATTTTTACATGGAATATGATTGTAAACTAAATCCCCTGATAGCAATGCTATTTAACTTCTACAATTTTTTTTACCAGATAAATTTATTTTAAGAGTAGCTTTAAATGATTTAAGAAAAAAATAGAAAAATCTTACAAATAGATGTTAAAATTCATAAAAGGGATTGGAGACGGGAGCGTAGGAAATAGGAACAAGAGTGGTTCATTTGGCACCTCAAGCCTGTTCTGCCATTCATTTAGGTCATGACATCTTCTACCTGAAAGCAGCGTCCATATCTCTTGATGTGTCTACTATTGAGAAATCTATTGAACTTCACCTTGAGCATACTCAATGACTAAGCCTCCTCAGACTCTGGGGTAGAGAATTCCAAAGCTATTTCCACCCTTTGAGTGAAGAAATTCCTCCTCATTTCAGTCTTCAATGACCTACCTCTTATCCTGTGTTCTGGTTCTAGATCCCCCTCTCCGTCCCAACCACCTATCTGCATCTATTCTGTCAAACCCTGGAAGAATAAGTATTCTTAATGAGATTGTCTCTCATTCTTCTAAATTCTAGAGAATTAGACCCAGTTTCCTCAATCCTTCCTCATAGGACAATATTGCTATGTCAGAAATCAGTCTGGTAAACCTTTGTTGCACTACTTCTATGACAAGCACAGCCTTCTTTAGGTAAGAAGACCACAGTTGTATGCAATACACCTGGTGTAGTATCACCAAGACTTTGTACAACTACAGAAAGACCTTTTTCACTCCTGCAGTCAAATCATCTTTCAATAAAGGCCAACATACCATTTACTTTTCAAATTACTTGCTATACTTGTTTGTTACTTTCAGTGACTCATGGAAAAAGATACGTAGGTCCCTTTGGGCATAAGCACCTCCCAATCTCTCACCATATAAGAATTCTCTGTAAATGTGCTTTACAAAGAACAAAGAACAAAATAGCATGGGAAACAGGCCCAACGAGCCCACGCCGCCACCCCGATGTTCCCACCTCTACCCGTGATTCCTGTCTATGTTTATAGATCTGTGAATTAAAAACCAAATTTGAGACAATTTAGGGAGAATTCGTTTTGCCAGTTAGCCTAAGAGCACATCTTTGGGATGTGGGAGGAAACCGGAGCATCTGGAGAAAACCCACGCAAGCACGGGGAGAACGTGCAAACTCCCACAGACACAGGCCCAAATCCATATATCTGCACAGCACAGCAATAGTCACTGAGCTGTCGTGTTGCCCATCAAATGATCCAGGTCAAGCGTACACTAATGACGTGAAGCACTAGGATACTCTCAAAAAAAAAATCCAAGAGCAGTCCTTTTATGACCCATCGCGTGTATGCCCCTTGTTAGACAATAAGGTGGACCAAAGCACCTGTAGGATAAAAAAAGTACATCAATATCATCATCTATTTACACACTTCCCAGGGACTCCCAAGGCTCATGATCCCTATTTTACATCAGTTTTCTGTACCCCTCCATTCCCATTCTGTTCATGTGCCCATCTAAGTATTTCTTAAATAACTCCAGAGTACCTGCTCCACCACTTTACTTGGCAGCGCATTCCATACCCCCACCACCCTCTGTGTGAAAAAACTCCCTCTAGCATCCAAATTATACCTTACCCTCCTCACCCTAAGCCCGTGACCCCTCGTGCTATTAGAGTCCATCCTAGGAAAAAGCTTAACCCTGTTTACTCTATCTATACCCCTCATAATATTGTACACCTCTATCAGATCTCCTCTAAGTCTACATCTTTCTAAGGAAAACAGTCCCAATTTGCCTAATCTCTCCTTGTAACTCAGACCTTCCATACTAGGCAGCATCCTGGTAAACCTCCTCTGCACTCTCTCCAGAGTCTCCACGTCCTTCCTGTAGTAAGGCGACCAGAACTGGACGCAGTATTCCAAATGAGGTCTAACCAGCGTTTTATACAACTGCAACATTAAAGGCCAGCTCTTGTACTCTATACCTCTTCCTATAAAGGCTAGCATACTATATGCTTTCTTCACAACCTTCTCCACCTGCTCTGCCACCTTCAGAGACTTGTGCACCTGCACCCCCAGGTCCCTCTGCGTTTCTACACTCTTAATAGGTCTACCCTTTATCATATACCTCCCCTCTACATTCTTTCTCCCGAAATGCATCACCTCACACTTATCAGGATTGAATTCCATCTGCCATCTGTCTGCCCAAGCTACCAGCCTATGTATGTCCTGCTGCATCGCCTGACAATGCTCCTCACTATCCGCAAGTCCAGCCATCTTTGTATCGTCTGCAAACTTGCTGATCACTCCACTTACTCCCTCTTCCAAGTCATTTATATATATTACAAATAGAAGAGGTCCCAGTACCGAGCCCTGCGGCATACCACTCGTGACCAACCTCCAGCTAGAAAAACACCCTTCCACTATTACTCTCTATCTCTTATTACCAAGCCAGTTACTTATCCATCTAGCTACCTGACCTTGTATCCCATGAGCCTTGACCTTCTCAACTAACCTCCCATGAGGGACTTCGTCAAATGCCTTACTAAAATCCATATAGGCGACATCAACAGCTCGTCCTTTGTCCACCGTTTTCGTCACCTCCTCAAAAAGTTCTACCAGATTCGTAAGGCACGATCTCCCTTTAACAAATCCATGCTGCATATCCCTAATCAGATCGCAACGTTCTAAGTGCCTATACATCCTATCTCTAAGAATCCCCTCCAACAGCTTCCCTACAACTGACGTCAAACTCATTGGCCTATAATTTCCAGGGTTATCCCTACTACCCTTTTTAAACAATGGTACAACATTAGCTATTCTCCAGTCCTCTGGGACCTCACCTGTGTCCAAAGAAGAAACAAAGATTTGCGTCAGAGGCCGAGCAATTTTACCTCGCACCTCCCTAAGCAGCCTGGGATAAATGCCACCAGGCCCCAGAGATTCATCAGTTTTAATGCTACCTAGAAGCTCTAACACTTCCTCCTTCGGTATGGATATTTCTCTCAACTGGTCCACAGCTCCCTCAGAGACAGGAGCTGTCAACAAGCCCCTCTCCTTCATGAATACCGATGCAAAGTATTCATTCAGGATCTCCGCCATTCCCTCGGGCTCTAAGCACAGTTCCCCTCCTCTGTCCCTAAGAGGTCCGATTTTTTCCTCTAACCACCCTTTTATTCCTAACATAGGAGTAAAAAGCCTTTGGGTTTTCCTTAATCCTATCCGCCAAAATCATTTCATGCCCCCCTTTTTGCCCTTCTAACTCCCCGTTTGAGCTCCCTCCTAATCTCTCTATATTCCTCCAACGCTGTCTCCGTTCCCAACTGCTTTGACCTATCAAACGCCTCTCTTTTCTTCCTAACCAAGTCCTCAATATCCCTAGTAATCCACAGCTCTCTAATCCTACCTTTCCCATCTTTCCTCTTAGCTGGCACATATCTATCTTGCAACATTTTCAGTATTCCCTTGAAAGAGTCCCACATGCCTAGTGTGGACTTACCCTCGAACAACCGTTCCCAATCAGTTTCCATAAGTTCCTGCCTAATGTGACCGTAGTTAGCTTTCCCCCAATTCAGCACCCTGCCCCTTGGGAAACAAGCATCCTTTTCCATCTGTACCCTAAAGTAGACAGAATTGTGGTCACTGTTAGCCACATGTTCCCCTCCTACAACATTAATCACCTGCCCTGGCTCATTACTCAGAACTAAATCCAATATAGCCCCTTTTCTCATTGGGCTAGCCACATACTGCTCCAACGATCCTTCCAGTACACATTTTACAAATTCCTGCTCATCCAAACCCCCAGCTCTAGGTACTTTCCAATCCACCCTAGGGAGATTAAAATCTCCCACTATAACGACTCTGTTCTTTCTGCACCTATCCAAAATGTCTTTACATATGCCTTCTTCAACTACCCGTGGGCTGTTAGGTGGCCTATAGTACACCCCTAGCATAGTAATTGCCCCCTTTCTATTCCTCAACTCCATCCACAGCGATTCCGCTCCTAACTCCTCTGTATTGTCCTCCCTCTGCACCGCCGTGATGCTCTCCTTAACTAACAACGCCACTCCTCCACCTCTTCTGGACCCTCCTCTGTCATGCCTGAAACACTTATACCCAGGAATGTTCAGTTGCCACTGCTCCCCTTCCTTTAACCACGTCTCCGTCACCACAACCACATTCAAGTTCCTCGCAAACTTTAAGGCCCTAAGTTCATCCATTTTTCCCGTTACGCTCCTCGCATTGAAAGAGACACACTCCAGATCTCCAAGCCCACTCCAAACCTCCTTCTCCCTGGTGTATTTCTTCTCATCTAAGCTTACTCTATCTCCCATCTTGCTCTCTACCGAGCTATCGGTCTCAGCCCCCCTCCCCCTCCATATTAGTTTAAATCCTGCCGAAACACTCCAGCTAACTTCCCAGCTAAGATATTCATGCCCGTGTAAGTGTTCCCCGTCCTTTCTATACAGGTGCCCTTCTTTCACAAAGACTTTCCACAAATATGAAACTCCTACCAAAGTAGATGGTAGGTAAAACAGATCTTCTCTACCCACAGAGGAGACATGGCCCCACCCTAAGAGCCTGCTCAGCCCTGCCCCAATCACCCGGTGGGCTTCAATGGAGGAGTCCAGTTCAACTGGTGAAGGCATTACATCTGGTCCCCATTGGTGGGGACCATCTGTGATCCTTGCCGGTGAGGACCTCTACTGGCAAAGTTGGAAAGAGAAGTGAACCTGGACTATTAAATCCCAGAGCATTTGCAAGTGCGCACAGTATATTAGGAGATCTGTCAATCCTCCCTTACCCCAACAGACATCGCCCTCTTGCCTCATTGCAAAGCATGCCATTAATATTGAAATCAACCTTCCATGGCGAGAGGCTGATTTCACTGGCAGAATGTGGATGGCAATATCGGGAGAGGGGAAAATCAAATGCAAACCCGATTTTTCATCTTTCTCGCATGTTTCTCACCATACTACCCGACCAGTGCATTGGGCAGAAAATTCCTGCCCTGAATGTCTCAACAAGATCATTTCTCATTCTTGCAGCACTGGAAATCCCTGTCGGAAGTCAACAAACCTTTAGTTGGTCTGTTAAATTTTCCACCCATGATAATTTATGACCGGAAAATCCCACGAAAGTACTTGTTTCATTTCTCTACCATTTCTTTATCACCCATCACAAATCCTCCTGACTCTGATTTAAAATCCCCAAATTTGTCTTTGCTATTCTTTTCCTTTTTAAAAACCAATTGAAGGTTTTAGTTTGTTTTTATGTTTCTCACTGGTTTACTGCCATGTTCCATTTGCTCTTTATTGGTTCCTTGATCTTTCTTTGTTGAATTCTATTATGTTTCCAATTCTCAGGATTATCCTTATCTGATAATTTTATATGCCTCTTATTTTAATCTAATTTTTTTTATTTTTCGTGTTAACCATGGTTGGATCACTTTTCGTGTTGTTTTTCTTGTCCTTCAAAGGAAAATATATCAATTGTAAACCATATATTAACTCTTTAAGTGCTAGCCAATGCCTGTTTCCAAAACTGTACAGTCAATTTGCCCTTAGAACTTTATAGTTTTTGTTATTTTTAAATCTAAAACCTCACTTTCAGATTGAATGATATCACTTTCAAGCTTAATGTAAAATTTCAATATCATGGATACTCTTCCTAAAAGCTCCTTTACAATGCGATTAGGCATTAGACTTTCTTATTGCACAATACTACATGTAAAAAAGCCTATCCCTTAGTTAGTTCCTCAACAAACCGTTCTAGAAAACTATTTCGTATATATTCAAAGAACACGTCCTCCAGAACAATAGTGCTAATTAGGTTCACCCAGGTATATATAGACTGAAACCCCCACGATGACAGTATTGTTGCATGCATCTCTAATTCGATTTACACAGTGCCCTACATTGCCACTACTGTTTGGTGGCCTATATATTAATCCAATTAATGTTTGCTGATACTCGTTATTTCTGAGTTCTACCCAAACTGATTCCCACAAGTCAATCTACTGATCGAAGATGGGACTTTAATTCAGAATTATCCTCACTCTTTATGGAAGTACTTATTCTAGCTCAGAAATCTAAAGCCCTCCATCCTGCACCATCTCCCTTGCACCATTTCTCCAGCCATGCATTCACCTTCCTATTTCTGTGTACACTGAAGCATGATACTGGGAATAATCCTGGAACTAGTGCTTTCGAAGTCTTGCTTTTTAATCTTTTTTCTAATCTCTAGAATTTGTTTTCAGAGCCTCAAGTTTCTTTCCTAGGTCATTGGTACTGACATGCACCACATCCTTGAGTTGTTCATCTTTCCCATGAGAATGTCCTGCAGCTGCTCAGTGATATCCTTGACCCTGGCACCAAGGAGGTAACAGACCATCCTTGAGTCATTCCTACAGCCACAGAAATGCCTGTTTGTTCTCCAACTATTGAATCCCCTACTGCCATTGTTCTTCCATTCTTCTTTCTCCCTTCCTGTGCAGTTGAACCTCTCATGGTGTCACAGACTAAGCTGTGGCTGGATTCCGCTGAGAAATTAATCATCATCACCATTATCCAAATTAGAATCATACAATCCCTACAGTGCAGAAGGAGGCCATTCAGCTCATTGAGCCTGCACAATAACAATCCAATCCAGGCCCTAACCCATAACTCACATATTTACCTGACTAATCCCCTGACACTAAGGGGCAATTTGCCATAGTCAATCCACTTAACCTGCATATCTTGGACTGTGGGAGGAAACCAGAGTACCTGGAGGAAACCCACCCAGACACGGGAAGGATGGGCAAACTCCATAGACAATCACCCGAGGCAGGATTTGAACCTGAGCCTCTGGCACAGTGAGGCAGCAGTGCTAACCGCTGTGCCACCTAGCTTTGGAAAACTGACTAATAAGCAAGATGGACTCAGGGAATTCTTGCATTAACTCAGCTCCCCCAGCTTATCTTTTTGCCTGTACCCTCTGAACATGTGGTTTGACCACTCCCTCCAACATGTTATTCACAAATTTCTGTCTTGTTAATGAGTACGGCCATCACTCAAGATCTGAAACTGGAGCTCATGTTTCTGCAGTTGGTGACACTTCCTGTATATGTGGTTGTCTAGGCTCAAGTGGCCTAGACTTTTTGTCATGTTGAAGGATGGGCATTACACATGGTGTAGCTGCCTGGCCTCGCCTTAACTTTATTTTACATACTATTCATTACAAACCTGGGGACTAGATTTTACTGCTTCTATTAAACTTTACGATTGCTTGTAAAACTTACAACTACTAATACATAATTACTATTAAATTACTCAAGTTTTGAAAGGTAAATGAGCAAAGTACTCACCAATCAATCACTAACTCGTTTCCATGTGACATTGCACTTTGATTTTTTTCTCAGAATGTGGTTGGTCAACATACTGAACCCCCGAGTTCTTTAAAACTAGTCTGTCATTCTCCACACTCTTTTAAACTCAAAGTTAGGATAGCTACTTTTGTGAAAAGCACCTCCTCAACAAGATGCAATTGATAACCAGCTGCCATCTTTGTTTGGGTTTATTTGGTGCGACCACCTCTATTTAGATTAGCTGAAATTCTATCGAACAAAGTCAGCACTGCTAGCTAGAGAATCTACATCAAACGAGCTACCTGATTAACTAGCTGCTGTCGTATTGGGAACTTGTTTCTCCCTGACCAAGGCAGAAAGAAACTTAACTTTAGCAGTTGATTATAATTAAATGATAAATACAAGCTAGGCTAGATTTTAGAAAGTGATTAACCCTCAAAATTGACTATTTAAAATGAACGCATTCGCAAATGCCCAGACTTACACTCTGAGACTGTCTATATTCAGTGATCAGTCATTGTCTTCAATACTGATCTATGCAATGGTTAATTTATCTGAGTAGGATGGAGCCCTTCAATCAATTGTTGCAGTAAAAAACTATCAAGGCTCAGCAAACCATGACTATCTATAATAAGAAACTAATAATTGCTAACAAAATTCAATTAGCTCTTAAGATAAATAAATAAAATGAATTCTGTAAGTAATTTGCCACCCCTGACTTTTGTAAAGCACTTGAGTAGTCCATTACTATCCTTGGCATTGAATATACAAGGACTAACTACTCTGTCTATTTGGTCTTCCTCCCCCACCATCTGGGTCCTCCCACTTGGCTAACGTTACAAATTGTGTCAGTTAATCATTCTAATTAAATGTTGTAGCCTGCCCCGCCTCCTCCTGATGAGGCATTTAATCTTGCCCATCCAGTTCCACTGGGACAAAGAAAGGATAAGCGCTATGAGGATAAGTGAAACAAATGAAAGTCAGGGTAATTAGGATTGATTTTGTAAGTCCCACCATATCAGATTGCATTTGAATGCAAATATAAAAGTCAAGCAGGCAGCAGGTACATCCAAAATGAAAATAGTGATAAACTGACAATATGTTAAAACCTTATTTACATTAGAAGACCCTGATAGTTGAAAAGCAGATGCATTATTGCGTGTGGTAATGAGCAATGCAAGTCCAAGTTTTAATTCCTTGCATGTGCTGACTTAGATGATCTCAGCTGAGGTAGAATTAGGGGCATTACCATGTGCACAAGAATGTTTGTTTGTGTGTGGGAGGAGAGGGGATGGGGAAACAAACAAACAAGCTGGAATTTTACAGCATGCCTGTCCCCAATTCGTACGGCACTCAGAGAACGGCATTCTTCTTTGGTCCTTGGGCAGGATTGTACGAATCTCAAGTGGATGTACCAGTAAAAATTTTAAGAATATGAAGAATCACATGTGAGTAGTAGAATCAAGTGGTGAGTCTGGTAGAAGTTGACATGAAGCTAACATCTTGTTAGGACTGAGTACAAAAGCAGAAAATGCTAGAAAATCTCATCAGGTCTGACAACACCTTTGGAGAGAGAACAGAGCCAATGTTTTGAGTCTTATGACTCTTCATCAGAATTACATCTTGTATATATGTTACCAATAAACAGCTATCATTCACCAAACAAGTTTCCAGATTTCTTAATAAGACAAAATACAACCATACAACATGGTGGCAGTGGGTGAAAAATTCCAAAATCTCCAAGAATGAAGTAAAGAAACTATAGTCTGACCTGAGAGAAGTGTGATTTCCTTAAAGGCCTCAAATGCGTAGTTGGAAGTCACCTAAAAAGCTCCATTAAAGGTGTTGAGGCTGAAGGACAGGAGAAAGATTAATTCTGCAGTGAAAGGACTTCACAGAGTATGTGGGGGTCCATTGTGAGACCCGATTAAAAATGGTAAAAGATCACAAAAATCCAATTTCAAAGAGCATCACAGCTTTCTGAGATACCTCTGTTTTTCCAGATCTCCATTCCAACTAAAATATCAGCCACAAAAGAGACTATCACTACAACTTGGAATGGATTGCTTTCTCATTTGTTGATATCTCATTCTGGTGTGTATGATTGTGAGAGATAGCATTAAAACTTCCAGGACAAAAGTGTGACAATAAATAATCTTTGTTATTTTTGACAATTTATAAAATTTGCTGCTGGAAATTAGTTAAATTGAGGCAACCACATCGATGGGAAGGAAATGCATATTGAAACAGACTATAATACAACCTTTGTGATGGAGTAAAACTCCTTACATTATTGTGACCTCTATTCACTCTTGCCGGACTGTTGAGTAGGATACTCTCTTGCCATCTATGAGGAACAAGACTTCCTTCCTCTTGGCCACCTTCTCTACTGGCATCTCTATTACTCTAAAACGTGAATGACGGTTAGCTACAAGATGGTTTTTGGGGGTGGTATTGGAAGGGGTGATGCTTCTCTGGCAGCATTCTTTTCAGACAGATGCAATTCAGTAAGGCAGTTTTAACCAAAGACACTCCTGCTTTAAGAAGTGCTGTATTTAAACTGTGGAGCCTTGCCAGAATTTGTGGTTTTCGCTGGCACATACCACCCCACCAACGGGCAACTGTCAGTTACAAGCCAAGTAATGTAATTAATGTGAAGGGAGGTAAATGAGTAAACATATTGCAAGACTCTTAGCATCAGTTTCATGATGGTGAAGTGGACTTTCCACCTATTTTGCAGGTATTATGTTTGAACACCAAGGATTACCTCATGTATTAAAATCAACGAGAAACAGTTAAGCTGCTGTCACAGGCTATGCAAATAGAAATCACTCTTGCAAAGTTATCATCGCAATTCATTTCTGGATTCCAATTACTGATTAATTAAACATTTTACTTGTTGCTGCCTCTTATCCACAATGTGCTCACACTATATCATATGTTCACAAAGCTGTTGAGCTATTTAAAGGATATTTATCAATAGTTGGAAGATTCATTCTTCCAGCCTTGCCACTTCTTATCTGCACAAATAAATGTTCTTTGCTACGTTTTTACAGTGTTTTCTTATTTGAATTTTGTTTCACATGGTAGCTCAAGAATATATGTAGGAATTGTTTACATATTGCAAAATTGTGGTTTTGGTCATGTTCCATGACTGCAAAAGGAAAACAACAGAAATCAGTCACAGGAATTTTAATAGAAATTTCTCAATATACTGTATATAAATTCTGGAAATTCTAAAGGATTATCAATCATCTTTCTTTAGTTCAGGCTGCAGTAGTTGAGGCACATAAACCCAGAATGCTGTCTGTTTGATCCTCATCTGTACAGAGGAGTTTCAGGCAAAAACCAACTAATTAGCCATGGTTCAGAGTGCTACTTGCTATGTAGGAACATCTACTGAAGTTCATGTGCATCAGTACCACAGAAGTTGAGATTGTGCTCAGTTTTAATGCCACAGCCTTCCAATACACCTTATTTATGTTCGCATATGAAAATCACCCACTCAGCGAGACACTGAAGAGTGACTGACAACTGTTAAAGCAAAGCATTGTCAGAAAAACGGAAGCATTTTTGTTTTATTTTACAAAAAAAGATACAATTACAGGAAATCCTCAGTTAACACTGATTCCTGGACAATGTGACATGATGTAGAGCAACATATTTGAGACATAAATTAATATTATAAATGAAGTTATGGTCCTGGGGGAAGGCTTTCCCTTTCCATTATAATTCCACTGTCATGACTTAATATAACAGGAGCCAGTTTATCAAACTATCAGTGTTTTTTTAATATATTTTTACTGAAGATTTTTCATCTTTGTTTACAAATAACGCAACAACTCTAAGATTGGTACAGGACAGCAAGATAATTTTCAAACAGATACATTTAGAAAGAGATAGGAAAAAATGACAATAACAGTAAGTTCAGATTATTCATTGTATCCAGTGCCTTCCATCATGCAAGTAATTAAAGGATAACGAAGGATGGGGGGGATATCAGAATAACTGGATGCAGCCACAATTGGCTCAGCAGTGCACAACTGAGCTCACAGGATATAGGCAACAGAGCTACAGAATTTATGGAAAACTTTGTAGGAGTACATCAGACAATGCAGAGCCCAGAAGTTTTAAGATAAGGATCCCATACAAGTAAACAAGTCAAGAATTCCATTGATTTACATTCCACAACGATTTTTTGACAATTATGAATTGAAGGGAACTTATCACTAATTCAAGTGCAAATGTTGCGTTCTGCAGATGTTAGGATATTATACAGCCTTTTCCCATTCGCATCATGAATCTTTTTGTGTGCAAGACCTTGTATCAGAAACAAGATATCAAATTCTAAGGCTGTCACACAGATTCTCTCAAGCTCTTCAAGAACATTAAGATAATGTTCTTAAAAACTAGTAGGTTGTAATCTTAACACAGGACCAAAACTGGTGCAGAAATCTGCCATGTCCACCTTTTACCTCTGGCATAATGAGAATATGGTGGAATGAAACCTATACCACAGTTGGGAGTACTATGCAGATGGTGTATTATCTTAAGCTTAGTTTCTTTTGTTCGTCACAAACTGATATTTTGTTATCATATTCCCAGATACAATCCCATATCTCCTCAATAATATTTACTGTGAGGTCTCTCTCCCAAGATCACAATATGTTAAATGTATTTTAACAAAATCCAGAGCATGGGATGTTTTAAAATTTATGAACCAATTGTTTGGGGTGATGGCAGAATTCATTTCCTGTCTGACACCCTGATATGATTACTTACGGATTCCCTCCCAGGAAGATTGACTCCCAAATACTAACAATGTTAAAACTAATGAAACCATTTATGTTCTTCCACTCATATCATGATCACTACAACACAGACATTTTTAAGCCAGGGCTAACCCCACTGCAAGAAATTGTGATAATAGAACCAATATTTTGTGTTTAGTGCCTGAGTTACTTTGTTTTTAATCTTATATTTCTTTTCGCTTCTGCCTAACTTTCTCCTAGTTCTCTTAAAGCTCTACGCCAATGATGGGCCAGTTCCACAGCCATCAACTGCCTTTCAGCAACTCATCCAAATGGATTTTGTTTATTCGTGAGCCCAGACAATAAAAGTTGGCAATAATACCGCAGCTGAAACCAGTTCTGTCCTTGTCCATACAGCACATTTTTAACACAATGCTAAACATTGGAATGGAAACTCTGGTTGAGATTTTCTCCAGTGATGGGTGCTGACAATGATTGAGTTTAACATCTCTTGTGGCTGAGATTAGATAACTCAAAGACTTGGGGTTGAACTTGATATTATAGTTCAGCCCTACTGAACCATCAGAAACCTATGCTCACTAATTGTTAAACATATCTTTTCTTACAGATGTTGCTAAGGAATCCTGTTTTCATGGCCTTGGTAGTAGCAGGCACCAGTGAAGCACTGGTCATCACTGGATTTGTGACATTTATGCCTAAGTTCATTGAAAATCAATTTGGCCTAACTGCTAGCTTGGCAGCAGTTCTGGGAGGTGAGCAGTTTTATTAACTTCCTGAAAAGATAATATTTCAGTAATTTATTTAAAGGGACAATTGATCTTACTGAAAATAGAATGGTAGATGAATGACTGAAGCAGATTGTTATTAATGTACGAATCGGTCAACAGCTTGTCGTGAAAAAGAGATGCATTCTGGACTGTGAATTACCACAAGTTGCTGAGTAAGTTGTGCCATCAGTTTTGTGAAAACTGTATGCTGCCATTAATTTTCAAATCTTATTTGAAGTTTCAAAATGTTTTCAATAACATATGAATTGTGATTAAGGTCAGAACAAATGAGACAAGTAGCAGAATGGATAACAAGCAGGCTGCAAAACAAAAAGCAAATGAGTTGAATTTTATGTGACGCCAGCAAGAGAATTTACTTAAGGGAGGGCGTGTAAAATAATACGGTAGGCATGCACCCTATCAACTTCCTGCTCAGGCTCATAATATAATGGGCAGGTGCTGAAATCTGTCCATTATGGTGGGAACCCACCAACCATATTTGAATCACAGAATCAAATCATTCAGCCCATCATATGTGCACAGAATGTCTCAAGAATGATTTGAACTCAGGAATTGGAAGATGATAAAACCTGATGAAATTGACACAGGAATAGGCCATGTGACTCATTGAGCTTGATCCACTATTCAAGGCTAACCTTCAACCTCAATTCCACTTTCCTACCAACTCCCCATTTCCTTTGATTCCAAAAATTAAGAGATCAAAAATCCTTTTGCCTCATATTTAAATATGCTCAACCATGGAGTATCTTCTTTCCTCTGGGATAGAAAAGTCCAGAAATTCACAATCCTTTGAGAGAGAGATTGCATCTCATTTCAGTTCTTAAATTCTCAGCCCCTTATCCTGAATTCCTTCCCATGCCCCCCAGTCAGGGGAAGCAACCTCTCAATGTCTATTCTGTCAAGCCCCTTCAGAATTTTACAGGTTTCAATGAGATCTCCCCCCTCTCATTTAACTAAATTCACTCAGCATTTCAGCATGAGGCAACCCCTTCATTTCAGCAACCAATCTAATACTGAATCCTAACTCCTGTTTCCAATGCAAGTATACTCTGTCTTAAATATGGACATTAAAACTGAACACAATAATCTAGATGTGATCTTAACAAAGCCTTGTACAATTTTTGCAAGACTTCCTGTTTCTTATATTCCACACCCATTGCAATAAAGGCCAAAATGTATTTGCCTTCCTAAAGCTAAAGCAATTAGCAATTTCTGGAGGCTAACTTTCTGTGTTTTTTGTATGAATAAATCAACACTTGCAAGATTAATACCTTTTAAAAATATTCTGCTTTTTATTCTTACTATTGAAGTGAATAATCTCTCACTTTCCCACATTATGCTCCATCTGTACCTTGTTGCCCATTCACCTATCCAGTTCATTTCTCTTTGCAGTGTGCTCCACATAGCTTCCATTCCTGCCTGGCTTTGCATCACCAACAAACGTAAACATATTAGTCTAATTTAGGTTATTAACATTGATTGTAAATAGCACTGATTTATTCTTTCATGGGATGAGAGCATCACTGGCAAGTCCAGCATTAGTTGCTCATCCCCAAATTTTTTAAATTCAGTTGTGGAACATGGGCATCATTGGCTGATGCCCATCCTTAGTTGCCCTCGAGAAAGTGGTGGTTGAAATACTGCAGCTCACGTGCTGTGGCTTGACCCACAATTGTCCTTGAATTGAGTGGCTTGCAACACCATTACAGAAGACGGTTAAGAGTCAGCCACATTGCTTTGGGTCTGGAGATTCATATAAGCCAGTCCAGGTAGGAATAGCTGATTTCCTTCCCTTAAGTATATTAATAAACCAAATGAGGTTTTACAAAAATTGACAACCTTTTCGTGGTCACCATTCAATTCCAATTTATTAATTAAATTTAAATTACATCAGTTGCTGTAGTGGAATTTGAGCCTTTGTCCCCAGAACATTATCTAGGGCCTCTGGATTATTAGTCCAGTAGTGTTACACCATGCCACCATCTCCCCCTAGAGCTTCTTACAATAGAACAAAGAACAACACAGTACCGGAAACAGGCCCTTCGACCCAATGAGCCTGCACCACCACCTCGACGTTCCCACTTCCACCCATGACTCCTGTCTATGTTAATAGAAATCTGCATTGGAACTAAATTAGCTAGACAATTTAGTGAGAATTTGTTTTGCCAATCAGCCTAAGAGTTAGGGAATGAAGTTTTGATCAAGAATTGAAGACTCTTGCAATTTAATAATTTAGTAATATTGGAGAGGATGAATTAGGGCTGTGTGTTGTCAGCGTACATGTGAAAATATGTATTTTTGGATGATGGCATATAGGGGCAGCAGCTAGAAGAGAAGTAGAAGAGGGCTAAGTATAGATTCTTGGGGAACACCAGAGGTAATAGTGCGGGAGTGGACGAATAAGTCACTGTAAGTGATACTAAGTTATGATGAGATGAGTAAGAATGGAACCAGACAAGTGCTATCCCACCCAGCCAGCAATAGTAAAATAGAATCCTATGTGTGGAAGGATGGTCCATTTGGTCCATTGAGTCTGCATCAACCATAATCCCACTCAGGCTCTATCCCCACAAACCCATGCATTTACTCTAACTAGTCCCCTTGTAAGGGGCAATTTAGTGCAGCCAATCTACTTAACCTGCACATCTTTGAAGTGTGGAAGGAAACCGGAGTACTTGGAAGAAACCCATGCAGACACAGGGAGAATGTGCAAATGCCACTCAGGCAGTGACCCAAGCTAGGAATCGAACCAGGGTCTCTGAAGCTGTAAGGCAGCAGTGCTAATCACTGTGTCACCGTACCAGCCTTGTTAGCATAGTCAGCAACTTAGTGGGAAACGTCAAAGCTACAGACAGATAAAAAAGGAAAATTACACGTAGTTTACTTTTGTCACAGATATAAAAATGATATTTGTGAATTTTGGATTTGGAAGAGAAAAGGGAAGATTGGAGATGTAGTGATAGTATTCAAAAACAGTGGGCTCAACCCTTGCTTTATTAGGAGGAATGGTGGTGTCAGCAGATTTAACTGAGAGCGGAACACCATCTAAAGAGAGAAGACCGTCAACAAAATGAGCTATTATGAGGATCAGGGTGGGGGAGAGAGAGTCAGATGAAGTTTATTTAATAGTGTCACAAGTAGGCTTACATCAATATTGCAATGAGGTTACTGTGAAAATTCCCTACTCGCCACACTCCGGTGTCTGTTTGGGTAACTGAGGGAGAATTTAGCAAGACCAATGCACCTAACCAGTACATCTTTGGACTGTGGGAGGAAACTGGAGCACATGGAGGAAACCCACGCAGACACAGGGGGAACATGCAGGTTCCACATAGACAATGATCCAAGCTGGGAATCAAGCCCAGGTCCCTGCGTTTGAGCTGTGAGGCAGCAGGGATAAGCACTGTACCATCGTGCCACCCGTGTGCCAGAATGTCAGCAACTTAGTGGGAAAAGGGTCGAGGGAGCAGCAAGTACATTTCATGGACAAATTGAGCTTGGAGAGGGTCATGATGTGAGATAGAATAGAAATTAGGTGAAAATGCTACTTCAGGGCTAAGTTGTGCGGGAGCTTTAAGGAACATTTGACTTTGTTGGCTAGTGGAAGGGAGGAAAATGTCAGAGGCAGGTAATCGGATGGTAATAATTTTAGTGACAAAAAAATTCATGAGCTTCTCATACTTCTCATTAGAAACAATTAACTTTAAAAACAATGGTAATTCCCTTTACCAACCTAAGATTTTGCATTAATTTTTCTTTCAGCTGCATAACCCTGGCCACCTGTGGTCAAATGCATTCCATAGCTAATGTCCATAACAGTGATAGACTTAATGTAAGTGTTGCTGAGCTAAACAACTCTAACAGCAAATTTACTATTGATTCTGTCACTGTAGCTGTACAGAATCAACTGGGGTGAATGAATGCTCCAACCAATTTAGCATACAGAACGTTAATATCTGTATTTACCGTTTCGTAAATAATCTGACATTGTCCGTTGTCAGAAACTGCAAGGGGCATTTAGGTACAAAAGTGTTTCCAAATGTAAAGTGTCTCCCTGTTAAGTTCACTGCCAGTTTATTGTTTTATATGTCATAAATATGAGGGCCCTTTTTTAAAAAAAAATAAGTTAGTTTATTTCTCCAGCTGTCACAAGGCAGGTAAACTGAGTGGTTTTATAAACTAAGTTATAGGATTATTTCTATTGTATTGTAGATCTTACTCTCTGGTAGTAAATAATAATTTCTGCAAAACATATACATATCTGCAGTGAATCATGCAGTCTAATAATTGATTCCAATCTTTATTTTAAAGGTGCAGTCCTTATCCCTGGAGCTTTCATTGGTCAAATTGTTGGTGGACTCATCATTTCCAAGTTGAAGCTCCAATGTAAAAATGTGTTGAGAATGGCGGCAATCACATGTTTTCTATCGCTGTTGTGTTCCTTTGTTTTCATTGGTGCTCGGTGCCAAAATCACCCATTTGCTGGAGTCAACCAGGATTATAATTAGTAAGTAAAAATCAAATGACGTTAATTTTATCTTACTGTTACCTGAAATACTTTGTATATCACCTATGTGATTTTTTTCCCCATTCTTAAAGTGGTCGATTTTCTCTGGTTTTGCACAGTCAGTTGAGAAACACAATTGGGAAGTAATAATTAAATCAGGAGAGACAGATTTCAAAGAAAGTTGAGATGGAGTAGGGCAAGACAGAAAGATGAGGATTACTAGTTGGACATGGGGTTTGAGAGCCATGATTAAACCCATTGATTGCAATGCAGGCAGCATCCCAACTTTCAGATGCCTGGACATATGAATGAGCTGTATTTTCAATTAGCACTAGCTGTGTTGTTCAGTTGCTGGATACATCGAGCTGCTAGCATCATTTCAAAACTGGCCTGCACTGGTTGAAGTGGGCATGCAAATGTGAAAGGGTGTTTGGAGCAGGAGCTTGAAGTCACCGTTGAAGAGAATCTGAACTGGGAAAGAGTGAAGTACAGCACAACTGTGCTGCGCACTGGCTCCAAATCTTTCAGACACTGGATTGCAAGTCTTTATGGAAGAGAAAAGATGTCCTGTATTAGCAGGGGAAAGAAAGTCCATTGTCAAAAGATAGGAGGACCAGATACTGCGGATCTCAATGCTAGGTGCCATGCCTTTTAAACCCTGGATGCAGTGCTTCGGGAAAATGAATGCATCTTCAAATACAGTAATCCCTTACTTAGGTTTTGATTCTCTAAACACTGTTTCATTATAATATTGATGATACAAAAGGAACCTACATTCCTTTAACATTGAGATATTTGATAAAGCATCATTTACAAGTGGGTTTTAATTGCACTGATGAAGTCTACCTCACTTTATTGAATTTAGGGATCACAGAGTTTAAAGTGTAGCATTTAAATAATGAATTACCATCAGTGACTAACTGATTCTATGATGTTTATTTATTCAGTCTGTATGTAAGGAAAATGAACTTTCTATAAACTTGGAGACCTGACAGGTATAAACCCAGGCAGCAAGTCCAACAATAAAACTCACAGAATAAGAGAATGCAGAAAAAGGCTACTCAGCTCACCAAAACTGTACTGGCAATTCCACCTAGGCCCTATCCCCTTAACCACACATATTTACCCTACTAATCCCCCTGACATTAAGGGGCAATTTAACATATCCAATTAACCTTACCAGCACATCTTTGGACTATGGGAGGAAACCAGAGCACCCAGAGGAAACCAACGCAGACACAGGGAGAACACGCAGACTCCACATAGACAGTCACCACTCTGAGAATCAAACCCGGAGGCAATAGTGTTAAGCACTCATTCAAGTTGACAACAGCCTAATAACAACTTTAATTCAGTTTTCCTTACTAATTGTTCCAGATGCTTCAGCAGTTTGTCCTTGTGAATCATTCATGCTATTGCTTCTATCTCTCTGTCTCTTGTTTTCCTTGCTCCTTCCATTCCTCTCTCAGTCGCAGTGTTCCAAAGAGCCCAAGCAAACTAGAGAAACAGCACCTCACCTTCTGAATACATTCTTTACAGTCTCCTGTAACATTCTTAACATTGAATTCAACAACTTCAAATCATGAACTTTGTACTCCATCTTAACCCCTATTTTAATCTAGTTTTTTCCAAACTCCTCCCCCCAACACCCTCCCCATCCTAACACCATCATTCTGCAACAACTCCATGTTAATGACGTTATTCTTACTGTTAGTTTGTTCAATGGTGAAACCCTGTAATAATTTAATTTTTCATTTTTTATATTATCCAAAAAATAACAAAAGGGACCCGACTACAGTTTATATATTAGTTGTAGAGGAGAAGTCTAATCGCTTAACTGTTTCCTTAAAACTGGCACTTCTCAAATGTTCACTGAAATTCTCTGGTCCTCCTCAGGGTGTTTTTCTGAGCAGCGTGTCAATGGCTGGTGGCGGGATCTTCTTGTTCCTGCCTCTGTTATAAGGATGGCCCTTTGATTCCACTCCATATTATCAGGAAACACATGGCGGGGGTGCACCATTGGTGGGACCAGGAGATCCCGTAAATGTGAAAAGCCATAAGAAGGTGTCCATTAAGTGTATCATATCCTTACGAATGAAGCAATAACCGCACACACTGCTCAGTGCAACATTTTATCATCTCTCACCTACCAACAATTGTATTAATAATCAGGCCTCATGTTTAACATTCATTTGCTTAAATCCTCCATGCAGGAAACGACCTGTCCTTGAATGTTGTGTAAACAAAACTCATATATCAACATACCCAACCAAATAGTCAGCCTACCATATGTTGAAGTGGAAATTCTAAAAGATGTTGAGCATTTTCCATTTCCTGACAGCTACCTCTCTCAAAAGGCCACCATTGAGGAGATCCAACATTGGATCAGTTCTGTCAGTTCAACTTCCTATAAACTATAGCATTGAGTGCTTGACAACAAAGACCTCTACCGGTCTACTAAAGTACTCACGTACAGAACAATTGCTGTCATCATGACCCTATACTGCAGTGAGACCTGATCCGTGGATCAATGCGAGAGAAATTCCATCAGGAATTGTCCTACACATCCTCCAGATACATTGGGAGGACCATCAGCCAAACACTAGTTTCAGGTGCACAAACATTCAATCAAAACTCCTGCAAGATCAACTTCAATGAACTAGTTGGAATGGCTAAAAGCTATTTCCTCAGCCAGGTCCTCTTATCTCAACTCTCAAATAGCCAATATTCCAGGGGCAGACAAAGAAAATATTTCAAAGATACTCTGGGCTCTCATTAAGTCGACTGTGAGAGAAGCTTACTGTTACTTGTTCAAAGTGGCAACAAATTGTCCATCAAATTGCAACACAATTTGAGTCTCAATGCTTTAATGATGAGGCAGAACCATGTTAACTTTATTTATGTGCTTTGTAAATTGTATAATTGTACATTAAAGCATGCAAAAAAAAAACAGAAACAGGGCAGCACAGTGGTATAATGGTCAGAGTGTCATGTTGGCACAATGTTAGCACTGCTGCTTCACAGCACCAGGCACCTGGGTTCAATTCTGGCCCTGGATCATTGTCTGTGTGTCTGTGTGGGATTCCTCTGGGTGCCCTGCTTTCCTCCCACAGTCCAAAGATGTGCAGGTTAGGTTGATTGACCATGCTAAATTACCCTTTAGTATCAGGGTGACTAGTGAGGGTAAACATGTGGAGTTATGGGGTAGGACCTGGGTGGGATTGTTTCAGTGCAGGTTCAGTGGGCCAAATGGTCTCCTTCTGCACTGTAGGAATTCTATGAACAATAGCAGAGAAGGAAATAAGAGGAAGCAAACCCTCCACTCAAGCACAAGTGAGTTGCAGCCAGGGCAAGGGTCAAGGATAGTGCCTGTTTGCCAAAAACAAGGTCTCATAGGTTTGACATTGTGAAGAACTCACATGAGAACTTCGGTGAGCAAAAGCAGATTGTGAAGATGTAAAACAAAATGCTTGGTACTTTAAAAAATTTGATAAGATGCTAATAGTCAATGTCAAGGAGCAAAGAGAATTCCAGCACCAACTTGGCATAGGGATTGGAGACCATCCTTTCTAACATGGAACTGGTGGGCAATTCCATCAATGCAAGTGGCACCAATCATGAAGCAGCATCTCATTGCCAAGAAAGACCTTGTGGCCCCATGCTAGTGTTCCTACCGCTGGTCTAGAAGCTCTGGGTTTAGAACGTAGAACAATACAGCACAAACAGGCCCTTCGGCCCACGAGTTGCGCCGATCACATCTACCAATCCACAGACCTATCTATAATCCCCTATCCTATTCTTTTCCATATACTCATCCAGAAGTCTCTTAAAAGACCCCAGTGAGTTTGCCTCAAAGGTAGTTTGAATCCAACACCAGGACTTGTTGGCCTTAGAAGGAGTATTCACTGTGGTTCAGTGGGCTGGTAATCAACTCAGAAATCGTTCCACCACTTCCCCCATAATTCTCCAAAGAATAATATACAGCATGGGTTTGAAAGTATGCTAACAACTTCTGATGGTCATTGTGTCAATTTCCAATGCAGTACAAGCAGCTTCCACCAAATGTCTGAATGCTACAGTGGGTGTTCACATTGCTGAAGAACATGCAGGATTTCACAGTAGTTCAGCAATCTGTTCTCCAGTATTAGCTGTGTTAAAGCAGACGAATCTTTACACCTAATCTGCTATTCAAGTCTTAAAGTGGCCGACAATGTGAATGGATGGAGCACTGAACACAGGTTAAAGAGATGTGTATTGTCTCCAGACAGCACAGTAAGTGAGGTTTTTTGCTAACCCAGGCAAATCATGGGGTTACAGATAGTGTAACATGAACCCAAGATTCCTGTTGAGACCATCATCATATGTGCGGAACTTGGCTATCAGTCTCTGCTCACTGACCCTGCGCTGTCGTGTGTCGTGAAGGCCACCTTGGAGAATGCTCACCCGAAGGTCGGAGAACGAATGCCCATGACTGCTGAAGTGTTTGCCGACAGGAAGAGAGCAGTCTTACTTGGTGATTGTCGAGCGGTGTTCATTCATCTGCTGTCATAGTGTCTACATGGTCTCCCCAATGTACCATGCTTCAGAGCATCCTTTCTTGCAACGTATTAGGTAGACAACATTGGTCGAGTTGCAAGAGTATGTACTGTGTGCCTGGTGAATGGTACTCTCACATGTGATGATGTCATCCATGTCGATGATCCGGCATGTCTTGCAGATGTTGCTGTGGCAGGGTTGTGTGGTATTGTGGTCACTGTTCTCCTGATGGCTGGGTAGTTTGCTGCGAACAATGGTCTGTTTAAAGTTGTGCGGTTGTCTGAAGGCAAGAAGTGGGGGTGTGGGAATGGCCCTGGCGAGATGTTCGTCTTCATCAAGAAGACTCTGGAGAAGATGTCATAGCTTCTCTGCTCCGGGGAAAGACTGGACAACAACGGGTACTCTATCCACCATGTCCCGTATTTGTCTTCTGAGGAGGTCGGTGCAGTTTATCGCTGTGGCGCATTGGAACTGTCGATCGATGAGTCGAGCGCCATATCCTGTTCTCATGAGGGCATCTTTCAGCGCCTGGAGGTGTTGGTAATGCTGAAAGATGCCCTCATGAGAACAGGATATGGCGCTCGACTCATCGATCGACAATTCCGATGCGCCACAGCGATAAACCGGACCGATCTCCTTAGAAGACAAATACAGGACATGGTGGACAGAGTATCCTTTATTGTCCAGTACTTCATCGGAACGGAGAAGCTATGACATCTTCTCTGGTGTCTTCAACATATCATTGATGAAGACGAACATCTTGCCAGGGCCATCTCCACACCCCTACTTCTTGCCTTCACACAACCGCACAACCTTAAACAAACCATTGTTCGCAGCAAACTACCCAGCCTTCAGGAGTTCAGTGACCACAATACCACACAACTCTGCCACAGCAACCTCTTCAAGATATGACAGATCATCGACATGGATGACATCATCACACATGAGAATACCATTCACCAGGTACACGGTACATACTCTTACAACTCGGCCAACTTCGTCTACTTAATACATTGCAAGAAAGGATGTCCCGAAGCATAGTACATTGGGGACACCATGCAGACCCTATGACAGTGGATGAATGAACATCGCTCGACAATCACCAGGCAAGACTGCTCTCTTCCTGTTGGCGAACACTTCAGCGGTCACGGGCATTCGGCCTCCAACCTTCGGGTAAGCATTCTCCAAGGTGGCCTTCACGACACACGACAGCGCAGAGTCAGTGAGCAGAGACTGATAGCCAAGTTCCTCACACGTGAGGATGGTCTCAATGGGTATCTTGGGTTCATGTCACACTATTTGTAACCCCCATGATTTGCCTGGGTTAGCAAAAAAACCTCACTTACTGTGCTGTCTAAAGAGACAATACACATCTCTTTAACCTGTGCTCAGTGCTCCGTCCATTCACGTTGTTGGCCACTTTAAGACTTGAATAGCAGGTTAGGTGTAAAGATTCACATTCTAATCAGCAATCTGTAAACAGTCTGTGCTGTTATACGTGCTATTTGAGACCAGAACACCTCATTCACCTGATGAAGAGGGAAACCTCGAAAGTTGTGAGTTTATTATCAAATAAATCGGTTGGACTTAAACCTGGTATTGTCAGACTTCTCACTGTGTTTACCCAGTCCAACGCCGGCATCTCTACATCATTAAAGCAGGCAATTCAGGGAAATGGCTGTAAGCATTTTGGACCACTAATGTGAGGTCCAGTGTCAGGAAGATAGCATTTGTATTGCCACTTGTGCCACTCAGCTAGTGCTCTTGTTACCTAACAACCAACCAAACAAGACTGCTGTGCTCATGCCAAGGTGGTATAATTGGCAGATGAGGTTTCTAGGCTCAAGTTGCTCAAGGTCATCCTCCAAGACTATCAGTAGTCCCCTTTACTGAAAGACTGCAAATTTTCACTAGCTTTGCAACACACATTGTGGTAGCATTTCACAAGACAGCTAGCGCAAACACAAACTTATGGAAGACAGGTAATAATCTATAAAAGTGATCTTTGACTGCTCCATCACTTGGAGCTTGGCTGTCATTGCATGAATGCTGCACATGAGTGTGTGCTTGCACAAAAGACTCATTCACCATGTTGTCAGCAGATAGTCTTTATCAACTTAGTCTAGAACAAAGAACGAAGAACAAAACAGCACGGGAAACAGGCTCTTCGGCCCAATGAGCCCGTGCCGCCACCCTGATGTTCCCACCTCGACCTGTGATCCCTGTCTATGTTTATAGATCTATGGATTAAAAACCAAATTTGAGACAATTTAGGGAGAATTTGTTTTGCCACTTAGCCTAAGAGCACATCTTTGGGATGTGGGAGGAAACCGGAGCACCCGGAGAAAACCCACGCAAGCACGGGGAGAATGTGCAAACTCCCACAGCCACAGGCCCAAATCCATGTATCTGCACAGCACAGCGATAGTCACTGAGCTGTCGTGTTGCCCATCAAATGGTCCAGGTCAAGCGTACACTAACGACGTGAAGCACTAGGATACTCTCGAAAAAAAAATCCAAGAGCAGCCCTCTCACGACCCATCGCATGTATGCCCCTTGTTAGACAACAAAGTGGACCGAAACACATGTAGGATAAAAACAAGTACATCATTATCATCATCCATTTACACACTTCCCAGGGACTCCCAAGGCTCATGATCCCTATTTTAAATCAGTTTTCTATACCCCTCCATTCCCATTCTGTTCATGTGCCCATCTAAGTATTTCTTAAACAACTCCAGAGTACCTGCCTCCACCACTTTACTTGGCAGTGCATTCCATACCCCCACCACTCTGTGTGAAAAAACTCCCTCTAGCATCCAAATTATACCTTACCCCCCTCACCCTAAGCCCGTGACCCCTCGTGCTATTCAAGTCCATCCTAGGAAAAAGCTTAACCCTGTTTACTCTATCTATCCCCTTCAAAATCTTGTACACCTCTATCAGATCTCCTCTAAGTCTACGTCTTCCTAAGGAAAACAGTCCCAATTTGCCTAATCTCTCCTTGTAACTCAGACCTTCCATACCAGGCAGCATCCTGGTAAACCTCCTCTGCACTCTCTCCAGAGTCTCCACGTCCTTCCGGTAGTAAGGCGACTAGAACTGGACGCAGTATTCCAAATGAAGTCTAACCAACGTTTTATACAACTGCAACATTAAAGGCCAGCTTTTGTACTCTATACCCCTTCCTATAAAGGCTAGCATACCATATTCTTTCTTCACAACCTTCTCCACTTGCTCTGCCACCTTCAGAGACTTGTGCACCTGCACCCCCAGGTCCTTCTGCGTTTCTATACTCTTAATAGGTCTACCCTTTATCATATACCTTCCCCCTACATTCTTTCTCCAGAAATGCATCACCTCGCATTTATCAGTCTAGTCGAACTAATGAACGGCACAGGCTTGGAGGGCCGAAAGGCCGTTTCCTGTGCTGTCTTGTTCTTTGTTCTATCACCCAATAGCCATATTTAATTTGTTACGGTGGGTGAAAGGTAGCTGGCACAATGGATTGTCACAGAATGCAGGCATCATGACTGCTGCCAGGATACCAGGCGTTGGGCTTCATGATTCACTGCCTCTGGTCATTCACCCTTGACAACTGAGACAGTGGAATTGCTCCCTGAATACCCTGGGTGGATGGCTTCCTGCTGGAAAACTTTCTCTTTTCACCATCAAAATCTGTCTGCCCCCAATCAGCCTAATACAGAAATCTCTTTGCGATACCTGAATCCATACACATGAATGGCTAGGTTGAGGGTACACCTGATATTGGGCCTCCAATTTCAGTTAAATGTGGACAACTGCTGAGAATGCCAAGATAGTATGCCAGTAAATGAGTTTTGAATTTCAATACCACCATCCAGTCACTGCTTTCGGAGTAATCGGATTTTGGACAGGGGATCTCAAATAGGCTTTTTTATCCTAATCTCCAAGATTTAATGCTTGCCTGGATAGTCTGTCTTGGCTTCATACAGTAAAACGTGCATTCAACAGCAAGAAGGAGGTTCCATCAGGTGGCATTTAAAGAAATCTCCAAATAGTTGCATGCCAGTTGCCAGTTCATTTCTTCTGGCTATTGCGACAATTCTGCAAGTATTTGGGATTTTCTAAAGTTGTTGAACTTTGCAAAGATCTACAGGGATTTGTATGGCAAATTTTTACTGACTTCAAGCCTTCTGCATAAAACAGTCTCAGAGACATACCTGCGCTTATCGGCATTTCCCTTGGAATAAAGTGAGATTTGGAGAATGAACAGAGGCCAGGCAAAGAACGGCAGCTGGTGGAAGAATAAGGAGGAAGAGGATCAGAACAGTAAGGTGCAGGGTGACACAATAATCCAGCAGGACATGTGATCAAAGCACCAATGAAAATAATAGTAAGAAACATAAATAAATAAACAAATGTTATGGAAGGTGCAGCTGGCACGGAAGACTGCTGCAAATTAATTATCCTGTAATTTATTATATACCAATATGGCTTTCAGTATACTTACAACAATGGACATTTCTTTGTCACGCTTCACGCTGACAGCCTGTTTCTGTTTCCATTCTGAATCTCTGTTTGTTCTCCAAAGCTTTCTGTCTTTGCACACCCAAACTGTATCGGTTTCACAATGTAAGTTCCTTTCTTCCTCCAGTTCTTGTCTTTCTCTGTAGTTCCAGTGTCTGCCTACTTCTGTCCCTTGCCCAGCTTCTTTGTTTCACAACCTCTCTTGCTACATCAGTCTCCCAATCTCAGCTTCCCTGTTCTTCAATCTTTCTATCATCTGTGTCCCCATTGTGTCATTTTCTGGCTCATGGTAATGATTGACTTTCATTGAACCACAGCCCACAATCTGTTTTCAGCTCGGTACTGGCCAAATTATCACACAGCTTGAAAAAGGGAGGTTGTGGGGACTGCTGGTGATGATGACAAACAGCCTGACAACAAATTACAGATCAGCAAAAGAGTGGTGATGAGGTGACGGTGCAAAAACTTCTATCAAAGAGGATACCAGACAAGTGATTCAATTGTAATCAGTGGACTGATTTTAGTACAATAGACATGTTCAGAATCACCAAAAAAAGCAGCAGAATGGAGAAATTAAATCTGAAGGAAGGGGAAAAGAAAACCAAGAATATAATGCTTAAAAGTGCATGCAAAGTGAATGAAGGATATAACTGCAAAACAACCTCACTGGCTAATACTGGGAAAACTGAAAGCTGCAACTCTCAAAAATCCCGACATTGTCATCTAGTGGCCATTGTTTGAACTGCATACACACTTTAAGTGGATTTCTAAAGCTTATACTCACTGAAATAAGTATTTCACACTAGCTAGTGTGCGACAGCAACCATGTGATAGAAACTGTCATGTCATTAACATTGAAAACAATTATTACAGTATCATATACAGGCATGATAGGTATTGCAGCCAATTTAAAGTAACATGACAGGCTATTAATCGTAAGCTCAGTAAAGTTTTACAACACCAATTTTAAATCCAACCAATTTATTTGATAGTAAACAACATATCATTGATGACGATGAACATCTCGCTAGGGCCATCCTCATCCCCCCACTTCTTGCTTTCAGACAACCACACAACCTCAAACAGATCATTGTTCGCAGCAAACTACCCAACCTTCAGGAGAACAGTGACCACAATACCACACAACCTGCCACAGCAACCTCTGCAAGACATGCCAGATCATAGACATGGACGACATCATCAAACGTGAGGATACCATTCACCAGGTACACGGTATATACTCTTGCAACTCGGCCAACGTTGTCTACCTAATACGTTGCAAGAAAGGATGTCCCGAAGCATGGTACATTGGGGAGACCATGCCGACACTACGACAGCGGATGAATGAGCATCGCTCAACAATCACCAGGCAAAACAGTTCCCTTCCTGTGGGCAAACACTTCAGCAGTCATGGGCATTTGGCCTCCGACCTGCGGGTAAATGTTCTTCAAGGGGGCCTTCATGACACACGACAGCGCAGAGTTGCTGAACTTGATAGCCAAGTTCCGCACACGAGGACAGTCTTAATAGGGATCTTGGCTTCACGACACACTATCTGTAACCCCCGTAACTTGCCTGGGTTAGCAAAAAACCTCAATTACTGTGCTCTCTGGAGAAAATACACAATTCTCTAACCAATGCTCAGGATTTTCTTCACACACATTGTTAGCCACTTTAACACTTGAATACCAGGTTAGATGTAAGATTTCGCATTCTAATCAGCAATCTGTGACTGTCAGTGTTGATATGAGTGTTATTGCAGGCCAGAACACTGCAGTTGCCTGATGAAGGCCATAGAGTCGAAAGCTCACAAATTTGCTATCAAATAAATTGGTTGGATTTAAAATTGGTGTTGTAAAACTTTACTGAGTTTACCCCAGTCCAACGCCGGCATCTCTACATTATTAATCGTAAGACCATAAAGTAATTGAGGCACATATGGAGGCTATTCAGCCTGTTGAGTCTATGCTAGCTTTCAGTAGGAAAATCCAAGCTGGACCATTTCCCTGTTCCATCTCTGTAGCCCTGTAACTTTATTTTCCTCAAGTTTCCGTTCAATTTTCCTTTGAAATCATCAATTGTCTCTGATTCCACTACTCTCAAAAAGAGCAAGCTCCAGACCTTACCACTTTCTGTGTATTAGGTTGTCACCGAATGGGAACAGCTTTTTACTGTCTACATTAACTAACCTCCCATAATCTTGTACACCTTTATCAAATTTCTCCTCATTTTCCTTTGTTCCAAGAGAACAAGCAACCCAGTTTCTCTAATCTTGTTGCTCAAACCCTGGAATCATTCTGAAAAATCTCTTCAGTACCTTCTTCTTAGATTCTCACATCCTCCCTAAAGAAGTTGTGACTAGAACTGGAAGTAATACTATAGCTGTGGCCTAACTAGAGTTATTTAAAGGTTCAGCACAGCTTTCTATTCAATACCTATTTTTGGGAAGCCCAAGATCTGTTAATTGTTCCTTCTGTACACCATTGTATCTGCATCCCCAGGTCACTCTGTCCTTTAGAACTGTGCTATTAAGTCTTCTACCAAAACCTCCAACGTCTGCATATTAAATTCCACCTGCCATTTGTCCCCCATTCTATGTCATCATTAAATTTCAAAATTTTACTCAGCATTCCAATATCCAAGTTATTTATACATATCAAAAAAAACACTGATCCTGGGAAATATCATCCTTCAGTCTGAGAAACATTTACCACAATTCACTGATTTCTGTCCTTGAACCAATATTTATCCAAACTGAGAATGATCCACACATGCTTTCTTGAAATCTGTATAAAAAATATTAATTGCCTTTCTTTCAATATTGCTTCATCACAAAATTCAAATCAATTAATCAAACACTTTTATTCTTTAGTCCTTTATGCTCAGTGCAGATAATTAAATTCACGGGCTAGTAATTTCCAAGTCTATAATTTTTGTTATAGGTGAAGGTAAGATCAAGAGGTGTCTTGACAAGTACATGAATGAGATGGGAATAGAGGGATATGGTCTCCGGAAGGGTAGGGGGCTTTAGATAAGTCGGGCAGCATGGTCGATGCAGGCTTGGAGGACTGAAGGACCTGTTTCTGTGCTGTTATTTTCTTTGTTCTTTGCTCCTTGAAAGGTGGATCCAGGTCATTTTCTCCTTAGGGCTAAAGGATAATTAATTGCAAAGCATTCTGATATAAAAATGAAACCAATGGTGATTGTTATTAAACAGCAACCTGTAAAATCTCAGTAATGTTGATTGTTCATTTTGTGTCTTATCTTTTTAAGTTAATAGCAAACCCAACATCAATAGCATGACGATCACCCTAAGGACTATAATTCTTTGCAAATCATCATTAATGGAACAGAACTTCATCCCCCTGTGTTAAGCTCTGATTTTATACAGACTGGGAGAAGCATCATCTAATTTTCTTTCCACGTATTGTTCCACAGTAGCAGCACTGAAATGAATTTCAGTTTGTTGGCACCCTGCAATGAAGATTGTTATTGCATCCGTTCTCACTACAATCCAGTCTGTGGTGTAGATAATATCCAGTACTTTTCTGCATGCTATGCAGGTTGTACTAATACATCAGGCAATGAGGTAGGTTCTACTAACCTAAAGATAATTTACCAGTATTTCTGATTAGCTAATTCATCAAAGTTAAATTATGTCATTATTGTGCAAATAGTCTGTTGATAAGTAAAATATTGTGGACAAAACTGTGCAGGATTGTTGATATCTACTCCTAGACACTGTGTCCAATTGGTCAATGTGGTGCCTTTTAATGTAGGGTATTTAGATACTAATTAGTAGGTCTTAAATAGGTTAATTATATGTGTTTGTTAACTGTAACAGTTCTGTATATATAATATGTATATTATATATATATACAGCAAAGGCTTCATTTATGAGCTATCTTCATATTTTCTTATGCATTTGGCTCTGTCCAACTATAAAATGACCCCCAGGTGCAAGTGATGTGTTCTCCTACATTACTGTATAGGCGATAAGTACTCAGTCCCATTTTAATCCTATTTGTGCCAAACTCTTATACTACACCTCCCAGAAGACTTTATCCAATGTATTTCAAGTTATTCTACTTTAGGCAGTTTGATTTTGATTCTGATTTGATTTATTATCGTCACATGTATTAGCATACAGTGAAAAGTATTGTTTTTTGTGCACTATAGAGACAAAGCATACCATTCATCGAGAAGGAAACAAGAGAGTGGAAAATGTAGTGTTACAGTTAGAGCTAGGGTGTAGAGAAAGATCAACTTAATGCAAGGTAAATCCATTCAAAAGTCTGACAGCAGCAGGGAAGAAGCTGTTCTTGAGTCAGTTGGTATGTGACCTCAGACTTTTGTGAGCTTTTCCCAACGGAAGAAGGTGGAAAAGAGAATGTCCGAGTATGTGGGGTCCTCAATTATGCGGGGTGCTTTGCCAAGGTGGAGGAAAGTGTAGACAGAGTCAATAGATTAGAGGCTGGTTTGCATGATGGATTGGGCTACATTCACAACCTTTTGTAATTCCTTGCAGTCTTGAGCAGAGCAGGAGCCATACAATCTGTGATACGACTAGAAAGAATGCTTTTTATGGTGCATTTATAAAAGTTGGTGAGAGTCATATCCAACATGCCAAATCTGCTTAGTCTTCTGAGAAAGTAGAGGCGTTGGTGTGCTTTCTTAACTATAGTATGGGAGACAGGTTGATTGCTGGTGATCTGGATACCTAAAAACTTGAAGCTCTCAACTCTTTCTACTTCAGCTCTGTTGATGTAGACAGAGGCATGTTCTCCTAAAATCAGTGATAATCTCCTTTGTTTTGTTGACATTGAGAGAGAGATTATTGTTGCCACATTAGTTTACCAGGTTCTCTACCTCATTCCTGTATTCTGTCTCGTCATTGTTTGAGATCCAACCCACTACAGTGGTGTCATCAGCAAATTTGAAAATCGAATTGAAAGGGAATTTGACCACACAGTTATCAATATATAAGGAATATGGAGGCCTAATAACTCTTCCGTATCTCATTCATGCTTCTGTCGGAGGAATGGTAGGCTTTTTCATTGGAGAGATTTATTTGGAGGTTGTTCTGACATTAAAGTATCATCTCAATGTCTCCCCGGTGTACTATGGGAATGGACAGTCGAGGGATGAGGAGGAGACTCCTCTTGTTTCTCCTGACTGTACTCTCTGGGGTGTCAACCAGGTAGGACTGAGGTTGGTCATCCACCTTCCTGAAGCTAGTACTCTCTCCCTTAATACCTGTAATCTAGATTTTGTCATCCTTTTATAGTTGTGGCAGATGCCTGGTTTGCTACCTTTTGTTCTAGGTGAAAGCTTGTTTCTGTCTGTAGGGATGTTCCAATAATCCTTGCTTACCAACCCTGGTATTAGTTTGCTCAGCAGGATTGGAAGTTGTGTGCAGGATTTCATGCCGTTCAGGTGTTCCGATGGACCAAATTGTAACAGGGTAGACCTGTACGTTAAAAGTACCGTGCAGAAAGTCCTCAATTATTTCTTATGAAGGGTTTTACAGTACAAACCTTTCTTTCAGCCTCTTGTTTTGATTATGGATACCTTGTGGAAGCTAAAAATAATGTGTAATGTAATGAAGCACTCATTTGAAAATTGTGAATCAATCTCCTGGTGCTTTTCACCAGGAGCTTTGTGCCCCTGTTCTGTCCAGGTATGTAATGGATAGCATTAGCAGTTGGGCCACCAATCATGGTTGTCAGACCAACAGGTCTATAACACTGACTTTTTCCAATTAGAAGTTTGTAAGATGGCCACTAACCAAAATGTCTGCATTCCAAAATAAAAATCGTGGATCTTTGACCACCCAAGAAACATGGCTATGGGTATTCTCCTGATGTCCGTCTCAACTCCATGAATCACCTTTGGGTCTACTGCATTTAGATGTTTTGGCCTTGCACAGTTTGCCAAAGTGTCCAAATCTATTACATTGAAAGTATTGGCTGAAATTGCTATACGTTGCTCTGACCTGCAGGGTGCTTTGCTCCATAGTACTGATGTAATCATTGTACTGGTGCATTCCCTGACTTTGACTATCCCTGTTTCTGTATTGTTAAACTAACTGGATTGTGCACCATTGTTTACTTTCTTCTCATAAGCATGAACCTCTGCTGCACATAGAGTTCAGACTGTCTAACAACATGGGTAGCTTTCTTGAAGGTTGGATCTTCCTTTGCTTGCAGCATGCCTGAGAATGCACTGCTCCTAGGACTGTCCTATTTCTGATAAGTTCTGATTTTCAGTCTCTGTATTCACGGCCTTTTTCATCATTGTAAAGATCATTAGAAAATGAGTCAGCAGATTCGCCTGGCTGCTGGACATGCAAATTAAATTTGGCCCTTTCTAGGATTTTGTTACTCTTTAGGTTAAAATAAACATCAAATAATTTTAGTACTACTTCAAATTTAGCAGTTGGTTTGTTGATTCCTTATATAGCAACAATGTTGTCTGCTAGTTTGACAATCAAGTTGTTTCTTGACTTGAATATCTGGGATCAGTCCGAAGTATGTTGGGGTTGGGTGGTACTTTAACTTGTAGCTGCTCATTTGGATGGCTCTTTGTTGGCTTTTGCATAGATGGAATAAGCTGGATACTGTTTTTGCAGGGCTTGCCTTGAGACAGCATGTGTTCCAGTATTGTTAAAGTTAAGGTCGAGTGCAAGGTGTCAAAAGTCAAGCATTTGAATTGTGAGGCAGATGCCATCAGCACATATGAATTTTCAGGAGGTAGCTTTTGGAAGATTGTTTGTGTAGAAGTAGTGCAGGGTTGGAGCCAGTACTGAGCCTTGAAGGAGTCAATTTATTTGTCTTTTCCATGTGCTTTTTGCCTGTCCAAGATGAACTCTGAACCTTCAATTGTTCAGCACTGTTTTGATGCTTTTGATGGCCCGGGGAGGAGGCCCCATGACAGCCTTTAGAAGAGGCCAATGTACTAAATAGTGTCATAGGCAGCCGTGTGATCAAGGAATACAGTACCTGTCTTCAGGTTTTTCCGAAAGCTGTTTTCAATATAAGTGGTGAGGATCAAAGCCTGTTCCCCTCCTTGCATCCATCCTTGCAGAAACTAGCTGGGTTGACAGTAAGGACTTCTACGATTAGTGATATGTGCTGAAGAATGAAATATTCAAAGATTCTGTATGGGCTGACAGGAGAGAGATTGAACAGTAGCTAGCTAGAGTCTTTTCCAGGTTTTGGTATGGAGATGACTTTTGCTATCTGCCCTTTCTTTGGAATGGTGTTGAAATTTTTGACCATTGTGTAAAACTAGATCAGTCAGGCAAGAGCTTGGGGCCTCAGGTATTTTATAAATTCTGGTGCAATATTATCATATTCTGCTGCCTTGCCATACTTAAAAGTCCCAAATGACCTTCTGTAGTTTTGCAACTCTAAATGGGATAGAGCTGATGTCTTCTTTGTGTTGCTGATGTCGCCTTAGTTCACCCTGGATGTTACTTTTGGTGTTTTTATCCACGGATGCCTTGGCTATGGCAAGCAGATGGACACTGCATTTGCCTGACGAAGGCACAACATAGTGTCGAAAGCTCGTGGATTTACTATCAAATAAATTGGTTGGATTTTAAATTGGTGTTGCAAAACTTTACTGAGTTTACCCCAGTCCAACGCTGGCATCTCTACATCAAGCAGATGGCTGAGACATCGTTAGGAGTAACTGAGGGGAGGTTTTGAGCGAGTGGCTTTTGAATTGCTCCAAGGTGACAAACAAGATTACAATTCTGTTGTACTTAAACTAGATAAACTGCAGTTATTCTGGAACATGGTTCTCCACCACCTTCTTGAGGATAATTAGAGATGGACAATAAATGCTGGCTTTATTAGCACCACTCATATTCCATGAAACAATAGTAAGAAAAGGAAAATATATGCCATCAGACTTTAATGCGATTGAAATCATTATTTAAGAGGTGTGTCTTTGTTGATAAGTACATCATGTCTTGTGGTGCTACGTTGTACAGACTAGAGGGTTTTGAGGGAGTTAGGTGATTTTGACTGGGACAGCTAGAATAATCTCTCAGCTCTGAACTAGGGAGAGAAAAATCAGTCAATGATCACTACTTCTGATTTTTATCTATGAGCTCCCACTGAAAGTACAAGTGATGGATTGCAAGTGAGAAACAGAGTTTGAAATAGAAGCTGAAAATACTGGAAATACTTAATATGCTAAGTAGCATATGTAGAAAGAAAATCAAAATAACTGATTTAGATCAATAGCCTTTCATCAAAAGACAAAAGTGATTAGCTGAAATATTAACTCTGTCTCCTTAGAAGCAAATATGCTTCTGCTGCATATTTCCTGCATTTGCTGTTTTTATTTCAGATTTCCAGCATCTGCAATATTTTGCTTTTGTGGAAGTGGAATTAGACTTCCTTGTGATGCTTTAGCTAGCCAATGCACACACATGATTAAGACAATTGAATGAGACCATATTCCAGCTAGAGTGACTATATTGAAAAGAAAAAGGGGAAGAGGGTCTCTTGAACATGGCAGTGAAGAGAGTCGGTGAGATCTGGATTGGTACAGTACTCCATGTTAGTAAAGTCAAATGATCAAGCAGTCATTCTTTTTTATTTAGACTAATTCTTCCCCTAATCTCAATTTTAGCTTCACTTTGTAGTTCTTGCAAAACTTGATATTTTTCACTGCAATTGCAGTACGTGAAAGGATATCATTGTAGTGAAAAAACATCAAAGATGACAATAAGGAGAAAACATGACACACCTAAAGTTGGAAAATTACAAAGATTTGAAGAGAAAGTAAAATTAAAAAATGAAAAGACCAAGTAAGACATCAGAAGGTTTACAACCCTTAATGGCAATACAAACTGAAAGATCCCACCAGGAACAAAAGAACACTGAATCTGGACATTGGCACCAGTGGAAGATATGGAATTTTTAATACATGCTGGAACAGAAACAATAGGACTTTTTCTAAGGACTGTGGTAACTTTCAATATGACATAATTTACTTCAGTGTCAAAAGGTAGGAAGTTATATAATACAGCCCATAAAACAAAAGATTCTGGTAATCTGAAATTAGGTGGAAAATACTTGAAGTACTTAGAAGATCCAGCAACACCATCTGTGGGAAGAGAATCAGAGTGAATATTTCAGATTAATAACCTTGCATCAGATGATGAAGCTGTTGACCTGAAATGTTAATTCTGTTTCTATTATGTTGTGGTTGTTATGGCGTTGTCAAAAGATTTCTAAATTTGTTAGGAAGAAAAGATATTTATTAACAAGAATATTGTACAGCAGGTTTGCAGCTCTGAGCTGCCCTGAAGCAGAGCTCCAGTCTTTACATGCTTACTACATAGCTGTGAGAAGGTTCTCCCAAAGAGAGGACTCCATCCTCTTGAGTTGATTATGCAGTTATGTGTGGTGGCCTGGGGTAGATACCCACATTGAGAATCTAGTCAAACTATGTAACCAATGTCAAATGCGAAATCTGCCACTTGTACCCAGAATGCACTCTTGAGAGCTGCCACGTATGGGTGTTTTGTGGGCACCATGTTCCTGTTCATAATAGAGGCACATTCCAAATGGTTGGACACATGCAAAATGAAGGCCATGACTTCATCAGCAATGGTCAAGAAATTGTGACAGAAATTTGTCACCAACTGGTTGCTCAGGTGCTAGTGTCGGATAATGGGACTGCTTTTACTAGTGAAGAGTTCCACCATTTCATGAGATCCAATAGTACTCAACATATTCAAACTTCACCCTATCACTCTGCCAAACCCAGAATCATTTAAGTAGTTACCCAGGGGAAAAGGGTAAAGAAACACTTGAACCATATGAGAAGGAGAGAATCACACATACAACCACTGGAGCAGTCTGCCCCAGTATACCTATCAGTGATATTGCTCCAGATGAAAGAAATGCAGCAGTAAACTACTCCGAGGAAGAAGCAAGCTCTAGTGGAAACCGGAGAAGTTATTTGCATTCAAGCACCTTCGCAAGTCAGGAGTCCACGCATTGATGATCAAGCTGAAATTACCTCTATTTGTAAGGCACCTGCTGGTGAATTATGACTCTCCCAAAGGTTTAAGAAATACTCAGAGCAATTTACTTTATAAGGAACCATTTGTTATAGAATATTGTAAATAGTTCAATTGTTATCGAAATGTGTTAATTGCAAGCTTAAAGATGTAGGAACATAGTAGTGTGCCCCTTTAAGGATGACTTCTTGGAGGGTCCTATGACTGTTTCAGCCAATTGGGTGGAGCATGCAAATCCTGGAGCTGAGCACGGGTTTTCCTTGCCAGTCAAGAGTCTGGAGTTGTGGAGTACAGTGGCATTTATATTGCTCTCTGTCCAGAGTTTTTTTTTACCTTAATACACAATTCATTCATTAACTATTGAGTGGTCACTCATTTTTGCAAGATACCACACTGTCTTGACCCTTTCCATGTCGCAGCCTTGTGATTAGACCACTTCCAATGTATTTGTCAACAAAATGAAATATAACTATTGGACATATAAGGAAGTGATGGTGTACAGAAATGTAAACTAAAAAATGAATGCCATCAGTGATAAATTGGGTGGGAATTCCCTTGGAGCTACACCTTCTCTATTAATATAATTTCATCAGAATTGTGTTGAAAAAAAGTTTCAGCTGCATTTCTTTGGCACAGTGATTAGCACTGCTGCCTCACAGCACCTGGGATTCTGGCCACAGATGATCATGTGTGGAGTATGCACATTCTCCCAGTATCTGCATGGGTTTCCTCCTTGTGCTCTGGATTCTTTCCACAGCCTGAAAGATGGTCTGGTTAGGCGCATTGGCCATGCTAAATTTTTCCTTAGTGTATCCGAACAGGTGCCGGAGTGTGATGATTAGGGGATTTTCAGTGTCTTCATTGCAATGTTAATATAAACCTACTTGTAAGACTAGTGAATAAACTTTAACTGTAAAATTACAACAGTTACTTGTGAGCAGCTCTGAGGAAATTCCAGATGGACTAATTATGATTGAATTTTGTTTTCCAGATGTACCAGAACTGTTCTTGTATCCAGCCTGCTGGATATCAATTTTCTGCGCAAGAAGGAAAATGTGCAGTCAAGTGTCACATGATGCCTTTATTTATCGGGATTTTTTTGATAGCTGTTATTTTCACATTCATGACTGGCACACCAATTACAGTAGCTTCTCTCAGGTATGCTTTATATTCAGTACCCACATCACAAAAACCACTTTTATTTGAAGCAGATTCTTTCTGTGAAACTTCAAAATATGTCAATGTGATAAATGTAATTTATCATTTAGTATGTATTTAGAAATGTAAAGAATTTATATATTGATGATTTATCCAATCTGGTTTAAACACAATATATTGTGTAGACAAGTCTTATAGGACTAGTATTATACATTGAACTTAGAAGATGCACAACTTGCATAAAATAACGTAGCTTATTACTTGAACATGTTTCTTCAGCCTATGATGCCTCTTAAAAGATTGTGAGGTTGGTGGCAAGTTTTTTTGTCTGCCTTCAATGAAGTAATAGGGAGAGATTGGCCAGCCTAGGACGTTATTCTTTTGGAACATAGGATTATTGAGGGTGTATGGAGTATCGGGGGGGGGGGGTAGTAGTACCTCTGATAGGGGAACATGTTGCGTCCTTTTTAGAGCTATTTGTCCACCATTTGTCCCCACCCAGCACTCAGCTCTCACCTGTGGCTCCCTATAGCTGTTTGCATGCAACAGAGGCCACACCCCAGGGAATGGCTTCGACAAGCCAGCTAAACAAGGTGAGAATAGCTGACGGGTCTCAACCCTCGGTGAGATAGGGAGATGTCTATCACAGTATGTGAAGACAGACTGTAGCGAATTGAGTAGACGAGACCAATGAAAGGACCAATAGTCAAGAAAGCGGTTTCTGCAAGCATCGTGGAATATAAAGAGCATGACAAGACACAGAAGATGTCCTGGTCATCCACTGCGCCTAATCCCATTTCCAACTGTCATGACTCTTGTTTTGCCATTGGATTCAGATGATAATTGGGAAGAGAGAGTGAGGCTGACACTGCGCAACTCTCCCTCACTTTAATCCAAATCAAATGCTAGTCTCGACACCATCATCATCATCATCATCGTCATCATTTGATCAGTCATCTTCGGACACATTGCATCCAGCCTCAAAATAATTAATGGTTTCAAGGTCCTCTTCGACAATGATGGATGAACAACAGGATTATTAAAGTATATAACGGGCATAGATAGGATGAATGCACATAGACCAGAATTCTCCTCCAAAAATTCTAACTGTCAAATTTGTGTGAAAATTGAAATAAATCAGCGTATTTCCCAAAATTAATCTCCAAAACTCTGTACCATCAGCATCACACACAGCCAGAACAAAGAAACAGTCTAGTGGCTGCAGAGAGCAACCTGGCTAGCACTTCACTAAGGGCCCCATCCTACGGGAACAGCACAGTGGCTGCAGAGAGCAGCCTGGCCAGCACTCTGTTAAGGGCCCTACCCACAGGACTAGAGCACAGAACATGAAGATCTCCAGGAAACTCCCCGCAACAAACAGAAAATCTCCAAGCCCTGCCTCCAACTTCCCCAGCACTCCGGGGACTGCAGCTCCCATAAAACCTACCTCCTTGCTCCTATTGAACACTGCCACGCCAACTCCCGATTTTTATATAGCAGTTGTAAACCGTGCCAGAGTGACATCATGCCAGAGAGGTGGGAGACGCTAATGAAGGTGGAGATGGTTGTTTCAGACCAGCTAATCAAATGATGGTTACACTGATTTTCAGCGTGGTTCCATTGCTGTCAAAAAACTTGGGTTGAGAGTCGCAAATGGGGCAGGAATGCATGTATGATCGCCGCAAATCTGCAAGAATTCTTCCTGCGCTGAAGAATTAATACAACATGATGGGAGAATTGCCCCGTTGTCTTTTCCTCAGGCAAGAGAAATTGAAAACTAGAGGACATTAGTTTTAAAGTGAGAGGGAAAAAATTTAAAAGGGACCTGAGGGGCAATGTCTTCACACAGAAGGTGGTGCATATATGTGCTACCAGAGAAAGTGGTTGAGGCAGGTACAGTAGCAACATTTAAAAAGCTGTTGGATAAGTACATGGATAGGAAAGGGTTAAAGGGTATGAGCCAAACGCAGGCAATTGGGATTAGATGAGAAGGCAATCTGTACAGACCGGTTGGGTTGAAGGGCCTGTTTTTATGCTGTATTGCTGTATGACTCTACACGTGGGATTTTCCAGCTATCTCACCTCGAGACCGAAAAATCCCACCAAAGGTCAATGGGCCTTTGCATAATCCGTGTCCCACCCACTACAATTCCCTTTGTGAGCGGGATGGGAAAACTCCAGTGTATGTCTCAATAAATCCTTATACTTGATAATCATAGCTCTTCAGCCTATCAAGTCTGCGTTGACTCTCTGACAGAATATCTTGTCCAAGTTCTATCCTTCGCCTGTAAACGTGGCTAATCCATCTAACCTACGCATCATGAGTCACTAAGGAGCAATTTAGCATGGCTGATCCACATAACCTGCACAACTTTGAACTGTGGAAGGAAACTGAAGCACCCATGCAGATATGAGGAGGATGTGCAAACTCCACACAAACCGTCACCCAAGGCTGGAATTGAACCCAGGGCCATGGGGCTATGAAGCAGCAGATGTTCACCTCACATTCTTCAAATTTTTCTGTAAATACAACCTACATTTCCCCAGGCTGTGAAATCCCAAGGATTATTTGGTGCCCTGCTTGATGTCACCACACTTGCATATATAGTATTGGAAACAATTCTCCATCTACTATCTCCTTTCCTCTTGCGCTCCTTATATTTAGAGGAACTCCAAATACTGTGCAACTAATGGCAACTTCTATAGCTTCTTGAAGTAGATCATGGAGATGTCCAGAGCTACTCTTCTCTGAAATTCATCTATAAATAAAATGTCACATGGCATGAATGATTCATTTCTGAGGCCTGTATATAAAACAACATTCTGCCTATCACACAAATGAGTAATGTGATATATAAATGCTGGTGTGCTGCAGGTATGCCTTCATCCATCCCAATGACTGACAGCTCATATTAAACAGCATATCCCTTTGGCTGTTTGCAACAGACAGAGTTCTTACCATATCAAATCAGCCCAAATCAGGATAGAAATATCCCTATCCCGTCCATAATGGGTTTGGTGACAGATGGGCACAGTGAATCTGGTGAGAACTGAAAAGTCAGAAACTTGTCAATGTAAAACTGCAGTTTTCCCACCTGTAGGTTTATCGCGGGTGGTTCTTCCTGCTGGCAGATGGCGCAAACACCATTTGCATTCATTTGCATCTCATGAATACTCATTAAAACAGCCACCCATCAGAATCCCCTCAGGTCTTCCAATCTTGTGTCACACCAGCAGGAAATCACATTGATGTCAAACTTGATTGCTGATGAGCCTTAATTAGCCATTGCCACCCCTTGACGATTAATGATTGAGAACTTGCCCTTCGTACACTCAGAGTAAAGAATTACACACACCTTGTGACAACACACAAGGTTATAGTACCAAGTGGCATTGAATTTGGCATCACATAAATGTTAACCTTAAAAAGGGACACTTACTGTGAGAAAGGTTGAAGTCTAAATAAGAGGATTGCAAAGATTCAAATCAAAATGTTTTCATCTAATTATTCAAATATGTGAAATGATTCTCAAAACATACAATTTATTCACAATGATAGAGCACCCATTACCCTGAGGTGCCATCAAAACTTTTTAACTTTCCTAGCCCAACCTCTACTCCTTAGTGTTAGCCCCAAAAATCTGCATCAAGGGTGGAAGCAGTTACTGACTGCTGTATCCAAATGCCTGTGATGACTTCATTAGGTGTCTTCTGATGGCCCAAGCTCTGGAGGAGCCTGCCCTCATCAGGGTGTCCTGCTCTGGGACAGAAGCACCCTCAGAGTTGGTGTGGATACAGGCAAAGGTGACAGTGAGGAGCTGTACACACTTGAGATATCCTGCTTGTAGCCTCCAGGTATGTCTGAGTGACATTCATTCTTCCAGTATGTGGCTGGAGGAGTTGGAGCACTTGGTCCCCTTATGGCCAACACACTGATGGTGCCCATTTCAGTGTATAGCCATGGAGTGCATGGCTGAGCACAAATCCAGCAGAACCTGCTGGACCAAGGTCTCCATGATAGTCGCCAACCTTCCCATTATGGCCTCATGGCACTCACATGTTGAAATCACAATCTTAGACAGAATGCAGACTCCTCTGTCATGTATGTGTTCTATTCTGACAAGTGGAGGCAGAAGGTCTGCCCAATGTTTTATAGAACATAGAACATAGAACATTACAGCACAGAACAGGCCCTTCGGCCTTCGATGTTGCGCCGACCAATATAAAAAGCAATGCCCCTCCAAACTAAACCATTCCCTTCTCTTCCATATACTTATCAACTAATTTGCTGCCTGCCTTTGCATCTCCACCATTGAGCTGACAGCCACTGCCAGGGTTCATCATCTGACTAGGACTGAAAAGGTAGCTGGTCTCTAGCGGCACCCTGAGTAGCAGAGACTTGCGCTGTTGTTCCTGAACCAACTGCAGCGGGGACATGTCAGTGATGTCTTCTCTATAATGTGACTCTAAGTCCAACCTTGAACTCTGCCCACTGTGTTATGTATCTGCGCTAGTGAAGAATGTGGCTGAATGCTTTAACTGTTCTGCCTGAGCCACTTTATCTGCAGACATGCACCAGAGGTTCAGAGAGCTGCTGGGCTGGCACAATGGCCCTGTTCTAGTAGTACCTGCTAAAGACAAAAGACAGTTTCAGTGGATGAGTTGAAGCTAATTCAGAGTTCACTGAACTCACTTTGCAATGCAGGATTGGGTGAAGTGATGGAGATCTGTACCAGGTTGTTGTGAGAGGCCAACTCTGCATTGTCACAGGAGTGATCCTTGCCCTCACTGGCGAGCTCTCCTGAAGCCTCTCAAACTCAGTGAGACTGATGATTTTTGCTGTTCCTCCCATGGTCTGGGTTCACTTTCAGAAGTTGTGCACAGGTTCGGCCTGTATGATAACAAAAGAAAGAGATGTGACAAGAGGGGATGGAGTAGAGATTGGATGAAATGCATGTCCCCTCTGTCTGATGTGCCCTGTCCAGAAGGGAGAGAGATGGAAATTGGAGAAATGAGACAGGTAGGATGGTGAAGTTACAAAAGTTTTGTTGAGAAAGTGAGGGCATAATTTTGAGGCTGCAAAAATTACATTACATTATCAAATGTAAATAATGATGCAGACTTATAATCCCACAACAGTTAGGTAACAAGATCTGTGCAGAGAGTAGCCTTTTGAATTCGTGAGTTTGATGTGGAAGAGACTAAGAGAGGACTTAGCCTTGGTGGGGCAAATGAGATTATTTATCTGCTTCCTGCATTGTGGGTAGGTGATAGCTATGCTAATCTCCTGGGCAGTGACCTCCCAGGCCATAGAGGTGAGGTTGGTGTAGTTCTTTGAGCCATCACCGAGGTGGAGGAATGTCAGTGGGCCTGCACACCCTAAGTAAGGGCCTCAAGGGTCCTGGCACTGAAAGTCAGTGTTGCTTTCTTCTTGATGTTCTGGACATGTTGGAGGTGACAGTCTAGTGGTATTATCGCTAGACTATTAGTCTAGAAACTCAACCAATGTTCTGGAGACCTGGGTTCAAATCCTGCCATGACAGTTGATGGAATTTGAATTCAATAAAAAATATCTGGAATTAAGAGTCTAATGATGACCATGTAACCATTATCAATTATTGAAAAAATCCATCTGGTTCACTAATGCCTTTGAGGGAAGGAAATCTATTGTCCTTACCCTGTCTGGCTTACATGTGACTCCAGAGCCACAGCAATATGTGGTTGACTCTCAGCTGCCCTTGGGCAACCAGGAATGGGCAATAAATACAGGCCAGCCAGTAATACCCATCAGTGAATAGAAAACAAATCTGTGAAGACTGATGGTTTGGATACAGTATATGTACTGGACTTTAAATATGGTGTCGGCACCTTAGACCACATCAGCTGAGAGTGGGTGGATGAATCAGCTACTAATTGACCAGAAGAGGTAGAGTGGAACTCATCTATGCATTATTACAAGGTTTCAAGTGCTGAATCTTGTGTGGACGCCACTATTCTGGCTAGTGGAACAGATGCTGCTATAACTGCGAATCACCCTTCTTTATCTCAAAATGGGAGAATTCTGCCTTTGGGCCAGCAGAATTCTTTGGTCCAACTGCAATGAATGGAGTTTTTGCTGAGTGCCAAATTTTCCATCCTCACTTGCAGCGGGAGTGGAATGTGAACAGCCAAAAAATTCAAACCACTATCCAACATTAGATGTGATTGCATGATTAGATGGCACTTGTCAAACAATTCTGAGGGTGTTAAAAATTATACTGAAAACCAATGCAAGATTATCATTTAGGCTCACCTATTTATGCAAAAAATTACTGGACACTGTCTTTACCAACTAAACAAATTTGCAGGGAACAGCCATTCTCTTTCCCCATGGCAATGCTTTGAGAGTTTGAATTTGAACAAAATTAGCAGTTCTCTGCTGCATCCTCCAAGGAATGCCTCTACCATTCAGAGTCAATAATTTGCCAAGCAATGGGCAGTCTCATACTATATAAATTGTTCTCTTTATCTTATGAGCTGTCCTGATGAGTGCAAGTCAAAAAGCTTCAATAGTTTGTCTCTTTTTTCAGCAATACTTAGTCAAAATATTCCAGACTTTTGGAACAAGTACTTCTATATTAACCACTGCCTGCACACCAACCACCGCCACCACTACCATTCCCTCCCCCCTCCAAAACCCACATTAAACATTGGCAAATTCACACTTCACACAATGCAGGTTCTTCACCAAACTATTATTTATTGTGAACAAGTTGCCATGTATCACTGGGCCCGGGTGAAGATAAGAGTTCAGTCTGCCTACACCAGCAGTGACCATTTAACAAGCAGTCTTTTTTTAATGTATGCATTGGATGTGAGCATCACTGGCCAGGCTAACATTTATTACTCATCCCTAGATGTCCTTGAGAAAGTGGTGGTGAGCTGCCTTCTTGAGCCATGTGGAGTTGGTATACCTGCAGTGCTGTTAGCAAGGGAGTTCCAAGATTTTGACCCAGCGATAGTAAAGGAATAGTGATTTGATTCCAAGGCAAAATGGTGTGTGACTTGAAGGGGAATATCCAATTTGTGGGAACAAAAGCAAGGGAAGACCCCTTTGCATTTAATGTCCTTGTCCTCTGAGATGGTAAAGGTCACGTGTTTGGAAGGTAAAGTTGAAAGAGTCAGACTGAGTTGCAGTGCATGTTGTAAATGGTACACACAATTACTGCTGTCTGTCAGTGGTGGAGAGAATGAATGTTTGTGGATGGGGTGTCAATCAAGTGGGACATTTTTCCCAGATGTTGTTGAACTTCTTGAGTGTTGTTAGAGCTGCACTCACCCAGACAAGTGGAGAGTATTCCATCACACTCCTCTCTTGTATTTTGCAGATGGTGGACAGGTTTTGAGGAGTCAGGAGGTGAGCTACTGCAGAATTCCCAGCTTCCGACCTGCCACAGAATTTATATAGATGGTCCAGTTCAGTTTCTAGTCAATTGTTTATCAGCTCACAATATTTCGCACTTTGAGAGAGCAACAGTGATTTATCTCATGATCAATTGCGGCACATTTAAAACATCCAAGCTCATTTCTGAGACATCTCTGGCTACTGCTTGTCTGTTCCTCTAGCTTTACTCTGGATTGATTACTTATAGGTTCACAGAGTGACTCATCCATGGACAAATGACCACCAACTTGTATAACGTGGGGCCATAATTTGTGCCCATTTGCTCTAGAGTTTTCCATTCCTGATAAAGTAATCGGATTTGTAAATTACCTGTGAATTACTATCTCCTGAAGTATGGTCCAGAGCATTGAATGGCAAGAGCCTTTGTAGTCTGTTAGACCTGAGCTTTCCAATCCATGTCTGACATGTATCATTGGGGCTCGCTAACCATTTCTCCATGTTTAATGTCAGGATTCTTCGTTTCTTAAATCTCAGCTGAATGTTTTGGATGTTAAATCGTAAGCTCTGAGAATACGATGCAATACTTTACTATATTGTACAATATAAGACTTAACAATATCATAGTTTGGTTAGCAGCATTGGCATGAGAAAATGCTACTAGTGCTTTTCCAGTTAATGACATTAGGAACCATTTGGCTCATTTGTGTTTGCCCACTTGGGATAACTGATTAACAGATTAAAGGTCGAGATAAAACTATTAAAAATACTTTCCTCTTTAAAATTTGATTTAGTAAATAGTGGTTACTGAGTTATGCAGCTCTATTTACCAGTCTTACTGCTGAAATGTGTTCTCCACAGATAATTTCAAGTAGAATTCAATGTAACCAAATGTCAGATCAACCACTTCAGAGCTAAGGAACATAATTCGAATACTTCCTAAGTGGCAAAGAACTAGGGACTATAGAGGAGCAAAGAGATTTGGGAAATGCATAAATCATTCAATTCTAAAAGGTATAAAATCTGTCAGCCAGGCTAATGGAATATCGGTTTTTATCTCAAGTGGGCTGGATTATAAAGGAGAGAAAGTTCTGTTTCAGTTACACAGAGCCCAATTAGGTCCCATCAATTATTTTTTTTTAATTCTGGCTGCTTTTAGTCAAAATTGACACTCATCTCCTACAGCCAAGAGCAGAATCCTCCAGTCTCATTTGATAATAAACCCTGCTGAATTTGATGAATACGATTATTACTACAGCACTGCAAAATGTAAACAAAGTCACTGGAAAGTCAAATTATTTTTTCTTTGTTTCCAGCTTTCCATTTGCAGGTGGCACAATGGTTAGTATTGCTGCTTCACAGCACCAGGCACCTGCCTTCAAATCCAGCCTTGGATAATTGTGTGGAGTTTGCAATTTTTCCCCAAGCTTGTATAGATTTTCTTCAGGGGCTCTGGCTTCCTCCCATACTCCAAAGATGGTAGGTTGATTGGCCATGCTAAATTGTCCTTTAATGTCAGGAGGATTAACAGGGTAAATATGTGGGGTTACAAAGATAGGGCCTGGGTGAGATTGTTATTGGTGCAGGTTCTATGAGCCAAATGGCATCCTGCACTGTAGGGATTCTATGATTTGAGATACCCCATGTGAAACATAATAACGCCCTGCTGCTTATTGAATTTTTAGCTAGCAAGCCCCAGTGAAGGGAAATAAATGTAGTGGAAACCTGTGCTTGTGGGGCCTGGTTAAGTCGGTTATGAACTTGTTGGAGCATCTCTGATGGGCACAGGGGTCCCCCTCCCAAGGAGATTCTTCCCCTTCACCAAAAAATGTTCTCACCACTCATCCCCTACTTCCAAACCCCCAGCCCCACTCTGCCTGCACAGTGAAAGCTGTAGGGCTGCTTGTTTGATCTGTGCTTTCCCCTGTCACTGGTTAAAAAAGCCACTTAAGGGCTTCAATCAATACAAGGCTGAGTAGGTTGATTGACGCCTCCTGCACTGACTGTAATATGGGAGACATGTTCCGGGTGGGTGGAAAGGCCACATATTGTACTTTATGAGCTCCCCCTGGCCTTCAAATGCACTGGCAGGTGGCTCATAAATTCTAACTCCATGTATTGCCAGATTAAGCACAACACCACGAAATGCAGAATAATATTGCAGTCAGCCGGTCTAATAAAATGTCTTATCTTAGAAAAGTACGAACCTATGTGCTACTGTTATTTGTCACAAGGTTACAAGATAATTAGAAAAATCGAAGCTTATTTGTTCATTGTTCAATGTGGTGTGGCTGTGGTGAACATAGTCAGGAAGAAAAGAAAGGTGTATAAAAGGTTCAAAGAGCTAGGAGATGTTGGGGATCTAGAGAAGTATAAGGCTTATAGAAGAGAGCTTAAAAAGGAAATTAGGAGAGCCAGAAGGGGTCATGAGAAGGCCTTGGCTGGTAGGATTAAGGAGAATCCCAAGGCCTTCTACAAATATGTGAAAAGTAAAAGGATGAGAAGAGAAGGGATAGGACCTATAAAAGGTGAAGGGAGAAAAGTCTGTATGGAACTGGAAGAAATGGCAGAGGTGCTTAATGAGTACTTTGCCTCAGTATTCACGGTGGAAAGTGATCTGGGTGGATGCACTACAAGTTTGCGGCAGACTGAAAAGATTGAGTATGTAGATATTAAGGAAGCGGATGTGTTAGAACTTTTAAATGCTATCAAGATAGACAAGTCTCCGGGACCAGATGGGATGTACCCCAGGTTATTGTGGGAGGTGAGGGATGTCATTGCAGAGCCCCTGGCGATGATCTTTGCATCGTCGATGGAGACGGGAGAGGTTTTGGAGGATTGCGGATGTGGTCCCTATTTTCAAGAAAGGGAACAGGGATAGTCCTGGAAATTACCGACCGGTGAGTCTGACCTCAGTGGTTGGTAAGCTGATGGAGAGGCTTCTGAGGGACAAGATTTACGAGCATTTGGAGAAGTTTAGGTTGATTAGAAATAGTCAGCATGGTTTTGTAAAAGGCAGGTCATGCCTTACGAGCTTAATTGAGTTCTTCGAAAATGTGACTGAACACATTGACGAAGGAAGAGCAGTGGACGTGGTGTACATGGACTTCAGCAAGGCATTTGACAAGGTCCCACATGCAAGACTTCTTGAGAAGGTGAGAGGCCATGGGATCCAAGGGGCTTTGGCCTTGTGGATCCAGAACTGGCTTGCCTGCAGAAGGCAGAGGGTGGTTGTGGATGGCTCTTTTTCTGCATGGAGGTCGGTCACCAGTGGAGTGCCCCAGGGATCTGTTCTAGGACCCTTGCTGTTTGTCATTTTCATAAATGACCTGGATGAGGAAGTGGAGGGATGGGTGAGTAAGTTCGCCGATGACACGAAGGTCGGTGGTGTTGTGGATGGTCTGGAGGGATGTCAGAAGTTGCAGCATGACATCGACAGGATGCAAGACTGGGCGGAGAAGTGGCAGATGGACTTCAACGCGGATAAATGTGTTGTGGTCCATTTTGGCAGATCCAACGGGATGAATGAGTACACTATCAAAGGTAGGAGTCTTAGCTGTGTGGAAGAGCAGAGGGATCTTGGGGTCCGGGTCCATAAGACTCTCAAATCGGCCTCCCAGGTGGAGGATGTGGTTAAGAAAGCTTACGGTGTACTGGCCTTCATTCATCAAGGGATTGAGTTCAGGGGTCAGGAGGTAATGCTGCAGCTTTATAGGACCCTTGTCAGACCACACTTGGAGTACTGTGCGCAGTTCTGGTCGCCTCGCTATAGGAAGGACGTGGAAGCTATTGAAAGGGTGCAGAGGAGATTTACAAGGATGTTGCCTGGATTGGGAGGCATGCCTTATGAAGACAGGTTGAGGGAGCTGGGACTGTTCTCCCTGGAGAGACGAAGGTTGAGAGGCGACCTGATAGAGGTTTACAAGATGTTGAGAGGAATAGATAGGGTGGACTCTCAGAGACTATTTCCCAGGGCTGAAATGGTCGCGACGAGAGGGCACAGATTTAAGGTGCAGGGAAGCAAGTACAGAGGGGATGCTAGGGGAAAGTTTTTCACTCAGAGGGTGGTGAGTGAATGGAATCGGCTGCCGTCGGTGGTGGTCGAGGCGAACTCGCTGGGGTCTTTTAAAAGACTTCTGGATGAGTATATGGGATCCAATGGGATTGGGGGTTATAGATAGGTCTATGGCTGGGTAGGTTTTGATGTGTTCGGCACAACTTGTGGGCCGAAGGGCCTGTTTGTGCTGTAGTCTTCTATGTTCTATGTTCTATGTTCAGACCTCATTGTTCATCATAAAAATACCCAACTGTTTTTGGTTTCTTTCCTTCTATGTTTGACTACATCTCCATGTTCTACTTCAACTTTGGTTTGGGGCAACAGAGTAGGGATGGGCAATAAATGCTGGCTAGCCAGCAACACCTATCTCCCACGAATGAATGAAAAAAGAAATGCCTAAATTAAATAAATGAAATGTTCCAAAACTAAATCCTTATGCCTAAGGATTTTCTCAAAATAGGAGTTTTTTTGTAACATTGTGAATACACCGCAGAACGTTGGAATTGTTTCACCCTCACAATTTCCCATATGGTAAGTTCCTATCCTCCACTAAAATGTTGCAGAAAGAAAATAAGATGAAAAATTAGCTCATATGTTCATGTCCTTCTTATCAATCAATGAAACAGCTTTACTTGTCTCCTGAGCTGAGGAATAATCTTTGGCATGGAGCAGTCTAAGTTGGGGCAGGAAAGGATTGGCAATAACTATTTTTTGACAAACTTTATGTTTCCCTATTATTCAGGTTGCAAAAAACAACAATTAGAATGTTTTAACTTTGTTTACAGGTGTGTTCCTGATCAACAACACTCGTTTGCATTGGGTATTCAGTGGATGTTTGTGAGGATCCTAGGTGAGAAGCTACAAAGATACCTTAACATTCCAACTGACCAAACATCAGACAATAAAGGCAAAGAAAAATACTGTGCGTGCTGGAAATCTGAAATCAAAACAAAAATGATGGAAGTTCAGCATGTCAGGCAGCTTCTGTGGAGAGAAACAGCTAGAATGATCTGGTTCCTCATGCCAGCAGATTTTTTGGCCTCACTAATGTTAACAGAGATTTCAGTGGTTCGCCAGCCCCACAATGGCCAACTTTTCAGGTTGAAGTGACCTTCCATCAGAACTAACATTAGAATAAAACAAATGCTGCTAAAAAATCACTGATAAATGAAGGAATATCACATAGGTCGCTGTGTAGTATGACATTCATGCACTGAGTGGAATCAAGCACATGATAACAAAACTCTTGCATTTATTTTGGACTGAAGCTCTAATTCAGTTGGAACTCATGTGTCTTGCAAAGCCAGTGTTATCAAAGAACACTGCAGAGGTCTTGTAGCTGGAGTTCCGATACTTGTTGTAACTTGTGATTTCCCCAGTTCAGTTCGGACCTAGCATAGGACTGAAAACAAATACACTTACCTCCACATAGGTACAAATGACCAAAGAAAGGGTCCAAACTTCTTAATTGCAGTATTTATTTTTGAAAAATCTAGATTGGTCCACTTTCATAGGTGGCTGAATGGGTCTTGACTGGGTTTAGGTGTGTCATAGAGAATGCCATTGTACTGCTTCACAGAGATACTGCAGTGGCGTGGATACCTGCTGTCCCCATGCAAAAACTGATATCTTCCTGTTCTGGCAGATCCAACAATGGAGGACACCGAGCATATTATGTGAGTGTTATTATGGGGGTGGCCCAAGGAATTTCTGACCCAGTTTATAAAAATGACATTTCTTTTCGACAATTGTTAAATGTTAGACAAAGAACAGCGCTGTTTTGGGTAAACATGCATTCCAGTACCTTTTAGCTTTTGGATGAAGTTCCCAACAGACATGTGATTCATTTCTCTCTTTGACAGAACAGCCTGGATTTTCACTCCCCAGGCAGATGCACAGATTCAGAATATCTTCTGGCTCACCACAGCCACCTCGAAGAAAAAATACCCCAAAATGCAGGATCTTTCTGTTGGGAGATTTTAGGTCTGGGATGAAATTGGGCTTGTCAGCCCTGCAGAGGCAATGCTGAATGTCAAATTGGGCTGGTTAAAGTGACCCACCCTTTTAAACTTTGTTCCAATGCTTTTGCTAAGTTTTAGTCTCTCTCTGCCTCATCTCCATGCCCATGAATGCAATCTTACACCAATCCATGAAAAAATTTAATCAGAGTTCAGTGCAAACTGGCAATTATATTTGGACTACAAAAATAGCTGGCATTGGAAATGGGAAAATGTTACACAGTTGGAGATTGTAGTTGAGGTCCATTGTTCTGGCAGAAAGAAAATCACCACCTACAAGTTCTCCTACAAGTAACTCACTATCCTGACTTGGAATTAAATTGCTGTTCCAACACACTTGCTGGGACAAAATCCGAGACCTTCCATCTTGACAGCATTTTGGATATTCCTACAACACAGACTGCAGTAGTTCAAGAAGACTGCAGCACATCATCACCTTCTCAAGGCAATTAGAGGTGTCCAGTAAATGCTGACCTCCTATGAATAGATTTTTAAAAGGAAAGATCTATTCTTTATGAGTGCTCAATGCTGCAAATGGATGACAACAATAGAAGAGCATTCAATTGTCCAAAATTCTCACCTTGGATAACACAAACAATATTTGAAAAAGTATTCTAAATCACTGATTGGAGTCAGCTTTAAAACAAAAAGATTGGGGTACATTTTCCAATCCCGCCTACGATATGAATCATAGTGGGCTAGATGGGAAATTTAATGGAACACTGAAAGTCTATTGGCTTTGGTCAGGAATTAGTGGTCCCTTGGTTGATGGAGCTGGAGAATCCATCACTTATGGTTAGTGCTTATTGGCTGCATTTAATTGAGGAAGTCGTGATGTGCTGCCTCCTTAAACTGTTGCAATCCAGCAGGTGTGGAAGAAATCCAGGCCCTAATACTAGCCCTTAAAAAAAGTTTCAACTTATACATTGTGTGACTGAAACTAACACAAATAATGCAGCAGTGAAAATGTTTAGATGTTAAAAATCTTTATGATATTAACTCAATATTGTTAAAATAAACCTTTAAAATCAATCTAAATAAATAATTAATTTTCTACCATTCTCCAATCTTTTTCTCATTCTTCTTTCACTTCTGTTTTCAGTAGTTAAACATTATTTTTACTTCTCATGTTATCTATCAATGCTAATGCTTTTTAACTAAAATAATTCTAAAATTTATTATCTTGCTTACTTTTTTATCCTCCAGTTTGTTGCTGGTTGTTTATTATGGAATGGGAAGAAATTTTGGATAAATTGTTGAAGCCTGGACTTGTTCTCCCTGTATCTGCTTAGGTTTCCTCCAGATTTCCTCTGGTTTCCTCCCACAGTCCAAAGAAATGGGGGTTAGGTTAACTGGCCACGTTAAAATTGATCGGTTTGGGAACAGGGTCTGGATGGAATTGTGGTCAGTGCAGACTTGATGGGCAGAATAGCCCTCTTCCATACTGTAGAGATTCTATGATTTTATAGCCTGCAGAGAGTTTAAACAGCGTTTGGTGTGAAACATTCTTCACAACCTGGCATGGCAACATGGCAAGGAGCTGGCAGAGGAGAAGATGGATGAGCAGCATAGTTCTTCTTCTGAGGAGGATGTCAAGGAGTAACTCCTGGAGGAGAGAGTGGAAGGTCGTCGGGTGAGGCCAAGAGCCCAAATGAGGAAATCAGAAGATGCCCTAATACGTTCTCAATTCACTGATGACCAGGGCTAGAATGGGTACTGAGGACATATCATGGGAGTACGCCCTTCCTCACTGTGTGGTGGCAATGCGATCTCGACATTGTTCCATCATAGGAAGAATCCATTTGCCCATGGTACATATGATGCCGGAAGATGATGATGACTTGCACTGAGGATAGTGCATTGTTCCTCAAAGATCTACTGCAAATGCCTGACTCCTGCCTGGAAGCTCGTGAGCTCCCACTGACCAGAGTAACCTCAGGGTGATGATAAGCAGTCAGACCCATCTCCTCTGATACAGGCAGCCCTTAGTTAGGGGACTGGGTGGGGATCTGTGTCATTGGTGCCAGAGGAATGGCTCTCACAAGACTATAGTCATTGGATTACTTTGTGGTGACATCAGAAGGAAATAGATTCTTTATTCGCAGGATGCAGTCTCATCACTGTGACTTGGCAGTGTTAAGGGAGGTCCACCAGTCAGCTGACAACCTGGAAGACTGGAGATGGAAGCAGTGCCATTCATGAGCATACAGCCTTTATGTGACAGGGATGCAGCAATTAATTGAATGGGGAGGCACAAAGAGGGTGCAACAAGTGACTTTTAATGCATAACATAGGTGCTGTCATACAAGCATAAGTGCTCAAAATGTAGAAGTGCATAAAATTACCCATGCCCATACTGTGAAACTGTAATTTCTTTACTTTTCCAATCCTACCACTACATCATGGTGTTTCCCCAGGATCCACAGCTGAGTTGGAAATGGCCTGCTGTCCTCCACACCATGTTGCCTGAGATAACTGTGGTGGGCATCCTCTAGAAGGCCTGGAGGACCCTGGCCTGCTTTCGGACAGCACTGGTGTGTTGGTGCCAACCTTCTCAGAGTGCAGGACTGGAGCTGTGCCAATCACAGAAAGAGGGGAGTCAAATGAACTGGACAACCCCAGAATGGAAGGTCCCAAGCTATGCATCAACCAATCCTTCTCCTCCTTGGGAAAGAGATATAGCTGGAGTGAGATCCAGAAGCTCCATAGTCCTCTAGTGCTGGAACTCATGGATGCCTGTACCATGTAGTTGATGTTCATGATCTGAACAATGCAGTGAAATTCTCCTGCCACAAAGTCCTGTACCAAAGTTTCCATTGCAGACACTACCTTCATAATGTCGATCTCATTGCATCAGAATGCCCGTACCACCTCCTCAGACAAAAGGCATTAGGACTCCTCCAATTGGCCTTACAATCCAAGGAGTGAAGCTGCCATCTCTCCCAGATATTAACCATTCTGCATTGGAGCTGCTGCAACTGAGGGATGTTGGAGTCCAGGGACAAGTCATCTGACTGGGGCTCAGCAGAGTTCTGGCTTCCAATAGTCTTCCTCGTGCCAGATCCCTCCACTTGTGGATCATCAAAAGTGAGTTGCTCACCAAGGAGCGATCCAAAAGCCTGCTAACTAATTGTTGCCACTGAGAGTCTCTACAATGGTGGAGTGTGCAAGTAACTACTGTAGTATGCAAGTAATCACTGTGACATATCATTCATGACTTCAGAAAACTCTTCAGAACTGCTCTCCTCTGTGGTATCCAGTGCCATACTGTAGGATGGGCCAGGATACTCAACTGATTGACCTGCAAGGGAAGGGAGATGGCATTAGTGCATGGCAGGGGCATAGGGATAGGAGAGACATGACTTGCATGAGGCTTGCCCGATATACAGATGTGATGATAGACCTCATTTTTGTCTCTTGCACTCACGTCACCCTTAGCACAAAAATGGTCCTAGTCTTCCTTGGCCAGATCTTGAGTTCTCTCCTCAAATGCTGAGGATTTTCAGTTTGGGCATTCTACCATTCATCCATGCGTCCTCCTACTTATTGTGAGTCAGCTTGTCCTGCAAGGAGATAGATAGGGAGTGTGGAAACAGCCCACATGTCAGATCAGATGGCAATGTTCATGGCATGTATGTCTGGTGAGTTGAGCTGGGATGTGATGAGGAGAAGAGCCACAGAGAAGGTGAGGAGAAGTCTGGGATTCTGTGAGGAGCAGTGAGTGATCTTCTAGTGGATGTGTGATGGGTGTGCAAGTGGGTGAATGGTGACAGATGAGAGGAGTTACTTAACCTGGCTGCACGGTGGAGATCATTCAAATTTTTCCTGCACAGGGTGTCAGTCCTCCTGTGTAAACCACTTACGCTGACCAGTGCTGCCGTTGCCTCCTACACAGGATTCATGACCTCACTGGATGGTCTCCAGACTGTTTGAGGATACAGCATATCACACCTCCTCTCCACCGCATCCAGCAACCTTGTCAATGCTCCCTCAGAGAACCTTAGTGTCAGCTTCCTCACTGTGATCCTAGACTTGAACAAGTGCAGGGCAGATGTTTAATTGCAGCATCCCCCATTAAAATGCTCAGCTGAACCTCACGTGGGCAAGTCATGAGACCATAAGTTATAGTTGCAGAATTAGGCCATGCAGCCCATCAACTCTGCTCTGCCAATCAATCGTGGCTGATAAGTTTCTCAACCCCATTCTCCTGATCTCCTTACTGATCAAGAACCTAATTATCTCTGTCTTAAATATATTCATTGACTTAGTCTCTACAATTTCCTGTGGCAATGAGTTCCATGGATCCATCCACCCATTGGTTGAAGAAATTCCTCCTCATCTTAGTTCCAAAGGGACATGCCTTTATTCTGAGGCTGTGCCCTCAGATCCTAATCTCACCAACTAATGGAAACATTTTTCCCATGTTTACTCTATCTAGGCCTCTCAATATTCGATAAGTTTCAATGAGATGCCCCCTCATCCTTCTAAATTCCGTCGAGTACAGACCCACAGTCCTCAACCTCTTCTCATACATCAAACTTTTCATTCCTGGCATCATTCTCATGAACCTCCTGTGGACCCTCTCTATGGCCAACACATCCTCCCTTAGATATGGGGCCCAAAATTGCTCACAATACTCCAAATGTGGTCTGAACAAATCCTTATGATGCCTCAGAAGTACATCCTGCTTTTGTATTTTCATCCTCACGAAAAGAATGCTAACATTACCTTTGCCTTCTTAACTACTAACTCAATGTAACCTTAAGAGAATCCTGAACTAGAACGCCTAAGTTCCTTTGCACTTAGAATTTCTGAATTCTCTCCTCATATAGAAAATAGAATTGGCACCATCTTTTCATGCACACTGCAGGAATCTCGTGAAAAAAATTTTTAAGTCCCTAAAAATAAATTGCAAAACCACCCCAATGTGAGTTGGCACAATTCTCTCTGATTATCTCGCCCAAAATGGCACTGAGTCACCCATGATTTCTGATACACATTAATATTGGCAGAGTATAGAGTTATAGGCTAAAAATATCAAATACAGTAGAAAATAGTCTTAACCAGTCAATAGAATTCCTACAACTGTAAAGTAAATTACGGCAAAATAACAGCATAGCATTAAAGGAATAGTTCCTATGCTGTACAGAGATTAAAGCATTAGATAATTATCCAAATAGTATAGTTGATTAAGGTTGTTAGTAATTATGTTAAAACAGAAAATGCTGGGAAAAATCAGCTGATCTGGCAATCTTTGTGCCCAGCATTAGAAGATGTCTATGTTTGTGGATATCAAGTGAGGACAAAATTGAGCTCAATTGTTTGGACAACTTCAACAGAAAGAACAGAGGACTTTGCAGATAATCACGCTTTCATTTCACTGAAATGTAAAAACACCCCTGTTGCCGTTCTTTTAACTTTTCATTCACCAATTTTACAGGTACCATCCCAGGTCCAATTCTGTTTGGTGCAGTGATTGATATATCTTGTGTCCTATGGAATATAAATGATTGTGGTGAGAGAGGTGCATGTTGGACATATGACAACTTGAAAATGGCCAGTTTGATTACAGCCATTGGTAAGTTTTCCATTTGGGTTTTATTGAGAAGATATGAACAGTTGTTAAATGAATTCTAAACTTGAATAAGTAAACACATTCCTCACTGAATTAAAGTTTCATGGTGTATTTAGAAGTACATATTAGAAAGGTCCCAATCTAACTTTCGCCAAAGTATCAATAAGCATTGCTACATTTGAACTTGGATGGTCTCGCACTAAAAATCATTTTCCCGGCCTGTGTTGCCAGCACAAGTGGCTTTGTGCTTATAACGGGTGCACGGCCTATTTAAATATTAATGTCTTAACATGCCTGCCACAGCCATTTCCGGCTCCTGAACATTTGTCCTCTCTCACCGACGAGAAGCAATCATGTTCCCACCAACAGGAACTAGACATGATGACCATGCCAGGGAGATCAGAAATCATTGAAGCTCTGGGTGATCAGGGGCATCACCAGACAGTGCCAGCAAGCATTTTCAGTCTGGCAGCAACATCCAGACATTCTGATCTGCCCACTGGGCACCGTTGCAAACAAGCACCTTAACAGTGCCAGAGCAGTGCCAAGTGAGTGGAGAATGAGTGGGGTGTTGCTATAACAGTGGAAGCAAGGGGCGGGGGGGGAGCTCTGCCATGGATTATGCAAGGGAAGTGATTGACGAAGTAGGGAGGACGTGCAGGGGGTTGGTGATTGGCAGAGGGGGTGCTGTGGATGGGGTGAGCCACATAGGAGATTGTGAAGAGAAGGGTCCCGATGCAACCAATATGTCTTGCCATGAGGGAATGGGGGGGTTGGCATCCCAATGGATGAGGAGGGTGTAGCAGAGGATCTCTGTATGTAATGGTGCCCTGAGCAGTCTGCAGCTGGCTTCTCTATTAAGCTTAAGCTCCACCCCTCCCACCCGCCCCCCGCCCAGATCCTACGGGTATGAATCTCCTGATTGCCAAAAAAAAGTGTCATTGGCATTCAAATCCTTTTGAATACGAAACCGATTCCGCCAGCAAGACAGTGCCAGTTACATTTCATGTGGCGAGAAGTCAGTGCAAACCCGATTTTTCATTCCACATATAATTGTATCAGCTCACTGTGCTAGTCTACCAACATGGTGAGCTGATAAGATCGGTGCCCTTCAAATTTTTTTGGGAAAATTGTATCCAGCATGTGATATACAGTACTTCAGACATTACAGCATTCCATCAACACTGCATTTTCGGCCTAGCTTTTTGCATATAGATTTCTGGAGTGAGACTACAACCTAACCTTTCAACTGAAACTAAGTGTGCTACCAACTGGACCACCACATTAAGCATCATGTAAATGTATGAAAGGTTTGATAGAATAAATAAGGTGGAAAAGAAATGTTTCCATTTGCAAGATGGCCGATAAACAGAGAGTACAGATTTAAGAAAACTGGGTAAAGAACTGGATGATAGAAAGGCTGTTTATTTTAATGCACTTGTTTTTTGCGAATTTGAATATACTGCCTGAAGGGGCAGTGGAAGCAGATTCTATGATTAATTCCAAAAGAGAATTGGATCTATACTTGATTAATATATACTTCAGTGCTGGAGGATTCGATATCAAAATAATCCAAATGTACATATTTTGTTTATAGGCACATCTTCCAAACTGATCTCCATTATCTCACTTACAGCAGCTTACTTCCTGTATCGACCTCCACAGCTTCCTGAAGAACCAGAACAGATGCCTAATGGGTCACCTAGTGATTGGGGATTTGAGGCTGAGGGCCAAAAATAGACTAGGACTGAGAGGGGAAATGCATTCACTCGCCGATAAGGCAGTGTATTAATCAACATCTGCTGAGAGACAGAAACATTCATTTTTAATGTGACAATGATTGAAAATTTCTGTCTTAGATGGCTTACACTGTAAAAATGTATCATTTAAAGCAACTGGATTGATTTTAATGTGAATTTGATCAATTATTCCAGTCAGATTGCAGAATGTTTTGTTTTTCTAGACCTTTTCTTATTATGATTCTTCTACAAACACAAAAACGCATATAGGTTGGCACAGCATGCAAAATGCACAAACTGCTATGGTTGGGTGGAAGGTACATGGTGGCAATCTACAAAATAGTCCTCAATGTTTCATGTATGAAATAGTCTCTACATGGGCACCTCCAAAAAAGTAATTAATAAAATATGCATCCTCAATAAATTGCCACATGGGATACATCTGGGAGTCCTTTAACAAATTATTTATTTCACGGTAACACAGTGGTTAACACTGCTGCTTTACAGCACCAGGCACCCGGATCCGATTCCTGGCTTGGGTCATTGCCTGTGTGGAATTTGGACGTACTCCCCATGTCTGTATAGGTTTCCTCTGGGTCTCTGGTTTCTTCCCACAGTGTAAAAGACATGCTGGTCAGGTGCATTGACCCGAATAGGTGCCAGAGTGTGGCGACTGGGGGAATTTCACAGTAACTTCATTGCAGTATTAATGTAAGCCTTACTTGTGACTAATAAATAAATAAAACATTATATAAATAAATAAATAGGATGCTTCACCATTTCGAATATCCTGTAACTGGGAGGATCAGATGGTTTCTAAGGATTATGAATAGGGTCCAAGACCAATCCAGAAGCACTTGATAGCAGGGGTTCTTGGACGAGACCAAGATGGCCATTACAGTTATTTTCTACTGAACAAAATGAGAAATCATACAACCGTCAAACATATATAATCATCTGACTGTACAGTCAGGACAGTTAAATCTAAGTTTATCGTTTATTCATTAGTGTCACAAGTAACTTCCATGAACACTATAATAAAGTTACTGTGAAAATCCCCGAGTTGCCACACTCAGGTGCCTGTTTGGGTACAGTTTTGGTTTCCAAATCTTCTCTGTTAAACCTCTCCAAAGTATAGTCTATTTAGACAAACTAATTAAATAAGTAAGTAATGTCCAATCACCAACCTAAATGCTCTTATGTTCAAATATTCCACGCAAAATATTTGATAAGCTGCTCCTTCTGAGTGTATTATTGTTCATTATTTGTTTTCATTTCATATATTCTTAAATTTGAAAAAAATCAAAAGCTTGTATATATTTGTAAATATTCTGGTAAAATGTAAATTAAATGCTTTCAAAATGTATTCAATTGTTATTTTGTTGAATGATTTGTCAAAAGGTTTAATGAAATTTTGTAATTTGGTCATTTTGAGAAATAAAATTTATTGAATTATTTCCATGTTGTATTACTAGCATCAATGTCCTAGATATTACCATTGACCAGAAACTTAATTGGACCAATCTTATAAATTCTGTGATTACAAGAGGAGGGAAGAGGCTGGAAATTCTGCAATGAGTAACTTGCCACCTGTCTTGAAAAAGCCTGTCCTCTATCTATAAGGCACAAGTCAGGAGTGTAGACCATAAGACATAGGAGCAAAATTAGGCCACAATCAAGTCTGCTCCTCCATTCAATCATGGCTGATTTCTTTCTCATCCCCATTCTCCTGCCTTTTCCCCTTTTTAACCAAGAACCTACCTATCTCTGTCTTAAAGACACATTTAAATGACCTGGCCTCCACAATCGTCTGCAGCAAAAAGTTCCACAGATTTATCACTCTCTGGCTGAACAAACTCTTCCTTATCTCTGATTTAAAGAATTGTTTCGTTAGCCTGAGGTTGTGTCCCCTGGTTCTAGTTTTTCCCAAAAGTGGAAATACTTTCTCCACATCCACTCTATCCAAGCCTCGTAGTATCCTATAAGTTTCAATAAGATCACCCCTCATCGCCTAAACTCCAACAAGCACAGACCCAGAGTCCTCATCCGTTTCTCATATGATGAGCTCTTCATTCCAGGGATCATTCTTGTGAATCTCTTTGAGACCCTTTCCAATGCCAACGCATCCTTTCTTAGATATGGGGCTCAAAACTGTTCACAATATCCCAAAAGAGGTCTGACCAGAGTCTTGTTCAGAAGTACATTCCTGTTCTTGTATTCCAACCCTCTCAATACAAGTGCTAATGTTGCATTTGCCTTCCTGACTGCCAACTGAACTGCACATTTATCTGAAGAGAATTTTGAACAATGACTCCTAAGTCCCTTTGTGTTCCTGATTTCCTAAGCATTTTCTCATTTAGTAAATAGTTTGTGCCTCTATTCCTCCTTCCAAAGTGCATAACCTCACATTTTTCCATATTATATTCCATCTGCCACTTCTTTGCCCACTCTCCTAACCTGTCCAAGTCCTTCTGCAGTCCCTCTGCTTCCTCTATTGAGGAAGCTGTCCTTCTACATATCTTTGTATCATTTGCAAACTTAGCAACAGTGCCTTCAGTTCCTTCCTCCAAATCATTAATGTATATTGTTGAAAGTTATGGTCCCAGCACTGATCCCTGAGGCACACCATTAGTCACTGGCTGCCATCCTGAGAAAGGTCCCTTTTTCCCCACTCTCTGCCTTCTGCCAGTCAGCTAATCCTCTATCCATGCCAGGATCTTACCCTTAACATCATGGACACTTATTTAACAGTTTCCTATTTGGCACCTCGTCAAAAGCCTTCTGGTAAACTAAATAAATCACGTTCATTGGTTCTCCTTTATTTAACTTCCTCATTGCCTCCTCAAAAAATTCTAACAGATTTGTCAGACATGATCTCCCCTTGACAAAGCCATGCTGACTCTGTTCTACTTCATCATGCACTTCCAATGCGATCTTGCATTGGACTCTAAAATCTTGCCCATGACTGAAGTCAGGCTAACCGCCCAATAATTTCCAATCCGCTGCCTCCCTCCCTTCTTAAACAGTGGTGTTACGTGAGGGAACAGGCAGTTCTGGATTTGGTGATATGTATTGAGGTAGATTTGATTAAAGTGAAGGAACCCTTAGGGAGCACAACATGATAGAATTTACCCTGCAGTTTGAGAGAGAGTTGGAATCAGATGTAACGGTATTACAGTTAAAGAAAGGTAACTAAAAAGACATGAGGGAGGAGGTAGCCAGAGTTGATTGGAAAGGGAGCTTAGCAGGGAAGACAGGGAACAGCAATAGCAGGAGTTTTTGAGAGTTATTCAAGAAGCACAACAGAAATTCGGAGTGTGATGGAATAATGTCTACTTGCCTGGCTGAGTACAGTTGCAACAACACTCAAGAAACTCTTGATCAGCCACCACATTCAACAGCCACTCTCTCCACCATAATGCACAGTGTGTACCATATGTAAGATGAAATGCAACAACTTGCCAAGGATCCTTTGACAGTACCTTCCAAACCCACAACCTCTACCTCCTAGAAGGACAAGGGCAGCAAGGATACATGAGTGCACCATCACCTGCAGATGAATTGGGAAATGTTAACCAGTGTTTGAATCCTAGATTCTTCAACATCGAGGCACGACATCCTCTTCGAATTCTGCAAACAACCCCAAAGTCACAAATCATCAATGCTATCTTCCTGGCAGCTTACCCAATTTCAAACAAAGTCCCCTCCCCATCTCTTTCAGCGCTTTGCAGGAATTATGGATATCAGCCTTTGGCATCTTCTTAGCCCAGGGAACCTTATTTTGACTCATGGCCTGTTTTCAATTGTTGGTAACTAACTCCAGGACCTCTTTCTCAATGGCTGTCAGGATGGCCAAGTTTGGGACACTACCACTGGTCCTGTTCCTTTCTCTGCATTTGTTTATTTGTATTTATTCATTTACAGGATGAAGGTCAGTATTTATTGACCATTTTTAATGGAGGTATACCCACAGTGCTGCTGGGAAGGATTTTGACCAAGTAACATTGAAAAAACAACAATATAGCCCATTGTCAAGATAGTATGTGTAGCTTGGAAGGATACTTCAAGGTGGCGATGTTCCTGTGTAACTGCCATAATTTTCCTTCTAGATGGTAAAGATCATGAGTTTGGAAGGTGCTGTCGAAGGATTCTTGGTACGTCCCTTTTTGCAGATGAAGAGGGAAACTAATGATTTTGCCATGGAGGCAGCAGTTTTTTCTTTTGTGGTAATCTCGTTTGGTGATGCTGCTGAGGCTGCCAAGCTGTTGACTCTCTCATTGGACCAGCTGCTTGGAGGTGGGACCCACAGCAACTCATGTCAAAGCTACTCAGGATTCCACTGCCCATCGGCGCAGACTGGGCTATGTTGCTTGAGTTTTTAGCTGCTGAGAAAATTCTGACTGAACAGTCTATTCTGGCAATCAGAGCTGACCAATTAATATAATGTCAGAAGTTTTGAGATACTTTTTACTGAAACATATCATAGAATCTCTGCAATAGTGCTTCAGACAGTCGCACTCCCAAAGCCCCTACAAATTTTGTCCAACATAGGAAATTTAATTGGAATGCTTTCAAAACAATAACCAAGATTACGTAAAAAATAAGAACAATGTAAACATCAAAAATGGAGAAATTAAGCATCATTGAAGTTTCAATTTTTTATGATCATAACCTATAGCAAATTGTGTTCTATACATAAATGAACTCTGCCAGATTTGTGTGAGTGGTGGGGGGAAGAGGGGTGCGGGGGTGTGGTGAGGCGAACAATTATGCCAACACCACTAAATGTTACATAGAATCATAGAATCCTTACAGTGCAGGAGGGGGCCATTTAGCCCATTGATCTGCACCAACCACAATCTCAGCCAGGTCCTATCCCATGCGTTTACCCTAACTCGTCCCTCTAACACTAAAGGGCAATTTAGCATGGCCAACCCATCTAACCCGCACATCTTTGGACAGTGGGAGGAAACCAGAGCACTCGGAAGAAATCCACGCAGACATGGGGAGAAAATGCAGACTCCACACCAACAATGACCTAAGCCAAGAATTGAAGCTGGGTCTTTGGCGCTGTGAGGCAGCAGTGCTAACCACTGTGCCATCGAGCTGCCCCTCTCTGGCTTCCTTTCCAGAAAGTGTTCACTCCTTTCTGTTCTATGTTCTTTCTCCTCTATGTTCTACGTTCTACGTTCCTTGATGACAGCTAGTCACACATTACCTTTGCTTGTGAATGATGGATGAATAGTCAGTCAGAGAGAGTATCATATGTTTTGTCATCCAATTCTACTTTGTCTATGGAGAAACACACATGTACGCACACACACACACTATTTCAGAATTGATAGACAAAACCCTATCAGAATAATCAGATTAGAATCCTCAACCCTATTCCTATAAACATCAATTATTATAAGCATTGTAAATACTACAATGAGTTAGGAAATTTAGGTTCCATTATGGAAACTGTCATACAAATGTTTTACATTTTATTTAGAAACATTTAAAATTTGTTGCTTCATCAGAGTCATTTTTAACATGCGCCATAATATTTCTGTAGTATGTCCAAAAATAATACGAGCAGAATTTTCCATTTTCTCAGACGGCTATAAAAAGAGAGACATTCCATCTGACCAAATGGCACACAGTCTGTTTATTCAGTGTGGAATATGAGCCAAAACATTTTCAAAGGATGAAAAATTATAGAAAGTTTGTATAGTTGAAGAGCTGAGGAATATGTGTGAAAGAACTCTGCAAAATATTTTAATTGGAACAAAAAGGTACAGTTTGTCAAAAGGAGTATTGTTACCAGGCTATATTCTGAGATACTTTACAGAGCAAAATAAATTGCTATGATGTGATGACAATGTACTGTTGATTAGAATTACTAATATAAATTCTCTACATTAATTTTACCAAAGAATGAATACATCACAAGAATTTTATTATTGCGTTTTTTTTTTAAGTTTACAGGAAAATGAAATTATCTTCGGAGGAGCCTGGCTATGATTACAAACTCCACAATATGATGACAAAATCTTACAAAACTATCAAAGTTACATGGTCATCATTAATTAAATCAATTACGAGTTCATCTTCACAATCAATGACCTTACCATCAATGAATCACCCACTATCAACACCCTGATGGTCACCGTTTACCAGAAACTAACCATAAAATCTACTTGCCCAGATAAGTTCAACTCTACCAACAATCAAGAAGCTCAGCACCATTCAGGACAAAACATACACCTGATTGGTTTATGATGGTGGATGGGGTGCCATTCACTCTGTCCACCACCAACACACATTGGCTGCAGTGTATACCATCTACAAAATGCACTGCAGCAACTCACCAAGATTCTTTTGACAGCACTTTCTGAACTCGTGACCTTTGCTGCCTGGAAGGGCAAGGGCAGCAGGTGCATGGGTGCATCACTGCCTGGAAGTTTCCCTCCAAGCCATCATCATTCTTATTTGGAAATATAATCACCATTCCTTCACTGGTGTTGGGTCAAAACCCTGAAACTTCCTCTCTAACAACACTGTGGGTATATGTGCACCACAAGGATTGCAGTGGTTCATGAAGGAGCAGTGCTCCAAAAGTTGTGGCTTTCGCTACCAAACAAACCTGTTGGACTTTAACCTGGTGTTGTGAGACTTCTTACTGTGGTTCATGAAGACAGCTCACTATCATTTTTGAAAGGCAATTTGGGATGAGTAATAAATGCTGGGCTATTCAGTACATCCACATCCCACAAATGAATAAATTAAAAAAGAAATTGTGCGTATCTACAGTTTGACAAACAATAACATAACTTTACTCAAGGTAGAACAAATAATAAAATAGCAATAAAACCAGTGAAAAACACTATGTTCTTTCATAATTGAAGCCCATAGGAGTAGGGAAGTATTATTTTCAAACATGCAATTTTTCATCATGTTCTTAAGGTGCTTTGAGATGCACTGAGTTTATGAAATGTGCTGAACAAATTCAAGTCTTTCTTTTCCTTCTTTCATATAAAATAAGAGCAGTTTTCTTATTTCCAACAGAAGTCAGTTTTTGCTTAGCCATGAGTCTCTGAGGTTGTATGTCTGATCCCAATCCTGGTAATCCAGACTGACCCTTCTGCAATGTACTGAAAGAGGGTGCACCAGCAGAAATACAAATGTTTGTCTCAAATATTAAGCTTAAAACTTTGACTGAAAGTGTTGAACCAAGACCCTGCTTTCCATGACTTTGTTTGAAAAATAGCAACTGAGTTTATTTGGCCAACATTTATCCCTCAGCCAACACCACTTGGAAACAGTTATTTGGTGAATTTTCTGTTGATTTTCTGTGAGATCGCATTTTAGTGAACTGCACAATGGCACACGGTTAGCACTGCTGCCTCACAGTGCTAGGGACCGGGCTTCAATTCCCAACTTAGGTCACTGTGTGGAGTTTTGAACATTCTGCCCCTGTGTCTGCATGGGTTTCCTCTGGGTGCTCCAGTTTCCTCCCACAGTTCAAAGGTGTGCAGGTTAGGTGGATTGGCTAAATTGCCCTTAGTGTCAGGGAGATTGACTAGGGTAACTGCATGGGGTTATGGGGATAGGGCCTGGGTGGGATTGTGGTCGATGCAGTTTCAATGGGATGAATAGCCTCTTTCTGCACTGTAGGATTTATGATTTCCCCAAATTAGAAATCATAATCATATGTTGAAAGTACTTCATTGGTTGTAAAGCACCTTCGAAATTTCCCAAAGTCACAAAAGGAATTAACAAATATCAAGTTTATAAAAGAAAAAATTTAAGTGATTATCTTAATGTCATTGCTAGTGACTTAATTTTCTTTGTAAAATATAGTGCATTGGTTTTATGATCCAGTTTACTAATAACATTTTAAAATGTTCTCATTCAGCTATCATACTGAATCAGGTTAGTGTATGGAATGGAATAGAGGTGACAAGATAATAAAGATGGTATGTTGGGAACTGAAAGTGTGCTATATCTGGAAATCAATAATTATTTATGCCAACATCAACTTTGTATCATGGCATTCCTTTTGGGTCCACAATATGGAGCAGGGAAATACTTAATGCCCTCCAGTGGAATTAATAGGCAATGACATGAATTTTCCAAAAAAAAAGGTTAAAGAGGATATAACAATTTGAATTCATATAGCATCTTTAACAGAATAAAATCTTCAAAGGCAATCACAGAACATAGAACATAGAAAAATTACAGCACAAACAGATGCTTCAGCCCACAAGTTGCACTGATCATATCTCTACCTACTAGGCTTACCGATAACCCTCAATCCTACTAAGTCTCACGTATTCATCCAGAAGTCTCTTAAAAGACCCTATTGAATCCACCTTCACCATCACCCTATTGAATTTGCCTCCATCAGGACAAAAGACTGAGCTCTCTCAACCTATCCTCATAAGGCATGCCAGCCAATCCAGGCAACATTCTTATAAATCTCCTCTGCACCCTTTCAATAGCTTCCATATCCCTCCTATAATGAGGCTACCAGAACTGAGCACAGTACTCCAAGTGGAGTTTGACCAGGGTATTATAAAGTTGCAGCATTATCTCCTGATTCCTAAACTCAATCCCTTGATTGATGAAGGCCAGTACACCATACGCCTTCTTAAAAACATCCTCTACCTGCGAGGCCAATTTCAGAGTTCTATGGACAATTACCCAAAGTCCTTCTGATCCTATACACGGCTAAGAGTCTTACCCTTGATATCATACTCCTTCATCCCATTTGACCTGCCAAAATGGACCACTACATATTTATCTGGGTTGAAGTCCATCTGCCATTTCTCTGCTCAGTCTTGCATCCTATCTATGTCATACTGCAACTTCTGACATCCTTTCAAACTATCCACAACACCACTAATCTTCATGTTGTTGGCAAACTTACCAACTCATCCCTCTACTTCCCATCCAGGTCATTTATGAAAATCACAAACAGGAAGGGTCCCAGAACAGATCCCTGGGACATTCCACTGGTGATTGACCTCCGTGCAGAAAAAGACCCATCTACAACCACTCTCTGCCTTCTGCAGACAAGCCAGTTCTCAATCCACAAGGCAACAGGACATACAAGTATTTGTGTAATTCTACATCCACTTGAGCAGGTATATAAAACCCGTTTGAAGAAATCATCCATAAACAATAGCTCCTACAATGTAAATTCCCACTAAAACCTTAATGATTGCTAAGATTGTATTCATGGATTAAGACTCTTCCTGACATGTCCCACATGTCCTCCTTAATTCTGTGTGAGTTGGGAATGGTGCGATGTTCATGCAAAACAGAGTTGTTGTGTTGTTTTTTCTGGAGAGCAAATAGCCATCACTCGCAGCTCACCACGTCCAATAGAGACTTATCTTGTCTCTGGCCTCCTCTTTCGCATAACAAAACAATCATAGAGTATTAGAGGTTTGCAGCATGGAAATAGGCCCTTTGGCCCAACTTGTTCATGCCGCTCTTTTTTAAAATCCCTAAGCTAATCCCAATTGCTCGCATTTGGCCCATATCCCTCTATGCCCACCTTACTTATGTAACTGTCTAAATGCTTTTTAAAAGACAAAATTGTATCCATCTCTACTACTAACTCTGGCAGCTTGTTCCATCCTCTGTGTGAAAGAATTGCCCCACTGGGGCAATTGCTCCTCTTTCCCCTCTCATCTTAAACCTATGCCCTCTAGTTTTAGACTCGCCTACCTTAGAAAAGATACTGGCTATCTAGCTATTCAAGCCACTCGTTATTTTATAGACCTCTGTATGAACACCCCTCAGTCTCCTACGCTCCTGAGAAAAAAATCCCAGTCCATCCAGTCTCTGCTTATAATTCAAACCATCAAGTCCTGATAGCATCCTAATAAATCTTTTCTGCATTCTTTCTAGTTTAATAATATCCTTTCTATAATAGGGTGACCAGAACTGTATACAATATTCCAAGTGTAATCTTACCAATGTCTTGTACAACTTCAACAAGATGCCCCAATTCCTGTATTCAATGTTCTGACCAATGAAACCAAGCATGCTGAATGCTTTCTTCACCAGTCCGTCCACCTGTGACTCCATTTTCAAGGAGCTATGAACATGTACCGCTAGATATCTTTGAATCCATGTCTACAATCAGTTTACCAGGAAGGGAAGAAAAATTGATGCCAAGTGAATTGGCACAAGGCGTATGTATGTACAGAACAATTGATGACAAGTGCATGTGCAGGGAACAATGGCCTGTTTATTTTTGCCTCATGTGGTCATACACTGTACTGCAGTGAGAATTTACCCAGAGAGAAAACAGAAAAAAAAGGTCAGAGTATCAAATTTTCCTGTGACCCAACATGAGCTGCAACTCCCACTTTGAAGAACATTGCACAAGACTGCAGACAGGAATCTTGGTAGGATGGATTCCTGGATATGTCTCCACCCTCAGACAGAAATCATCCATTGTGCCTCTTGGAGCTGAGGAGTTTTGGGTGAAAAACCTAATCTAACATGTCAATACAATACTGATGCATTACAAGAGTTACTGTTTTGGTAACTTACTAAATCAAAGCCTTATCTAGCTGATCAGTTGGATTCCTTGGCACTACTGCTATATATAGTATATAAATTGCCTGAACATTACACTTCAAATGTTCATTTGATGGCTATTCAAGATGTCATGACGACATAATATGATATTAGTGCAATTCTTTGAAGACTGTGGGAAATCAAGATGTCATTGGTGATTGTCTTCTGAGGGTTGGCTTAAGGTAAAATCTTCAGAAAGAATAAGTAAAGTTTTATTCATTGCTGTCAATTGTTATAAAATTTGAAAAAGTCACTGTGCACCTGAAATGAATTCCAAAAAACATTCCTAATCTTATTGAGCATAAAACTTACAAACTGTATGAATGATCTGAAAAAGGAAATGCTACTAATATTTTGATGAATGAACGAACATATTTGTTGAACAGATTTGCATTAATAATTGTGCGTGCAATTCATAGAAAAATAATATGCATCTTAGTAAGCTTAGTTAGTCTTACATGCATGTGTTATGATCCTTGTGGGGGAACCTATAAAGCAAAATTTTAAAAAATATTTGTTAATGGGATATGGGTATCGCTAGCTGGGCCAGCACTTATTGCCCATCCTTGAGGGCAATTCAGAGTCAACCACATTGTTGTGGATCTGGAGTCACATGTAGGTCAGATCAGTAAGGATGACAGATTTCTTTTCCCCAAAAGGCATTAATGAATAAGATGTGTTTTTACAATAATGAACAATAGTTTCATTGTCTCAGATTTCTAATTCAAGATTTTTATTCAATTTAAATTTCACCATCTGTAATGGTGGGATTCGAACCTAGGTCCCCAGAGCATGACCTGGAATTATTAGTCTAGAGATAGATACCACTATGTGCCTCCCAAACAATCCTCAGATGACAAAATTACTGACAAGTTTCAGTTTTACTTCAATATGAATAAGGACCAATGCAAACTAAACAGAAATTAACAAGCAAAAAATACTTAAAAAAAAATAAATGTCATTTTAACTAATCAATACAACAAAGATACATCTTATACAACCATTTTCCGTCAGCATATATGATGTTATGTAGCTAGACAGTTCCACAAAAAGCCTATACTTTATTCCTATACTGTTTGGCAACAGCTTTCAGGAATATGCTTGCCAGAAATAAGGTGTACTTCTATGAATCCTCTCCTCCTTTGGGTCCTGATAGTGCAGTTTTCCAGAGGCCCTTTGAATCCCAGTTCACAGTTTAGTCACATCTGGGAAATAATCTCAGAGCTATGCACACGGCTTTCCAGGTTTCAGGCATTTTTAGCTAACTAGTACATTTCCTTCAAGAGCTTCTGCCTTCTTTTCTGCCAACAAAAAAACCAACCTTTTTTTTTAGAGAGCAACACAGCACGGGAAACAGGCCCTTCGGCCCAACGAGCCCGCGCCGCCATCATAACTATATAGTAACAATTCCATTTTCCTATTCTAATTTTAGGTTATTCCTAATATGGAAGAATCTCAATGTAGGGACAATTTGTTTCCCAATCAGCCTAAGAGCGAATTTTTTGGGATGTGGGAGGAAACCGGAGCGCCCGGAGAAAACCCACGCAACCATGGGGAGAACGCGCAAACTCCCACAGACACCGGCCCAATTCCAAGTGTCCGCACAGCTACAGCGATAGCCACTGAGCTGTCATGGTGCCCTTCAGATGGTCCAGATAAAGCACTCATTTACGACATGAAGCACCAGGCAACCCATGAATCAACATCCAAGAGCTGTCCTCGCACCACGTGCCGAATGCATGCTCCTTGTTGGTCAAGTTGGACCGAATTACCTGTGGGAAAAAAAGCCATAGTTAAACAGTCCTACTATATCCCTCTATCTGCATACCGCTCATGTGGCTGTCCAAGAGACCCTTAAACAGCCCTAGCGTGCCTGCTCCCACCACCTTACTCGGCAGTGCATTTCACACCCCCACTACCCTTTGTGTGAAAAACTGCCCTCTAATATTCGTCTCATACATAGCCCCCCTCACCCTAAGGCCATGACCCCTCGTCCTATCCATTTCTGAAGGTGGAAAAAGTTTACCTCCATTTACTCTATCTATACCCCTTATAATCTTATACACCTCTATGAGATCCCCTCTAAGCCGACGTCTTTCAAGGGAAAACAACCCCAGTCTATTTAATCGTTCCTCATAAGATAGTCCTTCCATACCAGGCAGCATCCTGGTAAACCTCCTCTGCACTCTCTCCAAGGACTCCACATCCTTCCGATAGTACGGCGACCAGAACCAGAGAGAGATCTGCTTCTCCTCACAAGAATTTGCTGTTTTCCCGTTTCTGTCCCTGTTTCTCCTTGTGTCTACATCAATGTGCTAATTGCTGTCTCCCTCCAGTGATCCTATCAGAAAAAGACCATTTATGCCAACACCTTGCTTCCTATCTGCTAACCAGCTTTCAATCCATCTCAAGATATTACCTGCAATTCCACGTGTTTTCAACTTTACCTAATAGAATGTCATGTGAAACCTTGTCGAAAGCCTTCTAAAAGTCTATATAAATCACATGCACTTGGTTATCTCTAATGGTTACATCCTCAAAAAATTCCAATAGACTTATAAAGCAGATTTTCCTTTTGTAAATCCATCCTGACTTTGTCTGATTATACCACTGCCTTCCAAATGCCGAATTATGAAATCCTTGATAATGGACATTATCCTTGATACGAACATTAGGCTCACTGATCTATAGTTCCCTGCTTTTTCTCTATTTCTCTGCTTGAATAGCGGGCTTACATTAGCCACCCTCCAATCTGTAGAGTCCAAAAGATTTTGGGAAATAACCACCAATGGATCTACTCTTTCTTGGATGACTTCCTTAAATACTCTGGGGTGAAGATTATCAGGACCTGGAGGTTTATTCACCTTGACTCACCGTGCACGCTCCAGGATGCTTGTTCAGAATTTATAACTAGATTGGATTTTTTTAAGCCTTCTAATGGCATTTAAATTCCTTCCAATTACAAAAAGGGCAACACTTGTGGTATTTTGGTCCCCAAGGACTATGTAATCCGGTCAGACCCTATGGGGTGTTGAGATTGGAAGCTGAGCCAACTGAGTGAATAGGGACATATCCTGGGTCGGGGAAGGATCCTGAATTGGAGCCAACAGAATGGGGATAGTCGCGTTACTAATTCTGTCAAACCCTGGTTTGTAGATAATTATTTATCATCAGCAATGAATCCTTTGAACCACATTGAGTTGCCTTTGATTTATAACAATGTTGAAAATGCAGAAGAGGAAACAACTAGCATCTGAATAATGGATGCAACCCTTCATCAGAACTGTTATGATTGGGAGAAATCACCCTTTATGAGATAAAATTAGGGTGACAAAAAACAGAAAGACTAATATTTACATAGCATTCTATCGGATTACTTAACATTCTTCCCACAATGAATTATTTAATTGAAATACAATGTTTATATATTCACATGAGCAGACTGGAAATGGAGAGATACAAATGAATGTTCTAGTTGAAGATCAAGAGCCTCGTGATGTTCCTAGGAATTAATAGGTTCCTATCAGTTGTCCAACAAATTTCAAGGCTCACCTTGTCACTTACGTTGAAGCTATTGGGGATCTTCAACGACAGGTGATAGATTACCTACACTGCAAGACAAAGCTTGTCACTTGTCAGACCGTAGGGCTCACAGCCCGCCAGGAGGCCACATGAACTGCATAAACCAACCACAATCACCTTATGCATGCTTCATTATAATATCCAATCAGCGTGAAAACTTCATCATACAGATTGTTTCTGTATCTGTGTGTCACTCCCATTTTCCAGTTGCAGATGTCAGATTTATGTGTTTTGCCAGATTAACGTTAACTTTTTATGCCTCTTTGTTCTACCAATAATCCTCAAAATGCACTGAGGTTAGCCATCATTTTATTTTTGTTGGAGCATTTCAAGGTTTTCAGTTAAATTGTCTTAACAAATGTAAGTTTGAATTGACTTCATAAATTTCAAAGCTTGGTTGTTTGTTTCCACAGCACTTTCTTCTGTTTTGGAGTCAAATTCAATCCACTTTGGTTGATAGACTAATAAATAATGGTGATCTTGTTTCAGAATCAGTTGAAAGGGTTAATAGTCACACAAGTTTAAAAATCACACAGGCTGAAAAACAAAGGTCTTCTTATAAGAGTCTTCAACACTATTATTCCTACAAAACTCATCTTCTAACCTCCGTGGCCTGGGGCTTGGCTGCTCCCTCTGTGCCTGGATCCTGAACTTCCTAACCCATACACCACAATCAGTAAGGATAGGCAACGATACCTCCTCCATGATCATCTTCACTACCGGTGCCCCACAAGGCTGTGTCCTCAGCCTTACTATACTCCTGATGCTCCTATAACCACAGGGCCAAATCCACCTCCAACTCAATTTTCAAGTATGCTGATGACACCATCATAGTGAGTCAGATTTCAAACAATGACAAATGGTGTACAGGAAAGAAATAGAGAATCTGGAGAACTGGTGGGACAACAATAATCTCTCCCTCAGTGTCAACAAATGAAGGAGATAGTCATCAACTTCAGGATAGTTTAGTGTAGGACATGCCCCTGTCCACATCAACGGGGATGAAGTAGAAATGGTTGAGAGCTTGAACTTTTAGGTGGCTAGATCACCAACAAACTATCTTGGTCCCTACACATCAGAACTATTGTTAAGAAAGTCCACCACTACCTCGACTTTCTCAGAAGACTAAGGAAATTTGGCATGCCCACTACGACTCTCACCAACTTTTACAGATGCACCATAGAAAACATTCTTTCTGGTTATATCACAGCTTGGTGCGTCTCATGCTCTGTCCAATGCTGATAGAAACTACAAAGCATCATGAATTGAAACCCAGTCCTTCACTTAAACAAGCCTCCCAGCCATTCGCTCTGTCTATATTTCCCCGCCACTCTTTTATTTCTTGGTGTATAGCTCTCCAGATATCTAACGATATCTGCCTTGAAAATGTTCAGTAATTATTCTTCCATCATCCTCTGAATGAAAAATATTCCTCCTTGCCTCAGCCTTAAATGGCCTGCCCCATATACTGAGACTGGGCGGGATTTTCTGACCATTTCACCCAAAGACTGGAAAATCCCACCCCCGAAGCCAACTGACACTTGCATGGTTCGTGTTTTGCCCACTATGATGCAGAGATGCTTCAGTGTGATCAGGACAAGATGGCCAGAATTCTCTGATCTCGCTCGTGGCTAGAATTCTCCATTCCCATTGCTTTGAACGGAGACTTGGCTGAATGCCAAATTCTTCATTCTTGCTGGTAGCAGTAGTGAAATGTGAGCAGGTGGAGAATTTTAGCCACTGAGTGAGTGGACAAATGCATGGCAGATGCATGGAAAAATGATGGACAATACCCAAATCCAATATTCGCACCTCATTTCCCAATGTTCTCAATTTTCATTGACATGAGACAAGGGTGCACACAGTGAGCCTACACCTAGCTCGATCCATTGAGAAAGTAGATATCTCCTAGCAACCTACTTTCCACAATTTCCTGGAATTGCGCCTGCTTCTGAAGGACCCATGGTTCATGACCGTTCAGAGGAGTCGTGAACTATAATCTGGGTATGTGAACCTTTTGCAAGATAACTTCAAAAGATCTTACTCACATCTCCCATGCCAAATCATGACCCCACCCATTCACCCTCAATGGCCCCTCATTGTGCAGGTTGGCTGAGAGCCTGGACTTCCATTAAGATTTTACTTTGTTGAAACAGGTGTATCCAGAAAAGAGAACATTTATTTTATTATTCATTTGTGGGACATGGGCTAGTCAGCATTTATTACCCATCTGTAGTTGACCTTGAGAAGGTGGTGGTGAGCTGCCTTCTTGAATCACTGCAGTCCATGTTCTGTGGTTGACCCACAATGCCATTAGAGAGGGAATTCTGGGATTTTGACCCAGTGACTGTGTAAAAATGGTGATATATTTCCAAATCAGGATGGTGAATGTTTTGGAAGGGAACTTGCAGGTGGTGGTGTTCTCATGTATCTGCTGCCCTTGTCCCTATAGATGGAAATGGTCTTGGGTTTGGAAGGTACTGTCTAAGGAAGGTACTGTCTAAGGATATTTGGTAAATTGCTTGATCGTTTGATTAATACCTTTACAAGCTTTTGTTCTGTGATTTACTTTGTCACTGACTTGATATTTATTCACACAGGATAGAGAGGTGTCAAATGCTTAGAATTTCTATTATTCATTCTTTAAAGGTCGGCTGATTGACATTTTTATAGGATTGTTGCAGCAGCAATTTTTTTATAAAGAAATTAATAAATAGTTATTTTCACAAACATTGTCACTTTCCATCATTATTAAAGGATTAATTGGTTCTGTACAAAGTGTATATTGGAAGAAAGGGCATGGAAGAAAGAGTTGGCAAAGAACATATAAGAGGCCATTGGGACTGGGTGAAGGGGCTTGGGTTGGCATAACTGGCACGTAGGGAAACGGCGGGTGGGTATGAAGGATGAAGCCAGAGGGCCGAATATTTAACAAGTCCACTAGGCAAAGTCCTGAGATGGGCCTTTTAAATAGCTTGCCTCACCACTCAATAGCCACTCTGGCTGCCTCTGATTTGTGGTTGGAGGGAAGGGTGTAACTCCATCCTAGACCTGAACCTTTTCCCCTTCCCCACACCCCCCACCACCAGAGCAACATCCCCACCATTCGGTGTGCTACCCCATCCCAACCTCCTCTCTCTCTCTCACCTCGGCAGATGCAACAAGCCAGGAAATCTTCCAATTACTACTATCTGTTTGGCAGCAAAAATCCAGCTCTATATCTCCTGTTGTTTAGCCAATAGTTACCAAACTTACCAATAGCTTTGCCTTCAATTCCACAAATTCAACTTTAGCTAAGAACTAAATGTCTATATAAGCATAACCATTGACATTCCTCTACTCACAACTTCAGCCATCACTTCAAAAAATTTGATCAGTTTCATCAAGTCTGAAATACTCTGCAAATTCATACTAGATTTCTTGAAATCAACTGAACATTTTCAAGGTGTTCAGTCATCTTAGCTTTAATTATAAACTCCAATAATTTACTAACATTGGATGTTAGGCTAACCAGCCTATAATTCTCAAATCCCCTTCTCTCATTTGTTGAAGCAACTTATGGAATTTTCTAATCGAAAGAAATGATTCCCAGAACAAGTGAAATCTGGAAGATTTTAGTTAGTACATGTGCAATTTCCTTTAAGACAGAAACTTTTAGATTTGTCACAGTTTAGTGTCAACATTTTCTGCATTACTGAACTTGACTTACGTTATATTTGGTGAACCTCTGGTAAATATTAGCTTCTTTTATATATCTAATATGCTGATCTTTTCCTCAGATGTAAATACTGATGCAATATCACTATTCAGTGTATCTGTCAATTCCTAATGGTAAACACTTTTTGCGTCGATTTTGATATCCTTTGCAAATTCCATTTCACAACTGTTTTTACTTGAATAATAGAATCCCAACAGTGCAGAAGAGGCCCATTGAGTCTGTACTGATTCTCTGATGGAATATCTTACTCAGGCCTTCTCCCACATAATTTCCCATGGCTAATCCTCTAAGCTATACATCTTGGGAGTAATTTAGCAGAGCCAGTCAACCTAACCTACACCTACACAACCTAACCTACAGTTGCAACTGTACAAAACTCTAGTGCGGCCGCACTTGGAGTATTGTGTGCAGTTCTGGTCCCCGCATTATAAGAAAGATGTGGAGGCATTGGAGAGGTACAGAGGAGGTTTACCAGGATGTTGCCTGGTATGGAGGGCAGGTCTTATGAAGAGAGGCTGAGGATTTGAGGTTGTTTTCGATAGAAAGGAGGCGGCTAAGAGGAGACCTAATCGAAACATATAAGATGATTAGAGGTTTAGATAGGGTGGACAGTGATAGCCTTTTTCCTATGATGGAGAAAGCTAGCACGAGGGGACACAGCTTTAAATTAAGGGGTGATAGTTATAGGACGGATATCAGAGTAGGTTCTTTACCCAAAGGGTGGTTCGGGAGTGGAATGCCCTGCCTGCAGCAGTTGTAGATGCGCCAAGTTTGGTGGCGTTTAAGAGGTTAGTTGATAAGTATATGGAAGAGAAGGGAAATGGTTTAGTTTGGAGGGGCATTGCTTTTTATATTGGTCGGCGCAACATCGAAGGCCGAAGGGCCTGTTCTGTGCTGTGATGTTCTATGTACACATCTTTGGACTGTGGGAGGAAAACAGAGCACCCAGAGGAAACCCACACAAACACGGGTGTGGTACTGTGAGGCTGCAATGCTAACCACTGTGCCACGATGCCACTCTCAACGATCTGTTTTGTTATTCTTTACGTCTCACCCATTCAAAGGATCCATGTTTTTTGTTTTGCTTTTTTTTAGCTTTATTTTATATCTTTAATTCTTTCATTGTTCAGAGCTGGTTTTTTTAAACTTTTTTTTGGCCCTTGTCAATTGCAGTAAATATTGTCTCTTTAACACATTAAATTCTAATCTGAAAACTGTCTAAAATTTTCTAATCTAAAATTGTCATTTTATCCATTAAACAGCCCAGTTTAATTGTTGCCTCTTCTCCTTAGACAGTAAGAAATCTCACAACACCAGGTTAAAGTTCAACTGGTTTATTTGGTATCAAATGCCACTAGCTTTTGGAGTCCTGCTCCTTCATCACGTGAGTAGGAGATCTATTTACAAAAAAAGGTATATAAAGACACAAACTCAATTTACAAAATAATGATTGGAATGTGAGTCTTTACAGCTAATCAAGTTTTAAAGATACAGATAACATGTTAAATCAGACAATAAACATCTCTTTAACCTGTGCTTAATGCTCTCTCACTCACATTGTCTGTACCTTCAAAATTTGATTAGCTGTAAAGACTTGCATTACAAACATAATTCTGTAAATTAAGTTTATGTCTTTATATGCCCTGATTGTGAACAGATCTCCTTACCTGACGAAGGAGCAGCACTCCAAAAGCTAGTGGCAGTTGCCAGCAAATAAACCTGTTGGACTTTAACCTGGTTTGTGAGACTTCTTACTGTGTTTACTCCAGTCCAACGCTGGCATCTCCACATCATGTCTTCCCCTTGCAGACAGCCTGACCTACATTTAAAAACTTAGTGGCTGTTTTGTATTCCTCCCTCTCAAACATTACATTGAACTCAATTATATTATGATGACTATTAATAAACGTTCATGGACCATTTGTCTGATAATTAATTATGCCTCATTACTTATCATTAAATTTAATTTTGCATGGTCCTTGGTGGTTCTAGGACATTTTGCTGCAGAAAGTTATCCAAGGCAATCTCGAGAAATTCACTATTTTTGCCACAATCTGGTTTGCTTATCCTAATCTACATTGTTCTGGAAAGGGGAGAGATGATGGGATAATTCCCAGTTGCTTGACTTCTTGGCTGACTGAAGGCAGAAGTGTTTTGAAAGGAAAAGGGTTGAGCACTATAACTCTCAAAAACAGACAAATGACGGGTTTTCACAGAGTCATAGAGGTTTACAGCATGGAAACAGGCCCGTTGGTTCAACTTGTCCGTGCCGTACTTTTTTTTTAAAACCCCAAACCCAATCTCAATTGCCCGCATTTGGACCATATCTCTCTATACCTATGTCCCCAAGTAATTATCTAAATGCTTTTTAAAAGATAACATTGTACCCGCCTCTACTACTACCTTTGGCAGCTTGTTCCAGACTCACCGCCTTCTGTGTGAAAAAATTGCCCCTCTGGACACTTTTGTATCTTTCCCCTCTCACCTTAAACCTATGCCCTCTAGTTTTAGACTCCCCTACCTTTGGGAAAATATGCTGACTCTCTACCTTGTCTATGCCCCTCATTTTTTATAGACCTCTACAACGTCACCCTTCAGCCTCTTATGCTTCAGAGAAAAAAGTCTCAGTCTATTCAGCCTCTCTTTTATAACTCAATCCATCAAGTCCTAATAGCATCCTAGTAAATCTTTTCTGCACTCTTTCTAGTTTAATGATATTTTCTCTATAATAGGGTAGCCAGAATTGCACTCAATGTGGCCTTACCAATGTCTTGTACAACTTTAATAAGATGTCCCAACTCCTATATTCAATGTTCTGACCAATGAAACCAAGCATGCTGAATGCTTTCTTCACTGGTCTGTCCACCTGTGACCCCACTTTCAAGGAGCTATGAACACGTACCCCTAGATCTCTTTGTTCTGTAACTCTCCCCAATATCCTACCATTAACTGAGTAAGTCCTGCCCTGGTTCAATCTACCAATATGCATCATCTCATATTTGTCTAAATTAAACTCCATCTGCCATTCGTCAGCGCACTGGCTCAATTGATCAAGATCCCGCTGCAATTGGAGATAACTTTTCTCACTTTCCATAATGCCACCCATCTTGGTGTCATCTATAAACTTATTAACTATGTCCCCTATATTCTTATCCAAATCATTAATATAAATGATAACTAACAGTGGGCTCAGCATTGATCTCTGAGGCACATCACTGGTCACAGGCCTCCAGTTTGAAAAACAACTCTACAACCAATCTCTGGCTTCTATCAAGAAGTCAATTTTGTATCCATTTCGATACCTCAGCGTGGATTCCGTGAGATTTAACTTTATGCAACAACCTACCTTGTCAAAAGCTTTGCTAAAGTCCATGTAGACAACATCACCTGCACTGCCCTCATCCACCTTCTTGGTTACCGTTTCAAAAAACTCAATTAAATTTGTGAGATATGATTTTCCACTCACAAAGCCATGCTGCCTGTCCCTAATAAGCCTTTGCATCTCTAAATGCCTGTAGGTCCTGTCTCTCAAAAAAACCTTCCAAATATTTTACCAAGCACAGATGTGAGGCTCACTGGCCTATAGTTCCCAGGCTTTTCCTGCAGCCTTTTTTTAAACAAAGGCACATTTGCCACTCTCCAATCTTCAGACACCACACCCATGACAGTTGATGATTCAAATATCTAGGCTAGGGGATCCACAATTTCCTCCCTAGCCTTCCACAACGTCCTGGCATATATTTCATCAGGTCGTGGGGGTTTATCTATCTTCATGCGCTTTAAGACTTCCAGCACCTCCTTCTCTGTAATATGTACACTTCTCAAGACATCACTATTTATTTCCTCAAGTTCCCTAACATCCATGCTTTTCTCAACAATAAATACTGATGAGAAATATTCATTTTCGATCTCACCCATCTCTTATGGTCCATACATAGATGACTTTATTGATCCTTAAGAGGCCCTGCTCTCTCCCTTGTTACTCTTTTGCCCTTTGCATTCTCCTTTGCTTTATCTGCCAGAACAATCTCATGTCCCCTTTTTGCCCTCCTGATTTCTCTCTTAACACTACTCCTACACCCCCTATACTCTTCAAGAGATTCACTTGGTCCCAGCTGCTTAAGCATGTCATGTGCCTCTTTCTTCTTCTTGAGCAGGGCCTCAAGTTATACCAGCCTTGTCCTTCACTCTAAGAGGAATGTGTTCACCATGAATCCTGGTTAGCACACTTTTGAAAGCATGCCACGTACTATAATCCCTTTGCCTTCCCACAGACTCCCCCAATTAATTGTTGAAAGTCCCTGCCTGATACTATCAAAATGGGCCTTGCCCCAATTTAGAATTTTAACTTTTGGGCCAGGTCTTTTATTCTCCATAGCTATCTTAAAACTAATAGAATTATTGCCACTGGTCACAAATTGATCCCTCGCTAACATTCTGTCACCTACCCTTCCTTATTTCCCAAGAGGAAGTCAAGTTTTGCCCCCTCTCTTGCTCCCCATTCTGAATGAGAAATTCCTCCTGAATACACTCAACAAATTTCTCTCTATCCAACCCTCTAATATGCTAGCTATCCCAGTCAATGTTGGGAAAATTAAACTCTCTGACTATTACCACCCTGTTTTTCTTGGAGCTATATGTAATCTCCTTACATACTTGTTCCTTAATTCTCGCTGATTATTTGGGGGTCTATAGTACAACTGTATTAAACTGATTTGCCCCTTCTTATTTCTCAGCTCTACTCATATAGACTCAGTGGCTGAACCCTCAGATATATCCCCTCTCAGTTTGGTTGTGATGTTTTCCCTAATTAAAAATGCAACTCCCCCTCCTCTTTTACCTCCTGTTCTATCTTTTCTGTAGCAGCTGTACCCTGCCAGTCCTGTCTCTCCTTTAGCGACGTTTCACTAATTGCTATAATATCTTAGTCTCACGTACCCAGCAATGCTCTGAGTTCATCTGCCTTGCCCATCAGGCCTCTTGCAATGAAATAAATGATGTTTAATCTGGACTTCCCTTGCTCTCTGTTTTGCTTTTGCCTGACCTGTCTAGTACTAGGATTACTGACACTATCTTTACTAATTATTATGCTCTTTAATTTCAGTGCTGTCCTCAGATTTCTCTTCTGTCTCCCTACTGCTTTGATACCTCCCTGCCAAACTAATTTAAACCCTCCCAATTGGCTCTAGCAAATCTCCCTGCCAGGATATTAGTCCTGCTCCAATTCAAATGTAACTCATTCTTCTTGAACAGATCAGTCCTTTCCCAGAAAAGATCCCAATTATCTAAATATCTAAATCCCTGCACTCTGCACCAGCTCTCAAGCCAAGCATTCATCTGCCTAACTCTCCAATTTTACTCTCATTAGCTCGTGGACACCGATAGTAGTCCTGAAATTACCACCTTCAAGGTCCTTCTACCTAACTCTCTATATTCACATTTCAGGATCTCATCCCTTTTCCTACCTATGCCGTTGGTACCAATATGTACAACAAACTCTGTCTGCTTACGCTCCCCCTTAAGAATGTCCTGCAATCTCTTAGAGTCGTCCTTGACCCTGGCACCAAGAAGGCAACACCATCCTGGGGTCTCAACTAGCCTCTAACGAACGAGTCCCCTATTACTATTGCTCACTTGCTCTTTGCCCGATCTTGTCCCACAGCAGAACCAGCAGTGGTGTCACAGGCCTGGCTCCTGCTGGTATCTTCCCTGACAGGCTAGCCCCTCAACAGAAGCCAAAATGATATACCTGTTTGAAAGGGGAATAGACATAGAAGATTCCAGCACTACCTGCCTGCCTCTCCTGGTGGCCACCCATCTACCTTCTAAACCTATGGTGTGACAACCTCCCTGTAATGAATGTCTATCACATTCTCTGCCTCCTGTATGTTCTGCAATGCATCCACTTGCCACTCCAACTAAACAGTGTGGTTTGTGAGGAGCTGCAACTGGACACACTTTCTGCAGACAAAGTTGTCAGGGAAACGAAATTGCACCCTAATTGCCCACATCTGACAGGAGGAGCATGCCACTGCCCTCACTGCCATATTGCCCTTATACAGGCAAAAGGATAAAAGAATTGCAATTCACCTCTCCCTTGCTTGTGGTCCTCCTGCAGACCTTTTTTTTTGATTATAGGAGGAGGGAGGGAGAGAAACACTGAAGTAGTGTTTGGCGTTTAACTGTTCCTTCACAGCAGTTCCTCCAGAAACCAGCTTCTGACCACAGTGACTGCACTTATGCAAATGTGACCTGCAACCACCAATCACCTTAGTTGCTCTGCTGCCCTCACCTGGACACTTGCCTTTACTCGAAGTAGGAGGTCTGGTCCTCAAGGTAAGGTAGTTTTACACTTACAGTACCGTTTTGCTCTGCCCTCCGACTGCTTTCTGCAGACTAGGCCACGGATCCCCAAGGTAAGTTAGTTTTATACTCACACTGCCGCTCTGCTCCGCTTCTGACCGCTCCCTGCAGACTAGGCTGTATTACTAAAAATGTATTACTATATAGTGAAAAGTATTGTTTCTTGCACGTTATACAGACAAAGCATAAGAAGGAAAGTGCAGAATGTGGTGTTACAGTTGTAGCTAGGATGTAGAGAAAGATCAGTTTAATGATAGATCCATTCAAATGTCTGATAACAACAGGGAAGAAGGTGTTCTTGAGTCAGTTGGTGTGTGTCCAGATTGTCCTTTGGGATTTCAACATGGAGCCTACACTGCAGAATGATCAGGAATTGCTATATACTGCAGAATGCCAGATTGCTATGAACCCATTTTTCAATTTTGTGCTGCTAAAATTCAATTCTTGACTATATGGCTTGTCCCTTCTGTCACTACATTCTATCTAACATACAAAGTTTGGAACAGTTAAGAGCAGTTTAACGTCCAGGTTAGATATTTGTGTCCTCTTACTCATGTACAATCCTGTAATGGAAACTGACTTCAATCATATGGAAATATTCCAATTTTCGGCACAAAGTAGGAACCTTCAGAGATTATTTCATCAAAATGACTCTAATAAGAAAAAGGGAAAACTCATACTGGCCCAGAAAATCAATTTTTCAATGAGATTTTGAACTGCACCACCTGTGACATGTGGGTAATCTGGGACAATCCAACTATCCGTAAAGACTACATTTGCAGAAAATGTACAAATGAGGCTCTTAGCAGATCGCTTAGACTGATTGGAATGTTGAATAAATGCACTTCGGAGCAAGCATATGGCGGAGAGCGTCATAGACAGAAATTCCAGGGAGGTGACTGCACCAAAGGTTGAGAAAGATAGTTGGGTGACAGTCACAAACAGTAGGCGGTCAGTGCAGAAGTCCCCTGAGATTGTCCCACTTCCTCTCTCAAACAGATAGAACGTGTTAGATTTTGTTGGGGAGGACAGTGTATGAGAGGATGAAGACAGCAGTGGCCAGGACAATGGCACCACTGCTGGCTCTGCTATACAGCAGGGAGGTTCAAAGTGCAGCTCTGCAATGATAGTCAGTGATTCAATAGTGAGGGATGCAGTCAGGCACTTCTGTGACCTTGATCGAGACTCGAGGGTGGTCTGTTGCTTCCCTGGTGCCAGAGTCAAGTGTGCAAGGCATTCTGAAGTGGAAGGGCAAACAGCCATGGTGGAACTAACGACAAAGGCAGGAAGGAAAATGCAATACTGCAAAATTAATTCAGGGAGTTAGGAAAGTAGCTGAAACGCAGGACCTCGAGGGTTGTTTTCTTAGGAATATTCCTGTGCCACAAGACAGTGAGGCAAGAGATAGAAAGATAGTGCAGCTTAATACGACGTTTGAGAATTGGTGCAGGAGGGAGGGTTTCAGACCACTGAAACTCTTCCATGGCAAATGGGACCTGTACAAAAAGGATGGGTTGCATCTTAACTGGAAGGAAGCTAACATCCTGGCAGGGAGATTTGATCATGCAGTTTAGATGCATTTAAACTAATAAGACAGGGGGATGGGGATCCACAGCAATTGGTCAAGGAGGACAGAGATTGTGAAGAACTCAGTGAATGGGTCCAGTAAGGCTCAGAAAAATAAATTATAGGAACAGAATACAAAACATGGCAGGACAGTAGTTTGAGGTGTGTTTGCTTTAATGCAAGGAACGTAACAGGTAAGGTGAATGAACTTAAAGCTTAGGTACATGAAACTATGCTGTTGTGGCAATTACAGAGATTTGGATGAAAGAAGGACAGGACTGGCAGCTTAGCATTCAAGGATTTAGATGCTTTAGGTGAGACAAAGAGGGTGCAAAAAAGATAGGCGTGTTGCTTTACTGGTTAGGGAAATGTCACAGCTATACAGAGGGAAGACACCTTGCTGGGATCATGCAGTGAGGCCATGCAGGTAGTATTCAGGAAAAGGAGTGGTGCAATCATACTGTTGGTGTTATACTACAGCCAGCTTGAAGTGGAGGAATTGATATGTCAGCAGATTATGGGAAGATATAAAAACAATAAGATTATTGTGATGGGCGATTTTAACTTCCCCAACAGAGACTGGGATTCCTTTAGTGCCGGAGCCTTGGACAAGGCAGAATTTGTTCAGTGTGTCCAAGAGTGCCTCTTGGGGAAATATGTAGATAGTCCAACTCAAGAAGGGGTTATCTTAGACCTGGTTCTGAGAAACCAGCCCGGACAGGTGATTGATGTCTCAGTGGGAGACTATTTTGAGAACAGTGATCACAATTTTATAAGTTTCAAGATACTTGTAGAAACAGATAGAAGTAGTCCCAGAGTGAAAATACTAAGCTAAGGAGAGGCTAACTACGACAACATTAAGCAAGAGCTAGGGAATGTAGGCAGGGGGCAGCTGTTTGAGGGTAAATCCACATTTGATATGGGGCAGTCTTTTAAAAGTCAGTTGTTAACAATTCAGGACAAGTACGTCCCTGTAGAAATGAAGGATAAAGATGGCAAAGTTCAGGAACCCTGGATGACAAGAGAATTGTGAGCTTAGTGAAAAAGAAGACAGAGGCATACATAAATTTCAGGAAATTGAAAATGAATAAAGCTCTTGAGGGAATACAAAGATAGCAGGAAAGAGCTTAAACAGAGATTTAGGAGGCTAAAAGAGGCTATGAAATGTCCTTGGCAGGCAGAACTAAGGAAAATCCTCAGGCTTTTTATGCACATATAAGGAGGAAGTGGGTAGTTAAGGAAAGAGTAAATCAACTCAAGGACAGTGGAGAAAATTTGTATGTGGAGCCAGCTGGTGGGTGAGGTCCTTAACAAGTACTTTGCATGAGTATTCACAAAGGAGAAAGATGTGGTGGATGATGAGTGTAGAAAGGAGGATGTTGACATTTTCGACATGTTGAGATAAAAAGGGAGGTATTGAAGCTTTTGAAAAACATTAAGGTAGACAAGTCCCCAGGGCCAGATATGGTCTATCCCAAGGTACTGAGATGGATGAGGGAAGAAATTGCTGAGGCCTTGGCCAAAATCTTTGTATTCTCTTTAGCCACAGGTGAGTAACAAGATATTGGAGAGTAGATAACAGTGTTCCTCTGTTTTTGAAGCGTAGAAAGACGATTAGGGAAATTGCAAGCCTGAGAGCCTTACGTCAGTGATGGGGAAATTATTGGAGAAGATTCTTAGGGACAGGATGTACTCTCAACTAGCAGAGATAGGCCTATTAGGCAGCATGGTTTTGTGAAGCAGAGATCATGTCTCACAAACTTAATTGAGTTCTTTAAGGAAATCACAAAAAAAATTGACCAGGTCTGGGTAGTGAATGTTGTATACATGGACATTAGTAAAGCTTTTGATAAAGTTCCACACTGCAGACTGATACAGAATATGAAGTCATATGGAGTCCAACGTGGGTTGGTAAGTGCAAAACTGGCTTGGGTATAGAAAATAGAGAGTAGCAGTGCAAGTGTACTTTTTAACTGGAGGTTTGTGACCAGTGGAGTTCCATAAGGATTAGTGCTGGGATCTCTGTTGTTTGTAAAATATATAAATGATTTGCAGGAAAATGAAGGTGGTCTGATAAGTAAATTTGCAGATGATACAAAAATTGGGGAATAGTGGATAGTGAGGAGCATTGTCAGAGGATGCAGCAGGATATAAATCTGCTGGAGACCAGGGCCGAAAGATGGCAGGTGGAATTTAACCCAGATAAATGTGAGGTGATGTAATTTAGAAGGTGTACTCCAGAAGGAAAGTTTACATTAAATGTTAGAGCCCTTAGAAATATTAGCTTACAGAGGGATCTAGGCATCCAGATCCATAGTTCCCTGAAGGTGGCAACTCATGTGGACAATGTAGTCAAGAAGGCATAGGGCATGCTGGCCTTCATCCATTGGGGCACAGAGTATAAGAACTGGGAAATCATGTTGCAGCTCTATAAGACTTTGGTTAGGCCACATTTGGAGTATTGTGAAAATTCCGGTTGCCACATTGTCGGAAGGGTGTTAATGCACTAGGAAGCGTGCAAAGGAAATTTACCGAAATGTTGTTTGGTTTTGAGGATGTGGACTATGAAGATAGATTGAACAAACTTGGGTTGTTTTCACTGAAGCATCAGATGATGAGGGGGGACCTGATAGAGGTTTACAAGGTCATGACAGGCTTCGATTTTTTTTTCCCCCCAGGGTCAAAAAGTCAATTTTTTGGGGGCACGGGTTGAAAGTGAGAAAGGAAATTTTAAAAGAGACGTAAGGGGCAAGGTTTTCACACACAGAGTGTTAAATGCCTGGAATGCATTGTTGGAGGGGGTGATGAAAATAGATTTATAATAATATTTCAAGAGGTATCTGGATAGATATATGAATAGGCAGGGAATAGAGAAATATAGACCACATAGATACAAGAAAATGTTAGAGATTAAATTAGAGAAGCATCTGTATTGGCACAGACTTGGTAGGCTGAAGGGCCTGTTCCTGTGCTGTACTGTTCTTTGTAAGTGCTGTCCAACGTTATATTCATTAAAAATGCTTACTGTTACCTTGGCAGGCTGTAGCATGAGGCCCGTGTATCAAGAACTGGAGTCACATGGGTCTTGTACAACATAAAGGCAACTTTTGATTCAAAAAGGTTTCACATTGAAGTTGTGGATGACAGATGACATTGAGTGTGATAAATGCATTATAATTAATGCAATTCATGAAATATATAAAAGCTATCTTTCACTCAGCTGTTTATATATATGAAAGGTTCAGGCAATTTGCTGAAGCCACAGACAGGGACTTTGATGTGTTTTATTGGAAAGTAAATCAATCACTTGCCTCTCATGTGTTGTTGATGGAGTGGAAAAGCAGACAACTTTTAACATGCTCCAGAGCACAGATCTGATGTAGGTACTAATACACAGAACTAATAATCTTGGCTACCTACAAAATTTGTACAAAAAAATGATATTTTCACGTCAGGAAAGAGATTTTTTAAACTAGAAGAACAAAATAAATGTTGATTGTAAAGGTTGATACTGTCTATATTATGGTAAAATCAATTTTTGAGACCAAACTTTTAGGCCAGAAGTTATGGAGGTGGCTGTAACATGGATAATCTTTTTGAGAGCTTGATGTGGGCCAAAATGAAAGACAAAAATCGTTATTACATTGGAAGAAAGTAAAAAACTATTTATTATATCTAACATTTAATTATTTTATAACATTATGATCTGCAACACTTCATACTGAAATCCATGTAATCACTCTGATTCCCGAACAATTTATTTCAATTGCCTGCTTGTAGAATGTCATTGTACAGATCCTCCTCATCTTCATTATCATCATTATTGGTAGCAACTGAATACCAATTTCTTTGGTTCTATTTATTCAAGGGCTGGTGTATGTCCCAATCTAAGTAAAATAGAGGATATTAAGGCCTTGTGAACACTCCAAGATAAGAAAGATCTTCAAAGATACTGAAGTTTCTTTAATGTTTTGTCTTTATACATTCCCAATTTCGCTCAAAATTCTTCATCACTAAGAAAATTGCCTTTCAAAAGGACAGTTTCCTGTAACACAAAGATCACCAATATCTAATCCAACTATTGAACAGTCATTATCAAAAACATCAGCATTACAATTTTATAACCTTAGGGACACCCACCCAAGAAATAGATGCATCACAGAAAGAGCTGGGAACATACATACTACAAAAAAAAGGTCTATTGTGCTATCTTCAAAATCTTTGTCTGTAATGCCATTATACTACCCCAACATTAAGCAAGAAATATTAGCCTTAGTGTTTGGAATTATATGTTTTTGCAGCAATTAATTTTGGCAAAAGATTTGTGGTAGAGGCCAACCTCAAGCTACTGGAAATGATTTAATGTAAACCATTGACCTATGTGCTGCTAAGATATAATATCTCTTTAAGAAATTTTTAAGGTTATGACTGCAAAATTCAGTAGAAGTGAAAATAGAAGATATATCCTTAAAGTTGCAAACTGACATTACCAACATTGAACTTGAAGACATTGTCCAAATTGATCTGGTACATTTTGCGCAACCCAAATGTCAGCAGCTACAAGAAGAAATAATTAAAGATTCTACATTACAGAAACAGTGGAAAACCATCACTGAGAGGTGACCTAATTCATTTCACGATGATGAAGTTATGTGGCAACCAGGCAAGGTGATAAGGATTTGTTCAGACTCAACGTCCTATGAAAGATGCAAAACTGCAGTATAATCAAGGTCAAATCAGATCCATTCCAGCTCCTCAATACCAGGTAGTCTCATTGCATCTCGGACAAGATTCCAAAGGCAATCAGAAACAAAATCTGTGAATGACTATCTCACAAACCACTGTGAGAAACTAAACAAACCGCCGGATAAGGTTATCATTGCAAGAAAGGCTGAAAGCTCATAGCCTTTATGCTTAAGATCCTCACAGAGTTCCAGTTTGATGCAATTATGCAATGGTCACTAAACCGGAATGTACATTTTAAATGATTATACTTATTTGGAATGTATGCATCTTTGAAAAGAAAAGGCACTGTTGTAATATGCCTTTAAGGGGTTGAACATGTTGCAACCAGACCAAATTGCATGCTGGTAAAAATGGCTAACTCTGAGGAGTTGAGTGGCTTTAAGCAAATAAGGGCATAACAAGCTATACGTTCAACAGCAGATGATAACTTAATTAACTGAAGTAACCAGATCTTGCCTGATGAGATAAATACCTGGAGACAACCCGATTAACTGGAATAATGAGAGTGTTTGCTGAAATGCTGGGGTTTGGTGGCTTGCTAAATGCTGGAATATCGGCACCAAATCACACACCTCTTTGAGAAATAACGTATAAAGATACTGGTGAATGGAACACTGGTTCCAGCAACTCTGGAACCGTAATCACTCGAAGAAGAAAGAAGAATCCTACGCTTGAAGTCCCAAAAACCATGATTGGAGCCCAGAGACTGCAAGTAGTCAATCCTGTTAGTGCCTGGTCAGTGTGACTTGGATTTGGCTCACTGATCTTATTTGGGAAGATAAAGTATTGCTCACTTTGTGGAATCAATCGTAATACTTTGGAGCAGGAGATAGTCATATGCGGTTTGTTGCATAAAGTTTGATTTCGATTGAGCAAATTCAGAGTTTGTGAGTTTGTTTTCACCAATTAGATCAAGCAGCAGAACTTCAGTCAACAATGAGTCTATATACATCACTAAAGGAGAAATCTAATCTGTATTATTCATTCCAATTTTAGTTTTACTTTTGCTATCAGCAGCAGAGCAGACAACACAGTTCCTTTCACTCTAAGCTTAAAACTATGTGAGCTGCTCTCATGTGTCTCATCTTCATAAATGAACATGCAATGTATTAACCCAATCCCTGATAAGTGGTTGGTGTCTTGTATCTTATACAGCAAATAAGCTCATGGACTTATATCATTACAAAAACATAACAGAACAAATAATTCACAACTCACACAAACTGGCAACTATACTGACATGATTATTATTATGCCGCATTATTCCAATATATTGCATGGCACTCGCTGATAGTTACCCCTTTTTAGATTGAAAATTTGATGCATAACAAAGAGGACAGGGAAGAACTGGAGGATGATAAGCACACACACATGTTAAACAGCACACTGAAAACAGCACAGGCCATCATGGGAAGCACAACAATGAACATTATACAGATGATTTTTATTTTCCTGTTGTTAGAGAGATGATAGAATCATAGAGTCATAGAAATATACAGCACAGAAACAGGCCCTGTGGTTCAATTTCTCCATACCGACCAGGTTTCTTAGACTGAACTGGTCTCATTTGCCTGTGTTTTCTATCCATGCCCATGTCCAAATGTCTTTTAAATGTTGTAATTATACTCTAACACCTTCACTGGCAGCTCATGCTATATACACTTCATCCTCTGTGTGAAAAAGTTGTCCCTCGTGTTCCTTTTGAATTTTCCTTTCTCACCTTAAACCTATGCCCTCTAGTTCTGGACTCCCCATCCTGGGAAAATACCTTGGCTATTCATCTTATTTATGCCTCTGATGATGTTATAAACCTCTAATAGATAACTCCTCATCCTCCTATGCTCCGGGGAGAAAAGTCCTAGACTATTCAGCCTTCCTTATAATTCACACTTTCCAGTTCCGGTGGCGGTCAGAGAAAGACCAAAGGCAAGGAATATGGGATAGTTAATGAAAAAGGGGATGTAGTTGAGGTTCCTGTATTATTTATGAATAATTTGATTACACAGAGCCCAGACATAAAAGGAATTTGTATACCACACTCTCCCTTTCTCTTCCTGCTCCTCTACTTATGCTACACTTCTTTGTACTCCTCAGCTTTCTCCTTCTCCTCCTCTTCCTCTTTAGCTACTCACCCAGTATATGATGGCTGGGGTTGTTCCCTTGTAATAACCAGATTGTGCAATCCTGTAACTTACTACAAATCCTGACACGCTGAACTGAGTAACACTGTAAAAGCTTGAAGGCATAATGATGTCATCGATAGTGCCCCTTGTAACAATCAGAGAATCACAGAATACTACATTGCAGAAGATGCCCTTCGGCCCATCAAATCTGAACCGATGCATGAAAAGTCCTGGCCTGCTCATCTAATCCTATCTGCCAGCACTTGGCCCATAACATTGAATGTTATGCTCATTCAGGTACCTTTTAAAGAATGTGAGGCATCCCACCTCCACCATCTTCCCAAGCAGTGCATTCCAGACTGTCACCACCCTTTAAATAAAAAAGCTTTTCCTCAAATCTCCCTAAAGCTTTTAACTTGTGTCCCCTTGTAACTGACCCTTCAACTAAGGAGAGCAGCTGCTCCCTATCCACCCAATAATATGGCTCTCATGGCAGGCCTGCTGTGCACTTATCTGGACATGACTGAAATCATGAGCCATGTCATAAATGGACAATCCTTGATGCCTTTTTGTCAGCCTTTGATTGGCCATGATGAGTCAAATGCAGAAACCTCAGTGACCTCCCTTATACAGCAGTGCACTGTAAATTGTGAGATTGCTCTCAACTTCAGCAGTATACTGAAAGGAGCCAGACTTGTAAAAATGAAAACAAAAAGAGAAAGTGCTGGAAAATCTCAGCAGGTCTGGCAGCATCTGTAAGGAGAGAAAAGAGCTGACGTTTCGAGTCCAGATGACCCTCTGTGAAGATATTGTAAAAATGAAAAGTTACCTTGAAAAGCATTTGGCATTGTGTTTTGCCCTTTTTGATTTTGTGGTTATGGCTATGGCATTTGACAGATTTCAGTAATGACACCCTTTGGTGAAGCAAAGGCATCCCATGCATTGATCATCGCAGGAGTTGAGGTAAGAGAATTACTTTTGGAAAATACTCAGTAGATATGCTGAGATCGCTTCTCCCTCTCCTCCCTCTTCTAACAGCTTACATTTCTTTCCATTCTCCCAGTCACATTAATTTTCCAGAAGTACCATCTATGTCTGGGAACAACTTTTTCCATTAATACTTCCCTAGTCCTGCAATACTCCAGAAGAAAGAATGACCTTTAATTGACAGGACTCTCTGCTCTTCAAAAATACTCTGTAATCTATACAGCCACTAAAAAGGGCTTTGATTTAATAGCTCATTCAAAGAAGCAACTTCAATTGTGCAACAGTCCCTTCCTGATGCAAAGCAGTGACAGCCTCGATTCTGAACTCATGTTTGTGAGGGAATATGGAATTTCCTGTCTCAGTGGCAACAATGTCACTATGAAGCCAAAATTGACATTTCTACTGAGTCATATACATTGGAAAAGGAAATCGAGCTTCTTTCTATAGAAATTGCAGATTTGCAGGCATGTTATAAAATAACTCCATCCATATCAATACTTGGTGAAAAAGTGGTGAGATATATTCTTTGGAATCAAATGATAATTTCTCTTTTCCTATTTTGAGATGAGTACGTGTGTGTGACTGTAGACAAAGACAGTAGGAAACGCTGAGAGATAATTCCGCAGTGAGGCAATGAACTGCTTTATTCTATAAACATATCATGTGATACAATCACATCTTCCTCTCTATCGGTTAAAAGTGTTGATTGATGACTGCTTTGCCTCAAGAAATATAGCAAACCACACTCTGAAGTTAAAAATACTGAAGTTAAGAGTGTCAGAATAAAAAGGAAGATTGCTATCCCTCTGGATTCATAAACTGGGGTGATTTGGAAGCTAGCAGCTTGCTAATAGCAGTGTTGATAAATAATTCATTGACATGTTGACTCCTTATCCTTTTGATGATTGCAATGGTTTGAATTACCTTGGTGTAGGTTACTGCTTTTAATTGGTTTTGCTGCCATGAATTTAACATATGGGACACCACTTTTTGATCAGTGAGGCTTGTCAAATTTTCAAAATTTATTTCAGTGCGAGTACTGCGGAAGCAGACCAACTCCCTTCTTATCTCAACTCCATAAAAATGCCAGATTTTTTGAAGTAAAATTATTGTGTAAATACTTTGTTGGATACCTGTTGTAAAATTGCTGAATAATATACAGTTTAAAATGGCACCAGTGTATTTCTCACTGGGAAGAATGTAGAATTTCTGTGAGTCTTTGGTCGCCAGGCTCCTGAAGTCAGCAGTTACACTGGGCCCAGCATGTGATATGCCTCTTTGGCAAGCTGGCGCTCAAGGCATCCTAAGCTTCTGTCCTAACTTCTATAAACTTATGATTGGAGATTCGTTGTGTAAAGATCCATCTCCAGCCTAGCCTTTAAAAGATGTGCTACGCCAGCATTTGAACTAGCCTTTAAGTGCCTATTTCAGGGTGATTGGCTTTTCTTCTTGAAGTATCTCCACATTTCCCACGCCTGATTTGAAAATAAAGATTAGTTTTGAGTATAAAGGGAGAAAGAAGTATCTAGTGAATGTACCTGCAATCTATATAACGTGACAGAGAAGAAAATAGATAAGGGGCAGAATATAATTCCTCTGTGTCATCGTATAAATGACAGATAATGATCATCTCCAAGAAGAGAGAATCTAGTCATCTCTCTTGACAGTCAATAGCATTACTATCACTTAATCTCATGCGATCAACATCTGGGGGTTAACATTAATCAGAAAGTTAACTAGACTAGCTGTGTAAATATTGTGACTACAAGAGTAGCTCAAAGGCTGGAAATCCTGCAGTGAGCAATTTACACCTGATGTCCCAAAGCCAATGTACCATCTACAATGCACAAATTAGGATTGTGATGAAATATTCTCCTGACTGGATGAATACGGTGTCAATGACATCCAAGAAGCTTGACACCATCCAGGAAAAAGCAACTCATATAATCCACCTCATCCACCACCCATAACATTCTCATTGTTTATCATCATCACACAGTGGCAGCAGTGTGTACCATCTACAAGATGCACTGCAGCAACTTAGCAAGGTTTGTTAGACAGCGCCTTCCAACCTGTGACCTTTGTCACCTGGAGGGACAAAGCAGCCTTCATGGGAATACCACCACTTGTAAGTTCCCCACCAAGCTACTCACCATCCTGACTTGGAACTGTATTGCCATTCTTTCACCATTGCTCAGTCAAAGACTTGGAACTCTCTTCCTAAAAGTACGGTGATGCAACTACACCAAACGGACCACAGATGTTCAAGAAGATGGCTCATCACCAACTTCTCAATGGCAATTTGAAGTAAATATGGCTCACAACCCAAGAATGAATTTAAACAAATTTCCTCTTTATTCTCTCTGGTTTGATTATTTATTTCTTATAATAAATTGACCAAAACGGTAAGCAGCATTTTAACCAATGTCAAACTAACTTTTTGTATAGTTCTAACATTACTTCCTTGTTCTTACGATCTAGTCTTCAGCCAATAAAATAAGTATTCTGCATGTCTTCTGAGACCATTATCTATGTATCCTGCTATCTTCAGGGACCTCTGGATATGCAAATCAAAGTTGTTCCACATTTCAAAATCCTACCATTTATTATATTTTGTTTCCTTGTTTGTCCTCTCCAAGTACATTAACTTACACTTCTCTGAAGTGAATTCTTTTTGCTGCTTTCTGCTGACCCCAACTATTCCACCGATATCTTCCTGCACTCTCCAGCTTTCTTCATGAAGAGAGGCTGAGGGATTTGAGGTTGTTTTCGTTAGAAAGGAGGCGGCTAAGAGGGGACCTAATCGAAACATATAAGATGATTAGAGGTTTAGATAGGGTGGACAGTGATAGCCTTTTTCCTAGGATGGAGAAAGCTAGCACGAGGGGACACAGCTTTAAATTAAGGGGTGATAGTTATAGGACGGATATCAGAGGTAGGTTCTTTACCCAAAGGGTGGTTCGGGAGTGGAATGCCCTGCCTGCAGCAGTTGTAGATGCGCCAAGTTTGGTGGCGTTTAAGAGGTTAGTTGATAAGTATATGGAAGAGAAGGGAATGGTTTAGTTTGGAGGGGCATTGCTTTTTATATTGGTCGGCGCAACATCGAAGGCCGAAGGGCCTGTTCTGTGCTGTAGTGTTCTATGTTCTATGTTCTACACTACAGCCAATTTTTGTATTATTTGCAAGTTTCTTAATCATATCCCTACTTTTAAATCTAAGTTGTTGATGTATACCATGGACAGCAAGAAATGCAGTACTGAGTTCTGTGCAAACCTACAGGAAACAGCCTTCCACTCACATAAGTGCCCATTTGCCATTAGAATTTCATTCTACCACTGAATCAAGCTTGGATTTAACTTGCCATTTTCTCTTGGATTCTATGAGCTGTTAATTTTTTGACCAGTCTATCATGTCAATAGCCTTGCTAAAATCCAAGTAGACAGCATCAAACCCACTTTTCATTGATCCTACTTGTTTCCTATTCAAAAAATGTAATCAAGTTTGTCACACCACATTCCCTTAAAAGACTGTGCATGTCAATTTATCTTTGATTGATTTGTGCTTTCCTAAATGATGATTCACACTGTCTTCCAGAATTCCTTCTCATAATTCCTCCACCAATGAGATGAAACTGACTGGCCTGTCACCACTTAGGCTCAGTCTTTCTCCTTTTTGAGCAATAGCAGTCCTCCAACCCATTGTGGCCAGGGAGGTTTGAAAACTGATGGTGCGATATCCTGTTATCTTTTACCCTTGCTACCTATTACACCCTGGAAAACACTGTATCTTGCAAAGTGGCTTATTCATTTTCATGTAGGCTTAACTCCCTAATATTTCTTGCCTCACAGTGTTCATTCTATCAATTATTTCATACTCATTTTTCTTAACTGCAATGTCTGCTTTGTCATTCTCTTTTGTGAAAATAGATGTAAAGCATTCACTAAGAACCATTCCAAAATCTTCTGGCCACACATACAAATGACCTTTTTCTTCCCTAATAGAACCTAATCTGTCTTTACTTATCCTCTGGCTCTTTTTGTATATATAAATTATCTTTGTTTTTTCCTTGATTGAACTTGCCAATATTTCTTCATGCCTTCATTTTGCTTTTCTAATTTCCTTTTTAATTCCAACATCACATTTTAAATATTCTTCAAGACTTTTTGTGGAGCTGAGCTTTTGGCATTTGATAAAAGCTTTGTTTTTGTCTTTATCTACTCTCTGTGCTCTTTAAAATCCAAATGGAGGGCGATGGCCTGAATTTGGAAGTCCCTCCCCTTTTCATTGTGTCCAAATGCTTTTTCTGAATCCTCCTTAGCATCTCCTTAAATGCCTCTCAGTGCTCTGACCCTGATTCACCAGCAACTGTTTCCTGTCCACGTTTGCCAATCACATCTCAGCTTAGTAAAACCAGCCTTTCCTCAGTTTAAAGCTGTTACCCTTTGTTTGTCTTAACGTTTTTTCCATAACTATTTTAAATCTAATTGAATTATGATCACCAGCACTGAAATACTCTCCCACTGATATATCTTCCACCTGTCCAGCTTCATTTCCTGAAATTAAGTACAGAACTGGCTTCCTCTTATGTCATACAAAAAACAGAAAATGTTGGAAAAATTCGTAGGTCTGACAGCATCTAGGGAGACAGAAACAGAGTTAATAGCCAGAATTTTCTGATTGTTCACACCAGCGGGATTTTCCTATCTCATTGCAGTGAATGGAAATTTGGCTTGTTGCCAAATTCTCAGTCTTCGCTGCAGCGGGACCATGGTGCAAACGAGCAGTAAGATTGCACTCAATGGTTTTGAATCAGTATGATCCTTCCACTTGCTGGTTGAATGATGATTGCTGGTTGGAAGGTTCTCCTGAATCCATTTTATGAATTCCTCCTCCTCTGTACCTTTTACCCTGAATTTGTGTGGGTTAACATTAGGGTATTTGAAAACCATTATGATTACTGCCTTATCATTTCTGCACTTCTCCGCAATTTTCCTACATACATGCTCTTCTATCTTCTTCTGACTGTTTAGGGCTCTTTAGTATGCTCCCAGCAGTGTGATAGTCTCATTCCTATTTATCAGTTTATTCTATTTGGCCTCACTTTATGCTCATTAGAGCAAATCATCCCTCCTCACTGTGATTGTTGCCTAATCAATACTGTATACCTCCCCCATTCTTTTTAATCTTTTCTCTCCTGTCTGAACTGCTGGTAACCAAGAATGTTGAGCTGCTGTTCCTGTCTATCTTTAAACTATGTTCCAGTAATGGCTATGATATCAATTTCTCAAGCAGCTATCTGTTCCCTCAGCTCATCTGTCTTGGTTACTAGACTTTTTGCATTGAAGTTTATATCACTAATCTTGGGAACAACAACTTTATTGTCCATTTTGTTTCCTTGACTTTCCATACTCGCTTACTTAATTTGTGCCCTCTATTTTCAGATTTGTTTCTCTTTCTTTAGATTCCCATCCCCATACCCTCAAGCTGCTTAAACTCTTGCCAATAGCACTAACAAACATACCTGCAAATATTATGGTGCCAGCTGTGTTGAGGTGCAATTCATCCAGCTTCTGTAGGTCCCACCACCTCAAAAATTGGGAGCAATCTGAAGATTGCTACTTTGAAATCCTACTTCTTAATTTCCTTCCCTGTTCCCTAAAATCTGCCGACATGATCTCATTCCTCTTTCTGCCTGTGTCATCATTTTAATATGGACCATGACATCTGGCTGTTAACCCTCCTCCCTCAGAATGTTCTGTAGCTGCTCAGTGACACCAGGGAGGCCACGCGCCATTCCAGAATCATGACAGTGGCCGTAGAAATGATTATTTTTTTCTCTCTGAATGATTGAATCTCTTATCATTAATGCTTTCCTGACCTTCCTCCTCCCTCCCCCCACACCCCGTCCCATAAAGCTGAGTCACCCATGGAATTGGCTGTGCCTCTGAGAAGAACTATTGCCTTCAAGGGCATATTCTGGATAGAGACTGAAGAGTGAGATGCACTCATGGAATCCCTGCGTTATCTGCCTGGTCTATTTTGTCTGTTGGGTGATCACTCATTCCTTCACTTGACTGTGTACCCTTACTCTGACATGATCACCTCTAGAAATGTTGTTCTTGACCTTGCGAGTGCACTGCATTGACCTAGGACTTGATCTTCTTCAGCTGACGACACTTCACGTGCATGAGGTTGACCAGTAGGTGAAAAGTTTCAGAGATATCCCACATGTAGCAGGATGCACATTCTGTATGACTATGCTTCAATCTGTAATTAGAGTAACCACAATAAACTAAAGTCTAAAGGCATAACAAACTCACCAGCTACTTATCAATTAGTACCTTCAGCAATATCTTATACTTCACATTTGAGAGATCCATGACTGACTTGAATTTCACTCCTACATTTTTTTTTTCCAATGTTGATAACTCTGAATATTTAAATTAGGGAAGTGTTAGCTCCAATTTAGAGAAAGCGGATGAAGTATACAACACCAGCAATGGTGCTTTGAGACTATTAATGTGTAATTGCCACAAAAATTAGCTTGAGAACTGTTTCCACCCACAATGATTTTATAATGCGAGGTTAGAAATGTCCTGTTCACCGATTCGAGTGGAATGGGGCCCACATGAGGTCGCTGTTTACAGGCGGTCAGCGGAGGAGAAATAAATGCCTCGCTGATGTTTCACTTTCAGTGCAGTCTCCTCCTCCTCATTGCAGTCTAAAAGGAAGTTACAATGTTGTTCCATTGCCTTCTGCTCTTTCTGACTATAGCACACGCCGGGATGCACGTTTAACATGTTCCAGATCAGCCGAAAATAGCTGACTGGGAGGGCGACAGCAAAAAAGAACAGCCTGCAAAAATTTACTCCGAGAGGGGAGGGCGGAAGTTCCTTAGATCCTAACCCCCCCCCCACCTCCGATTGTTTGAACAAAAAGAAGGGGGCTTAGAGGTGTGAATAAATCAAATGTATTTTAGGGGATAAAGGTGAACGATGCTGTACAATCTCTCTTTTTTTAACTCTCAATTGATCCGCAGTAATTCAGACAACTGATGCTTATTTTACCGTAAAGCCGAGTCCAAAGTTATTTGCTCCTGTTTTTTTTAGCACATTGCTAAGTTTTGAAGGACAGACCGATTTGGACACATTCCAGTATAAGTGTGTTTGGCCCGATGATCGTATTTGCATTGCCCCGGGTTGGAGTGGATATTACAGAGGAGGATTTACACAAGATCTGGACGGGAGGATTGCCCAGCGTTTGTTCAGAAACTCGCGATTGACAGCTGCCAGCACGAATGAACTGTCTCGGGAACTGTCAAGAAACAACACGCCTCATTTTGGCTGCCGCTGCTTACTTTTTCAAAGACATTCTTAAAACGCATCCTCTTTGGCCAAAGATGCTGCCACCCCTTCGGCGCGATTTGCAGAACCCAAAAAAAACCGTGTGAGGAGACTCTTCCGCTGCCGTGCTATTGCTGACATTCTTGCAGAAGGAGTGGACACGTTGTGACAACCCACAATCTCTCAGTCACAGTCGCACACACAGTCATATACAGCTACACAGACTTTCACAGTCACACACACTCATAGATAAATACAGTTTCACAAAAAATCTGACACAGTCTCACAGTCTTTCACAGTTTCTTATAATTGTACCAGACTCCCTCTCCCACACATACACTAGCTCATTTTCTCTCTGTCTCTCACACAATCCATCTCACACAGTCTCCCCCTCCCACACACAATCTCCCTCTTAGACTATTTTACATATTTTCTCCTTACATTTCCAGTGTCTCTCTCTCAGCCTCTTTCCCTCTCATACTCAGTCACTCTCTCATATTTACTCTATCACACTATCCATTTTATCTTATAGAAATCCATTTTTCATACCCTCATCCTTCTCTTTCTCATCTTCTCTCTCATACCCTCTCTCGCCTCTTTCACACCCTCTCCCTCCTCTCTCAGACCCTATTCTCACACTGTTTCTCATACCCTCACCTATTCCTCTCACACCCCCCTCATTCTCACTGTCTCTCATCCTTTCTTCCTTGTTCCTCATACCCTCACTCCCCTCTCACACACTTTCTCAACACTTACCATCTGTCTCGTACCTTCTCACATCCTTACTGTCTCTCCCCTTCTCTCTCCCACTCAGTTGCTCTCTCTTTCTCTCATACACAGTCTCTCTCTCTTATATCCAATCTCTCTCTCATACCCAGTCTTTCTCTCCCTCATACTCTTTCTCCACCTCTCAAACCTCCTCTCTCCCGCATACTCAGCCCTCCTTCTCATACCCAGTCTCTCTCTCTCTTATACCTATTCTCTTTCTCATACCCAGTCCTTCTCTCATACCTGCCTCTCTCATACCCAATCTCCCTTTCTCATAACTACTCTCTCTCACATACCCAGTCCCCCTTCTCATACTCAATCCCTCTCTCTCATGCCCAATCTCTCTCAGACTCAGTCTTTCTCTCATACACTCCCTTCTCTCTCACACCTACCCTCATTCAATCCCCCTTCTCATACCCAGTCTCTCTCTCTCATACTTAGTTTCTTTTCCCCCTCTCTCATACCCACTCCCTCATATTCAGTCTCTCTCTCATACCTGGTCTCTCCCTCTCTCATAACCTCTCTCTGTCATACTCAGTCTCTCTCATACTTAGTCTCTCTCTCATTTCCACAGTCTCCGTTTCTTTTTTAATTTCCTTCTCACTGTCTATCTGCCACAACCTTTTCCTCTCACCGCCTGTTTCTTTCTCTTTCACACAGTGCCTCATACCCACAGTTTCCCCCTCTCTCCCAGACAGCGGTCGATCTCCACCCAAGTGAGGCGGGTGGGTGTGGCGCTCTGGCACAGATAAGGAGCTTTCTAACGCACTGAAAACTCTTCCAATTCGGGCCTTTCTATTCACTGGACAACGTTTACACCTTGCCTCCGGGATGAGCACTCAGATGGACGGCAGGCGGTCGGTGGCGGCGACTCCCCGGCAGTCCTATTTCTCGGATATCCGAACATTTCTCATCGCGGAGTGTTTGCTGATGCTGACACAGGGCATCAGTGGCGCTTATTTAGTAAGTAGCGACCGGCAACGTGTAGCAGCGCTGCTGAGGGTGTTTGCTTTAGGTAAACACATACACAAATCAACTGGAGCCAATATGTTCTGTCTGTGTTTGCTTTATAACTCCCACTGAGTTACTCTGGCAGAACGTGCAAACCCATAGTAGTTTCCGTTATAGACTGTTGATGTTACATTCAGAAAGAGAATGCATTCTGCATCAGAGCGGCTGCTGAGAAAAGTTTCAGGATATAAGGCAGACGGAGTTCCCCCTGTGTGATGTGTCAGTGGGTGGGTGGGCAGTAAACTAAGTGTAGAGAATGGGGAGTGAAAGATGCACTTTATTCTCTCAGATTTGAGCATGATTCTATCTGAATTAGTTTGTGCAACTCTCTCAGTTGAAAATTTAAGTTTTGCTGTCCCAGGAATGTTCCAAAAGTTTGGTCCTCCTGCGAGCCACTATCTTTCTGTTTGTTGGATCCAGTTAATTCAGCTGTTGGTCAGTTGAAGTGAGTTTGGAGTTATGGGTCTGCAATATCTGTACTCGACATTGTTTACTGAGGGTGCAAGGATATGATGATGCCGCTTGGTCTACTCGTCCATCATCCCTCTTGACTTCACAGTTATCTCCATGCAGCCAAGCTGCCCCTCTGACACTTCATCAAGCCCCAACTTGCTCCCAAATGAATACCAAGTCCATTTTGGCCTCTTGCCACTGGTTCCACCCACACTCTGTAGCTTCTTGCTCTAGCTGAATCAGACAGTGTGAAGCCTTGGCATCTTCAGCTGAACTTTAAATCCCACGTGCAATTTATCTTCAAGACAGCCTACTTTCATTTGCTGAATGTGTTCCCGTCCTTTTATCTCAGCTTTTTGACTATTGAATCCCTCAAACATGCTTTTGCCATCACTCGTCTTGATACTTTCCTTACTGCCCTTCTATTCTCCAGTTGCTAAAAACACCAACCGGTTGAAAATGAAGCTACTTGTTTCCCTTGCTGAACATTGCAGGCTCCCCTGTCTCCCATGTAATAACTTGAAACTTTATGTTCTTGGCTTTGCATCTGTTTATTGTTTTGATCCACCCTAGCTCTTATAACCTCCTCCACCCTGATCCCCCTGATCCTTTGGTCCTCTAACGCTGGACTGTTGCATACTCCCCTCCCCTCCCTAACTTTTTGTCTCACCATTAGTGACAGAGTATCCTCTAGAACTTGCTCCTTAAACTCTGATAGCTTCATATTTCTTTCTCAAACTCAATTTTTATGAACAAGCTTCTGGTCACTCCTGTGAGTCTCTCCCACTAAGGACTGATATTTATTTCCTTACAGTGAGTATTTCTTTATGGCCTCTTTCTGCGCTGCAGAGATTCTATAAACAGATTATCTGGTTAATGAAAAGTACTGTATAAATGCTTTATCTGTATTCTGTCTTGGTGGTACAAAGTGTTCATGTGTGACATTTGTTTTCCCTGTGGTGTGTTTCCTTCCCATGATTGAAATATTCATTGAATAATCAGTAATAACTATTGAGACTTACGCATGAAGAACTGGGCATGATACTCACAAAGTTTGAGGTTTTAGAGCACAGGATCAGTCAGCTCCTTGACAGAAGGAAAGGAGAAATAATTGAAGCAACAAAAAACTGCAAGGTTCCTGAATCAAGGAGGTGCAGTGAAGATCAGAGTTATGAATATACATCTGAACCTGACTTCTGATTTCAGTTTAAACCACAAACAAATTATTGTCTTTAAAATAAATACCAGCAACGGAAGGACAAACATTTCTTGTCAGGTGGCTGCCAGGACTTTTTAGTGGATGCCTGTTATAAGTATAATTGAAGGGTAGTGCAGATTTAGACTGGAGTTTGCACTGTTTATAAATGATGACTGATAAATTCTTACCACACTATGTGCTATTTATGGTATACCACTAGAATACAGAAATTGAAGAAGTCTTAAAAAATAAAGCATTTTTCATTTAGATAGATGTAGTGTTCTCACTCATGCTGTGCAGCAGGCAGGTAACTCCGTACAGAGCTGGTAAGAAAAGGTGCAGCCAACAGCTCGAACCTTAGATTCAAGGACAGCCTTGTGCTCTGCACTGATTTTCATTTGGGATTGGGGAAGTCAGTTTACCCATTAGATAACTGCGAGTGATGAAGCATTGTTCTCGGCAGCACTCAAGCTTCTCTGGTTTTTGTGTATAAAATCGACAAGTGGTTGTGATTCTCCATGGGCTATTCAGCTTATTCTCAACATATTTCACTTAGCAGGCAACTAAAGAGGAAACGTCATTGTATCATCCATTCACAGGATACAGACAACTTGACGTTGTTGGACTAATAGAGCAAAAATGGATGACATGTATTTAAAAATAATAAACCCGGAATTAGATTGGAGATTACAAACATTGCTTTTCCTCCAATAGTTTAACAGATTAAGTGGAACAGAACTTCCAACAAAAAGAAATGCTGAAATATTAACAGTTTTAAAAATGAGCAGAATAAATATCTTGTCAATGTGATGGGCAGCTGTTATAGAGGAATAAAGAACAAAGAACAAAGAACAAAACAGCATGGGATATGATCCGATATTGTCTAGGTGGAATAGGTGCTTGGTGAAGTAAGCCCACCTGCAGCAGCTTCTTAGCTTAGTGAGATTACCCACTGAATAGCTCAACAGTAAGCTAAAGTTTTAAATTTATTTATTACTGTCACAAGTAGATTTACCTTAACACTGCAGTGAAGTTACTGTGAAAATTCCCTAGCCAGTACACTTTGGCATCTGTTTGAGTACACTAAGTGAGAATTTAGCATGGCCAATGACCTAGCCAGCATGTGTTTTGGACTGTGGGAGGAAATCGGAGTCAAATAGTCAGGAGGCTATGATGGCTGTGGTTTCCAACTTTGTTTGGATATATTTCTGGAAGATTGATGATATGACCTTTAACCATATGACACTTGGCTTCATTTTAAATGTTATCACATTTACTATAAAAAGTTTGGGTCCACTTGAGTTGAGTATTTTTGGTCGCTGAGATTAAAAAAAAACTGATTATTGCTTACTGACAGAGGTAAACAGAATATTGGAAAATTGGGAAAGTAAACAAAAAAGATCAAACAATGACAGACATGAACAGATCCTCTGTCCTACACACAGTGATTCTTTGTGGATCACAATATCCTGAAAGAGGCAGAAAAGCCAATAAAAACAGAGGCTAATTAGGGAGGAAAAATATGGAAAATTGCTTTCTGGTCTCCAGAAGCAACTAAAACCAGCTCAAGATTTAAGTAACATTAAAGAACACTTCTGTTTTACTGCTCCAGGATGATTTCTGCTCCAATCAAAAGCTGGTCAGGATATTGCTTGAAAAAACTTAACAAATCAGCCAGCAGCCTTCCAAAGGCCTGCTGTTGTCTGAGAAATGAAACACTTCCTAACATCCAATCTACTTCGGTCTTTACCTAATATACGATTGTGACCTTAGTCTTCCCTAATCTATTTAGTTTTCTGAGTCCTTCATTCACTGTTCTCCACTGTTCCCAGGAGTCATGGTCTCTTTCTGATCCCCCCACTTTCAGAGTGAAATCAAAAATAGTTAATCCTTTACAGTCCCAGAAAATGCTCTAAACACTAGGTATTCAGGCAGCAACAGGTGAAGGGCTGTGCCTGAAACATTCCCATTTTTCTTTCTTTGAAGATGCTGTCTGACCTATTGAGTGTTTCCAGCATTTTTTGATTATGTTTGAAATTTCAGCTTCTGCAGTTATATTTAGTCAATAATTTTAGTTCAGTAAAAGAAAACCTGAAGTAAAAGTGTTGCTCATTTGAAGTAAAAATATCAACAGGATTTAGTCAGGCTGCACTCTTAAAACTCCAGGAGACTATTGAAAAACACATCAAACACATAAAATATTAGAATTTGTTTGCAGTACTCCCCACTCATAACAAAGGAGTGGATACATTGCTCAATTTTGCAATGCAGACTCCATACTTGATTCAATGCTGTATTTGTACACTTGCTTACAACACCAATCTTCAAACTCCAGTGGGATAAACATTTCCTGGGTACTTGATGGGTGAACTTTGACAAGGATTTTCCTTTTAATCCCAGCAGTCGTGTTGTCAGGAAAGTTTGGTTTCTCTTGGGGGCCTGACTGATGTGCACACTGCTCAAATCTTTTGCATCTCTGAAACCTGAGAAGGTAAGCAATGAATAAAAAAAAAGAGGTTTGGCCCACAGAAAGGATTCAAGCTGCTTTTGCTTTCCCTCTGAAGTTTAAGTTACAATCATTGAGTGACACAGCACAGAAGGAGGCTGTTTGGGCCATCATGACACTTCTGGCTCGTTGATGGAGCTGTCCATTCAGTTATATGATCTTGCTCATTCTCCATAACTCCGTAAATGGTTTGTCTTCATGTAGTTATTCAGTTCCTCTTTGAAAGTTAATATTGAACCTGATTTCACAGTCTTTTTGGGTAGTAAATTCTGGATGATTCCAGCACTCTGGATAACTATTTATTCCTCATGTCACTTCTTGTTTTTTTTGTCAATTACCATACACTTTGCCAGATCGTATGAAAATAGGTGTGATGGCAAATAATGAGATGAATAGCCTATGATTACAGGAGAAAAGAGAATGGCTGGTCAGATAGGCTGATCAGTGGCAAATGGAATTTAATCTGCATAAGTATGGAGGTGATGAGCAGGACAAACAAGACAGAGGAATACATGTTGAATGATGGGACCCTCTGAAGCACAGAGAATCAGAGAGGCCTTGCTGTGCATATAAAGCAATCCCTTAAGGTAGTAGAACAGGTGGATAAAGTGGATAAGAAGACATATGATATACTTGCCTTTATTAGCTGAAGCATTGAGTTTCAGAGAGGGAGATCATGCTGGAATTATATAAAACATTGGTTAGGCACAATTAAAGTATTGTGTGCTGTTCTGGAATCTGCAGTATAGGATGGATGTAATAGCATTGGAAATGATGCAGAGAAAATTTACCAGGATATTACCTGGGTGGGTTTTTGTTATGAAGAGAGATTGAGTAGACTGGGGTTGTTTTCCTTGGAGCAGAGGAGACTGAGGGAGGACATGATTGACATGTATGAAGTTATGAGAAGCACAGATAGACAGGAAGTAAATTTTCCTTTTAGTGGAGGGGTCAATGACCAGAGACATAGATTTAAGATAAGGGGCTGGAGGTTTTAAGGGGATGTCTGGAAAACATTTTCACCTAAAAGGTGGTCATAGAGTCATAGAGGTTTAAGCATGGAAACAGGCCTTTCGGCCCAACTTGTCCATGCCATCCTTTTATTAAACCCCTAAATTAATCTCAATTGCCTGCATTTGGCTCACATCCCTCTACATCCAACTTATTCATATAACTATCTAAATGTGTTTTAAAAGACAAAAGACTATCAGCTCTGGCATCTTGTTCCAGACATTCACCACCGTCTGAAAAAAATTGCCCCTCTGGACACTTTTGTATTGTTCCCCTCTCACCTTAAACCTATGCCCTCTAGTTTTAGACTCCCCTCTCTTTGGGAAAAGATATTGACTATCTAGCTGATCTTTGCTCCTTATTATTTTATAGACCTCTATAAAATCATTCCTCAGCCTTTTACGCTCCAGTGAAAGAAGTCCCAGTCTATCCAGTCTCTCCTCAGAACTCAAATCGCCAAGTCCCAGTAGCATCTAAGTCGATCTTTTCTCCACTCTCTCTAGCTTAATAATATTTTTTCTATACAGTGACCAGAACTCTGCACAGTATTCCAAGTATGGCCTTACTAATACCTTATACAACTTCAACAATCCGCCCCAATTCCTGTATTCAATATTCTGACCAATGAAACCAAGCTTGCTGAATGCCTTCTTCACTACTCTGTCCATCTGTGACTCCAATTTCAAGGAGCTATGAACATGTACCCCTAGATCTCTTTGTTCTGTAACTCTCCCCAACACCCTACTATTAACTAAGCAAGTTTTACCCTGGTTCAATCTACCAAAATGCGTCACCTTGCATTTATTAAAATTAAACTCCATCTGCCATTCGTCAGCCCACTAGTCCAGTTGATCAAGATTTCATTACAATCGGAGATAACTTTCTTCACTAGCCATTACTCCACCAATCTTGGTGTCATCTGCAAACTTACTGACCATGCCTCCTATATTTTCATTCAGATCATTAATATAAATGATACAAATAATACAAATAACCCAGTGGACTGATCACTGAGCACACCGCTGGTCACAGGCCTCCAGTGTGGAAAACAATCCTTTATAACCACATTCTGGCTTCTGTTAAGAAGCCAATTTTGTATCCATTTAGATACCTCACTCTGGATCCCGTGAGATTTAAACTCATACAACAACCTACCATGCAGTACCTTGTCAATGGCAAGGCTTTTCCTGCAGCTCTTTTTAAATAAAGGCACAACATTTCTACAATTTCCAGGCACTTCACCCCATGACTATTGATGATTCAAATATCTCTGCTAGGGAACTTGCAAATTCCTCCCTAATCTCCCACAATGTCCTGGGATACACTTCATCAGATTCCAAGTATTTATTTACCTTGATGCGCTTTAAGACTTCCAGCACCTCACCTCTGGTGGGAATCTGAAACTTGCTGTCTGACATAGTGATGGAAACAGAGACCTTCATACATTTATTTAGATGTATCACTTGAGATGCCAAGGCATACAAGGATATAGTTCAAGTGGTGGAAAATGGGAACAGAATAGTTAGGCGGTTTGTCTTTGGCGCCAACATGATGAGCCAAAGGGCCTTTTCTTAACATAGAACATAGAACAATACAGCACAAACAGGCTCTTCAGCCCACAAGTTGCGCCGATCACATCTTTTCTTGTGTTGTATACTTCAATAATCTGTGCACTCGGCTTTCAAACTCTCTGCCACTTCTCCTTACTTACTCTAACAAAACTGATCATGATTTTGAACACACACACACACACACACACACACACAGTGCTGTAAGGAGAACAACCAAGTTTCCATAGTCTCCCCATGTTGTCAAAGATCTTCATTTTCGGTACAATTCTAGTAAATCACCAGCACCTACTTCGATATTCTACCTGAAATGTAGGTCCAGGAATAGCCATTCTCCAGCTGGAGTCCAACCAGTTTTTTTTATAAATGTTGAGAATAATGCTAGCAATAATAGTCTTGCTTTTTTACTGTTTGTCTCTATTTATAAATCCAAAGATTTGCTTTTTTAATAGCCTTTCCAACTTGTCCTGCCATTTGTGTACATACAACATCAGATATGACTGTTTCTATGCCCTATTTTAAAATTCTACTAGTCGGTTTATATTGCCACTTCTCATTTGTCCTAACAAATGACAATTCTCTGCCTTAAATTTTGTCTAATTTCATCTGTCTATACCCTCTTGCTCGCATGGTTTAGCTCAGTTAGCTGGAAGGCTAGTTTATGATGTAAAGTAATCACCAATAGTGTGAGTTCAATTCCTGTGCTGGCTAACATCATTCACGAAGGACCTGTCTTCTCAACCTTGTCTGCTGCCTGAGACATGGTGATTCTCAGTTAAATCACTACCAATCCCCTTTTGAGGGGAAAGCAGCCTATGGACATCTGGGACTATGGTGACTTTACCTTGCTCGCCACTACTGTCCGTTTTATTTCTCTTACCTAGTTTCTTACTAATGCAGATGCTGTCCTTTTCAGCTTTGATTTAGTTAACATGTTTATTATGTGTTCATTTTTCAAACTCCTGTAATAGCTGTGGCCTCTTGTTGGATTGTTGGAAATAGCAGCTTTTATGAATGACTTAAGGCAATGTTTTAATGGAACTGTTTTCATGGAGTACCATCTCTGAGAAGTGATAGTTTCTGTTGATATCTGGATTTGTGAGAGAGAGAAGGAACTGTGGGTTGCTCGGACTTTCCCCTTTGGATATGGGGGAAGAGAGAGGGAGACAGTGACAGCACAGTATCTGCAGCATCCTGTTACTCACAGGTTTGCGACCAATAAATTCTTTATTGAGGCAATTATGCTTGGAAAACGAATCTTTCATTCTTGAAAGCGTTGATCCCCCTGCACGTTGTATATACACACACCCCACACCACAGAATATGATAGCAGAACAAGTATTCAGAGACAACAAATAGTCCAGCAGGTATTTCCAATTATTTTGTTCCCAAGGTGACCAGATATTTTCCTGCACAAGTTTGTCTTAGAATTAGGATTAGGTGCGTTGGATATGTAGGGGTGGAGCAAGATGGTAAATAGGAAAAGGAATGGATTCATTACTTTGAAATCTTTGCTGACTATGGTATGTGAAATCTTCAGAGTAACCCACCCACTAAAAGAGGAGAGACGACTGTGACTTGGCTTCCGTTTCTTTCACCCATTTGTGCATTTTAAGTTTTCCTCATCTCCCTGGAGCTTATGAATTTATCTTAGCAGAAATATTATTTTGCATTGCACATTTTGAAAAAAAGATAGTTCCACAAATATACAGCTGTACCAGTGCCCTGAAGATTACTGAACATTGCCCTAACATTCAAAAAAGAGTGAAGTGTAAAGTGAAAACATAAGTTAAAATTAATCAAACATCCCCAGTAGTGAAAATGCTTGAGTGCATGCTTTGGAGTGTTATTAATATTCATCCAAAGAGCACAGAGGATAAGATGAATGTCCATCTAAGAGTGGACATGCCCTTTATAGCTACTGAAATTATTTGAGAAGGCAAGTAAGCTTGTGGAAGATTGATTGATATCCAGTTGGATTTTACTTTAAAACATTTGATTAAACTCTACATGCAAGACTGTTAAAGAGAATTGATGCTTGTGAAATGAATAGGACATTGCAATAATTAGATTCCAATCTAGCTTGAACATAAGAAACAGAAGATGGTGGTAAATGGAAGTAGTTCAGTCTCACTCGCACTCTGGGTCACCTTCTATTCACACTTTCATAGATAATAGACATTTGATTATACTAAGATATTCAGACTGGACACCAGTGCACAAGAAACTGATAACATTCAAAAATATTTTGTCAATTAAGGAATGGAAATTGAAATTTAGTGTGAGAAAATGCTAACTGTAAAAGGAAAGTTGCTACATCTACAGGGATGTTCAGCAGTGAAGATGGGAGAGGAATAAGGTGTGGGCAGATATTTGCTTTTACCATCTGGTATTGGCCAAGCTAGTCAGAGACAAATATCAAATGTGATGTGATATGATATGATGTGGCTGAACCACACACCTTTTTCAGAGCTTTCATTAATTACGGATATGCAGTTCTTCCTGCCCAATTACCTCTTTTATATTTTGCTCAGGCAATGTTATTGTTTAGAAAATAAACATGGAGATCTACATGTGATTATTGAAGAGTTAAGCTTCTTTGGCATCAACAAATGAAGGTGATAAAATGACAAGAATCAAAAATGACAATGTGCTAAGATTTGACTCAGGCTAACATCTAGACTTGCAATAATGGAGAAAAACTTCAGTGAAATGTATGAAACTTAATTGTATCATTCATTTACTTTGAATTGGCAGAACCCCAGGTGCAGATAAGTCTGAGGTTCTTCTCTTTTCCCTCAGTATAATATGTATTTTTATTTTAAATAACATCAGTCCAGATCAAAAAGCACACCTGCTGGGATCAATACTGTTGAATTCTTTGATCTGTTTTTTAATAGTATATTTCAGCAATTCTTTGGTATTGCTTCAATCAGCTTCATATAAAATTCACAAAAATGAGCTTTATTGCACCATTGCTGTTGGTGTTACTGGAGCCTGGAGTTCTGAAACCGATGACCAATATTCTTCTGATCACTTCCAATGCGGCTCCTCCATGGGTAATTATCCTTGTAAAGGAGTAATTAAGGCCATGTTGTGCAGATCAGTAACTCAGTGCCTAATGCTAGTTCAGCACTTGACCTCATTTTGGATCTTATCAATCTTATTAACAACTTCTGCCAAACACTTAAAGCTGAACCTGAACACCACGTGGATACTATTCAAAGAGATTACCATGATTATGTCTGGAAAGGTGCTTTTTGGCTTTCTTCTGTCTCTGTAGTTAGTGAAAGTACTTGTGTACTCTGCTATTGAAGGCAGTAGGTACTAGGCTTCTCCTCAGTTGAATTTGAAGGCAGAAAGTCTACTATCACCAGTGGGAACCATAGTTGTAGGCTCTCTTGGGCTACTGTGTAATAGGATATTGAACACAAGAAGCCGAGAAGGCCCTATTCACCTAGGGTCTTCAGGAAGCGCTTAGTGTTATGTCAAACAGAAGCAGTATCTGAGGGAGTTATGATTCACCAAGGAGATCGTTACTAAACTGTACAACCTCCTCCATACTGATGTGCAACCATACAGCAGAACAAGGATGGCATTACTAGTGGCTACAAAGGCCCTCAGTTTCTATACCAATGAATTGTTTCAGACTGGAGTCATTGATGACGTGTCAGATTGGTGTAAGTTGCTGCATATGGAGAAATGAGGACTGTTGAATGATGATGACTGCTCACTATATACTTGATTCATTGCTGTCTTCTGTAAGCGTATGTACAGGAGGAGCTATATGTTGTCAGAGATCTCAGGAGACAAACTATTGGTATTTCAAAACAATCGCTTGGCTGCCTGGACTGTTCGGAGGAGGCCTACATTATACATTGGAGCACATATCCAAATTTGTGATAATCTGCTGTGTAACCTAGTTCTCATGAAGGCATTATAGACCAGAATTTAGCTAGTGATTTAAATACCAATGGTCCATTGATGTAATTATCCATGAAGTATTGATGGTTTATTGATCATCTTGATTGTGTATTGAATACAGCAAGTCAATTGCTTTTTCCAAGTATGGTAGAAGAAAATGAGGATACCAGAGCTGGAAAGAGATGTGATTTTTTCCACATTGCCAGTAGTCCTTTGAGCATCTCAGGACGTTTGTGCTTTTGTAAAATATGTGTATCTTCATTTGGGTTCTTGAAGATAAAAAGTTGTCAGACAGTTTCATTCTAGCAAATAAAGAGAATTTATTAAGTAATAAAACTACTTAACAATCGAATTGTAATTTGCAAGTCACACGTGGCTTTACTCACAGAAATGGTGTGGAAAAGGGACAATGCTAGCTCTGGTGTGATCTCACTTTTTTCTTCTGTTTCTGTCTATCTTTTCATTACAGTGTTAATGTTATCCTTACTTGTGACTAATGAATAAGTTTTACTCTTCTATCTTTCCTCTGAGAACCTGTACGCTTATGTACTGAATTCTTTCACATCTCTTTCCAGCTCTGGTATCCTCATTTTCTTCTACCATACTTGGAAAAAGCAATTGACTTGCTGTATTCAATACACAATCAAGATGATCAATAAACCATCAATACTCCATGGATAATTACATCAATGGACCATTGGTATTTAAATCACTAGCTAAATTCTGGTCTATAATTAATGAAGTCTACAGCATGCAGATGATTTAGAGTTTAAATTGGTCTTTGGTGACACCTTTGCTAACAGCTATAATCAAAAGTATTCAGACAGAATGACCATTCAACCATCTTCCTGTCTCTGAGCGTTAGACAGCTGCAGACAGAATTAATCTATTTCCATTGCTTTTCAATTCTACTGAGTTGTTCTAACATCCCACGCTTTGTCTCTATAAATATCCAGATTCATGTAATATAATAACCCCAATGTCTACCTTGATCAATGCAAAGAGTTATTCACACACTGGCAACTAACTCTTTGCTTAACAAAAGTCCATACATTTATAAAGCACAGTATCTAAAATTCATAGTACAAGGAATATATATAAAAACCCACATTTGTTATGAGAAGAAAATAAGGAGGCATTGGGGACCCCATTGCTCCATGAGAGATTAATCAGTCTCCAATACCCCTAAATTTAACATCATCTCTTTTCCACAATTCTCCATCTTTCCATCTCTCTAATACAGGCCATCATCAAATTCTCAGCCAAAATGCTGAGACAAAAAAACCCTCAAAAAATACCATAGCGCCTTTATTCAACGTTATTACTAATATTACAGATGCAACTGAACAACCCTGTGTGTTTCCTTAGTGTCTGTCTTGTAACAGTCTTTGCCTTTCATGTTGCTTTTAGCAGTGCTATCCCTGTGGTTGCAGCATGCCTGTTGGAAGGTGCAGGTGATGTTGTTTGGATCTGGATCTGGGAAAGTTATTGTAAATTAGGCACAGTGTTTGCTTTAAGATATTTGGACTAAAAGTCCATCACTAATACTGATACTGCAACAATATATGAATGGAAAGTGCACCCTCTGCAGTTGCAGTGTCACCGAATATAACCTAAATTTACAAAGTTTTTTTGGTTCTGAAGAAAACCTCAATTTTAAGCCTGTTTCTCTTTTCAAGGATGTTGTCAGACCTGCTGAGTTTTTCCAATTTTTAATTTAGATTTTCAGCATCTGCAGCATTTTGCTTTTATTACAAAGTTTGGTATTCCACTAAGTGCGTTATTTTTGTTTACAAGAGAATATAGGACAGTGTTAGCAAGAAAGAAGGCCACTGAAACAAACACTAGAGTTGCACTAAATAGACAAGTTTTATCTGTGGATGGTTGCAAACTAAAACTTGAAACATAATAATTTTGTCCTCTGTATCAGAACCGGGAACCACAGAGTTATTTCCGTTTCTTTTTAGTGAGGACTGGTGAATCACCTATTTATCTGATTGTCACTGCCTCCATTCCAGTGATGCATTAAGTGGTGGTAACTCACTGCTAACCATGTCATTTAGTATGTTGGATATCACACTTTGTGCTCTCTTATAAAGCATCCAGGGAGTTGAATTGTTATGAGGAACTATAAAAGCGAAACTTGAGTGGTTTGTCAATGTCTTCTTAACTGTGAGACATATGAACATCTGTATAATGATAGATTATTAGTTAGTCAATTAAAGGGAAAAGAAAGGAAACTGCAAAGTTCCTCTCTGACCTACGTATACCATTAAAACTAGTTCCTGGTTTGCTGATTTTTTTTTTGTAAGCACACAAGAAAGTAATATTATTTCTTTCCAGCTGGTTTTCATCTTTACATATTCATATATATAGCTGCATTCCTGACTAGGACATGCCTACAATGATTTTACCCCCTTGCTTGTTATGGAGAGGAGAGAGTGCATCTTATTATATGTATCAATGGTAGACAAATGAGTCTATTTACTGATTGATGGCTGAGCATGTCCAGTGACATCTAGCCAAACATTTTCATATGATGTTATTTAAATGGAAAGATCAATCGAATTCAGAACTGAAACTACACTTAACTTTGGTGATGACAAGTATAGAAGACAGGAAGAGCAAAAGTAAACAAATATCCTAGGCAAGTGTACAAGAGGTTATTATATCATTTTGATGGCACCTAATTGCATTTTGAAATTGTATTGACATTTATAACATGGGTGGAGTATGTCAGTGTAAACAAAAATTACATTTTCAGTCAAAATGTTATTGTAACAAAGTGACATTATAATGCAGATTGAGCATATTTTCTGAGTTAAAACCTTAAAATTCATTTTTCAATTCAGTTTCAGACCAGTGAAATATTAACAATAGTCACACAGTTGCAGGTAAGCAGCAACTACAGGAAATATGAGTTGGAAATGATACTATAACATTGTGGGCTGATTCTCTGAGCCACGCTTCCTGTAGTAAACTCCACACCCAGGGGGTGGGTTTGTAATATCTGCCCTAATAAGAAAGTGCTGGAAATCTGAAAGTAGAGCAGACATTGCTGATAGTACACAACCTGCCAGTCAAGAGCAGAAATTTTAAAAAAGCATAACTTTGAGGTGGAACATCTAGTATCTCACTTACATTAACTTACTTTCTGAATCTAATTGGCTTGCTGCATATTTCTGGCATTTTCTTATACTACGTCTGGAATTATGAGGGATCCTGTTATTGTTTTGTAATTTTGACATCAATCAAAATAATTAAAAGATATTTTGTGACATCATTTGCTTAGAAGTATTGGACGGGATTTTATGGCCTCGCTCATCCCGAAACTGTAAAATCGCATCCAAAATCAATGTCCGCCCCTTGTCTAATCCGATTCTGTGGCAGGCGGGGTGGTAAAATTCCCACTATTAAGTTTAAGTTTCTTTATTAGTGTCACAGGTAGGCTTTCATTAATAGTTCAGTGAAGTTACTGTGAAAGTCCCTGAGGCGCCTGTTCGGATGCAGTGACGGAGAATTTAGCATGGCCAATGCACCTAATCAGCATGTCATTCAGAATGTGGAAGAAAACCCAAGCACCCGGAGAAAACCCATGTAGAGAAAGGGAGATGTGCAGTCTCTACGTAGACAGTGACCCAAGCTGGGAATGAAACCTTGGTCCCCAGCGCTGTGAGGCAACAGTGCCTCCAATATACTGCCATATATTGAATAACCTATTGCAACACAGAAGCACAATGGGAGCGTTTGAATGCAAAATTTCTCACACATTTAAGTTGTGGGAAAATAAAAAGCAGTATTTCAAAATAAGGAAAATCTGCGATGGTATCAGACGTTGTTATGGTTTGGCAGATGACTGAAATCATTGAAGTTTTGTATTGTAAATGAGAGAGATTGGGATGTTAATAACTCAGTCAATATCTAGACAATTGCTGGAAAAGAGAGATGCTTTGGAAGCTTTCAGTCTTGCACTCACAGGTCAGATACAAGATTATCAAATTTCAAAGGGAAAAACAATTTATACTGCATGAGAAGAGGCTGCTAATTGTTTGGCAAATTGATTGGTCAAGCCATTGCCATGGAAAATGCACCAGAGGACTAATGTCCCCATGCTTTTATTTAATTCAAACAAAGCACAATGTCCAGGCATGTTCTTTTTACTTGCAGAGGACAAGTCCCTGCATATGAATGCACTTTGTAAGTGAACCACTTTGAGAGCCTGACTAATAATCTTAAATTGATTGTTAGCATAATTCTGGGCACACTTAGGATTATTCAGCAAATGCTGTCCGATTGTAGAATCACATCTAACATTAAACATTATGTTCTAAGTTTTGCAAGCACAGGTTGGTTGAGTATGATCAGTACTATGCCTATTGCAAACAGCATAAGGGGTGTACCAGTCAATATAATCTGCCAGTTATCAGCCATATGGCCCAAGTACTTTACATCACGCTGGCACTGAAATTCAAAAACCATATTACTTAGTTATGAAGTAGATAGAATGTTTTATTGGCTTGACAGTTACGTTCTGTTAGTGTACAATACACAGAGCAATGGTCTGATCAGGGTAGCCATTATGCTGCAGTATTGTTTTGCTGTGCCCTATTTTGGATCAGGTTTGCAGAGTGAGCAAATGGCTTTGACCCGGTGTTCCAGCTGCGAGCACGTGGAACTGAAGGAATTCCAGCATGTACATTGACCAATGAAGGGAGGCTTGTAGTGACAGGATAAGAGAATCTATTAGCAGATTTCTCAACTTACATGTCAAGGAAAGGGAATCCTTTAGACAGCTCCATTTCAGAGGTGAATTTTGAGCATAGGATAAAGTGTATTAAAGTGTTAAGAAAATTTTTACATGCAGCTGCAAATTCAAATGCAGCAAGCACATCACCTCTGTGTTGGACATCTGTGAGGGATAGAGGTTTGGGGTCATTCCATGAAAATGTATCTTTTGTGGAAACCAATGAAAATGTTGGTTAAAGCTGGGCCTAGATGCTACACAACATAATCAATTTGGCATACATAGTCATTAAAGCTCAACTCAACTGGGAGAGTTGTTAAGATCATAATTTCAATAAATACATCAGTAAGATTAGACCTGAACCATTTGCTCACTGTGTAAACATAATGCTGAAAGGGGGCATGTGAAAGTTATCCTGTGTCATACTGGCCATTCTGATCAGAAAATTGCTCACTGCGTTGTGTATTCTTACAAACGAGTCTAGAAACACTGCTTTTGGACCAGAAATTTGCCCAGTCTACCTCAAATTACCTTGGAAGAGTAAGGTATCTCAAAATATTTTGAGCAATAGGTGAAGTTGATGGTTACATGCTGCAAATATGCAGCGGCAACATGCGTGGTATTTTCCACTAACAATATTGCATTATCCATTTCATTTTTAGCAAAAATATTTTTTATATATATATATTTATTTGCAACATGTCTCAGTTTACAAGCATTCAAGCCTCAGCATAAATAATCATTAACTCAAGTGTTAGATTAGCTATAATTCTCCTTTCAGTTTATACTTCTTATAATGCTTTCTTCGTGTTTTCCGCAGGTCAGTATTCTAACAACTCTGGAGAGACGATTTGACCTACATAGCACTGAACTAGGAGTAATTGCAAGCAGCTTTGAGATTGGAAACCTCATGATAATTTTGTTGGTGAGCTACTTTGGTGGAAAAGGACATAGACCAAGATTGATAGGCTGCGGTGGAATCATAATGGCCATTGGTTCTTTATTTTGTGCACTGCCAGAGTTTCTAAGTCATCAATATCAATACAAGCAGGTCGATACTTCAGTACTGAAGGATACATGCATGGCAAACCTTTCATTGGAGGAACAACAGATAACAATGGAGAAAAATCTCAAGACATGTGCAGAAACAGAAACAACAAACATGATGTACGTGTTGGTTATTGTGGCTCAGGTTATCATTGGGGCTGGTGCAACCCCAATTCAACCACTCGGTGTCTCCTACATTGATGATCACGTGCGAAAGAGGGATTCATCACTTTATATTGGTAAGTACTTTATTTGTCATCTCCAAGATCATTGAAGTGTGTGTATTCTTAACAACTACTTTTGCACTTGCACATTTCTGACACATATTTCATATGTTAAGGCAGTGGCAAAGTTGAGGTGAGATCTGCTTTATGCAAGGATTTTTGTCAGAAACATAGTATAGCTGAGATGCCTACGTGTAGATTCAAGAGAGAATCTACAAGAGAGAATGAGATCCTGGTTCATTTTCAAAAGCCTTTGTATTGACTATAACTTTAATGAAAAACTGGTTTCATGATATTCAGTGCTATATTGTTATGGAGATTTTAACTTTGTACTTAAAAATGTGTGTTACTAATTTTTATTGTTTGGGTCAGGGAGACAGACAGTTAAAGGAACCAGATCGTTCCTGTGCTCTGTCAGAAACTTGACATGTCATTTAAGCAACAGGATTACGTTACCAAATAACTGGTAGTTTGAAAGAGGTGATGTAAGGACATTAGTGAAGGAGAATCTGGCCTCAATAGGACATAAGATAGAATCAATGTGGATAGAAATCAGGTAAAAGTCAGAATATTCTGGTGAGAGTACATTATAAGGCCTCTAATGATCATTATACTGTTGGACAAATCATCAAACAAGAAATTAGCTTGGAACAAAGGCAATATAATATTTGTAGGGAACAGCTGGCTGAAGTTTATTGGATAAATAGATTAGAAGATTTGGCAGTAAGTGAACAGTAGGAAACATTTAAAGAAACAATTTAAAATGCTCAACAAAAATACATATCATTGAAAGAAATCCACAAAAAGGCCCACATGTGGCTCATTCAGGAAGTTATGAATAAGGTGAAATTATAGGAAGAGATGTAATGTGTTGCAAATAAACAGGAACAAGTTTTATGATTGGGAGTGCTTTAGAAACCAGCATAGAACCACCAAAAAGTTGATAAAAAGGGAAAAAGTAGAATGAGAGTAAACTGGCCAGAATTATAAAATCAGATTGCAAGAGCTTTGAGAAATGTATAAAATTAAAGAGAGTAAATACTGGTATCTTGGAAACAGAGACAGGAGGAGTTAACATGGGAAATGAGGAATGGCAGAGACATCAAACAAATACTTTGCGCCTGTCTTCACAGTAGAAGACACAAATTTTATATCGAAAATAGAGAATAACTGAGTGGCTGAAAAGAGTGAGAAAGTTAAAGTAATTAAGATCAGCAGAGAAAAGATATTGGAGAAACTTAAGGGACTAAAATCTAACATTCTAACGGCCCCCATCTTAGTGTTGTGAAAGGGACACTTGCAGACATAGAGAATGTGGGGAAGAAAGGAATGAAAGAACAGGTGGGAAAGTGGAACTGAAGTCCAAACCAACCAGGATTGAGGAGCTTCATGCTCTATTCCTGCTCTATTTCTTGTGTTCTTATGTTCTAGAGCATGGAGAAAATTATACTGCATGTGCAGAAGAATGCAGTTTGGTTGCAATGACTGGTAGTAAGTAAAGGGAAGACACAGATGGCTTGAATTTGTAAACGAGGAAGTCAGTGAGATTCTCAATTCTAGATTGAGTAGAAGATGGATGGTGTATGGGAGGAAGTTCAGACGAGTGGCTAGGAGATTTCTGTAAAAAATTATAGGGAAATAATCAGTGAATGAGGGAACTTGAGGCTAATTGTAGACATTTAAGGAAGGAACATTCATTCCATGATTGTCTTGTGATATCAGGGCATTGCACTAATAAACAGAAGTTTGAGAGAATATTTCCTTTTCTCTTTTTGAATACAATGCTTTCCAGTGAAAGTCAGGTTTTCCCATGAAAAATAAGCGTGCTTTTTAAAAACGTTTTGTGCATCATCCAGAGGTGGCTACTACGGAAGTATTTTTTCAGTTGAAGACAGATGTGGTGCGGGACAATGTTTTTCTGCTCTCTACTTCTTCTTGTGTTTTAAAGGGAGAATGTTTATAGAGCATGTTATGAGAAGAAATGCGTGACATTCTGGTGTTTTCATAACTTAGGTCAGTGATTTTTTTCAAATTTCCTCAAGCTGCAGTCCACCAGAAATGATCAGAGCTTCTCGTAAAGTTTAAATGATTCATTTGGAAACATTCTGTCACTGTTAAGTGACAAATAATCACATTTCTCAGTTAAATAATCTTTCACTTAATTGTTACTGAATTTAACAGTTCACTGTTCAATGGCACTGCCATCACAAATGCCCCACCATCAACATCCTAAGGTTTACCATTGAGTAGAAGCTGAACTGGACTAGCCATATATATCTGTGGCTAAAGACAGAGGTCAGAGTCTGGGGATTCTGAACTGAGTATCTCACCTCCTGATTCCACAACTCCTGCCCACTATGCACAAGTCAGGAGTGTAATGGAAAACTTCTCACTTGCCTGGATGAGTGCAGTTTCAACAATACTCAAGAAGCTAGACACTGTCAAGGACAAAACAGCCCACTTATCTGGCACCGTATCCACACCTCAAATATTCACTGCTTCCACCGGCGATGCACAGTGGCAGTGATATATGCTGTTCATAAGATGCATTGCAGCAATTCACCAAGGACTCCTTCAACAGGGCTCTGGTCATAGAAGGATATTATAGAAAGGATATCATTAAACTAGAAAGAGTGCAGAAAAGATTTACTGGGATGCTACTGGGACTTAATGGTATGAGTTATAAAGAGAGGCTGGATAGACTGGGGCTTTTTCCTATGGAATATAGGAGGCTGTGGGATGATCCTATAGAGGTCTATAAAATAACGAGGGGCATAAATCAGTTAAATAGTTACTATCTTTTCCCAAAGGTAGAGGGGTCTAAAACTAGAGGGCATAGGTTTAAGGTGAGAGTGGAGAGATATAAAAGGGTCCAGAGGGGCAATTTTTTCACACAGGATGGTGAGTGTCTGGAACAAGCTGCCTGAGGTGGTAGTAGAGGTGGGTGCAATTTTGTCTCTTATAAAGCACTTGGTTACGTGGGTAAGTTGGGTATAGAGGGATATGGGCCAAATGTGGGCAATTGGGACCAGCTTAGGAGTTTAAAAAAAAAGGACAAGTCGGGCCGAAGGGCCTGTTTCCATGCTGTAAACCTTTATGACTCTAACAGTACCTTCAAAACCTGTGACCTCTACCACCTAGAAGGATAAAGGCAGCAGATACAGGAGAACACCATCACATGCAATTTCCCATCCAAGCCCCACACCATCCTGACGTGAAATTATATTGCCATTCCTTCAAATTTCTGGAACAATCTTCCTAATAGCAGTGTGGTGTACTTAAATCACATGGACTACAGCGTGTTAAGAAGACGACTCACTATCACCTTCTCAAAGGCAATTAAGGACAGGTGACAAATGCTGCCTTTGCCAGCAATGCCAACGTTCAGTGAAAGAATAAAACAAATTACATAAGTGGAGTGCTTATTTTCAGATCATTTAAAATAAGGTGAAATGCCAAGTTTGGAAAAATAACCCCAAATATTCAGGCAATGTAATCAACCTAATCACAGACCTGTGCCCTCTCACTGGATCATTAACCAAAGAGGGTCCTCTTTGTTAAACTGTTATGTTTGGGCATATTTTCGCTGTTGGTAAAGCTATATTTAGTGCCCAACTCTTGTTATTCCAGAAAGGCACTTTCCATGAATTGTTGTGGACCTTGTATTGCTATGGTGTTAGCTGGATAATTCTCAGTTTTGAATCCTGTAATAAAAATATAGCATTAACTGTCCAGGTCAAGATGGAGTGTGAAATGTAGAGTAACTTCAAAAAAGACTTGCATTTATAGCACCTTCCCTGACCAACAAGCAGACATCTCCATGTGCTTTATAGTCAGTAATTACTTCCTTTAAGTATGCATTGCTGTGATGTATGAAATACAACAGTTAAATTGCACACGGGCTGCCACCAATGGCAATGCAATAATGATGTGGAGATGCTGGCATTGGACTGGGGTAAACACAGCAAGAAGTCTCACAGCACCAGATTAGAGTCCACCAGGTTTACTTGTAGCAAATGCGGCTAGCTTTCGGAACTGGCTGTTTCTTGGTCAGGTGAGTGGGAGTTCTGATCACAAACAGAGCATATAAAGACACAAACCCAATTTACTCGACAATCACCAGGCAAGACTATTCTCTTCCTGTTGAGGAACGCTTCAGCGGTCATGGGCATTCAGCCTCTGATCTTTGGATAAGCGTTCTCCAAGGTGGCCTTGACACTACACAATAGCGCAGAGCTGCTGAGCAGAGACTGATAGCCAAGTTCCACAGACATGAGGATGGTCTGAACCAGGATCTTGGGTTCATGTCTCACTATCTGTAACCCCCGCAACTTACTTGGACTTGCAAAATCTCACTAACTTTCCTGTCTGGAAACAATGCACATCTTTTTAACCTGTGCTTAAAGCTCTCTTCATTCACAATGTCTGTACCTTTAAGACTTGATTAGCTATAAAGACTCACATTCTAATTGTTATTGTTTTTCATTGAGTTTGTGTCTTTATATACTGTTTGTGATTACAATTCCCACCCACCTAAAGAAGGAACAGCTAGTTCTGGAAGCTAGTGGTGTTTGCTACAAATAAACCTGTTGGACTTTAACCTGGTGTTGTGAGACTGTTTAATGTTATAATGAACAGATAATTTGTTTTATGTGAATCTGATTGAGAGATAAACATTAGTCAGGATACCCAGAATAACTCCTGCTCTTCTTTAAAGTAGTACAGCGTGACCTTTATCCTGGAGGGTAGCTAGGGCCTCAATTTAACAACTCTTCTGAATGGCAGCACCTCCGATAGTGCAGCACTCACTTGAATCCAGACGTTTCTTAGTCAGTGGTAAGCGTGCTATAAATTGGGTCACAACAAGCTTGAGTTGATGGCATTCTTGCTATGTTGCTGCTCCCTTTTAGCTGGCAGATAACATGGAGTTTAGAAGTATTGTCAAAGAAAGCTTGATGCTTTTCTGTAATGTCTCCTTTTCATTGAATGTGCTGCAGTAAGACATTTATGGTTGTAATAGATTAATAAGCAAATCGACTTCTTAATCATTAAAAAAGAATTGTATTTGTTTAGCATCTTTTGTCGTCATTGGTTATCCCAAAATGCTTTACAACCAATTGAGTACTTCTAAGTGTAGCCACTATTGTGAGGTTTTGTGGTGCAATGGTAGCAAGCGTCCTTAACCTCTGGATTAGATTATTCTAGGATTTTGTGTTCGCATGGTGTTTATCATGTAATGAAAAAGGTGGATTATCAGCTTGTAAAACCCTTCTAATATGCCTAAAGGTAGGTGGTAAGAATGGAAACATTTCCTGGTCAGTTACTGCAGAAGGTGGCAAACCACTGCAAAACTTTGCCAAGTCCAATCATGGACCAATCTGATGTAAATCCATGGTTGTCAGTGCCCCTTAGGACATAGTTCCAGGAGGGTTAATCACCCTCATAATGTAAGAAAACTTAATGATGTTGAATATTGTTGCAGCTTATTGAATGACTATTCCATCATTTCTCTTTTGATTTAACTCTTAATTCACAGCCTAGATCCTTTCTCAATGTTAATTGACCTTTAAGGCTTTATGATTAAATACAGAGTTCAACTTTTTAACTTTAGAATTCAAACACAGTGGAAAAATTAAATGTCAAAACAGTGAAGTCCAGATTTAATCTGTAGAGGCTGAAAGGTTGAATAGATTAGGACTTTATTCCCTAGAGTGTAGAAAAATGAGGCGAGATTTGATAGAGGTGTATAAAATTATGATGAATGTAGATAGTGAATGCAAGCAGGCTTTTTCCACTGGGCTAGGGGAGAAAAAAGCTAGAGAACATGGGTTAAGGGTGAAGGGTGGGGTGGGGTGGTGGTTCTTCACACAGAGTGGTGGGAGTGTGGAATGAGCTGCCAGATGAAGTGGTAGATAGCAGCTCACTTTTAACATTTAAGAGAAACTTGGACAGGTACATGGATGAAAAGGTGTGGAGGGATATGGTCCAGGTGCAGGTCAGTGGGACTAGGCAGAAAAATGGCTTGGCACAGCCAAGAAGGGCGAAAAGGTCTCTTTTTGTGCTGTAGTGTTCTATGGCAAAAATATTCCATTTTAAGATTTTTCAGATAGCTGTTCCATAATTCTCAATGAATGTCAAATAATCCTGCAAGCCTCCCAAATGAAGTTAGAAAAGACAATACCTGCAAACTCAGGAATGTAACTTTCTACTCAACTTTACCAAAGAAGAACTCAATGATTGTCAGAAAGTTAATGTTCTCTTTGTGAGTCTGAATTAGTTCTTCTAAGCCAAATTGGCTATTATGACCCCTGTATTTGAAATTGGGTGCATAGCTGTGTCATGTCTAATGGACCCTTATGGCTATTTGTTCCCCCCACTTTCCCCCAAAAAAATCAGGGTCCAGGTGGGAAGTGTGGAAGATAGCCTCCAAGTAGGAAGACTAATTGTCACTCTTAAATAATCATTTAAGGGACATTTAAGGACCTTGTTGCAGCACTGTTAGAATTCAGTATTAGGATTTGGTTAGAGCAAAACACTTTCTAGTTTGCCAGTGGCCTACCAGGGGGATCCACATTCTAAGGGTCTGGACCTTTGCCTTCCTAGGGCTTAAGTGTATAGAAGGCCAAGTGTTGCCACATCAGTGCCTGATTAGCTTGGCTACGCATTGGGCTTTCCAGAGAGGAACAACATGGAGTTTTCACCAATTCTTCAATCAGTGGATGAGATTCCCACCCTATTGATAAAATTCCACCCGTTAGCTCTGTTTCTCTCTCCAAAGATGTTGCCTGACCTGCTGAGTACCTCCTGCATTTTCTGTTTTTCTTTTAGATTTCCAGCATCCAGAGGGAAGGCACAGCCATCTACTGCTAATATTTTAAGAATGTTTCAACCCTTGCCCCAGATTTAAATCTGTCATCAAAGTTTTAACTTGAGCAGTTGATTAATGTTTACCTTAGTAAGTACTAATTTATGAATTGTTTGTTGAAGCATGCATTTAATGCTTCATTATCCACTGAATGCTGGACCCAGTTCAATGCAAGAACCATTCTCTGAAGAGCTTTTAAATTGAATTATTACTATAGAATAGAACAGTTTTTAACCATGGACAAAGAATGGATCATATAGTGCAGATCAGTGAATACTTCTGCGGATGCTGGAGATCTCGAAGAAAAACTGGAATTGCGGAAAAAACGAGGCAGAAGTAGTCTGAACGTTTTGAGTCATTGTGGACTCGTGGACACTTCCCATCACACTATTATCAGGATTCTCAATGTTTCCACACTTGTGATTTTACCTGGGTGCAACGTGATTTTTGTAATCCTGTGCTGCAAATTAAAATTCGCCTTGTTTTAAATAGCCTCACGTGCAAGTTCACTGACACTTCATAATCTTTCACGACTTTACAATTGTTTCAATCTCAGCCTGTATGTGAATCCTGTTTGGCAGATTCCGTAGCTGTATTCTTGTCTAGTGCGCTTTTCACACTCCCTATTATGAACTTGATGAATTTTTCACCTTTCTGTCCTTCTTTATGACCATCCGTTTAGAAAACAGCATTTCTAAATGAAATGTTAATCATTGACAAGAAGATGAGTCTAATGTAAATTAGAGCACATTGTAATTATGGTGTCACATGTTCTTAACCCACCCACATGGAAATTATAAAAATATCCATTCTGCTGAGTTAATAGCTTTACAAATTTGAATGATGCACCTTTTATCTCATTTTTCTGTGTCGCTTTGATGTGTCACTCTCCATTACTGTCCTTGAAAAGATACAATCAAGATGTACTTTCCACAAACTTCTGCATTATTCAGGAAGGTGGGGGTTACAATACATACAATTTCTTTTTTCATACTCCTTGTGAATTATGGTCTATCTCACAAGTAAAGAAAGCATATTTCAATCTTTAGTGCATCATCTGTGTACAGATGGATTGCTACTGGCATGAAGATTCAGATTGTGCAGGGCAGCAAAACATTACCATTTCATGAATAGTCTTGAGAGTTTGAGATGAATGGGATAATTCAATTGGCACAGACTTCCTGATCAAGGAATTGTTTCTGATATAATAATTTAAATGTTGACATAATGGTTCAGAGAGAAATCCATGTATCGGAAGATGAAGAAACCAATTGATTACAATAATTGTTTTACTTATTGTTTGAAATAGCAGCACAGAAAAAACCAAGAGCCTCAATTGCTCACAATTAAACAGTGATCAGGTGAATTCAGCAGGAGTGTTCATTGTCAAAGGTAATTATTCAGCACCCAGTCATAATTATACAGCTGACCTCAGGGCCTATAATAGATCGAGTGACACTCCAGGACTGAGTTATTAGAGTAGATACCCAAAGCAGCAACTCAATCAAGATTGGCTCAATTTCCACTCTAAAGTTAATAGTGTTTGAAAATAGCTACGTATAAGGCATAAGATGTGAGACATTTCAGATATGCAGTACACTTCAGACTTACTGTATTCAACTACATTTGCCAGCTGTACCTAGAAAGTGATGTACACATCTCTTGAGTACAGAGGCATGTTGAATATGTGGGTCAAAATTAATTTCAGAAACGTTAACTAATATCTAATGAAGGTAATGTTCTCTTTATTACACAAAGCAGCAAATAATTTAGACTGCATTTAAAATTAATTGCAGCTATTTAAAGTATCTTTGCTTTTTCAGTCTTGGATAGCAATGTCACGGCTCTTTCCAACTCTAATGATTTTAGGAGTACTCAGTAGTTCAATATGTTACACTGATATTTTATAATTTTCAGCAAAAAAATGTTGGAATTGATGTTTTTGAGCTGGACAATTATTTTTAAAGTTTTTGTTGTTATTTTATGCTTCAGGCTTAAAATGAAAACATGTATCTTCCCAAAAGCAAGGTTATATGTTTCAAACTTGGGGTTCACCTGCTTCAGTCAGTTGCTGAGGGTGAAGTCAGTCCACTTTCCATGAGGAGTCATATTGGACTTGCAGCCTTACTTTGCTTCTCTCTCCACAAGCGCTGCCAGGCCTGCCGAGTTTATTTTGGTGGCACTATCTTGCTTTTGTTCCACTTTTCACGCTTGCTGGCTCTCAACTTGCAGAAATACTGAAGCTGTTCGCATCTCCTTAAATCACACTAAACTGACTAAGCAGTTGAGGAGTACAGTGAAAGTAAGAAGGAACTTAAACATGGAATTAGGAGGGCTTAAAGGGGCCATTGAAATGTCTTTAGCAAACAGTATCAAGAGAGTTCCAAGGCTTTAATGTATATATTTGGAACAAGAGGGTACCAAGAGAAAGAGTAGGCCCACTCAAGGATAATGGAGGGAGATTATGTCACAGGAAGTGGGTGAGATCCTTAATGAGTACTTTGTATCATATTCACCAAGGAGAAAGATATGATGGACTTTGGGGTCAGGAATGGGTGTATAAATGCTCAAGGGGATGTCAATTTATCAAAGAAAGAAGAGTATCCTAAAGTAAGGTAGACAAGTTAAAAGGGATCTATCCCAGGTTACTGCAGGAGGCAAGGGGAGAAATAGCTAGGGTCTTAACAGATACCTTCACATCTGCTTTGACAACAAGTGAGGTTTCAGAGAACTGGAGAATAGTCTATGTTTTTCCCTTTCTTAAGAAAAGAAGCAGGGATAATCCAGAAATTAAGGCTAGTGAGCCTGACAACAGTGGTGAGGAAGATACTGAGGGAGACGACACATACATATGTGGAGGAAAATTGGCTAGTTAGTGACAGGCAGCATGGTTTTGTGTGGGGAAGGTCATGTTTCACCAGCTCACCAACTTGATTGAGTTTTTTGAAGAGGTGACAAAATAATTGAGGGAATGGCTGTGGATGTAATTTACATGGATTTTAGTATGGCAATTGACAAGTACAAAAACTAAAATCACATGGGATTTGGGGTGGGCTGGCTAGATGGATACAAAACTGTCTTGATTATAAAAGACAGAGTAGCAGTGGGTGTTTTTCAGAATGGAGATCTATAGCTAGTGGTTTTCTGCAGAGATCAGTGCTGGGACCTCTGATGTTTTTATAATTGATGTTTATAATTAATGATCTGAAGGAAAATGTGGGTGCTTCGACTAGTAAGTTTGTGGATGACATAAAGATTGGTGGAGTTGTTGACAGTGCTGGAAATTGTCAGAGGGTACTCAAGGTAAAGAAAGATTGGAGACTTGAACACAGAAATGGCAGATTGAATTTAATCTGGACAAATGTGAGGTGATACATTTTGGAGGATCGAATTTAGGTGTGAATTATACTGTAAATGGCAGAACCCTTAAGAACATTAACACATAGAAGAATTTGTGCACGCAAGTCCACAGTTGCCTAAAAATGTTAACATAAGATGACCAAGATGATTTAAGGCGGCATATAGCTTACTTGCCTTCATCAGCTGGAGCAATGAGTACAAGAGTTGGGAAATCATGTTGAGGCTTTATATAAAATCTTGGTTCGTCTGCATTTGTAGTGTTGCATGCAGTTCTGGTCACCACATTACCAGAAGGATGTGGAAGCTTTGGAGGAAGTGCAAAGAAAGTTCACCAGGATGTTGCCTGGTTTCGAGGGTGTTGGCTATGAAGGGAGGTTGAATAAACTCAGATTGTTTTAATTGGAAAGACGGAGGCTGCGGGCAGATCTGATAGAAGTCTACAAAATTATGAGAGACAGAGACAGGATGGATAGTCAGAGACTTTTTCCAAGGGTAGAATTACAAAGGAGCACAGGTTCACAGTGAGAGGGGGAAAGTTTAGTGGAGATGCGGGAGGGAAGTTTTTCACGTAGAGAATGGTGGGTGCCTGGAATGTCCTGATGGAGAAAGTGGTAGAAGCAGGTACTTTAGCAACATTTAAGAGGCATTTGGATCGGTACGTGAAATAGGGAGGTAATAGAAGGACATGGACCAAGTAAGGGCAGAAGACATTTTTTTAGTGTAGTTAGGGCATCATGATTGGCACAGGCTTGGAGAGCCAAAGAGCTTATTGCTGTGCTGTACTTTTCTTTGTTCTTTGTTAATCTAAGTCACAATGGCAAACATGTGAATCTGTGCACATTATTTCAAACTCTGTATTGGTCAATCCACATGCTTTACGGTTTTGGTTTTCACATATCCCGGAGGGATGACTTTTCTTTTAAGACTTAAGGTTTGTTTTTGTTTATTCATTTGTGGGACGTATGGGGTAGCCAGCATTTATTGCCCACTTCTAGTGTCCAAGGGCAGTTGAGAGTCAACCACATTGCTGTGGCTGTGTGGTGGCATGTAAGCAGACCAAGATGCCTGATTTCCTTCCGTAAACAACATTAGTGAAACAGATGAGTTTTTCTGACAATCGACATTGGTTTCATGGTTCTCTGTAGATTCTTAATTCCAGGTTTTTTTGAATTCATGTTCCACCATCTGCCATGGTGAATTCGAGCCCAGGTCCCCAAAGAACATTAGCTGAGTTTCTGGATTAATAATCTAGCGATAGTACCGCTTGGCCATTGCTTTATCTCTGAAATTACCATTGATGATCCAAGGTTAGCTCCTGTTCTGTTATGGCAGGTTGAGGGAGGGGGGTGGTGGTTAGCGGAGACATGTCAGTTAAAAGCTGTGATAATTAAATAATACAGATACAAAAATGCAGTGCGTCATTCAGAAGTATGTATCCAAAAAAGCTTTTGAAGCAATTACACACTTGCTTGACTAAAGAGCTTCAATCAGAATTGGTCATATAGCAACCCCTATTACTGGACAGGCCCTGTCTTCACATTTTCAACAAATCCAGAGCCACCCACATCTAGAGAAATGTTATGTAATCAAAGCTTGGCAGGCGCCCCTGATAGGAGACTGATTATCAAAGTTTATCAGTGGATAAGTTGGCTGGGTTTTCACAAGTAGTAGATGGAGATGGGGGACGGGGTGGGGTGGACATTTGACTTGCGTGAGGTTTATGGTGCAATCTGAATGTGCGTCCAAGGATGTCAGCAAGATGCCTTAGCCACATTTCACATCTGACCACATGATTAAAACAGGTGACCTGAGAATGACAGTCAGGTATTCCCACACAGCTCATTAGCCAGCCCTGTATTTGGGTCCTGGAGGAGTGAGGGCATGCATAACAGACAGGTCAAAGGGCCACAGATTAGCAGCTGTGCAATGTATTTGGCTGTTCTGAAATTAAATGAGTAAAACGTGGCCAGTTTTAGAACGGCGTCCAGTGCTGTCTATACCCAAAAGTTGCCAGCATTTAGTTTGATAAATTGTGCACTTCCATACAGGCGAGCTATTTTATTTTGGCTACATGCTTTTAGCCCATCATTGATATGCTGTACTTTATTTTCATAGATATATTGCCGGAAATCTGTGTGTTTGTACTTGAACATTCCATTAAAGCATTACAAATTAGAGCAGCAGTAGACCAGACGTTCAGCCCATCAAGCCTGTTTTGCTGTTCAATAAAACAATATCTGATTTGATTTTTGCCTTAACTCCACTTTCTTGCCTGTCTTCCACCCATGCCCATGCACCCTCTCCCCTGCCCCAAATAACCCCAGAATTATAGAATTCTTACAGTTCAGTAGAAGGCCATTTGGGCCATCGTGTCTGTTCCAGTTGCCCGAATGTGCAACTCTCCTGGTACAATAACAAAAACATAATATTACAGATGCTGGGAATTTGAAATACAAACAGAAAATGCTGGAAAAACTCGGCAGTTTTGGCAGCATCTGGAGTTAGAAACACTGAGAATGTTTTGCGGCTGTATGATCCTTCACCTCATACCATACCTTACCTTCTCCTCACAGCTTTGCACATTCTTCCATTTCAGATAACAATTAAATTTCCTTTTGAATGCCTCGATTGAAGCTACTTCGGCCGTGCTCTCAGGCTTTTGGCGATCAAAAATCTGTCTAATGCAGCCCTGAATATATCCATCACTCAGCTTTGATTGCTATCTGTGAAAGAGAATTTCAAAGACTAACAATCCTGTGAATGGAGAAATTTCTCCTTGTCTGTGTCTTAAATAGAACACCCCTTATTTTTAAACTGTGTCCCTTAGTTCTGGCTTCCCCATAAGAGGTAACTACATCTCAGTATTTACCTTCTCGAGTCCCCTCAGAATCTTATATTTCAAGAAGGTCACTTCTCATTCTTCCAGGCACTAATGGGTATAGTACAAACTTTTCCTTATAAGACAACTCCGTTATCCCAGAAATCAGCCTGGTGAACCTTCTCTGAACTGCTTCCAATGCAAGTATATCCATCCTTAAGGAGACTGAAACTGTAAACAGTACTCTAGTTGCTGTTGGACAATTGCCTGGTTTTCTTGGCTGATATATATATAGAAAACCGTACCTCCCCCATTTCTACTTACATTTTGTGAAGACATCTGGAATATTCCATGTGGTTTTTATTCCCGCATCTGTTGAAGGCAAGGGAGGAGTGAAAAAACATACATCTTTGATTATATTTAATAACATTTGCCTCTGGCCAGTGGAGTTAATCACAACCACTGAAGTGAATCATTTTGATATTTTAACTTGGCTGTAACTCTTCAGCTTACCTTTGGAGTGTTGATTCTACGTAGTGAATATGGTGGATGTGGCAATGAGTAATGTAGAAAATACAAACAATTTTCCTATGAACATTTTCCAAACTTGAATTACATCCCGAGAGAATATCCAAACCTGGTTACTTTCAGAAATTAGCTGAAATTTCAAATTGGTTGATTTTTAAAATGCTCCTGGCCTTTACTGTGGTTGAATTACTTTGAAGCCTTTCAAAAGCATCTCTCAAACTTTGAACCAGCCAGGGAAAATCCACCTCACAAACTCCAGTGGCTCATGGCCTGAATGTGAATTGCAAAAATTAAAGAAATAAGCATTATTTGTCCGTCAGCAAAATCACCTCGAGGGGATGGTCTTGAAATAGCAACCATGTACATGATCAGTAATTCAAAATAAGTGAGCACAAAGCCCTGACAAAAACAATAAACATTTAACATTAAAAGCAACCTACAATGACCAACTCTGTGACCATGCACATTTTAATGGTTGTAGGTAGCTGAGTGGTTAGCTCATTTTGATCATGCTGATTAAAGAGAGGCCAGTAAAAATAGCCATTCCTTTGTCTGTGTGTCCATTTATGAAGCTGTTTTTCCAATTTCACAACAGGTTGAACAGAAATTGAAAACACTTGGGGGAGAAAACATTACCAAAAAATGGCAGCATTGTTAAAAATACACAGGTTTTCTCTCCAGATCTTACCAAAAAGAATCAGAGGCATGATTCATGCAAAGGATTCAGGCCTCAATATGCTGGAAAAGCCAGGCTGCACAGAGATCAGAGCACTCCCAAGCATGACCTGAATAAATCCCTGCTCCCGAGCCAGGTATGGAGGGTTCAAAGGCTTCCTTCCCCGCCTCAATTGGAGTTGGCACTTCTCTACCGTATCCCACCCCCAACCGATCATTGTCCCCTTCTTTCCCAGCCTTCTAATTATTGGCCTCTACCTCCGCGCCCTCACAGTCTGAGCTGGCATTCACTCCTTCCCCAGCTCTTTCATCTACTGCCAGCCAATGCTCATGATGTGGTGCTAACCTGACAGTCCTAACCTGTGCCAAGGGCCAGAACCTTGGGGCATTGCCAGGGCACTGCCTGGCCTTGTCTCTCTCACCTAGGGGCTGTAATTACCTTTATGCCCCTGGGGAGACACTTGCAACAAATTCACGTTTAACTGAACCTGTTGTAAACTGCACCAACATGACATTATATGGCGCAGTGTCAATATTTTATTTTCAATAAAATATTGTCAATAATATTGTCAGTATTATTTTCTGTGGTTCTATAGATGAACAGAGGGATCTGGGAATACAGGTGCAGAGTTCTCTAAAAGTGACATGGTGGATAGGGTCGTAAAGAGTGCTTTTGATACACTGGCTTTTATAAATCAGAGTATCAAGTATAAAAGTTGGAGTGTTATGGTAAAGTTATATAAGGCATTGGTGAGGCCTAATTTAGAGTATTGTGTACAGTTTTGGTCCCAGGAAGGATGTAAATAAGGTTGAAAGAGTGCAGAAAAAGTGCGTAAGGATGTGGCTGGGACTTGAAAAGCTGAGTTACAGAGAGAGATTGAATAGGTTAGAATTTTATTCCCTGAAGCGTAGAAGAATGAGGGGACATTTGATGGAGATTTTGAAGGTTTTAGATAGAGTGAATGCAAGCATGCTTTTTCCACTGAGGCTAAGAGAGAAAAACACCAGAGGGCATGGGTTAAGGGTAAAAGAAGATAAGTTTAAAGGGAATATTGGGCGGAGGCTTCTTCACACAGAGTGGTGGGAGTGTGGAATGAGCTGCCGAATAAAATGGTAAATGTGCGGGCACTTTTAACATTTAAGAAAAACTTGGACAGGTACATGGATGAGAGGGGTGTGGAGGGATATGGTCCAAGTGCAGGTCAGTGGGACTAGGCAAATATGGTTTGGCACAGACAAGAAGGGCCAAAAAGCCTGTTTCTGAGCTGTAAATTTCTGTGGTCCTATATACAACAGGAAAGTCAATGATGGGATGGTGAGGGGATGGGTTAATTATATTAAAATCTATTTAAATCCATATAAACAGAATAACATTATTGATGAAGGGGAAAGGTCCAAAATCCATATAAACAGAATAACATTATTGATGAAGGGGAAAGGTCCAAAATCACTTCTATCAACGACAATTGCAACTTGTTCCTAGCTTTTTGACTCAGCTACAGTATGCATATTTGGAATTCCAGGCACTGTAGTTTCTTCTGGAAGAAGCAGAAAAGCAAGTGGTTCCTTTTCAAAGGAATTGAATTGGGGATTCTAGATTTCAACCATCTGATTTCATTCGGTAACAATATTTCACACGTGACTTCTTGCAATTGATTAGTAGTCACATTTATTCAAACTGTCCAAAACTAAAATGAGCCAAATCTAATTTCCTGACCCAAAGGCACCAGTGCGTTGAAGCCAATGAGAAATCTCTTCCTTGACTTTTATAAAAATCTATTTCATGGAGGTGCACACCTCCTTTACAAGATCATTAGATAATTATGGATGAGAGAGACCAGCTGGCTCATCTTACTTGATTCATCTGGGATGACCGTAAATTTACCGCACTGCTGCATACAATGAAATAATTCTAGAGTTTTATCTTTTACTCATCTGTTGGGACGTTTCTTTCAAGGATTGGTCACTCGATGCAAAGAATTTCATGGGATGAGGCCCAGATTTGTCTTTGATTAGTTTTAACTGCATTCTCATTGCCTACTCATTTATTTAATCAAGTTTCTGAATTGACCTTTTCTGTGCTGTTAATGATTTTAAATACCCTTGAAGAGCACAGCAGCATAACGGTCATGTTGCTGTACTAGTAATGCAATGATGTGGATTGGCTTGATGCATTGGCCTGGGCTGGGCACAGTAAGAAGTCTCACAACACCAAATTAAAGTGCAACAGATTTATTTGGTATCATGAGCTTTCAGAGCGCTGCTGCTTCATCGGGTGAGTGGAATGTTGGATATGCAGATGGGGCACACCTAGACAATGACTAAATTGCAAGATAATGGTTGGAACGCGAGTCTTCACAGGTACAGACAATGTGAGTGGAGAGTGGGATAATCAAAGGTTGAAGAGGCGTGAATTGTCTCAAGCCAGGACAGTTAGTAGAATTTTGCAAGCCCAGGCCAAATGATGGGGGTTACACGTAGTGTGGCATGAATCCAAGACCGCGTTTGAGGCCGTCCTATGCATGCGGAACTTGGCTGTCAGTTTCTGCCCGGCAATTCTGCATTGTTATGTGTCTTGAAGGCTGCAATTGCCTGGATTAAATGTTTGGAGACATAAACTTAAATCCCAGTTGGGAAACTGTTGGATTGTCATACAAAACAATCTGGTTTATGGCTGTCTAAAGGGGAAAAAGATCTTTGTCGACATTTGCTCGTGACTCCAGACCTGGAACAACACAACTGTGACTGCCTTCTGAGATGGCCAAGAAATCACTCCAGAAGATGCCTGTCCATCACTTCCTCAAAACAGAAAAGCACAGGGATGTATAAATATTTACCTTTTCTAATTTTGCCAGGGAGTGGCAAATAATTTATTGTTTGAGGATTCAATGCCCCAATTAAGAGGATGGATAATAAAGGCTGGCCTTGCGTGTGATGCCAACATGGATCAGTATAAAAATATTCAAAGTTACTTTTCGCAAAACTTCTGAGGTTATATGTGCTGGGAATCCTGACTGGACAGTTGTACACCATCTGCTGATAGATTATTTTTGGAATGAAATACTCTGACACTACTGCAAATAAAAAATAAACTGGCTCATTGCTGCATTATATTCCAAAAGCCGTTCATCAGCAGTAACTTTAAAATCAGGCCTATGCTCATGAATATTGCTGAGAATTTTTATGTGTACTTTTTAATACCATTTTCATTTCTTGAGGCATGCAGTGCTAATTATAATGTAATCTCATTTGAAATTATAAGCTGCTTATGCTGACAATGCAGTTCCATTTTATTTTATAACTTTAGTACCTTTTGGCTTCCATGTTTCAGACCAAGGTCCCCGTGTCCCAGAGAGGATGTTTTCACATGTTTAGCTATCTATGCAAATTAGTCCAGAAAATACATTCAAAGCACAATCTCATGCGATCCTCCATGTCTTCTATAGTTGGAAATACAACGTCACTCTTGCTTCCTTGAAGTTCGTGAATCAGGTAGAGGAAGAAAAATGTATCAGTGTCACGTATATTTTTACAATATTTATTAAGTGCTCAATTAATAAATAACTTGCCAGTCCTGAGCTAAATTGGCACAGTTTATGCTGCTCTTTTTGTCCCCACACAATTTATGGAAATGATATTATCTTTTCTATCTTTGAAGATTTGAAGTTATGACTGTGCTCATTTCTGTTTGTCTGGCAGCTCGTGGTGTGGAACCTCTAACTCGATTGGGTCCTTGATCCCTGCAAATGTCCAATTAAGAGCCTGATTGGAAGTTAATATGGTGGGTCTTCCCAGAAAGAGGCAGTCTGCTGGCTCTCCAGCTGGTGGGCAAAACCCCTATGGCTCTGTTAAATGCTATCCCCTCCCTTATCTACTGCAATTCTGTACTGTTTAACTGATCTAAACAATTGCAAAGACCCTTCTCTCAATTCATGTTTTACTTTTGATAAATCAATCTTAAAGGCAATGTGATTTGCATGTATGTTCAGCAGCCTTTGCTACGTAAGAAGATCTGTTAAGTTATCAAGAATCTTTCATTCTGTTGATTGGCTTGAGGAGATTATAATATTAATACAGCTTTAAAAAGATCTGAGCCAATTAACATGCTATTCAGTCTGACCAAATCACTCCTATGTCATCAGGTCATTGCAGTAGTTCACTCAGTTTACATATACCATAATGAACAATGTTTAAACTGTGTTCCTCTTGCCCTTATCCTGAGTTTGTTGAAGTTAACCTTTCATTCAACCCAAATTATACCATGAATTGAACTACAGGAAATGTATCCCAATAGAGAAAATTGGACCTTTGTTGTCAAATTAGAGTTAAATACAGTCAATTGTTATAATATTTGAAAAGTGCAGGGGATGGGTTCATGATCCATGCACACTGCTGCTGCTACTTGTAGCAACTGCTAGCAGGAGATCTGCTGTAATGGATCTCACTGCCTTGCACTGTCCTTGCACGTTCAATGTAGTTTGTCTGCAACTGCTTTGTAGCATCTGCAATTCACTATACCCAGATTCCCCCTTCTGCTGCTTCCTGCTTTGTCCTCTTGGCAATATCTTTAGTTTTTTGGCTTTGATTAAATGGCGGAAATGCACACTCAAGTGGAGAAAAATATTTTTCTTCACACCACATTTTCTTGTGGGAATGAGTATGTAATGTTTTATGTGCTTCTCTAGTAATATTCTCACTCAAAGACAATAGTTACGAGAATGGTGTTCTACTGCTACCTGCCACTCTGCTGCCTTGTTTAAGTGTTCGGTTTTAATGATAGTGAGCAGGATATTCAACGATTGGGCACTTCATATTTCTGTCGAACACAACTTATTTGATGCCTACGTATGTACACTAGTAAATGGAAATGGGAGCTTTGCTCAAGGGATTTTAATGTTAATTGTTGTTGGACAACTCTCAGGAAATTGATTTTCAAATCTTATTTGTTCCTGGTCTTTTTCCCATCAAAAAGACAAATATGAAAAGATTGGCTGCTCCCTCAATCCTTTTTCAAACAATCATAATGCAATTAAACATCACAACTCTCTGTATGCCTATAGGCATGGAACACTCTGACAGAGGTAAAAATGATTCATAGAATCAAAGAACTAGATCGTAGAATTGTTAATCATAAAATCCCTACAGTGCACATTTGGCCCATCAAGTCTGCACCAACTCTGACAGAGCAATTCATCCAGGCCTACTTCCTCCTGCCTTAACCCTGTAACCCCGCACATTTAACATGGCTAATTTACCTAACCTATACATCTTTCTTGGTGGGCCAAAGGGCTTGTTGCTATGCTATTTTTTTTTTATCTTGCATAGAACAATACAGTATAGCACAGGAACAGGTCTTTTGAACCATGATGTAGTGCCAAATGTAACACCAAATTAGATTAATTCCTTCTGCTGTCCCTTGGTCCATATCCCTCTATTCCTTGCATATTCATGTACTTATCTAAAAGCCTCTTAAAAGTCACTATTGTAGCTGCCTGCACCATCACCATGAAGGGGCAACTTATCATGGCCAGTCCACCTAACCTACACACTTTTGGACTGTTGGAAGAAACGGGAACACCCAGAGGAAACCCACGTGGATACTGGGAGAATGTGGAAACCCCCAGACAGTCACCCAAGGCCAAAACTGAACCTGGGTTCATGATGCTGTGAGGCAGTGGTGCTCACCATTATGCTACCATGCTGCCTGGGAGGAAAATCTGGGAAATCCTTTTTCTTTACTGCCGGAGGTGATTAAAATGAGTTTGGTAAGATCACATGTGACCACATGGTCTGGCTGTAAAATAAATTTGGATAATAAATTTTGAAAGACATTAGGGGTGTTTACTGAATGAGTTTATGTACTGTAGCATTATAACAGCATTAACACAGCAAAAGTAGCTAACTTACTTGTCTTGTTTCTTTTTATCTATGCGGGTGTGAAAGTCTATTTTAGGAACTTGCTTTTCTATATGATAATTTCTTCAACTAAACTAGAAGTTGGCCAGTTGAAAACAGGCTCCAGATATCTGGTGTGGCAACGTATAATGATGTGGATAAACGACAGGTAGGAAAAGGAGAGCAGAAGAAAACATAGACTTTGGTGCAAACAACTGTTCTCAACCATTGTAAGATTCACTTCCCATTCATTTGCTCAGAATGAAAATGTCAAGGGAAAACAAAATTTTGATCATTCCTAAAACAACATTCTAACTCAACTGTGGTGATTGATAATATTTCTGTGTTGGAATGGCTTTCCTACGTGACCTAATGAATGCCATGAAATCTATGTAAGCTATGAAACATGTGACGTTCAGTTTGAATACCCACCTTTTGCCATTTTCTAGTCTTTTATGCCAATGTAACGTGCAAGGTTTGTATCATCATTAGATCAGTGATTTTAATCTGGATATTAGATTAATTTTCAATTAAAAAATAAATCTGTTTTTTGGCAACCAATTTCAGACATGTTAAGCGATAGTTCTCAAATCGTATTATCTATGGATGATTTAGGCAGGGCAAGAGACCCAAGGACAGCTGACTGCTCTGATTTGATTTTCTTTAATTTGTTAACACAAAAAAAACTCATCAGAATTAATGGGAAGAATAGGACTCCTTTTGATGAGGCACCAGTGAGATGATATTTGGCTCAAAGCTAGAAAGTTTCAGTCTCATGTCGGACTCCATTTTTTAGCTGTCCAAATCTTGCAGTTATATATTGTAATATAACGTTAATCTTGCTTATAAAAATCACATTGTCGTTGCCTGCACATGTGATAACCTGTGCCATACACATGGGGGTTGGTCCAATTCTGTGACGTCATACGATTGGTGGGGATGAGGGTCTGGCCTTGAATAAAGTGACTTGTAGTTTGGAGCGGCCTGTGATTAATCTGAAGGCGGAGTCCATGGCATAGATTTAAGACAGTAAGAAGTCTGACAACACCAGTTTTAAATCTAACTGATTTATTTGATAGTAAACTCGCAAGCTTTCAACTCTGTGGCCTTCGTCAGGCGAATGAGGTGTTCTGGTCTCCAAGTTATTTGACTTTTTGCATAAATTAATCATTTCTTGAAAGGCCTGCCAAAAATATTAGCTCAAGCTAATTGTTATCTTGGAATTAATGATGCTGACAGATGGATCTGTTTGAAAGGAAAAGATTGTGGATTTAAGTCTATTAGTTATAGGATATGTTTTGTAATCATTCTCTGAAGTAGTGATTCATTGGACTGCCCATTAAAGCCTATCTTTCTGACAGGTTGTGATGAGACAGAGAGAGATAATGGTGGGGAGATGGAAAGATCTTTTATGTTTCTTTGTTAGACCATAAGAAATGGAACGGAAATAAGCCATTCAGCTCTTCCAGCCTGCTCTGCCATTTAATAAGATAATGGCTGATCTAACACTCACTCAGTCCACATTCCTGCTTTATCTCTGTGACCCTTAGGTTTTTAATGAATAGAGGAACTATCAAACTCAGACCTGGAAATTTTCAAGGACGCAGCCTTCCTGGGTTTAAGAATTTCAAACACTCACCATCCTTTGAGAGAAGGAATTATTCCTCAGGTCTTAACTCCTAGAAAATTGACCATAGGATCTCGGTCCTTGCCCTCTTTATGCTTTTGGCACCATGTGTACCAGAAATGCTGGCTCACTCCCTTCCTCCTGCAGAGTATTCTGCACCTTCTGCCCTTTATGTTGGCAGCAGGGAGGATCACACTATGCTGGATTCACTATAATGATTTTAGATATCTCTGTTTCCCCATTGACAGTGGAATTTCCTCCAATAATTGCATTTTTATTTCTCTGTTCCTTCCTGTTCAAGAAGACTCTTACTTTTGGATATCAGAATATGAGCTGCACTCCTTCATGTGGTCACCCCCAACAGTCTTCAATACTGGGTACCTGTTTGAATGTGGCACGTGCCACAATGGCTGCCATACCTCCTGTCTCTTCACAACCACTGATCTACTTTCCTGAACACTTATTGCTTGCCTAATGTCTCCTCTTGGAACATATATCCAGGAAACACTAATCCTTCCTGATGGCCTGCAGTGATTCCAATATCCCTTCTAATTTGGAAATCCTAACCCGAGCTGATGCAGTGTAGACATTTCATGCACACATGGATGAAGTCCACGAAGATCCCACATGGCACAGGAATTGTAAACCACATGCCTTGGCTGCCCATCTGTAATCTAAAATAAAAATCTACTTCCTCATTTAGAATTTAATTTGTTTAAACTAATAATGTGATTTCTTAATTAACTTACTATTATATTAAGTCTGATTGAAATTTATAATTTTTTATTCATGTGTAGGACATGGGCATCACTGGGTCCAGCATTTATTGCCCATCTCTAATTATCTTTGTCCAGAGGTCAGTTAAGAATCAGCCACATTGCTGTTGCTCTGGAGTCACATGTAGGCCAGCCCAGGTAAGGATGGCAGATTTCTTTCCCTAAAGGACATTCATGAACCAAATGGGTTTTCCCAACAATCAATAATGGTTTCATGGTCAGCTGTATGTTCTTAATTCCAGACTTTTTTAATGGAATTCAAATTCCACCATCCGTCGTGGCAGGATTCAAATCCGGGTCCCCAGAACATAAGTCAAGTTTCTGGATAATACCACTAGACCATTGCATCCCCAACTCCTTGTGCAGATGAATGGTTTATTGTCCTGTGATGTTACTCATTTATTTATTTTTGGAATACAACATAGCAGGAGCACATTCTATCCCTGTTTTCTTTCTCTGTACATGTTTATCCTCCACTGTTACTACTAACCCAGTCAGGTTCTCTTTTTCTCTCTCTTTTTGAGCCTCCAGAGCTGCTGCTCATTCCTCAGTTTAAATTGGATTGTTATCTTAAAAAGAAGAATCTTCAGGGTTATGGGGAGAAGGTGAGAAAATGAAACTAGAAAATTGCTCTTAGGAAAGGCATCATGGGCTGAATGGCATCTTTCTGTGCTGTAACTATTGTATTTCTTTATTGAGATTTAACCTGATTTTCCTAATGTTGAAGTATGGTATTCTTCTTTTATGTTAGTGTACTAGTAAGTATAAAATGATACAAGAAAATAATTTCATTCCTTCTGCTGGAAAAAGCTTTAGCTTATTTTTTAGAAAGTGTTCCCACAGCCTGCAGTGTTTACTTGAGGGTTGGTGCCAGCTGTGTGAGAGCTGTGTACTGGAAGAACTAGCCTAGCATAAAATTCATCTGAAACCAGCTATTGATACATCTACAGGTGTTAAGAGAACCTGTCTAAACTTCAAACTGATAAATCAATAGAGAGATCTTCTTAGAGCCGTGGACTGGGGTGTACGTGACTGGCTTGAAGGATATCACAAGGGTAATGGAGTGTCAGAGAGTACTGTCTGATCCTGTGATGTACTCACAAATACACTTATTTTGTGGTGTATTTTATATCCACTTTTTCACAAATTTGAGTATCGCCGGAACATGTGATTGTTAGCTCTCAGTTTGACAGGAATGAACAACCTTTTCTCTCAACATTGATGTGTTGCACACACCAAGAATAAATTGGTAAGTGTGAAAGGTTTAGGATATCACAAAAGACCAAAGAATCGAGGTGGCTTTAATATTACTTCTTTAATTAAGTGTTATCTCAGCACAACAGGCACATTGCTGGAGTGCTGCTGTTAAAAAGCAAACGTTTCAAACTGCAGGAAGTGTTCGTGCTGATTTGGTTGAAAGAGGTTGCTGGGCTGAATCCTTTGAAGATCATGGTGGAATGCTGAATACAAAAAGCGTAATGTATTGAGCTGATTTTGTTTGACCACACAGTGAAGGTAGCCAGCTCTGTGGCTTCTCTTATTCATACTGTTGAAGAAGAAAGCGGTGTATAAACCGGTGGAAGTGGTTGGTGTGAAACATTGTACGAGCCATATTAATTGGTTCAGCAGGGTCAGCTAAAATACTCTAAAGGTAATAAACGACAGATTAAAAAAAACTGGACCATGGTAAAAAGGTGTTTCTCATTTCATTACATTCAATGTTTACTGTAATGATCCCAGCTGATGTTACTACTGGACGAGTTAGATCCCAGGATGAAATCCAGCTTGATAGATGCTAACTTTTATTTTGTGTTTACAATGAAAACTTCATGGATATGTGTCAATTCATAAGACTAGATAAGCTACAATATCTATGTTACACTGTCCATGTAAATCAATAGACAAACTGTGGTCAAAACCTCTACACTCTGGAACCAAATGGCAAATGTCATTCAAACAACTTATACAAATTTCTTATCAATTTCCCCCAGATGCTTATCTCACTCTGAGCAATTGGTTTTCACTAGAACTCTGTCTTCACACAAGATTTTCCAATCCCTGTTATCAAAGAACATGCCTTGAGATGTTCTCCCAAACGATACTTTCTTTTGGCTGTATTTACCACGATCCACCTTCAGGGCTTCAAACTCTTCTTTTGATGTTCCTCGGCCGTGATGCATTCGAGGTTCGCCTTCCATGCAATCTCTCAAATACCTAGCCATGGCATAAACCATTACTGCTTCAAATGACCTAATCTTAAAAATCTTAACCTTTGGATCTCTTTGGAACTCTAGCTTCTCACAAGCCCATATTATCTCGGATCTGCGCCTTGTAGCCCTATTGTAGCCTCTACTCCTCACTCTTAACTTCGCTGAACAGGATCTTTCCCAGATTCCTGTTTCTCCCCTGTGACTAGAGGGTCTTCTTGGAACTTCCTCTGTCCCCCTCGTTGATTTTTGAGACCTTTTTGTTACTTAGTTTGATGCCTGCTATCTACGTTCTCTCTTCGTGTCCTGTTAGAAAGAGACGCAAACTGCTCCTTGCACCTCTGAGCAGAATCATCAAATGAACTGAAACTGCTTTTGATATTTAGCTGGGCCTCTAGCAATGTTTTTCTTTACTTTAAAAGTTGTAAAACCTCATCAAAAGTACAGGCATTTTTAAAAGTGAAACTAAAATTCAAGATTCCTTAACACACAAATCCAGAAATACAAACAAGACGTGAACTTAAAGTTATACCATGTTCCCACAATTTGCATAACTATCTCTATTTCCCAATATTGAACATGATTACAACTTCCAATTCCATCATATATTTCCTTTGTATTCTGATGCAAATTACTGTAATTATGTTTGGTCTTCAGTGATTAATATTATTATTGTCAGATAAGGTGATGGGAGGAAAAAATGCAAATTAGTCATGTAATGAAGATGTTAGGGATTTGGAGAATGAATTTCAAGGATTCAACTGTTCTTTACTTATTCCTGACTTATTCATTCAGGATCAGTTCTGTTGTCGTTAGTTTGCAATACTAATTCTACCACTTCACCAATATAATCTTGGTAGAATTACACTTTAATTTAGGATGGCACTGGAACAGAAACCCTCAGCCCCAGCTGTGACCAACATTTCTTTGGCTTTTCTCCTATTAAGATTTTCAGCAATTTTTAAAACTTGTTACTTGCAAAATAACATAATGAGGTTGACATTGATTCCTCTTGTGCCTCTTTTTGAGTGAAATTTCAGGGCATAAAGGATGTTGCTGTCTTCCACTGCACAATCTGAATTATGTCACATGCCATATTGGATTGCAATGTAAAGGGCTTCCAGGCAACCCCTAAAAGAAGCATATGTTAATGAAGATTCTAACATCTGCTTCATAATGTCTTCCAATAATTTATGACCATTAAGGCCCTGTTTTTGGTTCTCTCTGCATCCTAGCCATGTAAAAGACTACTGAAGACTGCCACTTTGAATGTACTATTCTTTTCAAAGTTGCAGTCACGTGAAGCCAGTCGATCAGGAGTGTTCGCTCCTGTCTCCAGAGCACTAACATAATTCACTACCTCTTTCATCTCCTCTACTCCCAAGAACAATCTGTCCATTGCTGGCATTGCAAAATCCACTGTGCAGCCTCTGGATGCTGGTAACATCCTCAGCTTGCTTGAGATATGTTGATGATATCTAAAGTGCAATTTTGAACTTTTGGGAAACACATCAGAATTTTCTTTTGTCATCAGCTAGTGATTCCCAGGTGCAATAATCGATGCTTATGGTCTTTGTGTTACGCTTCTACGCATCCTAGAAGCACAGCATTGTGTATCCCACTGGTTGTCTGGCTGCAGATTGGAGTCTGTGTAAGCAGTTGTTCCAACCACATGAAGAAAGTAACTTTAATTAGTTCTATTTCCCACTGTAAAACGTGGGAAATGGTGTGTCAAAAATTTCTGTACATTGCCGAGAGTACAGTCACAATCGATTCAAAACAGAGCAGTTTCATTACTTCTGTCTGCAGCTTGTAAACATCTTTAGTGTTTTATTTTCAAGCATAACTACAAGAGCTACTCTTTGTGGCTAAAAAACAACAGAAATCATTGGAATAACTCAACTAAATTTATTTTTAGTGCTATGCAGAAATTTTTGGCATAAAACCCCAAAGGCTAATGAAAGATAGAAGCAAAAATCAGAAGTAAAAATTGTAATTATGGAAACGTTTTTCATGTGATTGGAGTGATTTCAATCAAGTTATCCTTCTGGGTTTCTTGAGGTATTTTACATGGTTCTCACAGAGCAGCGAGAATGAACACCAGCCATTCACTTTGAGCTATATGCATACAAGCAGTCTGTCTATGCACTTAACTGTGATGACTCAGTGAGCAAGTCACACTGTGCCACGTCTCACACCCCTTCCAGGAAATGTACTCATCATCCTGGTGTAGCATGAAAAGCAATTGGGCAAATCAGACAGAGTATTTTTGCAATGTGCTTTCTCCGCTCTCTGTTTGAAGCCTCTAATACAACTGAGAGCTAACTTTATGATTTAATTAAATCTTCAAGAGGTACATTTGACTCATAGGTTGATGAAAACTACTTTATTTTCCTATAGTTTAATTTGATAAAAAACGTTTTATAAAAATCCTAAAGCTAGGTCATATAATATGAATGGCACAAATAGTAATAACATCAGCAAAATATATCCCTCTAGATTAGAATAAATCGAAGAAAGTAACCCCAAAAATATAAATTTTCTTCATTTGAGGCAAATGAGTGCAAAAGCATTTCCTGCTTATCTCAGCCTTTCAGATTTTGAAATAGCCAAGTTCCCCTACATCCTCCCATGCCTGTTCTATAAATTATCTGACTGATGTGTTTCCATGCAACATTTATCACAGAAACCAGCTTACACGTTTGTACCAAAACACCAGATTCACGTTGGAGTAACATACATCATATCCTTGTGTTCTGTTGCCCATTGCCAGTTGCCTACTGATTTCAGATGATCTTATTTGCTGGAAAATCACAGCTAGGCTATCTTTCTATTTCATTTGATCAATTGGTCGAGATTCACTCAGCATGTCGGTCAAATTTCAAGAATGCACTCTGGGAGATTTTGCTCCACTAACTTTGAGATGCAGAGCAATGTAAATTTAAAAACAGAAATGACTGGAACGTTTAGCAGATCTGGCAGCATTTGGGGGCAGAGATGCAAAATTAATGGTTGAATTTTCCTGATTGGATTGTGATCCTGAAGTCAGCCTGATTTCTTCCTCATGAACCTAATGAGATGTTCATGATTGTTTCAGAAGTGAGGAATTAACAATCTGCCTCTGTCTAATTAGGGACACAGTGAGAAGTCTCACAACACCATGTTAAAGTCCAATAGGTTTATTTGGAATTATGAGCTTTCGGAACGCAGCTCCTTTATCAGGTGAATGGATCAGGGACTATGATGATTTAGAGACCCACAATGATGTCTGGCAGGCAGCCCACTGGGAGAGGTGGGTCCTGTTGAGGCAGGAAGGACAATATAAGGGAGCTTTAATGGAGTTGTTCTCTGAAAAATTATAACATTGTAAAAATCAAGTGTGGCTGTGTCTATAAGGCTATCATTATGCAATGGCGTTATAAAGGAGATGTTGATAGTTCTCTGGCCTTGAAAGTTGGTTCCAGGCAATGGTGGGACGTTGGCCTCAGAAGGGCAAAATGTCCAGGTTCTCCACTATTCTGCTCAGTATTTCAGGCTAATGACCTTTTATCAGATTAGGGATTGCTTAAAAACGTAGCAGTTTTTCAGCAAGACAGGGAAATGGGGAATAAGGTGGTCAGGGTCTGTGATGGGGTGGAAAGTGGCAACAGGAATGATAGAATAAAAATGATACAGTAAAGAAAGAAAAGAGGCGCCCTACTTAAAGTAAGTAGGGAGACAGAATCACTACCACTATCGTAAGAGAGAAATGTTTCAAAGCACAGGTGAACTGGGATTTAAAATTGTCAGATTCATGTTGCGTCCAGAAGGCTGTGAAGTACAAAATCAAAAACGAGCTTACTCTGAGCTTTATTGGAGCAGTGTAACAGTAAAATATCAGGTGGTCGGGAGCTCAGGGTCACCTTCCCATTCTGTAAAGCCATCACACAATCTGTTTTTGCCCTCCAAAGAGGAACAGACTGCTTTGTGAGCAACAATACAATATAGTGGGACCAGTATTTCGAGCTTGGTTGGTGAGAAGGGAAAAAGTAGTTTTTACATTTGCTGTGCTTATAAAGGAAGGTGCCCTGGGGAGGAGGGGGAGGTGAGATTGGGGGAGAGGGGGTGAGGTTGCGGAAGAGGAGGTTGAGTTTGGGCCACCACGTGTCTGAGAGACTGACAATCGAGTGGTTGGGGGGGGGGTTGTTTTGGAGAGGCACCAATGTGTGGGTCGGGGGCTGGGCAGTGATTGAGTCGGCCAGTGACGGGAGGCCGGTAGTGCAGGGCTGATCTTGGTGCTGATAGTGGCCTGCTTAGTGCTATGCTGCCGGCCTCTCCACTATAAATGGGCCCCATTCATGTGGAGATACTCTGCAATGGACAGAGTGTGGGAGGTTCAGTTTAAAAATCTGGATGGAAAACCAGTGGGATTTACTTCAGTTTTTACGTGCGTTCAATACTTAGAATTTTTCTGGGAGAATTGCCCCCCTCCCATATCTATTTTATTTCCTGTACTGTTCAAAATCCCAGTGGAAGACAGACTGCTGGATCACTAGGACTCTCCGAAAGTCTCTTAGAATACAGATATCCACAGCCATGCTGAACTGATTTCAGCCCTGCCACTAATAGCTACCTGCAGGAGCTATTTCAAAAATGCTGATCATAGGTTAGAACATTCAGGCATGTCTCCCCATCTGAATAAAAGCAAATCATTGTGGATGCTGGAATCTGAAATCAGAAGGGAAAATGCTGGAGAATTTCAACAGGTCTGGCATCGTCTGTAAGGAGAGAAAAGAGCTGATGTTTTGAGTCCAGATGACCCTTTTGTCAAAGTTTTGTCAGAGCAACACAGCACGGGAAACAGGCCCTTCGGCCCAACGAGCCCGCACCGCCGTCATAACTATATAGTAGCAAATCCATTATCCTATTATATTATTCCTATATAATAATATATATATTATTCCTAATATGGAAAATTCTCACTATAGGGACAATTTGTTTCCCAATCAGCCTAAGAGCGAATTTTTGGGTTGTGGGAGGAAACTGGAGTGCCCGGAGAAAACCCACGCAACCACGGGGACAACGCGCAAACTCCCGCAGACACCGGCCCAATTCCAAGTGTCTGCACAGTCACATTGATAGTCTCTGAGCTGTCATGGTGCCCTTCAGATGGTCCACATAAAGCACTCATTTACGACATGAGGTACCAGGCAACCCATGAGTCAACATCCAAGAGCTGTACCCGCACCACCTGCCGAATGCATGCTCAATGTTGGTCAAGTATGGACCGAATTACCTGTGGAAAAAAGCCGTAGTTAAACAGTCCTAATATATCCCTCTATCTGCATACCGCTCATGTGGCTGTCCAAGAGACCCTTAAACAGCCCCAGCGTGCCTGCTCCCACCACCTTACTCGGCAGTGCATTCCACACCCCCACTACCCTTTGTGTGAAAAACTGCCCTCTAATATTCGTCCTATACATAGCCCCCCTCACCCTATGGCCATGACCCCTCGTCCTATCCATTTCTAAAGGCGGAAAAAGTTTACCTCCATTTACTCTATCTATACCCCTTATAATCTTATACACCTCTATGAGATCCCCTCTAAGCCGACGTCTTTCAAGGGAAAACAACCCCAGTCTATCTAATCGTTCCTCATAAGACAGTCCTTCCATACCAGGCAGCATCCTGGTAAACCTCCTCTGCACTCTCTCCAAGGACTCCACATCCTTCCGATAGTACGGCGACCAGAACTGGACGCAGTATTCCAAGTGAGGCCTAACCAACGTTCTATACAACTGCAACATCAAACTCCTACTCTTGTATTCTATACCCTTTTCTATGAAAGCTAACATACTATACGCCTTCTTTATCACCTTCTCCACCTGTGAGGACACCTTCAGAGACTTGTGAACCTGCACCCCCAAGTCTCTCTGCGTCTCTATGCTCCGTATAGTTTTACCTTTTATCCTATAACTCTCTTCTACATTTTTCCGGCCAAAATGCATCACCTCGCATTTATCCGGATTAAATTCCATTTGCCATCTATCTGCCCAGTCTACCAACCTGTCTATGTCCTGTTGTATTGCCTGACACTGCTCCTCTGTACCCGCCAATCCAAGCATCTTGGTGTCATCAGCAAATTTGCTGATCTCACCACCTACCCCAACTTCCAAGTCGTTTATGTAGACCACAAATAGAAGAGGACCTAGTACTGAGCCTTATGGCACTCCACTAGTGACAGGCTTCCAGCCGGAAAAAGAGCCTTCCACTACTACTCTCTGTCTCCTCCTCCCGAGTCAGTTCTCAACCCATCTACATACCCGACCCTGTATCCCATGCGCCTTCACCTTCTCTATCAGTCTACCATGAGGAACCTTGTCAAACGCCTTACTGAAATCCATGTAGACGACATCAACAGCCTGTCCTTCATCAACTATTTTTGTCACTTCTTCAAAAAATTCCACTAGATTTGTAAGACAAGACTTCCCCTTGACGAAACCATGCTGCGTATCCCTGATCAGATCGCAGCGCTCCAGATGCTCATACATCCTGTCCCTGTTAGTATGATTGAATGTGATGTGGGTGTAATGGGTGAGATGATAGGTCAGTGGTGAATTGAGTTATGGCTGAGGCCAGTTGTGTACTTGATGAATATGGCATATAAAGATACATTCACTGACCTTGACTACTCATTTGAGGTCCCTCAATTTTATGCAGCACTGTATGCAGATCATCTGGACTAGAAGCATGCCATTGACAACCACAGCTTTGTATATAGGACATTTCTTCTCCTTTCCACCCGCTCCACAATGTCCTAAAACCTAGTTGTCCGCATGTTCTGATATTCCCAGAACACATTCAGCTTACAATGGACTCCATTACCTCCATCAGCCACAATTTGCTTCCCATTTAAGATGTACAAGCTGGATTTAAACAGATAGATTACTTTAAGTAATGCCAGCAATGTGCATGTTAACTACATGACACAGGCTGCAGTAATACAAGAAGATGACTCATCACCATCACCTTTTCAAGGACAATTAGGGATAGATAATTAGTGCTGGATTTGCTAGTGAAGTCCACATCCCATGAATTTTGTTTTTAAAAATGTATGAGAAAGAATCAGTTTTGAGCCTCTTGTTGATACACATGCACCCAAGTTGGTGAATTGCGTTAATGATATTCTAATGGCCATACTTAATTGTCACTGAAATCCCTACATCTGTTTCTGAATTTCACACTCCTGCTTTCTCGGACGAAGTCATAGAAACATGCAGTGTGGAAACAGGCCATTTGGCCCGACTTGTCCATGCTGACCCTCACAGCTTGTGCAAAAGAATGGCCCTCCAATGGTTCTGTGATTTCATATGGTGTGTAATTGAACACACTATGCAGAAATATTCTGTATTGCCAGGTCATTACATTTGGATTGAAAGAATAAACAAATTGGCTTCATATTTACAAAAATCGAGCTCTTGAGGCTGTATTCCTGGCTTTCTATTTCAGTTTATAAAGAGTACAGCAAGGTCTGATCATAGGATCTCTGCCACGTGCTGAGTGTTGCTGAATGGAACGTTGTCCTGGATGTTTGAAGCAGTTATCATCGATATAATTAAGCTGTTTGTGACCGAATGAGAGAAAATATGAGGCAGCTAAGGGCTGTAGTCGTTCAAGAAGGCAGACTTCAACTTACAGAAAACTAGAGGCCTATGTTCATACTTAAATTTAATTTAAAAATGATTTAGCTCTCCCATTGGAACACTGTTTCTTTCCACTGAATAGCTGAGCCACAGACATCAGCAGGACCGGGCACAGGCTGGGTTGTTGATTAATGTTGGTGCAGTTGATCAATTTAGAGGCTTTTCAGTTAGTCTTACTAGCACTGGTTAGAGCAAGAAGGTGGTTTATCTCCCTCTCCCAAAGATCTTTTCAAAGCAACCACTGCACGTATTGTTGATCAAATATCTTACATCTGTGACTCTCTGAAGAGAAGTGAAGTAGAATTGAGGTAATTGGCAAACAAAATAGTGCTTGGGTTTTCAAGTTAACAACATGCTATTGAAACACAGAGGATGAAATATTTGGTCTATTTAACAGCACCCCTTTTTAAAATACAGTTTGCATTCACATTCTGCAATTTTTTTTAGAAAAAAAGCATTGGCCAGCCTAACTTAAAGCAAGCAAACTAATGATTTGGGGAGCATGTTGCCAACAGCAATATGCGCCGTAATTTTTCTTCAGTTTCCCAGTACAACTCACTTGTGGTAAGAAAACAAAAACAAGTTTCGCCTGCACTTAATATAGCTAAATTATTTAAAAGCAAAAACTGACTTTTGAGCTAAACTGAGGGACATGCCGGAGGCAGTAGTTGCCAGTGTCATAAGCCAAGACTAAACGCAGCTGTTTTTGATACTGTCTTCAATCACTAATGATCTGATATAACTGCATTTTAGGAGTATGCTTCAATGCATGTTGTTTACTTTGTTGAGATATGTTTCAGCTTTGATAAATGTTTGAATTTACAGGACTCTGTGAATCCATGTGCCATGGCCTCATGTTATCATAATCACCCCACCCTTACTCCCAGTGGACTAAGTAACTCGTACTGGAAACAGAAATATAACATGATTTCACTTTCACTTTTCCTACAGCAGCATAGATCTGGTGTTTTTTTCCCCCCAATTATTTGGTCAGGGAAAGATGAATAAGCACAGGGGAAATAGTTAACATTCACGCTGGGGACCAGCACTGAGAGAGATTTTTGGAAGAGCAGTAGGTAGCTGGACGTTCTCCACAGAATGAGTGATTGATGCCTTTGCATTGTTGCCATAGTTATCCTCAGATGAGACTCAAGAAGACGAAAGAAATACTTGACCTTGATTTGAGATTACATAGATTGTGAATTTGCTTGCCACTGTCAGACTCCACTGCTGTAACTTTGCTGGAACTGCAGTTAAAATCCAGCTTACACGTAAGCAGGGTTACAGCTGAACATTTGACAAAATTATGATGCCGGAGCACAAGCAGTTCCTGGGAAATTCTCATCTTACCTAGCAATTTATGCAAATCCAGCTCAGTATATGAATGCTTGATTTTTGCACGTGCAGACCAGGTAAAAGCTAGAAACGGGAGAGCCAGTGTGAAGGGTATTTCTGTGCTTGGAACATAACTAGAGGTTATTGATTTTTAGATCCTTTCAAAGTTCCACTAATTTTCTATTAATTGTTTAATTTTGACAATTTGTGAGACTGGGAAATGGGTGGCAAAGATTAAATTATGACGAGTGATTTCACGAATTAGAGTTCTATTTCCTGTGATTTACAATTATTATATAACTATCCTGACACGTCGGAAATCTAGGACTGCAGGACAAATTCCTAAAAAGTAGAACCAAACCTTTCAGGAGGAAAATTCTTCTACATGCAAAGAATGGCAGTAATTTGGAACTTACTCCACTAATGATTGTTGATGTTATGTCAATTTTAAGTCTGAAATTGATAGATTTTTGTTGACAAAAGAAGTAAGGAATATGCAAGAAAGGCAGATATATGGAATTTGATTGCAAATCATTCGCCATGGTCTTACTGAATGGCAGAACAGATTCCAAGCGGTTAATGACCAACTCTTATTAATTTGTTCTATGTTACTATGAGTGTTAGTCTGGAACAGTTGGAGAAAATTTCCCTCATAGAAATTTTTAATAAATATATCTACATGCAGTGACGTCATGTACATATATTTCTTAATGCTTAAGCGTCTGTCTTATTAGCGTTACTGTAGGTGATACTTAGACAATCCAGTCTATTCTTTTTTTGTTTAAAAACTCCAAAATTATTCTTTTATATGGCAGGCAGTTTCTAAGATGATGTAATCCAGATGCCATTAGCAATCTCCGTTGCTTGTATACAAGGTAATTGTATTGATCTTTCTAGTACTGAAGGATGGAGTAGGGCTAGTGGCAAATACAACTTTCTCATGTTCTTCTTCAAAAAGTCCACCTCAGTAATGTCAAAATGCTGTTCGTGTTGCCTGCTATCTGTTCCTGTTCCAGACTCAACTACTTATAGCTATTCACTTGGTGTGATGCCAGTGGCAGGCCTGCGGGCATCTAACCTTGAGCTGTGTTTAAATGCATGCACCTTATTCTTCCTGATTACCTAATTCAACTCGTCTAATCATTAAAATTGTGTTCTGACATTTTAAATTCAAATTTAAAAACTTTTTCCAAAGTTTTCTCCACGGACAATTCTTTAAACCTTTTGAGATAAGTAAGATTCTTTAAAGTGGGTATTATTCCTGTGATCTTTCTTTGAACCTTTTCTAAAATCTACACATTTTCTAATATGTATGAGTTCAAAACTGGACAGTATTCTAGATGAAACCTAGCCAAGAATTAATGCAAAAGCATTTCAATATTTTTTTGTTTCATATTGGATTGCCTTATGGGGAGGGAGTGGTGTAGTGGTATTGTCACTGGACTAATAATCCAGAGACCGAGAATAATACTCTGGGAGCTTGGATTCAAATCCTACCATGGAAGAGGGTGAAATTTGAATTCAATTTTTAAAAATCTGAAACCATTGATTGTTGTAAAAGCCCATCTGGTTCACTTTCACTTAGGTAAATAAATCTGAAAATGTGGAAAGCCCATATGCAATGGATTTAAAAAAAATGCATCCTTTACTTGTGCCTTGTATGATTCATTAGTAACAGTACATCTTATATCTCTTTCCCACTTAACAGATTGTAGTTAAACATGTTCCTGCTAAGCCGTGGGTGTGTACAGCCTTGGAGCAGGTTGGAAGGTATCCCCAATCCTTGTTCCATGCTAACTAATGTGTATGCACAAATACCGAAAACAAGTTAGAGAAGGTGCACTGAAATGCCTGACTGTGCAAAACAACTACATTTTAAAGGAAACATTGTTTATAAGCTTTGCATGGTTTTTCTGTGCCTAGATTCAACACTTCAGAATTGCATTACACTATATTTAAATGTCATTTGTTGGACACAGTCCTATTCCTCTATTATATCTAGATGTGACTGTTGTCTACTCATCTTGGATTCTAACACCAGCACAAATCTTTGCTTCTTCTGAAAGCTTACTGACAGTTCCCCAGGGTCTTCAGTCAGATGATTAATATATGTACTGAAGAGAGATGGTGTTAACACGGATCCCTGCAGGGATGCACTAGTAATTAGTCTCCCCACAGAAGCACTACTGAAAAGAACTCTGTACTTAACAAAGCAACCAATTTCATACCCACTCCGTGATCTTCCCTCCAATCCCAAAGGGATCTCACGATTGGTTTATTGTGTGGAACCTTGCCAAAAGCTTTTTGAAAATCCAAATATAATGTGTGAACTGTGGCCTAATAACAAAGCAAAAATTTCAATTGGATTGACAGGATCCAAGTTGGATCTGGAGTGCAGAGAGATTTCACAACTTGGCGAACCCACCCTTTAAAAATGGGCACCCAGTGATCTGATTTTCAGTCATGGGGGTGGCTAATGGTGCGGCTGATATAAGAGTTGGGGTGCGCAACCCCAAAATGAGTGCGAAGGTTGCTGGGTGTGGAGGTGGATAGACACAAGATTTACTCTGGCACTGTGTTTTATTAAATGAAAGATAATAAAATAGAGAAAAAAATCCCTCCATTCCTGGAGGGATTTCCATATTGAAAATATAAGCATTGTATTCTGTTGTTTTAGCTCCTATCACTGTCATCAGCCATGACTGAATGTCATTAATACTAGCAGCCCTGTTTGGTTAAAGGCTCCTAATATTTTCCAACATTACCCTTTTTCACACTCCTTTCAAATCCTCCTTTTCCATCCCTACTTAAATGCCAACATGTGTTTCTTACTGATATTCCCCCACTTTCCCCCCATAGCCTCTGCAATAGGGGGCTTATCTTCATTCATAATTCCAAACCCCATCTCAAGTTATTGTTGTCTCTTTCTCTTCTGATTGCACTGCTATCTGACCTTCTCTTAAGGTCCCCCACTGAAATTCATATCTAACCCCTCAAACTTGCCATTTCCCATGACATCTCTATTCCCATGAATTTCACTGTTAGTGCATTGCCAGATATAGGCTATACTTTCCACTGCTTGATTGAATCAAAAAGCATGTTCCTTGGTTCTTTGTGTAGACAGAGTACAGGACATAATCACCCTGCACTTACAAGGCCCAAAACAAAACATCTGTTATTAGGTGTGATTCCACAATTAGGCAGCACTGGCTGAACAATCTTAAGTGCACTATTAGCTGCAGTAACAGCCAATTTAAGATAATTAGTCAAGCTCATAGTGTGCTTCATTGACACTTACTGAAAGCACCAAATGTTCATACACAGGGATTGTTCTCTGTACACAAAAGAAATATGTTCAAGTCTTCCTTTTTTTGAATTACTGGGGAGCCTATACTTCTCCATTGCTTTCTCCATGGCAACACCTCAGCCAAATAGAATCAACATGCCTTTTCTCCTGTGCTATGGGTTGTGATCTTTTCAAACTTGACATTGCTGCATTTGCATTAATGGTTGCAAGATGAAAATTTAAATAACACATCTCTTTTTTCAGCAGTACTCCCACTGTCTTAATCACGGACAAAAGCGAACTCCAATCACTTTCTGATATCCATCACTTTCCATCATGTTCTTCCCCTTCCTGAAAGAATCTCCTGATATCTGTTTTATCTTCCTTATCTCTATGGAGAAGAGTCTGAAGACCCCCGCCCCTGCACTAGCTCAATTTCTGGGGCTTGCTTGCCTGCCTGACCATGGCTACGACACAAAAATCTATTGGCTCTTTGAGGGCATCTTGCCATTGTGGAGCAAAGTCAATTCCCACTTCTTGTGCAAGCAGTGGGCCTTCAGTTCTCAGACAATACTTACCGATGAATAGCTGAAAGTCTCTTTTATTTTTAATCTGATTTCAGTTTGCGTCTTTCGTATATGATCCAGTGCTGCATGGAGAGCTAATGTGAGCATTGACTGCTGCCTATAGTCAGAGATGCATCCATTTACGTTTAAATTACGGCATGATTACTGAAAGTTGCAATTTTTAAAACTGTATTTAGAATTGTATTTTTGCCATACATCCAAAAATCATGTTGCACATGATTTCTCCACCCTGACATTGCACTAACACAACCATAATCCACACCCCATCTAACCCTATTTAGAATAAAAGAAAATATTTCAGTCACTGCAAAGATGATGGCTGGATATTTCACTTGGCAGACGATAAGGATAATTGGCAATTTGGTTCAGTTGTACAGCTCGGAGTGTGTTAATTTGATTGTGAAATACAGCCACGGGCAGTTCCTGCTAACTTCATCTTTAGACTCTTAAATAGAATCTTTGAATTTTTGGCTAAAATATGTATATGGATTTGTTACTCTGAAACTTGCAGTTTTGATGGATTCTATGTGATGAGAAAAATACGCACGGTACAAATAGTTAAAACAAACTGGGTTCATGGTAAAACTGTAGACAAAGCAATTGCAAATTCATATAGCGCCCTTATGGCAACCTATTCCTGCTCTTAATTCTTATGAAAATATTTTTTATTTGTTCATGGGATGTGGGCGTTGCTGGCTGGGCCAGCATTTATTACTCATCCCTAATTGCCCTTCAACTCACGGCTTGCTTTGCCATTTCAAAAGGCATTTAAGAATCAGCCACATTGCTGTGTATCTAGTCACACGTAGGCCAGATCAGGAAGGATAGCGGATTACCTTCCCTAAAGGGCATTAGAGAACCAGATTTACAATCGACAATGCCTTCATGTTTGCCATTAGACTTTTAAATCCAGATTTTTATTGAATTCAAATTGCACCATCTGCTGTGGTGAGATTTGAACCAAATTCCCCGGAGCATTGACCTGGGTCTCACGACCACTAGTCCAGTGACAATGCCACAATGCCTCTTCCAGAGGAGCTAGTGAATTATAAGAACTCAGTTGTGTTTGTGGTGTAAAGAAAGAATTTGCAAATGTAAGGCAAGATGTCACATTTCAGTACACCTCAAAATACTTCATGGCATAATCACAGTTATTTGTGTAGATAAATATGGTAGCCAATTTGCGCATAGCAAGTTCCCATAAGTAGCAATTTGCTGATTAGTTTTAGTAATGTTGATGCAAGAACAAATGTTAATCAGAATATTGGGAGAATTCCCCTATTCTTTGCAAAAATGCCCTGGGATCTTTTACACCCCTCTCACAGCATCTGCAATAATTCAACATTCCTTGAGTATTTCACTGATCCATCTCGGTTGTACGTGCAAGTTCTGGAATGAGAATTGAGCCCATGACTATCGTTTAGCTCTAAATCTCAAATTTCAAAATGTTTTAGTTAGTATTGCTTCCCCTTTTCTGACCCCTTCTCAAGAGAAATTTACAGTCAGTATGCTCCTACCTCTGTCAGTCCGGCTAATTGTGAGAAAACTAAAACTCAAGTCTAGTCATTGCTCTCAGAAGTAATCGCTATTGCTAAATAATAGAATTTTTAACAATACACTTCTGACGCAGGTAAATTAGTTGTAATCCTCATAATTCAACAATGACAACTTATATTTATATAGTGCCTTTAACGTAATAAAACATCCCACATCAATTTAGGGGCATGTTATAAGGCAGAATTTAACACCAAGTCATATACGGTGACATTAAGGCAAATGATTAAAAACTTGGTCAGAGTCTTCAGGAGCTTTTTTTAAGGAAGGCAGAGAAACAAAAAGGACAATAGAAAGGTTTAGGGAAGAAATTCCAGATTTTGGGCCTGGAAAGTTGAAGGCATGGTCAGTAGTTAATATTGGGGAGGCTTGGATTAGAGAAGTGCAGATACCTTAAAATTGCAGAGTGCAGATACAGGTGGCACGGTGGCACAATGGTTAGCACTGCTGCCTCACAATTCTGATCTGGAATTGAGCTGTGAAGGTGCAACACGAATTTGCAATGATGTTGAGGTCATGTCTTCCCAGGACATTCTGTGCTTCGACATTTTTCATTAATTTTCCAACATGTTGAGGTGTACTGACATTGCTTATTTAAAACCAAAAATAACTTACTCTTTGTGCTTACATTCTAAAGTGAATTTATTGAAGGATATCTTGTATTATTATTAACGCTGAGGTTCACTGTTTGGCATTCAACTTCATGCTAAATCAAACGTTGTTATGAGATTTGAAAATCTGCCAAAATAATCAAGAATGTTTTTCCTTTCTGAACCAGACTTTTGGGAAATTTATGTTTGGATTTAATAATATTCTTGAAGATATTCATCCAGTCATTCTAGAGATTGCGTATTGAACTCTCCACTATGTTGGTAGTGAGTGATTCACTGTCAGTGAATGCAGTCTACAGTGTCGGGAGAACTGCAACTTATGAAATTCCTGAAATGACTATACTATGTGAGGGAACAAACTGAACTATGAACTTTTGAATCCCTTTGACTTTTGTAGTCATAAATACAGAAATTTCGCTGATGAGGTTACTGTTTCAGTGATTCTCTGGTGTTAATTAAACACCTCACCTCATTAACTTTCTTTCTTGGAGGTCACCTAGGTCTGTAGGGTTTAGGTTCATTGATCATCCCAAAAACTGCTACATTATCCAGACGCAATAGATCAGATTTAAAACAGCCCTTCATTTTAAGCTATTTTAAGACTTACAGTCCAGATGTTTATATTCGTAAGCAGTAATCTGATTTATCAAGTGAAAAATATCATGCAAGTGATCAAAAGGCTTAGAAGATGTTTTGATTGATGAAAACTGGGAGAAAACATGGAAAAGTATGTGGTCTTCATCTCCTCCCACAAAGTACATTTGACAGGAGTATGACTATATTTCTTATTTGCTGGATATGAACTGGACAGTGGCTACTTATTCCCTAGAATGTTGTGGGACACAAATTTTTAGATTTTGACAATTTGCCATTAGTTTTATTTTTCTGTGCTGTCACCTTAAATACTGGATTGAGGTTCCCCAGTAAAACTGTGGCATCTCCACATCACGGCTACCATCGACATGGCAAACTGCTGGCTCCAAGTGGAGAGGATCTCCAAGAAGATCGCGCATATCAACACAGTAGAACCAGCAGTAGCTGTTGGGAGAAAATCAGAGTTAGTGATTTCAGGTTGATGACCTTCCGTGAGAACTCAGATCAATGATACACATCAGACTTGATCAGCTCCCTTGTGCCTTAGTGAAAGGGTTCTGATTTAAAGAAAATGGAAAACCAATGCTATTGAATTGTGAAAGAGAGTGTTGTTTCACATAAATCACTGACCAGCTAGCCATCTGTATGGCTACAGTGTTACCGTTTCATAGAATCTTAGAATCCCTACAGTGCAGAAGGGGGCCATTAGGCCTATCCATTCTGCACCAACAAAAATCCCACCCAGGTCCAATTTCCCATAACTCATATAGTTACCTAAGAATGTAAGAAATAGGAGTAGGATTTGGCCATCTAGCCCTTCGAGCCTGCCCCACCATTCAATAAGATCATGGATGATCTGAAGTGGATCGGTTCCACTTTCCCGCTTTCTCCCCATAACCTTTAATTCTTTCGTCTATCAGAAATCTATCTACCCGTGACTTAAGTATATCCAATGAGGTAGCCTTCACCACTTAATGGGCAGAGAATTCCAGAGATTGACCACCCCTTGAGTAAAGAAGTTCCTCCTCAATTCTGTTCTAAACTGCCCACCTCCTTATTTTGAGGTTGTGCCCTCTGGTTCTGTTTTCCTTTCTAAGTGGAAAGAATCTCTCTACCTCTACCCTATCTAGCCCCTTCATTACCTTGTAAGTCTCTATAAAATCCCCTCTCAGCCTTCTAAACTCTAATGAGTACAGGCCCAGTCTATTCGATCTCTCTTCATTATCTAACCTCCTCATCTCTGGTATCAGCCTGGGGAACCTTCTGTGTACTCCCTCCAAGGCCAATATATCCTTTCGCAAATAAGGGGACCAAAACTGCACATAGTACTGCAATTGCGGCCTTACCAGTGCCTTGTACAGTTGCAGCAAGACCTCCCTACTTTTATCTTCTATCCCCCCAGCTATAAAGACCAACATCCCATTCGCCGTCTTGACCATCTGCTGCACCTACAGACTGAGTTTTTGCGATTCTTGCACAAGGACCCCCGGGTCCCTCTGCACTGTAGCATGCTACAGCTTTTGACCCTTTAAATAATAATCCCTCCTACTATTATTTCTACCAAAATGGATAACCTCACATTTGCTAACGTTGTACTCCAATTGCCAGGTCCTCGCCCACTCACTCAGCTTATCCAGATCTCTCTGCAGACTTTGCGCGTCTTCCACGCAATTCGCTTTACCTGCTAGCTCCCATGACACTGAGGAGCAATTTAGCATGGCCACTGAACCTAACTGCACATTTTTGGAGTGTGTTAGGAAACTGGAGCACCTAGAGGAAACCAATACAGAGAATGTGCAAACTCCACAGAAGCAGTGACCCAAGGCCAGAATTGTACCCGAGTCTCTGGCACTGTGAGACAGCAGTGTTAACCACTGTGCCATCCTATTACATGCATCCCATTTTTGTAGAAAATACTTTGGATCACATTTGCACAGTACAGGTAAATAAATATACTTCACGTGTGTTAATGTGTGTAAACATCTACCACCAACGCAAAGAAAATGCAGTACTGAAAACGATGAGAAAAATCATTTTCACATTCTGATTTCTTTGCTTTACCATTTTCTCAACAAAAGGTTAAGAAGGTAGAAGCAGCCATGCGTTCACTGTGAAAATGAGTATTGGGATCATTAATCAGATATGCAATTAAATCGCACCTGGATTCCCAATCAGTCACATGGGGCTTGTTACTAATGTATTGGGCAACATTGGAGTAAGGAATACTAATTACAAATGATTTGCTTCAAAAACAGAATGGAAGTTACAGCTTGTCAGCTGAATGATTTATCATCACATCTGAAATTATTTTGCTGCCAATTTGCTTTTTCTGATAGTCGGGCAGCAAGCACTGGACACTAAGTGAGATAGAATTTTGTCTTTGTTGTCTTGGCTGTAATTTGTAGAGTGGCTGCTCTGCCTGTTGTAGAATCTGGCTGAACTTCATTCATTTAATGCAATGAAAGTTGAACAGAAAAAGGAGGGTGATCCGTCTGTTTCTCCAGTTTACCGATCAGCCAGAGAGCAGATGAAAGTCTTCTCATGGAGTGCTGGACAATTGCGGCTGGAATAAATATTGCATGACCGGTATCTGGAATAAGTTAGCTTGGGGGTTTACAGTAGTGAAGTTTCATTTACAGTGAACCTAAAATATAATTCAGACGAAGTAGTCTTTTTGTACTGTTGTCATTGAAAGAGTTGTTCTATTAAGATGTCATTAACTATTATTTTTCCAAATAAATTAAATCTTTTAGTTGCAGATGTTATATTGCTTTACCACCCATGGTTCCCAGAGAGGACAGTTACTAATTGGAATTTTAATGGGAGTCCATTTCAATCATGGGATTGAATTACAAAATGCATAATTTGAATATGCACGACCCAGAGGAAGGTATTCAGAAGCTGATATTGAGCTAGTTAATCAAGGCTTCTTGGTGCACAGCCCACAGAGATAAAATCCTGGCCATTACCATTAGAAAGGTTTGGAGAATATCTGCTTATGTATAGGAAGCTGTCCTGGATTTAAATATGAGACGTCATCACTTTGAACATGACTTAGCCCACTGCAATTTGTACTAATAAAATTTGTACTGCAATGTTGTCTGTTCAAGCAAAACTTTAGCACAGATTTGTAAACCAAAACTGCTCTTTTTTTTATTGGCCGTATGAGTTGGCCTTAATGACACATGACAACACAGAATCGCCGAACGAAAACTGATAGCCAAGTTTCGCACACGTGAGGACGGCCTCAACCAGGATCTTGGTTCATGTCACACTATCTGTAACTCCCACGACTTGCAAAATCTCAGTAACTGGCCTGGCTGCAGACAATACACATCTCTTTAACCTGTGTTTAAGCCTCTCTCCATTCACATTGTCTGTGCCTTTAAGACTTGAGCATATGTTAAGACTCGCATTCCAACCACTATCTTGTAAATTGAGTCTGTGTCTGCATATGGTCTGTTTGTGACCACAACTCCTCACTCACGAAGAAGGAGCAACACTCCAAAAACTTGTGCTATCAAGAAAACCTGTTGGACTTTGACCTGGTGTTGTGAGACTTCTTACTTCTCTTGGCTGTGTACATTTTTCACAGCTTTGCGCGACATTTGCTGTGTATTAGAGGCTGTTTAGTTCGGTTTCTCGAGAGTAAGCTAGGATGATTCATTCTAACCCACGGACTGAATTTTTGTTTGAGTGCAGAGATGTGTTTTACTATGTGAATGACCGCACTTCAATCTTTTTCTGGTGAAAATTCAATTTTCTAATCATCGCCAACCCTGTGCTATTTTCCTCTCACCCTTTTGCAGGAGAAGAATGCCTAGCATGCAAAAGTGTGCCTATGCTGAGGTCAGGTTCTCTATCTTAAATGGGGGATGAATGTCAGATTTCCTTCTGCAAACCGTTTTCATCTGGTGGTGCTGGGTTTTGGAAGCCTGTTAAAAGCAAATCTGGTTTGAGTGTTTATGAAACAATTGGAAAATCTGCTGTGGAGTCCAGAACATTCTGAAAGTTATTAAAAATGTTTTCACACCTTCACATGTGACTATTAGCATTTGTAGTGTAATGTATGTATTTTCATGTAGTAATTGATCGCAGAGTCTTTTAAATTAACCCCTAAGTTGACTAGCGTTATGTAATTATTCGTATCATTACAGTATTTTTCCAATGAAGAAAGTATGACGTATTAGAAATGTAACATTTTCTCTGCTGTCATGTCTTTATTCTCTGCTTTAACTGGACAGGCAGATCAAGCTCTCTTTATAAAAATGTTATGCACTTGCTTCCCTCGGCTTATTGACAGGTATTCTGCTTTGAAATAGAAATGGATACTTGTTCTGTTGTGGAGTGGAAAGATTTTGTTGTGACAATAGTTCATTATTAATGCTTGGTTGAGTTTCAAATGCTTCAGCTCAGCAGGTGATCCTATTAATTAAAATTTTTATGAACCTATAACAACAAGATATGTCTATAATGTGGTTTATTGTTTGCATTTGCTTTGGTTTTTTTGGTCAAATTTCACTGATTTAGAGTTTGAATTTAGGGTTTTCGTAGATTGTTAGAGGTGAAACCAATCTACAGTAAGATAATTCTTATTGCTATTGCATGGCTCCTGATATGTAGCACATACTGGGTAAGTGGCTATGGAAGATACATGGGAAGCATCGAAATGGGATGAGGAACGTGAGGTGGCATAGGGATATTAAAGAGGCATGGGATAGCATGGAGAAGTGAGATGGCATAAGGTATTGAGGTGGCATGGGATGAGTGGATTGGAGTGAGGGGTGAGATATAGGGGGTCTTTAAGCAATGTTGGGAGTTGGGCTGTTGTATTCAAGGACCAAGGTGGGCCTTTTAAAAGATGTCTCACAGGTTCTAAGTGTCACTGGCTCGACCAACATTTATTGATCATTCCTAATTGCCCCTGAAAAGATGGTCATGGTGAGGTGCATTATAAACAACTGCTGTCCATGTTTTTCTAACTGGCCCCTTCCATACCTACACTCCTCACTCACTCCGTTGTAGCTTGCAAAATGCACCGTGAATCTGATCCCTGTGTGAAAAAGTGAAAATCTCTTGTAAAGTCACACATGGGTCAGGCATTTGCGAGTTGCAAACATTTGCAGGTCAGACATCCCAAACCCAGAGGAAAATTTGGCCCCATATATATCAACCAGTCCTCATGCTGCTTTTATGGCGTTTAACTTGACTCCCCTCCAAAAAGGTCATCCTTTCTTGTTCTGATAACTATGAATTTTGACTGACAAGAATTCACTCCCCATGAAAGAATTTGAGACATACATGTTTACACATTGGTACAGAACCCTCCAAGTCAAAAGGTAAAATTTATGGGGCCAAGCTTTTCCCAACTTTTCTTTAGCTCTTTTCATTTATTAGTTGAGCTGAAAACTTGTTTTTGTTGATAATAGAGTCTAATAGTACTTTAGAATTAATTTTACAACTGACAGATGATGATTGTCCTGCATGTGCACTGCTGTATATCATTTCGTTGAGACTGACACTACTTTCAGAACTTCGCTTTCTGTATACATCTGAGTCTGCAAAGAAAGAAACTTCAGAGACTTGACAACTCCAAATAGTTGTGTTTATATCATTGAATTGATACACAAATCTGATTAAGGTGGTAATCTATGAGTACATTAATGGACCAGACTTTGATGTCAAAATACTGGTGTGACTAATAGCATTTACTGTTATACATAAATGGTGTAGCAATTTCAGACAACACATGGTTAAATGTGAATATCTAAAAGCTGCTTTCTGAGGTAGCTACATGGAAACAATATTTTGCTGTCCGCATCATTGAAATGTGTTGCATCTCATGAACGTGTTGTATTATCTGATAAGTATGGACTAATTGCAAAGAAAGTTAAGTATTATTCTTACAAGTGTAAGTACTCTTTTTATGAAGTGATAGGTAATAACTAATGCCAAACAGTCTCTATGGCACTGAAATCAACAATTACACACAAACATATGAATTAGGTGCAGAAGTAGGCCACTCAGCCATTCAAGCCTGTTCCACCATTCAATAGGGTCATGGATCTTACTGTAACCTTCTGCTGCCCCCAAATACCTTTCACCCACTTGTTTATCAAGAATGTAGTGATCACTGCCTGAAGGACATTCAAAGACTCTGCTTCCACCACTTTTTGAAGCAGGAAGTTCCAAAAACTTACTACCCTCTCAGAGGAAACAATTTTCTTCATTTCCAACTTAATGAGCGACTCCTTATTTTTAAACAGTGACTGCTAGTTTTAGATTCTCCCACACGAGGAGAATCCTCTCCACATTCACCCTGTCACTATTCCTCAAGATCTTAAATGTGTCAATCAAGTCTCCTCTTACTACTGCAGTGAATACAAGTCTTGCCTATTCAACGTTTCCTCATCAGACCACCTGCCAATTCCTGATATTAGTCTCAAACTTTCTCAGAGCTGCTTCTTATGTATTTACATTTTCCTTAAATAAGGAGATCAATACTGCACACAGTATTGTAAATATGGTCTCACCAATGTCCTGTATAACTGAAGCATAATCTTTCCACTTCTACACTCAATTCCCTTTGCAATAGCAATAAATTCTAGTGGGGCTTCCTAATTATTTGCTGCCCCTGCGTTCTAGCCTTTTATAATTCATGCACTAACGCAGTCGGGTACCGGTGAATTTTGGAGCTGTGATCTCTCACCACTTGGAATATTAGGTGAGAAGTCCACCAAAATCAGAAGACTTTGGGCTATGTATTTCTGTCAGACAATACCAGTAGAAACATAACTGCTATGGACAAAGAAAGAATATTGCAATTGGATCATGATAATTGTTCTACTATATGCAAAGAAAACTTCTTGGTGACTATAATTGTAGCTAAGTCTTGAGTACTCGGCCATTACAGTTATCCACAAATCATTGTTAGGCCTAAGGGAGTTTTCAAGAAAATTAACAGTGTGACTTGGGACAAGTTTTTTTAAAATTACTATGGTGCATAAGAGTGAAGATTAAAAAAAGGTCTTCGCCTCCAGAGATCACTTTCCCTCATTCCACTTTTGTGTCAAACTGAAAATGAAAATGCTTTCATTGACAATGGAATTAAGTTTTGTTTAAAATATTTACTCTACACTAGTGCTGTTGCTGTGCATTAGCATTGTGATATCACATCTTCAGGGCATGCCAAAGTACTCCAAAATCAATGATTTATTTTGAATATAATGTTACTACAGTGTCTACACTTCAAAAGTACTTAATTGTCTATGAAGTGTTTTGGGATATCCTGAGGTCATGAAAGACAGAACAGAAATGCAAGTCCTTTTATTACATTCGAGATACCTCTCTTATAATATTGTCCTTCAACTTATCAGCGTCCTCAGTGTATTAGAGATTTTATAGAGCTGCAACCTTACCAGGATTTAATTAAAATTGAAATTGTTACATACCGTGTTTTTAAATCACTTGGGAGGTGAGAAGGAAATCAGATTATCTAATTGGATAGTTTTGTCTTTCATATCAGAATCTTCATATCAGAGCTTGAAATGCAACAATTTGAACAGTTATTTTCCTGAAGTCAGATTGTTTATATTTTTTACTGGGATTTTACTTTGGTTTAGCAGTGCGCGAAATATTGTCAATGTGAACAAGACATTTTTCTGATCAGATTTAGTCACAAACAAGCAATGACAACTCCATCAGGAGTCTCAGAGACTTTATTTAAAAAAACACACTGCACACATATCCAAAACTGTTCTGTCAAGGTAGCCTCCAGTAAATAGCAAATTAAGAGCATTCCAGTTATACAAGTGCGTATATCTGCATGTGGTATCTTTTTTTTGAAATAAATTATAAAAATAGATTGTTTCATTTTGCTTGTTAATTGTGGAATTTGTTTTGTATATGCCATGGTTGTTTACATCAAGAAAAATGAGTCCCAAGGGGTGAAGACTACAAAGTAGAAAAAGACCTCATTCTGTAGGACGAGGAACTGGTATTTGATCAGACGCTTTGCCGTATGTTTTTCTCTGAGGTTTATGTGCATTGTGCGATGATTTTATATTACGGCTATTTGCAAGTTACTTGCATTATCCGTTTGGACACAGCCAAATGTTTTTTGCATCACAAACTTTCATTTCTTGATGAATTCATGACTGTATATGTTTAACAAAATAGCAATTGCTAGACCAAGTTTATCCATCTACCTCTACCATCTGGGTACTTGTATGACACAATGACGATGGAGCTGTTGAATAATGAAGACATTGAGTCTTCCTCAATTAGTCCAAAAAAAAGAGGCATGAGGCTGAAGAAATCCCTGTGGTGGATAGTTTTGAGAGTTGTAGGTCCAAAGTTGTCTGTTCATGTAAATACATATAGCAACCTTGCTGTTGCTAATTGCTCAAATATTTTCTGGTAAAAATCTATCTAACTTGCATTTGGCTGTCTAAATAATAACTATTATTACTATTTCTCATGAGAGTATTTTTCCACAGATTTATTATTTGCTCAGTGAAATGTGGGGGAATTTTAACTCCAGGCATGGATATGCTTGAGTTGAGTGGGATGTAATATTAGTAAAGGTCAATAATCCAAATATAACTTGCCTCCATGTCATCCACTTTGGGTTTTAATGCGGACATAGTGGAACAGGCATGCAACCTGCTTGCAGGAAGTATGTTGGTCTCTTAAATAATTCAATGAATATGCACTCCTTAGAATGAACTGACTTTTTCATCCCACACAGAACTATGGCAGGAGGTAGAGTTTCCACCCGAGGTCCATTAAAATTAACAGGATTGCAAAATTATCCTCCCCTTCTCTCTTTTCCATGTTGAGATAAAATTGGGGCCAACATTTCAGCAGATTCTTTTTGTACGTACCACTATTTTAAGTGAAGGCTGTGTCGCATAGTTCTGACCAAGGTGAAACAACTTGCCATATTCTACATTATGTTGTCCTTTTAGAAAAAACAACAATCACATCGCCTACAAGCTTTTCTTTTCCAGTGACAATATAACTGCTCCTCATAATTCAAATCCCTTCATCACTTTGTTTGCTCTTCTTATTATCCTTTCAACAGCTGCAATTACCTTTTGCACTGGGATAGTCAGAACTATAGAAAGTACCTTGGCTACAGTTGCACCAATGATTTATACAGTGCAGAATTACCTCACTATTTTGGTTCCATATTGGCTCTTTAATATATCTTAACATCTAATTTACTTTACTTACTCTGAGTGTTGTGATAGTTTCACTTAATGTTAATCAGGACCCTTTGATAAATTCGTACTCGTGCAGGCCAGCTAGTGTGCATCAGTACTGGTCTCCAGCCCACGTAAATGGTGAGTGGCAAGAAGCACATCTAAATGTAACAAAAGTATTCACTAAAGTTAAAAAATTAGGGTTGATATGAAGCTGATCAACCAACATTGTGGTGTCTGAGGTAACAAGGGGAAAAGCCAAAAGAAAAACCTTTGATTTCTTGGATTTTCCATGCATGTTATTTTCTTTCCAATTACATAATAGACCGTAGATTTGTTTTTGCTTAACTTCTATTATCAAGTTTTATCTGCCAACTGTTTGTCTAATTCCTAAGTACATTTAATTCGTCTTTTAGCTTAGCCTGTTCAGCTTTAGAGAGTTCAACGTTTACTAATTTAGTTTCATTTGCAGATTTAATGATTGTATTTGTGGCTAGATGAGATGTCAAAACAGGTCCGTGTCAAAACAATGGAATCCCACTGCTAATATTATTTTAGGTGGTCGATAATCCTGTGTGATCTTCTGGTCACCCGATTTAATATCCATTATGAAATCCTTCCACTGGCTCCTGCTTTCTTTACTTATGGTACTGTTTTTTCAAATGAAATGATTGATTGAAATCCAGTGTTAGACTCTTCTGTTTTACACCTGTCAGACCCTTAAAGAAAAGCGAGCAAAGAACAAAACAGCACGGGAAACAGGCCCTTTGGCCCAACGAGCCCACGCCGCCACCCCAATGTTCCCACCTCTACCTGTGATCCCTGTCCATGTTTATAGATCTATGGATTAAAAACCAAATTTGAGACAATTTAGGGAGAATTTGTTTTGCCAATTAGCCTAAGAGCCCATCTTTGGGATGTGGGAGGAAACCGGAGAAAACCCACACAGTTAGATTAACAAAACTTCTCCTTCATGAGGCCACATTATCAGTGTTTTAAGATGCTGTATGATCTTCTCTTTTATGTGGCTTTCCATAATATTATCCAAAATGTGCATCATATTGATGATGTGCAGCGAGGTTGATTGGTTATGCTAAAATTGTCCTTTAGTGTCCTGAAATATGTAGGTTAGAGGGATGAGTGGGAAAAATATATAGGGATAAAGGGGTAGGCCTGGGTGGGATTGTGGTTAGTACACACACGATAGGCCGAATGGCCTCTTTCTGTATTATAGGGTTTCTATGATATTGGCCTGTAGTTTTTTGGACCATTTTTGCTACTTTTTTATTTTAAAAGTGAGAGCAACATCTGTGTTTAGCCAGTCATAGGCATCTCTCCAATATTAAAGCATTTCTGGAAGATTTGTGCCAGGTTTCCTGTCATAAATGTCAGGCCCAATCAAGTTATGTTTTCACCCTTGGCTTTTCTTCACATTTCCTTTTCCTTCATTTTTACGTTATTCTTTGTAATTTTATCAATCTTAAATTACTTTGAGCATTATATTTATTCTGTTTGTTTTCTTTCTCGTCTCAAACTGATGAGTTGGAACAGTGGGGTGGAGAGTGTCCAATTGCTGGGAGCTAAACTAGCTGATTAGTTCCAGCTGTCAGCAGTCAGGTGGTTAAGAGCAGCAGCCAGAGCTAGGCCAAGGCAACGCCTTCATAGTGTTGTGCAGGAAGTGTTTGTGGTATCTATCGTGAGGCTGGAAGCTAAACTCTTATGTATTTTCCACAGACAGGGTATCAGTGCAATATACCTATGCTTATGATGAAGAGCGATATTCTTACAGCTAAAATTGAACAAATCTAAAATTGAATCTAATCATTTTACATGGAATGCTTGTTCCAATTGGGAGATATTGGCTGGAATTTTATTGCCACGCCCGCCATGAGAGTTGGAATGGTCGAGGGGCAGAGCATGGGAAAGTCTGTTGATCTTGGGTGGGATTTTTCATCTTCCGCATGAGCAAAACTATAAAATCCCTCTCATTGTCCGTATATGTTGATAAGATCATTTGAAGTAAGATGGGAAGGAGCATGTGTGGAACTTAAAATACTGGTAGAGACGTGTTGGGTCAAACAGCCTGTACTTTTGCTGTAAATGTAAAGTAAATTATCTAAACCATGGTCATTGAGAGCCAAAGAGTAAATCATCATTCTATTTTACACTAATAATAAGAATTCACTTTGTAAAATATTTTAGTCAACTTGCCTATTTACAAACATTGTATTAAAGCTCTGAACTGGTATGACTAGGGAGCAAAACAGTTGCATTTTTTTTGTGATAGAGTCCTTCAACAATTGAAATGTTTTTAATATTTCTGAAACTTGTAAGTGTTGAGTTATTATAATGATAAAAAGGCTACCAATCACTCAGTGTGATTGAATTAATGTGTTGTGAGTTCATTTATTTAGAATAGGTATATAAGAACATTTATACAAAGATAGAAAGCTTGAAGACATCAGCAGCAGAGTTGTGTGTGCTCTGCTCAAAAGCAAACATGAAACTAAGACCGGACTGTCTGACACAACTCCTTCTAGTAATGTCATGCTGCTATTCTTTAAAGACATGTTACAACATTCCCCTTTTTAAATATACGCTCCAAAGAAGTTGAGCTATTTACAGTATGTGTTTATGTTTAGTTACTGATACATAAGTGATGAATAACTGATGAATTATGAGTATGTAAGGCATTGAGGTAACCAACTGGTATGCCCAGATCTTTGAATTGGAACCTTGATCTTTAGACTTTTACATTCATTTTTACAGAAAGAGGTAAAAGTTGAGTGTGGCAAAGTGATTGGTGGATATAAAACGTTCAAAAGAAAAAAGGTTAAGAGGTGTAAGAACACCAAAGAAATATGGAGTAGACACAAACAATGCATTTAGTCATATCTTTCCAAAAATATTTTGAATAAGAAATAAGTCAAAGTTCCAAAAAATAGAAAAAAAATCCTAGCCCTCTTTATGAATCTTTCATTCCTTTTTTTTCCTGTCCATTGTGCCTGGAGAATAAGTGTTCCCTGTGTAGAATTAACCTACAACTTAAGTTAGTCCACCAAGCCTTTTACAGAAGGTGTTCGATGACGCACCATAAAGATCTAAAGGCACATCGTGTTAAAAGGAATGTAGCCATGTAGATAGAAGGATGATCAGAAGAAAGAAAACATACAGTAAGACAAAGTGGATGTATTTTAGACAGATAAAATGTGGGCTGTGCCGTGCCCTACAGAATGATGTGGCATCTTGTTTGTTTTCTATTTCTATAAATAATTTGATATTGGTGCCAAACTATAGAGCATGACAAACTATCAGGAAGAATGCAAGAGATTGTAAGAGATGCAAACACATTAATGAAGTGGGTGGGTAGTTAGCTGGTGCAATTCAATGCAGAGAATTGTGAAAAAGTATATTTCAGGAAAAGGAACAGTGAGAAGAACCATGAAGCAAGATTCTCCAACTTCCCAGCCATATGTTTCTCACTGGCAGAAGGTGGTGCCTTGTTTACTAGTGGCGGGATTCTCTGATCCTGGCACTATCAATGGGAATTTTCATTAACACCATCCCACACTGGCGGGAAACACTTGCACACCCAAGTGGGCAGGAGTGCGCTGCCAGTGGGAGTGGAGAATCTCACTGGTGTGAACAGCTAGAGAATTCTGCCTGTATCCTTTAATGGCTAAATTCTGAATAAAATAGAGGAACAGAAAGGTCAAGGCGTACACAGTTCTTTAAAGGAGAAGAGTGCAAGTGGAAAAGGTTAGGAAAAGAAAGGAGAGAAGTGCAGGTGGAAAAGGCCTGGAGAAGAAAGGAGATCCTCGGGTTTTATATATTGAGACAATGGAGATATAAATAAGAAAATGATGATGTATTTGTGCTAGACATTGGTTTGGCCATCGTTAAAATATTTTGCATCGATCTGTATCCCATTTCAGAGAGAATATTAGAGATGTGGAAAATACAGAATGATGATTCACTACAATTAGCTTAAATATAAGACTAAGACTTAAAGAAGTGTGATTTTTCCTTGGTATAGAAAAGGCTAAGGGATGTTCAGCAGAGGTTGTCAAATTTATGAAAGATTTTAAAAGCATAAATAATAAAAAGATATTTCCACTGGTTGGCAAATTGATAATTTATCAGTACAAATTGAAGACCATCACTAAAGGAATATAGGGAACCTTTTTAAGTATTTATTTTTGAACATAAGGGTGGACTGCCACACTGAGCAGAAACTGTACCATTATTTACACAGGACATGATGCTTGGTCGTAGTGGTGGTGTCATGTTTGTAGATCATAAGTTCAGTAAGTGTAATTTTAATTATTTAATTTAGAGGTAAAAGTTCAGACGTTCTGGTTATTATTTGATAAATTCAGTTTAACTCTGATAATCTGTGCCCAAGACCAGAAAATGACTCTGAATATTGAAGAATTGCTGCAATTACCTAACTGCTTCACTAATGTCCTTCCATAATGTGTCTCGTCTGGCCTATATGTAATATCTGTCTCGTAATGTACTTTGACAAGGTCTAGCAAACCACCCACCCTTTTTATACAAAGAATTGAAATGAGGCAGGAGGCTAATGTCTTCCGTCATTGCAGTTAGAGTGAATGATAAATGTGATTATGTCACTATCGTTCTCATCCTGAGAACAAATAAAAATACATTTTACAAAGAAAAGGATATTTATTTGAAAGTGAAGAATATCAAACATCATGAGTAGAGTAATTGGATTCACATAGGTGCCTCCAATTGAAGGTATAATGGACTCTGTTGTTTCTATCATTTTAAGTTCAGAACTATTTGGCACTAAACTATATTTAATATTTAGATTTCTTAAACTCCTCACTTTGATCAACATCCCATGATTATTCAGAGCGAATAGTCAAAAAGAAATGAATAATTTGTGCCATTCACACCCAGTGACTTAGATCCATGATTGGATAAGGTATATTTAACTGAACACTCACAAGATTATTAAAGCCAAAAAGTATACCATGGTCTAGTGGTATTGCTGCCAGACTATTCATCAAGCTAATGTTCTTGGGACTTGGGTTTGAATCTTGTTGCAGCAGATGGTGAAATTTGAATTCAGTTTTTAAAAAATCTGGAATTAAGAATCTACTGATTACCATGAAACCATTGTCAATTGTTGGAAAACTATCTGGTTCACTAATGTCTTTTGGGGGAGGAAATCTGCCATACTTACCTAGTCTGGCCTAATGTGACTCCACAGCCATAGCATTATAGTTGACTCTCAACTGCCCTCGGGCAACTAGGGTGGACAATAAATGCTGGCCAGCCAGCGACGCCCATGTCCCTCGCCTGAATAAAAACATCACTAAAAATCCCCAAAAGAAGGTGATCATAACTGATCACCAAAATCAGTTATGTATCCAAATGCAGCACTTCAGCACATGAATTCTTGCTTAGACTTTGCTTTGTCACCCAGGGAGTAATGAATGTGATAAATTTTGAAGAACAGGTGCTTACTGACTTATTCTGTGCAGTCTGCTAGTAAAGTTGAAATACCCAATGAAAAATAATAACAATCAAAAGTCACTACAGCACAGTATGTGAAAATTATTTTAATTTTGTTCAATGTGCTGTCATGGAAAAATAATATATTCAGACACATGGTATGGATCTTCTGACTGGACAATGCTAATTAGGTTTATATAAGGTTGACATCAGTATCAGAACTGTTAGTGGTCTTTGTTGAAAAGCCTCGGGTAAAAATAGTGCATGCTAAGAGTCTAAACATGGTGCAGGCAGTAACAATGGCAGTGAGAGGTGAACATTATTAAGGAAAGAGGCGTTTATTTAATGCATTTATTTAGCACTGCATTACATCTCTCAGAAATGTCTTTAAGCTAACACCGTGTCACTCCTTAGGACTCAGTGTTAATCTACTCAACACCTTGAAGTGCTGGCGTGAAGCTAGATCCCAGGACATTTTCAAAGACAAGAGTATTACTAAATCAGCCAAGCTGGCATATTAGTGTTCAATATTTATGCTGTAAAATAAGTGATTTGTGTTGGAAACAGTAGTGATCTTAAAAATGTTTTCCTTTAGTTGATTCATAGTTTAAAAAAAAAATTGGGCAATGTCATTAGGTATATTTGAATCCAGGTGATGGGAGTCTGGCCCACTGGCTGAAGAGCCAGTAGGAGTGCTGTGTTGCCTTTATTGGGAAAGGCTTGACACATTAAGAGTGTATCAGACAGTTAAGTGGTTACCATCAGACCTTCACTGGGATTAAGGAGCTTGGGGGCAAAAGATCTGCCCATGAGAGCAGCTAGTTAATCTGAGGCTGTCAGCTCTCCATTACAGGCAGTGCCACAGGGAGTAGTTGCAATTGCTGGCATTGCGCCCATCAAAGGCTCAAACTCATGAGGGACCTGAGGTTAAGGATGAGTGACAGTGAGATAGGAGTCATGATTTGGAGATTACTGGAGAGGGACAGGAAGGGTTGGGAGTCATGAGTAGAGGGTGAAGGGGGATGGTTGAGACAAGGAAAGGGGAGCCTTTCAGCAGCCATCTACCTTTCCAATGTTGAGTCCTCTGATCAGATACTGAGTGCCTTTGAACGAGTAAATCTGTCCAGGAGCTTACAAGCAAGCCCAACAAGGGTATGCCTTTTGGGCTTCTGATGTGGTAAATCCTGCATCATTGGTTGAATACCAGCAGTACTGAGATGAAGCTCTTAAGTGCCTCAATTAGCATGAAGAGGGCACGTGTGGTATGAAGGGCATGGAGCACTTGCTGTGTTTACAACATTCCTTCACACCTAGTATTCTAGACTAAGCAAGTCTGTAAAGGTCAATGTTGCGTTAGTTTTGAGGGGCAGAAAGTAGAAATGGAGTGTTCCAATAGGCTCCATAAGAACAACGCTGAGGAGGTGCGGTGGGTAGATTAGGAAGTACAGTGGCTTAGCTATTGCCATTTTGCCTTTTGGATCAAATATAACTGGAGTGATGAGGTGAAAGTCTCCCCTGTGAAATGAATTTTTCAGCCGAGTTCCTATTGGACAGTAAATTCTGAGGGATTTTCTGCAAATTGATAATTGTCAAATGGGGGCAGAAGAATTGCCCTTTTGTCATTAGCATCTGAAGCCCCTTGTGGGACAGAGGAAAATGAGCTTTACTTTGTATCAAACTGTATTGCACCTGAGATACTGACATGTGCCTGAACTAGGAAGTGTTTCACTCCTCAGAAGGGAAACTCAGTTTTTAAAAAAAATGCTGAGATGTAAGGATAACATGGACAAAAAGAAGCTATAACCAAATCATGAAAGCAACACTAAAGGGCATGAGCATAAAAATTAACAAGATTTGAAAATATTGGTAACTAATTTATTTCCTGTAGTGCAATTTATGAATAGACTTATAGTGGGATTCTCTGGCTTCCCAGCAATGTGTTTTCCTGGGGCTGAAGATAGCGTGTCATTCGCTGGTGGCAGGATTTTATGGTTCCGTCGCAGTCAATGGGATTTCCTTTTGCTGTCACCCATGCTGCTGGGAAAACTATGAGCAGGTGTGCGTTGCTTGTGACGCCGGCATTTCCACATCACGACTACCATCGACACTGCTTGTGAAACCAGAGAATCCCTCCGGTGTGAATGGGTGCAGAATTCCAATGTATGGGTGGGATTTTACTCCCCTTCCAAGGTGTGTTTCAAGGAGACAGGAAGTGGCATGCTGGGTCTCGCTACTTTCAACTGGGTTGAACACACTTCTCATCACCAGGAAACCTGGTTGACAGCAACAGTATCATAAGATCCCACTGGTGTAAATGCCAGCAAGGTTTTGGCATTTCTGCCAATCAAGTACGTTTAATATCGACATAAAGAATAATTTGCATATAAAATGGCTTTTACATCTGCATAATCTCTAAGTGGTATAACGTGAATGAAATTCATTTTTGCCCTTTACGTTGCAAATGCAGCACCCGTTTTGTGTGCAATAAAAAAAGCAACAGATGACGTAAATGACTAGTTAACTGGGTTTGATAGTATTTGTTGGCCTGGGCACATACTGAAGCAGTCCATGTTTAAGTGCAGCAAGACCAGAACAATATCCAGGCTTGGGCTAACAAGTGGCAATATTCGTGCTGCACAAATGCTAAGCGTTGTTCATTTGTAACAAAAGAGAATCAAACCATCACCTCTTTATATTTAATGGCAATCACTGAATCCCAATATCAAGGGGGGATACCATTGACCAGAAACTGAACTAGACTAGCCACATAAATACTGTAGCTACTACAGCAGGTCAGAGGCTTGGAATCCTGTGATGAGTAACTCACCTCCAAAGCCTGTCCATAATCTTCAAGGCATAAATCAGAAGTATGATGGAATAATCTCCATTTACCTGGATGAGTGCAGCTCCAACAACACTGAAGAATCTTGAGGCTATCTAGGACAAGTAGCCCACTTAATTAACACCACATCCACAAATATTCACTCTTTCCACCATGAACAGTGGCAGCCATGTGCATCATCTATAAAATACACAGCAAAAACAGAGCGTAGCTCCTTAGGTGCAATTTCAAAATTCATGACTGCTACCATTTAGAAGGACAAGAACAGCAGACACATGGGACATCCTCATCTGAAAGTTCCCCTCCAAGCCATTCACCATCCTGACTTGGAAATACATCACTGTTCTTTCATTGCCATTGAGTCAAAATCCTGAAGCTCCCTCCCTAACAGCACTGTGGGTGTACCTGCATCCTCAGGGACTGCAAAGATTCAAGAAGGCAGCTTACCATCACCTTCTCAAGGACAGCTAGGGATGGATAATAACTGCCAGCCTAGCCAGCGATGCTGACACCCTGCAAATGAATTTTTAAAACCCACAGTTCTGAACGGAAATGTTAGTATAGATTGTGTACTCAAGCCTTGGAATGAGGCCTGAACCAATTGTTTTTTTTCTGACTTAAAGATCAAAATGAACTGCCAAACTACAAGCACACAAGTGTAGGTATAAAGACTATGAGACCCAATGTTGACATAGATAAGTAAATAATCAAGGAATTAGTGTTTCTGTGTGCTTGAAACATTGGAATATAATATTACAGTTGAATGATTTTGGTTGTAATGTCAGCCTGATAAGCTAGGGTCAGTATGACATTTCACAGAACTTTATCAATTTGGTAATCTTAGCTATAGTCAAAGCTGAATTAATAGAAAGCTTCAATGTGAGTTAGATTGTTGAAGTACTTTGGCATTATTTTGGGATGTAATTTGTGCTCTTTCTGATTAGGATGCCAATGCTTTGGAATTGTATAGTTTTTCTATATTTCATATGGAATGCCAACATTAAGCACTTAAATGTTAGTACTTCCCTGCCTTAATAACATAGGCTGGATTTTCATTTCAAACTTGGAAAACATGAGCTGGGGCATTTTGACCTTTACCAAGTTGGATCCCATATCTGCCATATTTTCATCCACAGACAGCGCTGGAGGATTGTGGGTGCCAAGGCAAGCTGTTAACAGACCTGTCTGAATTGTCCTGGACATTGACTAAGCACCTGGTATTATTCTTTTGAACCCTAATCTTTACCTCTAACCTGTCAACTACCTTCCTCATATTCCCCTGCTCTCTCCATGTCCCTCATAATCCCACTATCTTCCTTATCGTCTGTAGTCACTCACCCAATGTCCACTGTGCCTCAGGCACCATGTAATAGCAATGTGAAGTCTTTGAAATGGACTTTAAAATATTTAATTCCTATTAACCCAATTAAACTGTCAATTAGATACACAATCCTTTATAGTGGACAGAAAAAATCTCCAGTCCCATTGAATAAAAGTTACACTCTTTTGAATGGTAAAGTCCTGAAAACAAACAAACATCTATTCAGATACCACATCAAAGACAGATAATCCTAATGTAATATTCTAAAAATGTGAGTCAAACCATGCCCTCAGTCTATTGAACAACTGTGTCAACAAACTCTCTGCTCAGCCAAGTGTTTCATTAGCTTTTGAAACTCAGCAAGCATTCATAATGGGTTCATCTGTCAAAACAAATAACGACATCCCCAAACAGTAGAGCCTAATGAAACTGAAATGGCAGATTATTTTATTCATTTCAAAGCAGGTGGCCAGCCTAAGTTAAAGCACTAGACATATAAATTACTTTTCGGATCGTGCCAGGAGAATTTATAAGTCACTATTTGCTTCAGATTTAAACGCATATTAGAACTTCTTCCAATTAAATAGTTACACTAATGCATCTGAACCCATAAAGAATGCCAGTCAATATAATGGTCAACTTACCTTTGAAGAATAGAATTCTATGATCAATCACTTCAGCAAAAAAAAACTTGACTTACAAGACAACATTTAATAGTAATATTTAAAATTGTTAAAATATTTGACACTTAAGTATCAGAATGTTTCAGACTCTTCATCAGGCTTCCTCCAAGGTTCCTGAACACACTCACTTGGTGGGTTTTGCAAAGGCTTCCAAAACCCATCCGATTCAACAAAAATACTGTGGGTTTGCAGTACAAATTCCTCATGATCTGTCAATGGTGACCCAAATGTCACGGTTAGTGTTAGTGAGATCACAACCTGATTTTCATCCAAACCGTCTCCTGCCTTTGGCCTAAATTTTTGTGCACACACGGCAGGTCCAGAAATGGGCGCAAAATCTGCTCCTAGCTGTGGTCGGCCCTGTAGTGCAATTTCATCCTGGCTGGCCAGTTAATGGCCATCTGGTGTGTAATGTGCTCTGTGTAAAGCTGAACACTGCTGAGGAGGGTAGGAAGAGGGCACTTGCTGAGAAAAGAGAGGGTGCAGTTTGGCATTTCCAATGTGCTCCCTAGGAGTACAGCTGCTGCGGTGCTGTCAAAGGAAGGTACTGACCTGTGAAAAATAAATATGGATGCTGAAACTATGCCACGAGTGTCCAGGCAGCACAATTGTACACAGATCTCAGTCCCCAGATGCATTTGTTAATTTTATTTGAGTCTTGACCTTTCATCCTGCCCTGGATCGAGGTTGTAACTTAAATGTGAAGGTCGCCTTACCAGTCAGCCTGCCCAAGAACTATAAAGGCAGATAGGCGATGTCGAATCCTAGGCAATTGGTTTTAAATTAAGTTAATTGGCTCCTATATTGTTGGTGAGCGAGCACGAGTTGGAAACATGTTTGCTGATTGAAAAGCCCATTTTATCAAACTTATTGAATCAATTGTCACTTTATTGGTGAGAAATAAGACTCAGGTTTTGCATTTCTTTCACTAAAATGATACCATTCTTAATTTATCTGATTATCTGAGTAAAAACAGTAGCAGACTGTTTGTGATTTCTGCCCATATGGAGTGGCAGGCAGGTGGAAGTCATCATCAGAATGCACAATTAGCAAACCCTGGTGTATTTATATATGGACTCTCAGGAAGGCTCCTCATTCAAAGACACTTGATGCCTGACAGACAGACCTGGCATCCACCGGCTCTTCAGCCAATGGCTACATCCCTTGTCACGTCTAGAAGACTCTACCCAGTGACTTCTAAGCTTAAAATTCAGATTTAACTTTCACATTAGTTTAAAATTTGCAGCTCTGAATTTGGTGTGAAAGTCAAAATGACACTGACTTATTTTTGAGAAATGAGTACCTCAAGGTAAGGGCAACAATTAAGAACCACAGTGTAGAACTTACCAAAATTGCATAGAGTCATGAACGTGAGATAAATTACAAAGTACTAATTGGATGAACTCAAACCTGGATTTTACAAATAGTGATTTTAAGTCTGAGATTGGGTTTTGAGTGAGTTCACACCTTTTCCCGTGATTCTATGTAAGCCTAATTTTTAAAAGTAAGTATATTTTAAGTATAAGCATAAGGAAGAAATGAAGATGAAAAGGGATTCATGTGTATTAATTTCAATAAGTTAGAGAAGGCTGGAGCATGCATCTTCATTTCAACATACTGAGGTTACAGCGAGAGAGATGTCATGCTGAATGACATTTAAGTCTTGATAGGAAATTTTAGGTGGATATTTTCTATCATGGTATGGATAAAATGGCGAAAAAGAAGAAGGTTTTGAATTTGGGATCCTGTGGCAAGGAAAAAGCATGTGGCTATCTCTCATGGCTTTTAAAAATATGTTACATTGCACAAGTGGCATTTGCTACAACTACAGCATACGTTTTGAAATAATTGGCAGACTGTCTTGTCTGTGCGGAAACTATTGCTGCATGTTCAATGATTACTCAGATGGTTTGTTGAAATAAATACTTCCTTTTGCTAAAAAATAAACCGGAGATGCTGGAAATATTTAATAGGTGATCCAGCATCTGTTAATGTTTCAGATATTGGTTCCTAGCTTGTCCATTCTTATCTCCTGCGGCTGATTCACTTATTGAGTTTTGCTGTTTCAGTTTTGTATCTAACTCTGTTTCATGTGTTTGCTCACTCCCTTTTCTTGGATTCCAGTAGTCAAACTGAAAATAAATTTTGTCTTCAGCTTGCAGTTATCAGTTTTTTTTTCCACATATAATAAGTCTGATTTTAACTTTGAGTTTTGAGTGAGTTGAAACCTTGCCCCGTGATCCTTTGTAAGTCTAATTTATAAGTGTATTTTAAATATGAATATAAAATTACTTAAAATCAGTGATCTAAGAAACAGAGCTATCCAAGAACATTACTGTTAAATAGCATGTTGGCCTGCCATGTTAAACATCACTCTGAATGCATTTTAAATTATGAATTGTAACATTTTAAACCGAGTGACCTTCCCTTTAAAAAATACCTCTTGGAAAGTATGTCGAATAGGAAGTGAGTAGTAATATATAGATTTTTTTTGTCTGTTTTCTCGAATGATTTACTTTGAAAAACAGCAATTTTATATCATTTAACTACGTAATTACTCCGTTATTTACGTTGAGAGGAGAGATAGGGGATTTTAAGATCATTGGTCTAATGTTCCAGTACTTTCTCCACATGTTATTTGGAACAGGTTAATAGAATGATACAGAGAAGGCAACATGGATTTGTTCAGAACAACTCGTGTGTAATGAACTGAATTGATGAATGGTAATTGATGATATTTATATGGATTTCCAGAAGGCTTTCAACAAGGTTCCACATAAGAGACTGTTATTGAAAGTGAGAGCACGTAAAATTAGCGGCAATCTATTGCCTTAGGTACGGAATTGGTCTTGAGATAGGTGACAGAGAGTAGGGTTAATGGGTATGTATTCCAATTGACAGGATGTGACCAGGGATCGGTACTGAGTCCTCAGCTCATCACAATGTTTATAAATGACATAAATGAATGAAACTAGATGTCTATATTTTATGGGAGCATCAAGTTTGTTACAATAGAGTACGTTGGGAGGAGAAAATAGCAAATGGACTGAATAATTAAGTGCATGGACAAAATTGTGGTGAATGGAGCTCAATGTTGGGAAGTCTGAGGGCATTCACTTTGGATTTAAAACAAATGTAACACAACATTATTTAAATTGTAAGATATTAGGTGAGTATGAGAAGAGAGATTTAAGGATAGGAATTTCTAAATGTTGGTGTTCAGGTACAAAAATTAATTATAGAGGCTAATAGAATGTTGGTCTTCATTTTAAGTACAGAATTCCAAAGTGGTGGTGATTATAATGCAGTTCTAGAAACCTTGGGCAAAACAACATTATCAGTTTTGTTTTCAGTTCTGGAATCTCAGAAAGGATATGAAGCTGTAATTTCTGGAAATGCTCAGCAGACCAGGCAGCATCTATAGAATGAGAAACACAGACCTAGGTTTTCATCCATGGATCAGGTTCATTGAGTCAAGAGATTTCCCTGTTTGTCAAACTGTCTTTAAAAAAAGTCCACCCACAGGTTGGATACTTGGTTGTGGAATGGTGTTGCACCTCCTGCGCTTGCTTGGGAAGATTCAATGGGGAAGGGAGTATATGCTGAAGGAATATAGGAGTAGACCAGAATGTCATGGAGGGACTCCATGTCTCCTCAGAATGCTAAAAGTGGATGAGGGGGAGAGATATGTTTAATAATGGCATCACACCAGAAATGGAGGAAATGCAGGACACTTGCTCACAGACCTTCCTTCTTTTCTTTACTCTTCATTCTTTCCCTCAGTCTTGTTTAAATTCATTTATATCTTTAACTTTTTCAGTGCTAATGAATTATCAATGTGAAATATTAACTGTTTCTCCACAGGTGGTGCCTGATATTTTGAGTATTTCCAACACTTGTTTTTAATTCATATTTTCAGTATCTATATGAGTTTGCTGTTATATGAGGAAGGATATATTATTGGCCTTGGAGAGGCTGCAGCACCCATCAGCAGAATGACACAGGGGCTACAATGTTAACTTATATGAATTGGATACTTAGATTAGGCTTGTATTGAGTATAGAAGATTGAGGGATGACGTAATTGACATTTTCACACGATTAGAAGAGTTGATAGAGTAGGAAGAGAGAAACTATTGCTTTTGGTGGGAGAGTCCAGAACAAGGGGAACAATAGCTGGCCTGTGCATCAGGAAGTGTTTGCTCAACAAAGGTTTCTGAAATTCTTTCACAAGAATTGTCTAGGCTAATTCAAGTGAAAATTTCTCAAGTGAAATGGACAGATCTTTGTTTGTCATAGGTATTGAGGTTATGAAATCAAGACCAGTAAATAGAGTTGAGACACAGATCACCCAGGATCTAATCTGGGAGGTGAAATGGACTTAAGAGGTTAAATGGCCCACTCCTTATGTTCTCATAGTTTCTTATGAAGTGGTTCCATGTGATTCTCAGTGGACAATTTCAGTGTTGTTACAAGGAAATTATATTCAGCAGCCTGTGAAGATAAGAGAACAATTTAAGTGTTATGCATATGTTGGTGTCATTAGTACCATAAACAGCAATATACAGTTGCTGAGTTCTAGATAACAGAACTGTGAAAAAGTGTGTTGCAACTAGTCTACCCACATGATGTACAAGCACCAAAACTCTTTAAGTGACATGGTTACATTGTGTCTTCGACCTCCTAAAAGATAAGAGCCCTTCAATGTATCAACAACTTAAAACAGAAAGAGAGGCTTTTGGTAGTGAAATTTTTAAGCAAATAATTTCTGACTCAGTCATTATTTCCTAATACAACAACAATGGCTTTAGACTCAAGTCATTTTAAATATTGAATTAGGTTCGAGAGATCTGTGTTCAAAGTATGGAGAACAAGATTTTGTTCCAAGGGCAAATTGTGATATTAGTAATGCGTTGGTGTTTGTGGTAAATATGTTTCAAAGCAAAGTCTGTAACTTTTTAAAAATTTCTGTGCCATATCCTGTGAAACCGTATTAGAAAGCAGTGATTAGTGAGCATGGTACCATATACAAGATATCACTCCCATGAGGAAAACGCCATTGGGTGCAGCAGAAAATTTAAAGATTAAATAATTAACTTCGATGTGAAATTAGTTTAATTACTCCAGTTTAATCACAGCTTTAATGTGAAATGCAAAATGCACTTTCTGCTTTTTATAAAAATATAAGCTTTATTTTAAAATTGAAGCAATGAACAAGTTGCTGGGCGTAATCTTACCTTCTTGTTCTGCCAGGGCAAGCTGTAAGATCATGAGAGAAGCAAAAAATTGGGTTTGTGCCCGATTTCTCACCTAATGTGATCTTACCAGGCCTAGATATCCTGCATAATCAGCACTGCAAGGCTGATTTCAATATTTAAATCTATTTTAAATAGAATTTCAATATTACTAGTGAGCCTGGGATGCAATCGTGAAGGTCCTGACTGGCCAAGACCATATATGGTACTCAACAGGGGTCTGTCATGATGGCCTCACCAGCACCACCAGTTCCATTGAGGCCCCCAGGGAGGTTAGGGGAAGGGGTGAATTGCTCCTTGGATTGTGCTACACATGCACCATTACCCCTCTACTGTCAGCTGTTGGCTTTGCTGTGAGCTTAGGCCCCATACCATACACCTTCTGGGGGGAAATAGATTTAGCATTATTATTTGAACAGAGTGGCATAAAAGTGGACTTGGTGACTCCAAAAGGATGAGGTGCCAGTTGATTGGAGGATAGTTCACGTTTTTCTGCTATTTAAAAAAAGACTCAAAAAGTAATCCAGGAAATTATAAGCCGATAAGCTTGATGTCAATAGTAGGTAAATTATTGGAAGGAGTACTAAAAGATAGGATCTACAAATACTTGGATGGACAGGGACTTATTAGGGAGAATCAACATGGTTTTGTGCATGGTAGATCATGTTTAACCAATCAGTTAGAGCTTTTCAAGGTGCTTACCAGAAAAGTGGATGAAGGGAAGGCAATTGATGTTGTCTACATGGACTTCAGTAAGGTCTTTGACAAAGTTCTGCCTAGGAGGTTGGTTAGGAAGGCTCAGTCGCTGGATATATATGGAGAGATAGTAAATTGAATTAGACATTGGCTCATTGGACGGAGCCAGAGGGTGGTGTGGAGGATTGCTTCTCTGAGTGGAGGCCTGTGACTAGTGTACCACAAGGATCAATGCTGAATCCATTGTTGTTTGTCATCTATGTCAATGATCTGGATGCTAATGTGGTAAATTGGATGAGCAAATTTGCTGAAGATACAAAGATTGGAGATGTAGTGGACAGTGAGGAAGGTTTTCAAAGCTTGTAGAATGATTTGGACCAGCTAGAAAAATGGGCTGAAAAATGGCAGATGGCGTTTAATGCAGACAAGTGTGAGGTATTGCTCTTTGGAAGGACAAACCAGGATAACTGAAGAGTGTAGTAGAACAAAGGGATCTGGGAATACAGATACATAATTCCCGAAAAGTGGCTCTATAGATAGATAGGGTTGTAAAGAGTGCTTTTGGAACATTGGCCTTTATAAATCAAAGTATTGAGTATAAGAGTTGGAATGTTATGGTGAGGTTGTATAAGACATTGGTGAGGCTGAATTTATACTATTGTGTGCAGTTTTGGTCACCTAATGTGGAAGCATTGGAAAGGGTGCAGAGGATGTTTACCAGGATGTTGCCTGGTATGGTGGGAAGACCTTATGAGGAAAGGCTGAGGGACCTGAGGTTATTTTCATTAGAGAGAAGAAGGTTACGCGGTGACCTAATTGAGGCGTATAAGATGATCAAGGGATTGGATAGGGTGGATAGTGAGAGCCTTTTTCCTCGGATGGTGATGACCAACACGAGGGGACATAACTTTAAATTAAGAGGTGGTAGTTATAGGACGGATGTCAGAGGCAGGTTCTTTACACAGAGGGTGGTGAGGGCGTGGAATGCCCTGCCTGCAGCAGTTGTGGACTCGCCTACTTTGGGGGCATTCAAATGTTCGGTGGATAGGCATATGGATGATATTGGAATAGTTTAGGTTAGAGGGTCCACTGGCCGGCGCAACATCGAGGGCCAAAGGGCCTGTACTGCGCTGTAATGTTCTATGTTCTAATTACAGAAAGGATATTAATAAGGTTGAAAGAGTGCAGAGAAGGTTTACAAGGATGTTGCTGGGACTTGAGAAACTGAATTACAGAGAAAGGTTAGATAGGTTAGAACTTTATTACCTGGAGCATAGAAGAATAAGGGGAGATTTGATAGAAGTGTATAAAATTATGATGGATATAGAGTGAATGCAAGTAGGCTTTTCCCATTGAGGCTAGGGGAGAAAAAACTAGAGGATATGGATTAAGGGTGAAAGAGGAAAAGTTTAAAGGGAATATTGGGGGGAGGGTTTCTTCACGCAGAGAGTGGTGGGAGGGTAGAATGCGCTGCCAGATGAAGTAGTAAATGCAGGATCACTTTTAACATTTAAGAAAAACTTGGACAGGTATATGGATGAAAGGGGTTTGGAGAGATATGGTCCAGGTGCAGGTCAGTGGGACGAGGCAGAAAAATGCTTCAGCACAGCCAAGAAGAGCCAAAAGGCCTGTTTCTGTATTGTAGTGTTCTCCGGTTCAATGGTTGTGGCCTCACCAACAAAATGTTCTGTAACTCTCCGTTTCCGTGCTCGTTTGGGACTTCTAAGTTCACCCCCAAAACTTTAGATGCCTTCTAGATAAAAGCAAATTACTGGATGCTGGAATCTGAAACCAAAAGAGAAAATGCTGGAAAATCTCAGCAAACCTGGCCATATCTGTAAGGAGAGAAAAGAGTTGACATTTCAAAACCAGATGATCCTTTGTCAAAGCTTAAAACATCAGCTCTTTTCTCTCCTTAACAGATGCTGCCAGACTTGCTGAGATTTTCCAGCATTTTCTGCTTTGGCTTTATTTCTAAATTGAGTTCTACTGGTGTTTACTAGTGGAAGGCAGATAAGCAACTTCATTTTGCCAAAGCAAAGATTTTTGTGGGTCATCAGTAACCGCTTGATGAATTCCTGTTTTCCAAACTTGTCTGGGATAATGAGCAATGTGAAGTTGAAATACCAATTAATCATCATATAACTGAATGATGGAAAAGATTTGAGTTTGAATGGCCAACTCGTCAGCAAATACATATCAACTGTCAGTTTTTTTTTAAACTTGACATCAACATTTCAACTCTCAATGTGAGTTTGTCAGCATTGGAACAAGAGGAGTTGTTATATCTCTGTATCTGCGTGAGTTTCCTCCAGGTGCTCCAGATTCCTCCCACAGTCTGAAAGACATTCTGGTTAGGTGCATTGACCCGAACTGGCACCAGCATGTGGCAACTGGGGGAATTGCACAGTAACTTCCTTGCAGTGTTAACGTAAGTCTTACTTATGACTAATAAATAAACTTTATATGACCACTACATCATTTTGGAAGATGCCCAAAAGAAGCAGATAGGTTTGGTGGCAGCACAGTAATATTCAGATGTAATTTTTTTCTCTAGTGGCTGTTAAATCGCTGTTAAACTTAAAATGAGCTGCTGATTTCAGAGCGTCCCAATAACAGGAGCAGTATTTTCCCAAAGCAATTTTATATGGCAACTTAGCAGATTCAAGAAAACCTTATTTTTCTTTAAAATGAACCATTCATAAACATGAATGAAAATATAAACTGCTGGAAATCTGCAGCAAATCAAGCAGCACCTGCGGAGAGAGAAACAGAATTGCTGGTTACAGTTTTAGTGGCCTCTAGTAGGCAGAGTGAGAGGCGGGGAAATTAATTTACAGCATCAAGTATCTACTTAGGGACCCGTTTTATGTTGCTTTTGATATAATGCTGATGGTGGAGTGACTTTCCATCACATGGGGACTCCGCCAGGTAAATGGAGATGGCCTCCCAATGGCAGCCTAGAAGAAAAGGTCGCACTGGTCAAAGAAGGGATCTTGGAAGAGAAGGCAGCGCCAGTGTCCCAATGACCTGAATGGAGGGGTTTCCCCTCCACCCATCTACTCCAGAAGTGTTTTAGTTTTTTTTCATGTATCTGCTGTAGATTCCAGGTCTCCTGCTTTACTCAGCCCCAACAACTTCTGCCAAAGTGGCTTCTGAGTCTTTGAGCTGCTGACCATTTGATTGGGCTGACAATATGGGAAAACCTAAGTAGGACAAATGAAATTGCCAATCAAGGCAGCGGGTATGGGTGCCAGATGTACTTTTTACCTTGCTGTTGGGGTTCTGATCCTCCTGTTAAAACTTAGCCCAATTAGAAGTTTAGTTTGGTTTATTTTAATGTCACAAGAAGGCTTACACTAACGCTGCATTGGAGTTGTCGCCACATTTTGGTGCCTGTTCAGTTACTTTCCGGGTCACTATGCCTCAACTAGAAAGGCAGTTTTGGGTTTTTACTTTCAAGAGGCAGGAGTTCCTTCAGGATGGGTGGTGATTTGGGTACTGGCAGCAGAGCTTCAGCATTCTCAGCCTTCACTGGATATGGGGAAAGTCCTGATAGGTAGTTCCAATATTTTCAGAGTTTCCAGTATCTGCTTTTATGTATTCTGGCTGTTGTCTTGTGGAAAGGTTTAATTTCTACTTTGCAGCTGTTTTCTTGAGATAAGGCAATGTTTGCTGGTGCATACGTTAAACTGGCTTTGTTTGTGACAATTCCTGACACACTATTTGTGGAAATGCTAATCCTCAAAAATAAAATAGGAGTTGGAGTGATGTATTTTAATTAATTTTGAACAAAGATTCATATTCGGTATCACAGTAGGCTGTGAAATGTCAATAGTTGCATTAAATTGGCTGTCAAAATCTAAATATCTTGCTCCATAAAAAAACATTTTGCATCTTTGTCTTCAATATTTTCAGAATCGTCACTGCTGTTATCTGGCTTTTATTGTGTTGTGCTGAAAATGATGGAATGTTGGTTGTATTTCAGCATAGATTTTACCAAACTGTTGCACTGTCAGTTTCACTCTCCCTGGAGTAGATATTAGTCGATTATCGTTTGATGTGAATTGCACCCTAACTGGAACATTGGGAGGAAAATGCGCTGAGGTGTCTACAAGGTGTTCACGGAATGCACACATATTCTCTTCCATTCACATAAATGGAGGGAAACTTAGGTTGGAACAGTGATGTGCCATTCTTTCCTGCCTGATCATCTGTGCAGCGGTCCAGGTGCACACTCCAGTGTTTTGTGCCCAGATACTACAGATATAAATTTATCCCTTTCTGTTCACAAGTTAAGAGTCTTAAGTTGTTCTTGAGGAGCTGATCCTTTTGGGGATCTATCAGCTTTGTACATGGTTAGCACTGCTGCCTCACAGTGCCAGGAATCTGGGTTCAGTTCCCGGCTTGGGTCACTGCCTGCGTGGAGTCTGCACGTTCTCCCCATGTCTGCGTGGTTTCCTCTGGGTGCTCTGATTTCCTCCCACAGTCTAAAAGACTTAGAGGAGATCTAATAGAGGTGTACAAGATTATGAGGGGTATAGATAGAGTAAACAGGGTTAAGTTTTTTCCTAGGATGGACTCGAATAGCATGAGGGGTCATGGGCTTAGGGTGAGGCGGGGTAAGGTATAATTTGGATGCTAGAGGGAGTTTTTTCACACAGAGGGTGGTGGGGGTATGGAATGCGCTGCCAAGTAAAATGGTGGAGGCAGGCACTCTGGAGTTATTTAAGAAATATTTAGATGGGCACATGAACAGAATGGGAATGGAGGGGTATAGAAAACTGATTTAAAATAGGGATAATGAGCCTTGGGAGTCCCTGGGAAGTGTGTAAATAGATGATGATATTGATGTACTTGTTTTTATCCTACAGGTGCTTTGGTCCACCTTGTTGTCTAACAAGGGGCATACATGCGATGGGTCGTGAGAGGGCTGCTCTTGGATTTTTTTCGAGAGTATCCTCGTGCTTCACGTTGTTAGTGTACGCTTGGCCTGGACCATTTGATGGGCAACACGACAGCTCAGTGACTATCGCTGTGCTGTACAGATACATGGATTTGGGCCTGTGTCTGTGAGAGTTTGCGCATTCTCCCTGTGCTTGCGTGGGTTTTCTCCGGGTGCTCCGGTTTCCTCCCACATCCCAAAGATGTGCTCTTAGGCTAATTGGCAAAACAAATTCCCCCTAAATTGTCTCAAATTTGGTTTTTAATTCATAGATCTAAAACATGGACAGGGATGGCGGGTAGAGGTGGGAACATCGGGGTAGCAGTGTGGGCTTGTTGGGCCAAAGGACCTGTTTCCCATGCTGTTTTGTTCTTTGTTCTTTGTACAAGCTGGTTAGTCGAACAGGCGCCAGAGTGTGGCGACTAGGAAAATTTCACAGTAACCTCATTGTAGTGTTAATGTAAACCTTATTTGTGACTAATAAATAAACTTTACAGAAGCCTTTGGTCAGTTTATGCTACTTTTCTGAGTTTGCTCTGAAGTATGGGTTCCTATTACCATTGCTTAAATTATGTCAATGATATAAGATGTTATCTTGAATTCTAAAATGAATTCCTATCAGAGTGAAATCATAAGACTATTTAATGTATAGTTTGTGGATTCAGTAAACTATGTTAATTGGTGTTTGCTCATCATGAGTTTTGTTACCATTTTTAAAAGGAAGAATAATCAAATGTTAATGGCCAAATTTGCAATAGTTAAGACAGAAAATATTACTTTTCACATAAAGGTCACCATGACTCAAAAATCAAACTCACTGAAAATTGGCATCAGCTGGAAGTTTGCTGCCAGTGAAATAGTGAATCAAACCTGAATACAAATAGTATACACAGTATACCAAATACAGATGTACATGGAATGCATTGGGTAGAAATCCTGAAACTCCTTTGCTAATATCACTGTGGGTGTTCCAACAACACATGGATTGCAATGATTCAAGAAGATAGCTCACCACCACCTTCTTTAAGTTAGTTAGGGAGGGCGATACATGTTGGCCTAACCAGTGATACTGATATCCCGTGGAGATGTAGATTTTTTTTTAAGCTGACCCGTTAGCTGACTCAATACAGAAGATGGCGTGACTTCCACCCCATGAGCTCATTGAGGTTCAAATAATAAAATGTGTGGTTAAAAACCATTCAAGCTTCAGGCTTGTGGCTTATGACAATTCTAGTTATTTTTATTAAACTTCTGTTTTGACTCTTCTGACAGTTGTACTTCTCTACTATCTGATCCTCTTGCCTTTTTCCATTATCATTAAGATCAGAATAACTTTATGATTCAGTTATGAGTCAGTGGTGTAATGGCCATGTCATTGCACTAGTAATCCAGAGCCCAGACTAATGTTCCAGGTACATAGGTTCAAATCTCACAATGACAGTTGATGGAATTTAAATTCACTTAATATATCTGGAATTAAAAATCACTCTTAGTAATGGTGTTAATTGTCATAGAAACCCAATGTACTTTAAGAAAGGAAATCCACTATCTTTATTTGGTCCAGTCCCAAGCAATGTGATTGACTTTTAAATGCCCTCTGACATGGTCTAACAAGACACTATTTGTATCAAACTGCTACAAAGTCAAAATGGCATGAAACCAGGGGGATCACCAAGCATTGATCTGGAAACAACAATAGCAAACTTATCCTTGTCCACCTTGCAATATAACAGTAGGGTTTGTGCCAAAATTGAGAGAGCTGTCCCACAGATTCATGAAGCAACTGCCTGACATTATCATGTCCCAGACACGACCATCACCATCTTCTCTCACTGGCAGAAAAGACCTGTCAGAAGTGATGGCACAATGGTATAAAGTCAGGAAGGAATGTCCTGGGACCTTCAACATTAACTCCAAACCCCATGAAGTCTCATAACATCAGGTCAAGCATAATTAAACAAACCTCCTGCTGATTGCTACACACCACATCTCCCCTCGGTATTAAACACTATTTGGAAGAAGCACTGAGGGTAGCAAGGGTGCAGAATGTACTGTGGGTGGGGTCTTCAGTGCCCTTCACCAAGAGTGGCTTGGTTGAATCACAAATGATGGATCTGATTGAGTCCTCAAGGATAAAGGTGTTAGACTGAATCTGCAGCAGGTAGTGAGGGAGTCAACAAGAGGGAATCAACAAGAGGGAATAAACATTTTGACCTCTCTCACCAGTTTACTTGTTGAAGATGGGATAGATTTCGAACAAACCTAGCAACTTAAGGCACTGTCGGCAATTATAGTAGCAGCAGAATTGTATTCAACTACAGTCTGTACTCTTATGGCCTGCCATTTTTCCCACTCTACTATTACTATCAAGCCAGTGGATCAACTCTGGCTCAATGAACAGTGCAGGAGGACAGGCTAGGAGCAATACCAAGCACACCTGAAAATGATGGGTTAATCTGGTGAAGCTGCAACACAGGACTACCTACATGCCAAACAGCCGGAGCAGCATGTTATTGATAAAGCAAAAATTATCCCATAACCAATAGATCAGATCCAAACTCTGCAGTCCTGTCATATCCAGTTGTGAATGGTGGTGGACAATTAAACAGATGGAGGTGGTTCCACAAATATTCCATCCTTAATAAAGGAGGAATCTAGCACATCAAGCAAGAAGTAAGGCTGAAGCATTTGCAACTGTCTGCAACAAGGACAACCGAGTGTATGACCTATCTTGGCCTCCTCTTGAGGTTCCAGTACCATAGATGCCAGTCATCAGCCAATTCAGTTCACTCAATATGATACCAGTAAATGGTTGAAGGCACTGGACACTTCAAAGGCTATGGGTCCTGGCAATAGTGCTGAAGACGTGCTCCAGGACTTGCTGCATTTCTCACCAAGGTTTTGCAGTACAGCCACAGCAGTATCATTTATCCGGCAATGTGAAAAAGTGCCCAGCTATGCCCTATCCACAGAAGTCAGTTGAATCCAACCCAGGCAATTACTACCTCATCAGTTTACTCTTGATCATCAGCAAAGTGATGGAAGGGGGTCATCAACAGTGCTATCAAGCAACACTTATTCGGTAATGACCTACTCGGTGACATTCAGTGTCACCCAGTCACTGTCAGTGTCATCCAGCTTCTGATCTCATTATCGCCTTAGTCCAAACATGGTCAAATGAGCTGAACTTAACAGGTGAGTTGAGAGTGACTACTATTGTCATCAGAACAGCATTTGAATGAGTGTGACATTAAGGAGCCCTAGTAAAACTGGAATTAATGGGAATCAGGGTAAAAACTCTTTGCTGTTTGGAGGCATAACTAGCATAAAGGAAGGTAATTGTGCTGCTGGAGGTAAATCATTTCACCTCCAGGGCATTATGAGAGTAATTCCTCAGGGGTATGCCCTTGGCTCAAGTATCTTCAGCTGCTTCATCAATTACCTTCATTCATAAGGTCAGAAGTGCAGATGTTTGGTGATGATTGCACAATGTTCAGCACTACTTCTGAGTCCTCGGACTTTGAAGCAGTAAGGCCTGGACAATATTCAGGCTTGAATGGCAAGTAGCATTTGCAACACACAATTACCAGGCAATGACTATCTCCAATAAGAGAGAAACTAATCATCCCCCATTTTCATTTGATGGCATTACCATTGCCAACATCCTGGAGTTACCATTAACTAGAAACTTAGCTAAACTAGCAATATAAATACCGTGACGACAAAAGTGGGGTCAGTGTCACAGAATTCTGTGGTGAATAAATCACTTCCTGACTCCCCAAAATCTGTCCACCATATACATGGTACAAGTTCCCCTCCAAGCCACTCATCACCCTGACTTGGAACTGTATTGTCATTCCTTCACTGTTACTAAGTCAAAATCCTGCAGCATCCTCCCTCTCGGTACTGTGAGTGTACCTACACCACATCGACTGCAGCGATTCAAGAAGGTAGCTCACTAGCATCTTCTCAAGGGCAATTAGGGATGGGTAATGAATACTGGCCTGGCCAGTGACACTCATATTCCTTGAAAGAATAAAAAAAGGTTTCATGCAATCATTTACCAGTGTATTCATTTGGACCAATTGTGTTGTATGTAATTACTCTGTAATGCAGAAGTGCACTATTATTAACTTTATTTCAATGTGCATAACATCATTGAAAATGAAATGGTAATGAGGGTAATTTCCTTTGAAAAACATTTAATGATATCCATTATTTTTCAATTAAATCATAACATTGAAAATGAAAAGACGTCATTAGATTATATTTTGTATCAAGATTCCTGCTATTGTAAGTAGTTGAGTTACCTTTAGTGGGGGGGTAATAGTGCCTGTGCCGGAATATAAAACTGGTAGTATTGATTGTCTATTATAAACCTTATCTAATTGGTTAGGTGTGCATGAGTTGATCCAATAGTGCCAAGTTCCTACCCCTGCCAAAGTTGCAAGTTACTCTCCTGTTCTGTGATCTTCATTATGCCTTTCAATGAGGAAGCTTAATCTTTCTATTTCCATTAGTAAAATGGATTATTTTTGTATTCTCATGTTTAGCCAATAGCTATCACCTTTGATAACTCCATTCCTAATCCTTCTTCATCTGCCAGCATTTTGGCTTCACTATTCCCTCTAACTTTCATTGGGATTCAAGGAGCAGGATTTTCCTGTGTTCAGTGGATCTTCGCATGGTCTGCCTCTGCCCACTAAGATTCCTTTAGTGGATGGGACAAGAAAATTCCACCCCATATTTCCATGACTAAAGTTGCCACCACTTTGTGCCAAAGAGCTCTTGCCTCTCAATGGATGTGAAATTATTTTTTGTACATAAGCAATATATTGCTTGTCAAATGCTGGAATATGAAAGTTGTGTGTGGGATTCTATTCTTTCGAGAGATATAAATAAAATTGAACAGAACATAGACAATGTTTCATCAATCAGTATGGGAAGTATACCAGTGCCACATCCTTAATTTGGAATGAGAATCTCTATAGCAAAAGAGGGAGAAAAATAGTCCAACCATGGTTTACAAAATATGGACTGAATTGTGGGTATTGACCTCAGTCTTCCCTGGCAGTGACAGAGCATGAGGCAGCCATCCACACAAGTACATCGACCATTTGTTTCTGTGACAGTGCATCAACTTTCTTTCTTCCAGAACAGCCCCACAATGGAACAAGCTGCCAAAAGAGACAGTCACAGCTCCATCCCTTGAAATTTTGAAGACCTTTACAAAGAACAAATAACAAAGAACAAAACAGCACGGGAAACAGGCCCTTTGGCCCAACGAGCCCGCACTGCCACCCCGATGTTCCCACCTCTACCCGCGATCCCTGTCCCTGTTTATAGATCTATGGATTAAAAACCAAATTTGAGATTGTTTTCACTATCAGAATTGCTAGCTCCGAAGTCCTGCTTCAAATTAATGCCACCCCAAAATATTATCATTGTGGAGCAGCAACCTTTGTGTTCGGCATGCTGCCAATGGACTTTTTAGTAGGGACCGGTGGATATTCCATACCCCTGTAAAATTGGGGACCGCTGGCCAGAATACTACGCTGTTGGCAATGCAGCTTTTCAGATTAATTGTTAGGAAACTCCATCTGGTTTCTCAGGGTGGATGCAAAAGATTGTATGGAGTTATTCAAAGAAGAGTAGGAGAGCATATTGCAGAATCCAGGCCAACCTAAAAGATTATGTGGTAATTTATTTCATGGATATTTGCTGTATACAAAGTGACTGTCATGTTTTGCACATTAGAACAGTGACAGCACTTCAAACATACTTATCTAGTGAGCTTTAGGATGTCCTGAGGCCATGAAAGTCATAAACTCAAGCTTTTCTTTCTAATAATATCTGATTAAGATCTAAAAATGATAATGAGCCTTGAGCCACTTTAGTTTTTTTTTATCTCCAGCTGTTAAATGTACAATTTCTATGGAAACTAGGACAGCATGAAAGGTGTAAGCCTTGGCTCTGGTTCGAAATTTGCAGAGTAATTTAAACAGGTGTATGCTAATCAGTATTTTACCAAAATTCATTTTTGCACCCTTTTGTATCAATGCAAATATCATTCTGAAAATTGTGGGTAAGATTTTCTGTTACTCGCCACATTTTTCGTGGTGGCGGGAGCAACCTGACATTGCTGGTGACAGGATCTTCTGGTCCCAGCATTGTTAATGGGATTTCCCGTTCAATGCATTCCTTGCCTCCAGAAAACCTGAGGTGGGAGCACCATTAGCGGGACTGAAAGATTCCACTGATGTGAGTGGCTGGAAAATTCCACCCCATGAGCATTGCTGCCTCACACAGCACCAGGGACCTAGCTTTGATTCTGGCCTTGGGTGACTTTGAAGAGTTTGCATGTTCTCCTGGTGTCTGTGTGGGTTTCCTATGGGTGCTCTGGTTTTCTCCCACAGTCCAAAGACTGGTTAGGTGGATTGGCCATGCTAAATGTCTGGAGTTATGAGGATAAGACAGGATGTTGGGTCAAAGTAAGATACTCTGTCAGAGAGTTGGTGCGGATTCAAAGGACCAAATGACTTCCTTCTGCATTGTAAGGATTCAATGATTCTAACAATTATTACTAACAATTATCTTCTTTACCCAAAGGGTGGTTCGGGAGTGGAATGCCCTGCCTGCAGCGGTTGTAGATGCGCCAAGTTTGGTGGCGTTTAAGAGGTTAGTTGATAAGTATATGGAAGAGAAGGGAATGGTTTCGTTTGGAGGGGCATTGCTTTTTATATTGGTCGGCGCAACATCGAAGGCCGAAGGGCCTGTTCTGTGCTGTAATGTTCTATGTTCTATGTTCTATGTACTAATTCCAACATTTGATAGTTGAAGCTTTCAATTCTTCAATACTGAGATATCTGTCAAATGCACATTTGATCTTTATAAACCATTTGAATTTCCTGACACCTCCCAAACAATGCTCAGTTTTCCCTCTTGTCAGCTTTCTACCTCTGCCACATTACCAGAGTAGTTTAGTATTGGCACAAATGACAACCTATGTGATGGCAAATTAGGTCTCCTTTTCCTTCTCTACCAGTCTTCAGTCCTTGACATTACTGACCTCACCAGCGGCATTTTCCAGTGCCTCTCTAATGTCATCCCACTAAAGAGGGTTGCACTTGCCTAGTTACATTACTAACTATCTAGTGACAGCCAGGGAATCATCTGTAATGGCTTCTCTTTCCGTTTCCACATCATTATCTCCAGTGTCCCCCAAGGATCTCCCCTTGACCTCTTCCTCCACGCTGCCCTTCAGTGAGCACATCATCTGAAAACACAGCATCAACATTCACATGTATCATTGACTTGAATTCTCGTTACAAATTTGCCACTGCCTCCATTTCTCTCCCTGGCATTGTCAGGGTGTGAACCGATGGTTTGTAACTTTGGTATCATATTTGACTTGAGCTGAGATCTGATCACACTCTGATTAAGTCCACCTACCTCTCAAACATCACTCAACTCCACCCATGCTTCAACCCACTTACTGCTGAAACTCATGTGCCTTTGTCATCTCTAAACTTGATTGATACAATGTCAGCCCTCCCATATTCAGGGGTCTGTTTTGGGGCCCCTGCTGTTTGTAATTTTTATAAATGATCTGGATGAGGGTATTGAGGGATGGATCAGTAAATTTGCAGATGATACTAAAGTTGGTGGTGTGGTAGATAGTGAAGATGGGTGTTTTAGTTTACAGAGTGACTTGGACAAGTTGCAGAGCTGGGCCGAGAGGTGGCAAATGGAGTTTAATGTGGAAAAGTGTGAGTTAATGCACTTTGGCAGGAACAATAAATGTGTAGAGTATAGGGCTAATGGTAGGGCTCTTAATAGTGTTGAGGAACAGCAGGATCTTGGTGTATGTGTCAATAGATCCCTGAAAGTAGGCAGTCAAGTGGATAAAGTTGTTAAGAAGGCTTATGGAGTCTTAGCTTTTATTGGTAGGGGGATTGAATTTAGGAGCGCAGCATCATGTTGCAGCTGTACAAAACTCTAGTGCGGCCGCACTTGGAGTATTGTGTGCAGTTCTGGTCGCCACATTATAAGAAAGATGTGGAGGCATGGGAGAGGGTACAGAGGAGGTTTACCAGGATGTTGCCTGGTATGGAGGGCAGGTCCTATGAAGAGAGGTTGAAGGATTGAGGTTGTTTTCGTTAGAAAGGAGGCGGCTAAGAGGGGATCTTATTGAAGCATATAAGATGATTAGAGGTTTAGATAGGGTGGACAGTGATAGCCCTTTTTCCTAGGATGGAGAAAGCTAGCACGAGGGGACACAGCTTTAAATTAAGGGGTATGAGTTATAGGACGGATATCAGAGGTAGGTTCTTTACTCAAAGAGTGATTAGGGAGTGGAATGCCCTGCCTGCAGCTGTTGTAGATGCGCCAAGTTTGGTGGAGTTTAAGAGGTTAATTGATAAGTATATGGAAGAGAAGGGAATGGTTTAGTTTGGAGGGGCATTGCTTTTTATTTTGGTTGGCACAACATCGAAGGCCGAAGGGCCTGTTCTGTGCTGTAATGTTCTATGTTCTATGTTCTATGTTCTATATTCTACCCATCGTAAGCTTCTATCATTTAAGTCTCTGCTGTCTATTCCATTTTTCCTTCTAAAACCCATTAACTCAAATTCCCTGGAGTCACTGAAATACCTTGGCTACTTTTCAGATAACACCTTGTGTTTATAATTTTCATCCTTGTTTTGAAGTTCTCTTTCCTTGCTCAACTCCAGAACTCTCTATTGCTGCAGTGTTGTCAGATGAACCTTCAGGTGTGCGGTCCTTAACTCTGGAATTTCTAAACCTTTCCACCTCTCTTCCTCCTTTCAGAACCCTCTTGAAAACTTACCTTTATTAACCAAGTTTTTAGTCACCTTTCCTAATATTTCCTAACATGGCTTGGTGCCAATTTTTACTTGTAAAATTCCTGTTAACTGCTTTGGGATGTTAAAGGCACCATATAAATACAAATTGTTATCATTTTCGTTTGTGTGCTAAATATGAACAAAGAACAAAGAAATTACAGCACAGGAACAGACCCTTTGGCTCTCCAAGCTTGCACTGACCGTGCTGCTTGTCGAAATTAAAACGCCCTACCCTTCCAGGGACCCATATCCCCCTATTTCCATCTCATGTATGTATATGTCAAGATACCCCTTTAAAATCATAATTATATCTGTTTTCACTAACTCCCCTGGTAGCGAACTCCAGGCATCCTCCATCCTCTGTGTAAAAACCTTGCTTTGCACACCTCCTTTAAACTTTGCCATTCGCACTTTAAACATATGCCCCCTAGTAATTGACTCTTCCACTCTGAGGAAAAAGCTTCTGACTATCCATGATCGTGATGGTCTTCCTTCACAAGATACTGTTAATAGTTGTGGAAGTAAATCTCTGAATACATATTTAGTGTGTATTTTTGCTTCAATTTAATATATCTGGTTTAATTGACATATTGAAATTCTATCATATTTTCAGATGAAGAGCTGGGAGGTTATGCTGGAACTAAGTAAAACATTAGACCACAGTTACATTATTGTGTGAGGTTTGGAATCCACATTATTGGGGGTGGGGGCAGGGGTGATGTGATCACACTGGAAAGGGTGCAGAGGACCAGGATGTAATCTGGACTGAAGAATTTTAATTTTGAAGAGAGATTGGATAGGCTGGAACAAAACAGAAAATGCTGGAGAAACTCAGCAAATATGACAGTGTCTGTTGAGTGAGAATAGAGGCAACATTTTGAGTCTGAATGACTCTTCATTAGAGCTGGATAGATTGGGTTGTTTCCCTTTTACTAAGTGAGGGCATAAATTGAGATATATAAAATTTTGAAGTCTATAGCTGGAGTAGAAAGGAAGAAACTTTTCTCTTTCATGGAGGATCACTGACTAGGGGACATAGATGTAACATAAAAGGCACAAAGTTTAGAGGGACTGTAAGGAAAAACAGGAAGTCTGGGGCTTGCTGCCTGATAACATGGTGGAGGCAGAAACCCTCATAACATTTAAGAAGTATTTAGATGTGTACTTGGGATGCCAAGGCATACAAGGCTCCAGGTCAAGTGCTGGAAAATGAGATTGGAATAGTTATGTGGTTTGCCTTTGACTGGCACAAAATGCGCTGGACCAAAGGGCATCTTCTAGCTATATACCTCTATGACTCTATGAGAAAAAAAATATAACCAGATAATTAAATTGAAAGAAATTTACCTTCAAAGGACTGGGTGCTTTGGAGGAACTGGGTGATGCAGTGAATTAGACTATTGCTTGTCAAAATCTACCAATAAAATCTCCAGCACTATATGAAAAAGCTTTAATATTCTGTCACAGTTGAGAAACTAAGAATGACTGATGGCTTGAAACACCCATTTTTATGTCTATAACTGCCTTTAATGAAATTAGTTTGGGTTAGTCTCAGCTTGCTTGGTAATGGGCATGAACCCAAAGCACAAATCCACTTTTAATTCCACAACCTTGGAAGTGAGAGTTGGGACATGAATATGTTGCAGTGCTGGATTCAGAGTGTTTAACTGAGATATGAATTAAAGGGGCAATATCTTCATTAATTGCTGAAACAATTGAGGTAGAATTCTGCTGAAAATTGTAAGTGTCAAATTCACAGGAAAACTGGAGTAATTCATGCTGGTTTTTTCAGTGGGAGTTTGCACTAGAATCTCCCACACTCTGTTGAATGCAGAGGCACCAGTGTAAATATCATTAGCTTTCAGGGGGCAAGATCTATTCTTGCCCAGAAGGCTGAAACCAGCAGGCCTCTACACACGTACAGTGGCCCTGAACTGTCAGCTTCCTGTTTGCTGGCCAGCTTGATCACCGGCCAGCTCAATTGCTGGCCAGCTGGGGACATCTGCAGTGCTGTCCCTCCCAACCCCCCATGGCCTTTCCTGGGCCAGCCTCAACTCGCTCCCCCATCTCGATCTCAAACCCATCCAAACAGTCCAACTCTCCCTCCAGCCTGCCCCGATTGTTGGCCTCCCACCGATCCCAATGCAGAATGGCAATAGGATTCCCACCCGCACCGATCATCTCTAGGCCCTGTCTGTCAATATACCCCACCCTTTGACACTGCCCCATGCCCAATGGCATGGGTACTTTGCCCCTTGGGTAGTGCCAGGGTGCCAAGATTGGCACTGCCAGGGTGTCCATGCCCAAGAAGCACCGCTCCTGCTGCCTGACTTCCTGGGGGCTCTGATTGCACCCTCTTCACTCTAGCCATCCAGATAGTTCCCTAAATGTGGGGAGCCAGTATAATTCCTGCTGGAGTGAAACACTCTGGTGGGGTGGGAGAGGCAAGCAGGCTCAGAGAATTCAGTCCTGCACCTGCTAATCACATTTAATTTACATTCTTGTCTTCCTACTGGTTTCCAGCATAGATCTGATCATGCTGGAAAATGCACTTGCGATGGGAACACATGCATGAATCCTGCACATGCCTGGTTGCAAGATTCTCCCACTCCGCTGCTCTAGAAAACTAATGTAGCATGGTGGGAGAATTTCTGCCTTAGTCTTTACTTATTCATATGCAGACCAACACAATAACATTGTTAAATTTTTAAATTTATTTATTAGCATCACGAATAGACTTACATTAAGACTGTATTAAAATTACTGTGAAAATCCCTTAGTCGCCTGTTCAGATACACTGAGGGGAAATTTAGCGTGGCCAATGTACCCAACCAGCGTGTTTTTCAGACTGTGGGACGAAACTGGAGCACCTGGAGAAAACTTGAGCAGACACAGGGAGAATGTGTAGACTTGCACAGTCAGTGATCCAAGCTGGCAATCGAACCCTGGTTCCTGGTGGTGTGAGGCAGCAGTACTAACCACTGCTGCTGCTCCATGCCCTTGAGCAGGAAATTGTGAAGAGTATGACTCTTGGTGAGTGCTTTTTTTAATCTATACCTCCAGGCAGGAACGATGCAGGAGCATGGCTGAAACATTCTGAGCTACATCCTGCTGTTTGGTTGTGAGCTAAATTTTTCATTACTATTTAAATATCAGGGTCTGATAACAGGTTCCAGGATCTACAACTGCTACAACTTGCTTTTGTACCTTTAAGATAGCAAAAAAATTCCGAGGAGCTTCACAGAAGAGGGTTAACAGACTTGGGAAGTAACAACACATTCAAGAACTTTGAAGAAGGGTGGAAGACTGGAGATTTAGGTGATAATTTACAAAGACAAAGGAATAAAGAGTAGGTTTCTTTAGGAAGTGGGTGATGATGCCTTTTTTAAGTGGTGGTGGCAAAGTGGTTAGCACTGCTGTCTCACAGCACCAGTAATGCAGATTCAAATCCCACCTTGGGTCGCTGTCTATGTGAAATTTGCACTTTCTCCCAGTGTCTGCGTGGGTTTCCTTTGGGTGCTCCGGTTTCCTCCCACCGGAGATATACAGGTTAAGTTAATTGGCCATGCTAAATTGACCCTAGGATCTTGTGATTAGCAGGACAAATATGTGAGATACTGGAATAGGGCCTGGGTGGGATTGTGGTAGATACAGACTCAATTGGTCGAATGGCCTCCTTCTGTACTGTAGGAATTCTTTGATTCTATGAATTGGTCAGTAACTGAATGGAGGGGACGATGCACATTGCCAACTAGCATGCAAAACAAAAGGGGAAATTGGATGAGTTGAATGGGAGTATGGCTGAGAAAGCAGGAAGTGAATCTTATGAACAAGGTGAGCTTAAGAAGGACATTAGGAGAGATGAGAGAGATGCTAGTGAAAGACGTCGGTTATCCAAGTACAGAAACAGATTCAAAATTTAAAGCTGTTCCATCAGAACCACAAAAGTGAAAAGCTCACTGAGCACCCAAATTCTAGCTATCACAAATTTAATTAAAGAAAAGGTCATTCGCAATATTTCCAAATCTGAAAATATAATAATGTGAATGTTAATATCATGAATCTTTCCCCAAATCCCTAAGGTTATCTCTGCTATGAATTGACCTCTGTCTCACTCCCATTAGTTTCTTGCTGGAGTCCAGTGCATCAGGCCAGGAGGGCAGAGGAAAACAGAATTGTAATTCTTTTCAGAAATTGCTCGTGGGATCTGAGCATCTCTGGCAAGGCCTGCATTTATTGCCCATCCTTAATTCTTCTTGCATGGCTGTGGTACAAATGGTAGACCTTTTTTCTAATAAAATAATTACGAAAGTGAGATCACAGATCACATTATGCACCAGTTAAAAAGCAGAGGCAGGTTTTGTTATTGATTCTTTCTGAATCTAGGTCTGAAAGTTTTGCTATATTTGAATAGAGAAAAACAAATTTGGAACAGTAAAAGCAGATATTATGGATGAAGAATTCTTGGCTTATCAAACATTTAGAAAAATTTAAATGTTAGTTTGAAACAGCTGTCGTAATTAGAGCAGCATGCTCAGGGCAGTTTTCTGACTAATTCCCTTGGCCAGCTTGCGGTGTTGCACAGCATACATGAAGCATTTACCCTTGGGTGTCTTTAGCCTGGAGCCTTTGACACAATAAGAGCACTGCATAATGTTTGATCGGAAGTTTAATGATACAGTATTTTAGCCAATTTCCCCTATGGTGATACAGATATGTTTCGCACAATGCACTATGCACAAGGCAACACTCAAATGTCAGCTTGTTTTTAAAGAAATTAACATTACTACTTTCACAATGGTGTGCATTGAATGTCACTCAAGGGCAGCCAGTCCAAACAGTAGGACGTAACAATTTGTCATCTCTCACCCTATACCCTCCATTTTCTCCCCGTTGTGTAACATCTCAGCATTTAACTGAACTATTATTACTGCATAAAACTGCCGCAGGAGATGTGCCGAAATCACTTGCGTGTATTTGTGAATTTCAGAGTCTCAGACTCTAGTTCATTATTATCTCTGTAGAAACAGAATCGACTGCAATACAATTTTAGTCAGTGTGCTCCCAACAAAGACAGCAGCACCCTCTCCCTGCCCCCCCTTCCATTAATTCTGGTGCTCTGATAATAATTCCAAGTAGTAAGCTTGTGCTACGGGGATATTATTAATATTTTCAAATTGGCATGCTGCTTCAACACATTTGAATAAAAGCCTTGTGTAAATATTCGGTGTGGGATTGAGTCAGAAAAAGAAATAGGGAATTTTTAAAGTTCTGCATACCCAATCCATTCTGCAGCTTGATTAAATAAGTCTCTGAGATTTGTGTCTGTTTAAAAAGGTTTGCATATTTCAAGGCAATATTTAATTGACCTTGCTGTCACTGAAGGAAAAGTCCAACAAAAAATTCTGTTTCCCTGCCAGGCTCTGCATTTTACTTCAGTTATTTGGTGAATGTTCAAACTAGTTCTCACAAAACAGATCAAGTGTCATTCATCACTGTTGCTTTGGGAATCAGATGAGAAGGATGGGTCTGCACCTCATTCTTTACTTTCAAAGCAGATAGCTCTTCTTTATAGAACCATAGAATCCCTACAGTGTAGAAAGAGGCCATTCGGCCCATCAAGTCTGCACACTCCCCTGAAAAGAAACCCACTGCTAGCTAGCCCCAGACTCAGCTGGCAATCCATGTACCTACATATCTAAAGACCAATATAATTCACCTCTCTCAGCATATGCAGATTGCGACTGAGGCTTAGTACACTTGAGTGATTTTTTTTGCTCATCTCTGTCCAGTCTGCTGCTTGCCATGCAAGAGAAGGCTGGAAGTTCCACATATTACAAGGCAAAAAGAAAACTGCAGAAACAGTGCTAATCCAACGTAAGCATTTCTCTGTTATTTTCCATCAAATTTGGAATCCTCATGCAATTTCCTGGCCCTTTCATTTTACAAATACAGATACATTAACGTGAATGGCAAGGATTTTCTAGTCCCTCTTGTAACATAGTCTCTGGCAATGGAGGTGGTTCGCCATTGGCTGCCGTTAGGGGGGGGTCTGGAAGACCTCAGTGGTGGAAAGGACTGGAACATCCCTCCCATGTTTCCTCTCACCTTGTATGTAATTATGAAGTACAGAGACCAATAAAGTTGTCCTTTTGAGTGTGTGAAATAAGAATTGAGAGTTTAAGAACTTTGATTAGGACCCAACCAGATTAAGCATTTACTTGTAAGTACAACTTATATATTTAAAAATAGGGCATCTCCAAGAAAGCTGACTTTGAAATACATGCATTGTTCCAGTATTAAAATGGTTTGTTAGTGCAGACAGGAAGTCATATCTTAAAGAAACTGTTATTTGTGCCAGTTACAGCTTGTGCACAGTTCCTACAATTGTTATGATTTTGATTTCTTTTGTTTGAGACGATAAATAGATTTTATTTTGGTTCCTAATTATAAAAGAAAATTGGAACAGAAGAAAGGACACATTGTAAAAAGAGAGGAACTTCACTTTGTAAGCGTGAGGAAACGTACAAAGAATGCTTCATGTCAAAATATTCTGGCGTATGTCATTCTTCCTGGATATCTATGTATCTTCACCCCTTAATTTCCCTTTCTACCAAAATGGCAGTGAGGAAAATTACCTGGAACTTCCTTCAGTAGAAAACCTTTCTTAACGATCTCAGTAGAGACTAGTAACTTTAAAGAAAATCCAAAATCCCAATTATGTACTAAAATAATGCAGCCGCATGATTTTACGTTTGAAAACAGAAGAAATTTCACTCTAAATTTCATACTAAATACTGTTTCAGTTAACTACTGATATGCTACATCCCAGAATCACCATAAGTTAAACATGAATTGGCCTGCAAATTGTGGTCAATTAGAAATGATAAATTACACATTCAGTGGTAGATATGTGTTCTTTCTCATTACAGCTTTAGGAATTTGATAGCTGTGTACAATCTTACAGTTGAAGAACCAGAAATTGGTACATAGCTCTTCCCATTATAAAATGGCCATGTTCAAAGTATCTTCTTGAATAAGGAGTATCAGCTATTTATATTCAAAAACAAAAAATGCTGAAAATCTCAGCAGGTCTGACAGCGTCTGTGGAGAGAGCCAATATTTTGAGTTTGGATAACCCTTTGTAAGACTGACAAAGGGTCATCAAAACTTCAGCTTTTATTCATTCTCCACAGATGCTGTCTGGCCTGCTGAGATTCGCCAGCATTTTCTACTTTTGTTTCAGATTCCAACAACATGGTATAGAACATAGAACATTACAGTGCAGAACAGGCCCTTCGGCCTTCGATGTTGCGCCAACCAATTAGGAAAAAGCAATGACCCTCTAACCTAAACCATTCCCTTTCATCCATAAACTTATCTACTAACCTCTTAAACGCCACCAAACTTGGTGCATCTACAACTGATGCAGGCAGGGCATTCCATACCCTTACCACCCTCTAGGTAAAGAACCTACCTCTGACATCCGTCCTATAACTACCACCCCTTAATTTAAAGCTATGTCCCCTCGTGCTAGCTTTCTCCATCCTAGGAAAAAGGCTATCACTGTCCACCCTATCTAAACCTCTAATCATCTTATATGTTTCAATAAGGTCTCCTCTTAGCCGCCTTCTTTCTAACGAAAACAACCTCAAATCCCTCAGCCTCTCTTCATAAGACCTGCCCTCCATACCAGGCAACATCCTGGTAAACCTCCTCTGTACCCTCTCCAATGCCTCCACATCTTTCTTATAATGCGGGGACCAGAACTGCACACAATACTCCAAGTGCGGCCGCACTAGAGTTTTGTACAGTTGCAACATGACGTTGCGGCTCCGAAATTCAATCCCCCTACCAATAAAAGCTAAGACTCCATATGCCTTCTTAACAACCTTATCGACTTGATTGCCAACTTTCAGGGATCTATGCACATATACACCAAGATCCCTCTGTTCTTCAACACTATTAAGAGTCCTACCATTAGCCCTATACTCTACACATTTGTTATTCCTGCCAAAGTGAATTACCTCACACTTTTCCACATTAAACTCCATTTGCCACCTCTCGGCCCAGCTCTGCAACTTGTCCAAGTCTCTCTGCAAACTATAACACCCCTCTTCACTATCTACCACTCCTTCGACTTTGGTGTCATCCGCAAATTTACTAATCCATCCTTCAATACCCTCATCCAGATCATTTATAAAAATTACAAACAGCAGGGTCCCCAAAACAGATCCCTGAGGTACACCACTTGTAACCGAACTCCACGATGAATATCTCCCATCAACCACCACCCTCTGTCTTCTATCTGCTAGCCAATTCCTAATCCAATTAGCTAAATCACCCTCAGTCCCATACATCTGCATTTTCTGCAGAAGCCTTCCATGGGCCACCTTATCGAACTTTATGCCCTTATCTTTACTATTTATATTCCTGTCTGAAAATGAAATAATGCATACCCACTCTCAGCCCAGATGACCCATCCTAATTAAACTACCGTAGAGCTGAATATATCTAAATTAAACCCAATTGAACACAGGAAAACTACTAACAAATTTGAAAGAATTTGTATTCTGACATTCAAAGTATTTTGTGTTTATCAAAGAATTTGAAAGCTTTGTTCCTAGCAATGTTAGTCTTTGAAATATTGGTTAGCTATAATAATATGTTTAAGTTATTACTCCTGATGTAAAACCTCACTCCACAGGAGAACAAAGCCTATAATTGGGGAAAGAATGTCATTGACCTTGAATCCCAAAATTTCTGTTACTGATTTACTGATTGTAGCCCATGGATGAGCTGCTTTACCTTAGCTCCCAATTATTTGATCAGCCTTTCTTTTATTTGGAGCTCTGTACTGATTCTGTGCTAGCATTTTTGTTTCTGAGTCATGGGTTCAGGTCCCACTCCAGAAACTTGAGTACGTTAGCTTAGATTTTTGGCACGGTGAACAGCACATCAAAAAGCCTAGGTCCCATCTCTGAACATAACAATTCCTATTTTAGCAGGGGTGGGAATCATGGTGATTCACATTATGCACATGTGCATTTTAAGAAGGCCGCAGGCCATTTAAATCGTCAGCCTCCACTGAAGTGGAATTTTGGTGTTCTTGGAGTGCGAAATCTAATGGGCGCAGATTAACCTGGTAACAGCAGATCTAAACTTGGCAGATTCATTTTGATAGCCTTTGCAGAAGTAAGACATCCCGTTGAATCTGATCCTGGGACACTGTGGGACGGGTGGGGAGTGTGGGATGGAGGAAGTAAAATGCCCTTTGAGGAATGTCAGGTGCGATTGGGATAGATGCTATTTGTAGTTGATAAAAACTGGCATGAATGTGGATAAAAGATACTGAGTCTAGCGAAGATATTTAAACTGCCTTTAGGGAGGTTTCTTGCAATGTCTTGACTCTAAGACTTGGATACAACACTGTGAGATGTTACAGGATCCTTAAGCTGTGAAATAATGGGTCCTGGTCTCCTGGCTGGGAGTTCTGGCTGTGAGGTATGTACTAGCCTTTACTTCTGTGGTTTTTGTCATTTTATATTTGAGACTCTAAGGTCCTTTCCTTTTGTGGAGCTTAGCATTTCTATGGCCCTGAAACAGCCAGTAACTTAAGCAAACTAAATCTGCTTGTGGAATTTAATATTTCTATAGCAGTCATCTAAGTAATCTGTTTCTACCACTTGAGAAATTCAGACCTGATCATCCATAGATGCTTTCATGCCTTTGGAATGTTCTCATTACTTATAGGGGCATGCTTGCTTGTCCTGGAAATGCTGGCTGTTATTGTTGCTAGGCAAATTTACATCTTTCAGGCCTTTTAAAATTATTGTTACTGTTGTTACTAGGCAAATCTCTGACATGCTGGGTTGCCTGTCCCAATTTGTAATCCAGTCTGACTCCACAGACTGAAAATCTGATGCCTGAACAGCTATTTTTAAAGGTTGGTTTTGTGGAACAAGGTATTCTCCTGTCTCTGCATACCCAACCCAGAGCAAAGATCTGGGTCATTATCTAGGTTGATGCTTCAGTGCAGTAACACTGGTCGTACTATTCAAGATACTTTCTTTTGAATGATGTTAAAAACATGGTCCCTTATTCTCTATTATGTGGGTTTAAAATGTCACATAGCATTATTCAAAGAACATAAGAAGTGTTCTCCAGATATTGTTCCCAATATTTATCCTTAACCAACATCAATAAAGCAGATATCTGGTTATTATCTTGAGTGTGGGACCGTTCTGTGCAATATTTGTTTGCTACATTCCCCCTATGTTGCACAAATGATTATACTTAAGAATTATTTCAACAACAACAGAAACAACTTCTAAGATCCTTAACACAATAAAGTGCTCCATGTTGTCTTGCACAAGTGTTATAAAGCAAAATTAGTCACCAAGTCACACAGTTAGTAGTAAGTCGGAATTGTGGTCAAAAGACTTTAAGGAGCACCTGAAAGGAAGAAAGAGTTAGCAAGGCAGAGAGACTTTGGGAGGAACTTCCAGAGCTTAGTGCCAGGCATCTGAAGGCCTGGCATCAGTGATGGTGTGATTAAAATTGGGACTGTTCAATAGGCCAGAATTAGATGAGCACAGATTTCTTGAAAGGTTGTGAGGTTGGAGGAGATTACTTAGGTAGGGAAACATGGGGCCATGGAGATTTTCAAAACAAATGTGTGAACATTAAAGCTATGGCATTACTTTGGCAAAGGAATAATAGTTGAATGAGATTGTTGTTAAGGCAAAGATGGCAGAGTTTTGGGTAATCGCAAGATTATGGGGGACAAATGTGAAAGACCAACCAAGAGAGTATTGAAATAGGCTAGTCCAGGATGAACAAAGGTATGGATGTTGGAAATTCAGCATTAGATGAGCTGTGACAGGGGTGAAGTCAGTTAATTTTACTGAGGTGGAAATAGTTGATCTTTGAGAGTGCAAAAATGTGGTTGGAAGGTCTTATTGGGTTCCAACATAACATCAAGATTGTTAATACTGGCTTACTACCAGAAAATTGCCAGTGAGAGGGATGGAGTTGATAGCAGAATGGAGTATGATGCAGAAACCAAGGACAATGGCTCCAGTTTTCCCAATATTTAATTGGAAATAATATCTGCTCATTTACTAAGCTGCCTGGTAATTTAGCACAGTGAAGGAGTCCTGTATGTTGATGTTGAGGTAAAGCTGGGTTCCCTCTGTGTACATCTGGGTTATGTTTTAAAAAGGCAGCATTTAAGTGAGAAATAGGAGAGGTCCAAAGTGAGATTCTTGAGGGCCACCTGTGGTCACCATACTCAAAAAAAAATGACACCCATTGCAAATAATATTCTGGCCATGATTAGATGGATAAAAATGGAATCTGATTGGACAGATTCAAACATGGAATTTTAGATTGGGAAGGATGTTCAAGAACTTTGGAGAGGAATGGGAACTTGAGGATGGGATATAGTTTGAAAGAATGGTAGCGGTCAGTGTTGATTTTTAGCGAGAGAACAAATTTGAAGGCGAATGAGAAGGACAGCAAGTGAAGGGAAAGAGAACTATTGACTAACTTAGAAAACATGGAGATCAGAAGGGCAAATTGAGTGGTTGGCGGTTTATTGCGAAGAGAGTTGAGAGAAGCAGTTGTAGATGCGCCAAGTTTGGGGGCGTTTAAGAGGTTAGTAGATAAGTTTATGGATGAAAAGGGAATGGTTTAGGTTAGAGGGTCTCTGCTTTTTCTTAATTGGTCGGCGCAACATCGAGGGCCGAAGGGCCTGTTCTGCGCTGTAATGTTCTATGTTCTATGTTAACAGGAGGTGGGTCTGATGGACAAGATGAGCTTGAAGAAGGAATGGAAGGAGATAGGAGCGACACTAGTGAAAAGTGCAAGTTCAGTGCTGTGACAGGGAACTTTAGAGAATGTTTGCTTGTGTGGGCTAATGGAAAATAAGGAAATGGCAGAGACAGCTAATCAGAAAGCAACTGATTGTTTATTTGATTGCATGAGGTTTTGGGATATCTTGAGGCTGTGAAAGGTGCTACCTAAATGAAAGTTATTTCTGGTCAAATTTGCTCCATGAAACTAAACATTTTATTTTGGAAATAGTGCTGATTCTGGTACCTTTGAAATGTGTGGCAGGTAAACTGATCACACTTATGGACAAATCCATCAGCATGCACTCATTAACTTTAGAACCATTTTAAACATGTCTAAACCATTAGTTCCACATCAACACATTCACAGACTTCTACACATACCCAATAATTGCATCAAAAAAGCTTCACACACATAACTCAGAGCTATCTATTGAAGCTATCACGTCCACGTCTGTACATGTACACTACCCTGTGTAATTATTCACACTTCCCAAGAAATTGTTCAGGAAGATATAATATTCTGGCCGTATATTCTGTATACATTGTTGATGATGAGGCAGATGCGTCTAATTAATATATGCTACAATTGCCTTAAGTTACTATGCAAAATTGTGTCCAGAAACTTTGAGAAAAAAGATCAGCATTATAAAGTGCCCTCATACAGTGGGGAGATTATACATTAGTGCTTGCTGAGTTCTGAAGAAATCTCCTGCATACTGATATCTTTTAGTGAAAAGCTTCAATGCAGAAAAGCTCAGAGAATTAGACATCAAAGATCTGCAAATGTTTTCAGCATGGTTAATATTCATGACTACTCTTCGAAAGCTTATTAGAGATGGAGTATATAATGAGCTTAAATATCAAGATCTTGAAGATGCTTAAGCTTGTTAGCTTCAGGTTATTCTTTAGTTGGTTGACATTCTCCACAACTGATGGAGAAGTGGATTCTTTGCAGTGTTTGAATTTCTACCTCTGTTCACATAATGGTTGATGGATGGGATTGATAGAATCATAGAACTGTACAGCGCTGAAAGAGGCCCTTCAGCCCATCAAGTCTGCACCGAACACAATCCCACCCAGGCCCTCGCCCCATATCCCTATATATTATATTCACTAATCCCTCTAACCTATGCATCCCTGGGCACTAATGGACAATTTCTTAGCATGGCCACCCAACCCAGCCCGCACATCTTTGGACTGTGGGAGGAAACCGGAACACCTGGAGGAAACTCACGCAGACACGAGGAGAATTTGCAAACTCCACATAGACAGTGGCTGAGAGAAAAGGTAATTGAGGACCTGGAGCATGGTAGTGATTGATTGTCAATAAGAGGAATAGCCCTGATTAGGAGTTAGGAGGAACAGGAATACTCTTCCTAGCTTCATGTTGAGATAAAATATTTACCTTGTTTGTTGTGGCTTAACAAAATGTCTCTTTTGGGACCATCAGTTAGGCTGCACCAAACAGTGTTGAGCCCTTTCTTTGCGTATATATACTGCACGTCAATTTTTCATATCATTATTGAGGGTGACACACTTCCAGCTTGTAATTGGTGGCTGTTTAGTGCCTGGTCAAATTTCCATGTTTGCAATTTTTAAATTATTCATTATGTATATGCAAAAGAAATGTGAAAAAAGTAGGAGGCCAGGAATTTTGCTGTGACTAACGTACTTGCCAAAACCCCAAAGTCTCTCCACCATATATAAAACTTGAGGTCAGGAATATGATGGAATATTCTTTATTTGCCTGAATAGGTGCAACTCCAACAATACTCAAGCAGCTTGGCAGCTGGGACAAAATAATCCAAAAGCTCTCCACCATATCTTTAACATTCCATCCCTCCACTACTGGAACACGTTGACAAGAATGTGTATCACTTGCAAGGTGCACTACAGCAACTTGCAAATCTCCTTCAACAACAGTTTCCAAAAAGTGCAAACCCCACCACCTAGCAGGACAAGGATGACAGATGCATGGGAACACTAACGCCTGCAAGTTCCCCTACAAGTCACAGAAATATCCTGAATTAGAATTTTACTAGTAAAATCTTCTTCACTTAACATCACCATGGCAAATAAGGGGTGGAAAATAAGAACTGACCTCAGCTTCAAAAAATATACACAGGCTAAGTGAGTGGACAAAAACTTGGCATTTAAATATAATGTAGGAAAATGTAAAGTTATGTAATTTGTTTGGAAGATTAAAAGAGCTGAATATTATATAAATTGAGAAAGACTGAAGAAAGGTGCAGCACAGACAAATTTTTGGTGTCCTCATGCATAAATCATAAAAAGCTAGCATGCAAGTTCAGCAGTTAATAGGAAAGAATAATGAAATGTTGGTCATTATTTCAAAGGGAATGGAGTGTAAAAATCGGAAAGTCTTGCTAAAACAATACAAGGTGCTCGCTAGACAATATTTAGAGTATTGTGAACAGCTTTGGTCCTGCTATCTAAGAAAAGACACACTGACATTTGAGGCAATGCAGAGAAGGTTCATTGGGTTGATTCCAGATGAGGAGGGATTTTCTTTTGAGGAGAGGTTGGGCCTCTATTCATTGGAACAAGAAGGATGAGAGATGTTGTTGAGACATATATATGATTCTCAGTGGGCTTGACAGGGTAGATGCTGAGAGGTTGGTTCCCCTTTTGGGAGAGGCGAGGACTAGCAGGAAAAATCTCAGAGCAAGCAGCCACCCATTTACAATGAAGAGGAATTTCCTCTTTCAGATGGTAGTGAAGCTGTGGAATTCTATTCCACAGAGTGCTGCAGAAGCTGGGTTGTTAAGTATGTTCAAGGCTGAGATAACCAGATTTTTAATCAGTAAGGGAATCAGTGGTTATGGAGATAAATGGAGCTGTGGATTATCATATCAGAGCAGTCATGATCTCAATGACTGGTGGAGCAGACTGGATGAGTCTATATCTGCTCCTGTGTCTTATGGTCTAATTTGGATATGATAACTGGCAGTGTTTATCTGACTTCTGAATTTGGAGAGTTTTCAAATCTTTACGACAAAACAAAGTAGGGTAGGTGAACTCCAGAGCAATGAGCAACAGGATGTTCCACCCCTTTCCTGTGACTTAATTTGTGGTTGTAATGTGGCAGGGAAACACTGCTTTAACTGCACTTTATAGACATGACTTCTTGGTCTACCTGAGAAGTCAGGTTGTTTACTGATAAATACACTTTACACTCCCTTCAATTTGTGATTTGTTTTTCTTCGCTTCATGATTTAAACATGAAAATAACATGGAAAAGCAGTTTGACTTTGATTAAGTGAGAAATGATATTGTCATGAATTTGAAATTTCTACTAAATGGCAGAATCTTACTCATTAAATTGGGAGGATGATGAAGATTGTGTGGTAAATGTTTTCTAAGCATAGTTATCAAGTTTTATAATAATATATGAACCATAATGCAATCATTAATTTCATCAGCTTCTACAAAATCTGTATTTTTTTCACTAAATTATAGGTGCAAATGTTAACTAACATTGATAAATGGTTCTGTTTGCCATATCTTTAATTTTAATAGCTTTTGATTCAAAACATTTGATCAAATGATCTATAGTGGTGGAAATGTATCACAAAGCATACATACTGGTACAAATACAATATGCAGGAATGTAATTTTTAACAACAAGGGTGTGAAAGCTAGTATCATATTTTGATCTGCTTTTTCTAATGAGCAATTTTAAATGCTTCCTGAACCAGTTCTTTATCTCATATCCAAAAAATAGCTCACTAGTTGAGCTCATTTTATTCAGTTCCTCTCTGCTGACATAAACTATTGAGGAAATGAAAATAATCATCTCCATTTACATCATTGTCTCTTTTCTTCTTTGTAGTGTTCCACCTTCTGTCACATGTCCTTGTCGCTGATGGGTTCAAGTCCTCTTATTGAAATAACGACCAACTTAATTTCTAACAGCTATTTGTTTACCTTGTTAAGTTCTATGTGTCTGACAACACCAGGTTTAAGTCCAACTGATTTATTTCGTAGTAAACTTGCAAGCTTTTGGGGTTTGCCCTACTGTGTTTACTCTAGTACAACGCTGCCATCTCCACATCACAGGTTCTATGTGGCCAGATACTCTGGGAGACTCCCTTTCTGTGTGGTAAACATGCGTGCACTTTACTGCTTCATGTACCTGTAGTGTACGGTGGTATCAGTTGTTTAATGTAACCTGAATAATTTTTGAGCGTTGTCTCACTCTTTTCTGTATCTACTTATGTGAGAGCACAACTGGGCTTGTAAAATGAGGTGTATTTAAGATTGTCATTTATGAATAAATTTCCTTGTTTTAACTACCAAGAGACCTTTGTGCAATAATGTGGAAAAAATGGAGTCAGTACCCTACTTTGCTGGATTGTTCAGCTTATTACTCAGTAGGGACGCAGAATTTAGCAACTTGTTTTCAACCCCATAGCACTGCCAAACGTTGTTTTCTTTTCTATTGATTTTGACGGAAAATAACTTCAATGGGTATATAGTCCACCTTTCTATGTTAATAGTGAAAATCCGTTTCATTCCCATTTCCTCTCCTACATCACCATTACTCCTTTACATTCTACCCTACTTCCAGGAACCAACATCGTCTCTCTGAAGTCTCTTATTCTTCTTTAATCATTTCATGTCAGCTTGCTGTCTGACTTCCTTTTAGGTATCTTATCACTTTCTTGTTAACCTGTGCTTCACAGGTAGAGATCAAAGACTTTTCAGCACAATGGGTGAAAGGAGCTTTCTGGTTTTCCAGACAAGTTAATGAATCATTCGTTGTTTAGTCTGTGAGAAACAAAACAACTTCCATGTACCATATCAACCACGCTTCATCTGGATGTCTAAGTTTTTAAAAAAAATCATATGAATGCTTTTTTCTTTTAAATCCTTTCTGTGGAAGGATAATCAAAAAAACCTGAGATGTGAAAATGTGCAATAGAGATAACTCTTTGAATCAATTCACATTTTACACATTGGTATCAGGTAAGGATCAGATCTGAAGTACCCTCAGAACACTATCTATCGGGGGCATGGTGGTACAGTGCCACCCAGAATCTCTCTCCTTCCCCATCCCCTCAGCCCTCCTTCTCTTACCATTGCTGAATCCTTGCCCTCTCACTCTACCAGTTCTCACTGCCCTTTTAACTCTCATAACAGCACAAACATACAAAAATATGATGTAGGAACAGAAAAGGAGAAATGGGCCATTCGACCACTCGAGCCTACACCACCATTGAATAAAATCATGGCTGTAATGTTTATGCTTCGAGTTCCAATTTGCCATCTTCCCCAATAACTTCTGATTCCCTCATTTAACAAGAATCTATCTATCTCTGCCTTAAAAATACACAGTGAACCCTTCCCCATTACCTTCTGAGGCAGAGAGATCCAAAGTTCAAAGATGTGCGTGTTAGGTTAATTGGCCATGCTAAATTGCCCAATTAGTGTCAGGGGGATTAGTACAAAGGATCTGGGTTCGATTCCCAGCTTGGATCACTGTCTGTGTGGAGTTTGCACATTTTCCCTGTGTCTGCATGGGTTTCCTCTAGGTGCTCCAGTTTACTCCCACAGTCCAAAGGTGTAATTTCATTACAGTGTGAATAAGACTACTTGTGACACTAATAAATAAACTTTAACACCACCAGAAAATAGAATAAGAATCAACAGATAATGAATCGTCCTCTCCCAAGCTGTTTGGTTATCTGCTGGAAAGGGAGGAAAAAAAGCACATTTTTCTTCTGATTGTGTTATACATAAACAACTATACCAAGTGGAATAGTACAGTTTTGGTTACAAATGCGCCATTTTTCTAGATTTACTGATTTTTGGCACACAGTGGCAGATTGGTGAGCACTGCTGCCTCATAGCACCAGGGACCCAAGTTTGATTTCCAGCTTTGGGTGACTGTTTGGAGTCTGCATGTTCTCCCCGTGTCTGTATGGGTTTCCTCTGGGTGCTTTGGTTTCTTCCCACAGTCCAAAAGATGTGCTGGCTATGTGAATTGGTCATACTATATTCTTCCTCCATATAGCCAAATAGGTGCCGGAGTATAGCAACTGAGGGATTTCCACAGTAACTTTATTGCAGTCTTAATGTAAGCCTACTTGTAACATAAATAAATAAACTTTAAACTTTCAAGTCATGCAATTCCTTTAGTATAATCAATAATACTTTACAAATAAGAAAATCAATAATATATCTGGAGCTTTACTAGCTTTTCCTCCACTTCGTGGATTTTATTCTGGAGGTAACAGTAACATACTGGGTAGGGGAATAAAGTTTAATGCTTTCTGAGGGAGCCAGAAGATATTTAGCACACTACTCTTTCACCTCTGAGACCTAGAATCACACTGAGTGATAAGGTGAATGTCTCTTCTCTCTGGTGTTCCAGACTATACTCATTTGAGATGTCCTCAGTGAATTTCAGATGGATAGGAACTCATAACTGGGACCTACCCACATCTTCACATGCCCAAACTGAAACGCAATTGTTTATTTTAATAGGAAAATTAAAAATACCCAATTTGTTCAGGTAAGGGAGCTTTTAGTGGGTTTATGTTAAGGTGGGAAGGGCTGCACAGGCACTGGTCTGATGATGAGGATGTGCAGGTGTGAAAGGGCATGGAGGTCTAAATTGGGCACTGTGTGGAAGAGGGAAAAGAAAGTCAGGGGGCAGGGTCTGTAAATTGATGTGTCCTGGGGAGCATACTGAGGGAAGCAGTGATAGGAAGAGCTGGGACAGGAAACTATAAGCCTGACACCTGTTATGGAAAAGATGTTAGAATTGCTCATTCCAGAGGTTATAGCTGCACTCTTAGAAAAATTCAAGATAATCAAGAAGAGTCAACGTGGTTTCATAAAAGGCAAATCAATTTATTAGATTTCTTTAAAGGAATAACATGAGCTTGCAGATGTACTCCATTTGGATTTTCAGAACATGTTTGATAAAGTGCCATACCAAAGATTATTAAGGAAAATAAAAGCTCATCATATAGGGAATGACATATTAACCTGGGTAGAAGATTAGCTGGCTGGCAGACAGCAGACAGTATGCATAACTTTTTCTGATTGGCCAGATGTTACAAGTGGTTTGCCATCAGGGATCTAATCTTTTACAATTTATATCAATAACTTAGATGAGGGGAGCAAAGGCATAGTAGCTAATTTTGCAAATGACACAAAGATAGGTAGGAAAATACATTGTGAAGAAGACATATGGGTCAGAAATCTCTGGTCTTGCATGTCCACTAATATTGCCAATGAGAACAGAGAATTTGGCGCTCAGCCAAATCTTCTTTCACTGCAGCAAGACTGGAGGATCCCAGCCATGGGCAAGGTCAGAGAATTCCAGCCTTGGAATTTCAGATGGCTATAGATAGGTTGAGTAAATGGACAAAAAGTTGGCAGGTGGTGTATAATTGGGAAAACGTGAAGCTCATTTTGGCAGGAAGAATGAAAAAGAAGTGCATGACTTAAATGAAGAATGACTGCAGCATTCCAAGGTATAGAAGGATCTGTGTGTTCTTGTGCATGAGTCGCAGAAGGTTTGTATGCAGGCATAACATATAATCAAGAAAGCTAATGGAACATTATCATTTAGTATGAAGGAAATTAAACAGAGTTAAGGATGTAATGTTTCAAATATGTAGGGTATTGAGAGTGCATCTCACATATTATGTTCCGTTTTGGTAGCTTTATTAAAGGAAGGATATAAAAGCATTGGACGCCATTCAAAGGAGGTTTGCTAGATTGCTACCTTGAATGAGTGAATTGTTTTCTGAGGATAGGATGGACAGGCTGAGCTTGTTTCCATTGGAGTTTAGAAGAGTGAGGTGTGACTTAATTCCCTTATCTATCAGAAACCTATCTACACATGACATAAACATATTCAATGAGGTAGCCTCTACCACTTCAATGGACAGAGAATTCCGGAGATTCACCACCCTTTGAGTGAAGAAGTTCCTCCTCAACTCTGTTCTAAACTTCACCCTCCCCGCCTTAGAAAGAATCTCTCTACCTCTGCCCTATCTAGCCCCTTTGATATCTTGTAAGTCTCTATAAGATCCTCCCTCAGCCTTCTAAACTCACTGTATATTTTTAAGGCAAAAGTAGTTAGAGTCTTGTTAGGTACGATAACAATTCAGTGAAGAGGAACACGGTCAGAAACCATTTTTCCTTAATTAATCACAGTGAACAATTATGAGACTAATAGTAGAAGGATTGAAAAAGGCATGTAAATTAGATTGGACAAATTCAATGTCAAATCAGCTATAGAAAAGAAAGATAAATAAAGAGAGGAAAAGAAAGATTGGATAAAGAGAAAAAAAGAGAAAAAGAAACAAAATTTCTAAATGTTGCATTTTGTATTTTTAACATTTCCAACAATTAAAATTCATTGAGTCTCGCTGACATAGTGAGAATCCACGTTTGAAATAATTTATTTTTTAGTGCCAGAGTGGTTGACTGAAAGTAGTTAAAACATTTCATGACATTAAAAGGGTAACACTACATTCTGCACCCTTTCCTTTTTTTCTCTATGTAAAGTATGCTTTCTCTGTACAGCATAAAGAAACAATGCTTTTCACTATATAATATGTGACAAAATAAATCAAATTAAAAAAATTTTTGAATTTAAGTAGATAAAACATTTCAAAAAGAAAACTCAAAGAGCAAGTCTAACTACACATCTGCCTTTTGTTGTACCAACTGTGCATAAAACAATAGTGAGCACCATAAATCTCACTGATATTTTGACAGCAAAATATGGCCCATTGATTCTAACTCATTATAAAAGTTTCTTGCTGTTGGTGTTGCAAGTATAAATGTATCCTGTCATTCCACAGTGCTTCTCTTAATCTTTAATGATTTCAGACCCTGGGGAAACTATGGACACAGTAGAAGATATCTTTTATTTTACTTGCAATGATTACATTTAGGAAGCATAATTGTGTTTTTTCAGACTGGAATACCATCATTTATAAAAACTAAAGCTGGGATTTTCTGGCCCCTTTCCCACTAGTGGCATCTTCTGATCTCACGGAACCCCTGGCAGGTATCTCATGAGCAAAACAATTTGAAGTTAATTTTGCTGGGACTGGAAGATCCCATCGATGGTCAATGCTGAGCTGCCACTGCCACCAGAAAACATGCCCTGTGGGCCAGAAAATCCCACCCTAAGTTTTGTGTTAAATGGTTAAGTACTCATGACCACTTATGGCTTCTACCATGACATATCATAGAATCGAATTGCTACAGTGCAGAAAGACATCGTTCGGCCATTGAGTCAGCATTGATTCGCTGGCAGAACATTTTACCAAGCCCAGCTCCTGCCCTAATTCCATGCGTTTTACTTAGCTAATTTCTCTCACATCTTTGGACATTTAGGGGAAATTTACCATGGCCAATCCATCTAATCTGCACATTTTTGGACTGTGGGAGGAAACCAGAGCACCCAGAGGAAACCCATGCAGAAACAGGAAGAATGCACTTCACACAGATGGCCACCCAAGGTCGGAATTGAACCTGAGCACCTGGTGCTGTGAGGCAGCAGTGCTAACCACTGTGCCACCATGCCACCCATAAAGGATAATGCACAACAGTTAATTTTCTGACTGTTTGCCTTCAGTGGAGAGCCTTACCTGCCTGAAATATATGTCAGGAAATTGTATCTGTGATTCTCTAGGATTATACATTCATTAATTTTAATTCATTGGTAAAATTGACTCTTACTGCTTACGTCGTTGGGATTAAATTGCAAGGCAAATTGTGAGTTAATCACCATGAGGGCTGAATTTCAAAGCATGCTTTGCTGACAGGAAGCCTCACCCAACGGTCATACGTACCAGGAAATTGGGCTATTATTTCAAATTCAAGAGAATTGAAATTGAATTGTGAGATGATAATGTTGAAATAGTGGAAATGCTCTGAATATTCAGCATCTCGTGGCCCCTTAATTATCAAAAGATTGAGTTCATTTTAATTTCTGATGAAGGATCACAATTAAAATTTTAACCTAGCATTCTTGATCAAATACTGATCTACTGCTGAGCTTTTAGTTGATATCAGAATGCTGTGCTATGTGTTACTTTGAAGTGTACTGTAGTTCTGTGCAATTTTTTTTCTTTTCTTGGTTTAACGATTGATCGATTTGCTGTCAGATGTCAGTATGTTCAGGCATGGGTGAAATTTGTGAACCCATCTTTATTGCCCATTATAAATGGCCTTGACAATCTCTGGTGATGGGATCTCTTGAGCTGCTGCGGTCCATATTGTGATTGGGCTGCCAGAATTATGTTGGTTAGATATTCCGACTGGTTCTATCCAATGATGAGAAAGCATTGGAAGTATGTGTCCAAATCAGGATAGTGTGTGACTTGGATGGGAACATCCCCATTTTTGTCCTTTCAGTTTTGGCAGACAGGTGCTTTCACATAAATTTACCATGGATATTTAAGCTAGCATGTTTATGAGGATTCGTTTTTTAAATTTGTTCATGGGATGTGGCCATCATGGCTGGGCCAGCATTTATTGCCTATCCCTGAGGGCACTTAAAAGTCAACCACATTGCTGTGGCTCTGGAGTCACATGTAGGCCAGACCAAGTAAGGATGGCAGATTTCCTTCTCTATAGGACATTTGTGAGCCAGGTGAGTTTTTATGACAATTGACATTGGTTTCATCGGCATTATTAGACTTTTAATTCCAGATTTTTATCGTATTCAAATTTCACCATCTGCTGCGGTGAGATTTGATCCTGAGTAATCAGAGCATTACCTCAGTCTCTGGATGACTAGTCCAGTGATAATACCACAAGACCACCACCTCCCCAACGAGGTGATTGTGGTTATTGGGGAAAAAAGGAATGCCGTACATTCTCTGAACTAATGGCTGCTAACATTTGTCATGTCGTCTGACACTTGGTCACCATGATTTCAAAGAAAAGTGTCTTCGACAGTATAACCAATGGAAGTTCACAAGTTTGGCAGACTTAAATTTCAGCTACTTTACCTCCTCCAAGATAATCAGAACAAAACCATTTGCCCCTTATGCTAAAATCATAAATAAATTTCTTGATGCCCCACATTTGATGATGCATCATTCATGCCAGCAGACTGTTGTTTGAATGTGCTTGGAGCGCCTTTGAAGTTATGTGCATGAAGTGTTCTGTTAACCATCACTTGTAGCATCTTCATCGTTTAAGGACGTGATGAGGAGAAATCGCTTCACTCAGAGGTTGTGAACATTTCGAACTCTCTATGCAGAGAGCTGTGGATATTTTGTTGCTGAATTCATTTAAGGTCAGGATAGAAAGAGAATGAAAGGATACAAGGAGCAGGTGGGAAAATTGAGTTCAAGTCCAAGATCAGCCATGATCGTATTAAATGATGGAGCAGGCTGGTGGACCAAATTGTTGTCTCGTGTTCCTATTTCTTGTGTTCTTGTGCTGAAAGTGCATGATGTGGATATATCTTATGTTGCCACTGAATTACTCTACACTCAATTACTTGTATCTTGGACAAAATACTCAATGTGCCTACATCCTGCTGAATCTGATCTAGTAACAGCTTCACGATAAGAATGAAGAGAATTACCAGTGGTAAATCAATTTAAAAACTGATCCCAGAAATCAGCAGATTGTGAAGTTTTGGTTCCTATTAACTCGTGATATTATTTTGAGCTAAAGCTCATTAACTTCCGAACCATATTGCTACACTTTATCCCAACCACTGTACTTGTATTGGCTATTCTGCCTTGTTGATAGTAACAAAGATGCAAAAATAATACACATTAAACACAGATTAAGGTTTTTTTTTCCCAGGTAACAAGAAACTAAGGAGTGTTGCAATACTTTTACCAACTTAATAATTGAATCCTATCCTGATAAATTTGAATGTACAGCCTGGGCATCTTTTTAAAAAGCGTGGGTCACTTTCTATATTGTGTCAATATTACGCAGTGTTGTCTCAGATAATGTTGAAATAAAACAGCATTCAATCCTCATGGTCATTTGTGCAAGTGCCATTACTGTTATCATTTTATTTGACGTTCTATTGATAAGGGAGAGTAATTTTAAATTCAGAGATAAAGCTGGCTAAAAGTACTTGGAATTATTTGTGTAATTGACTGTCATACAGTAGCATAATTCTACAGAATTAAATGTACACTAAACAAATAACTTATTATTACTTGTGTCACAAGCAATCTTACGTTAACACTGCAATGAAGTTACTATGAAAATCCCCTCATCACCACATTCCAGTGGCTGTTTAGGTACAGTAAGGGAGAATTTAGCAGGCCAATGCACCTAACCAGCATGTCTTTTGGAACTTATATGTACTTAGTACTTTCATGTCCTTACAATGTCCCAAAGTGTCTCATTGAATCAGAGAATCCCTGCAGTGCAGAAGAAGGCCATGTGCCCACTGAGTCTGCACTGACTCTTTAACAATGCACCTTAACCACCTCCTACCCTATCCCTGTAACACCATGCATTTACCTTGTAATCCCCGTAATCTACACATCTAAGGAGCAAGTTAGTATGGCCAATCCATCTAACCTGCACATCTAATCTGATTTCAAAGCCAGTTATGAAGTATAGTCACAGTTTCACTATCAGGAAGACTGTAGTCTGTTAATTCACAGCAAGAGGTCAGTAAACAGCATTAAGATACTTAATCAGAAATCATCTATTTTGGTGGTGCTTTTGAGGAAGAAATATTGGCTCTGAGACTAAGAGATGGTCTCTGCTTTGAAAAGTACCATGTTTACCCGAAATGGCTGATGAGGCAATTTTGAAAGGCTATTTTTAACAGTGCAGCACTAAAATCTCAACCTAGATAAAGTGCTTAACCTCTGGATTGGGGCTTGAACCCATAATCTTTTTCCTCAGGAGAGACAACTAAGTAAAGTATTAGCAGTTTTTAAAGAAATAATTCCACACTAATGTGTAGTTATCACTATAAAAGTTCACTTTTATTGCCCAATAATAATTGCCCTTGAAAAGCTGGTAATAGGTCTTCGACATTTGTAATATGCGGGTGCTCCCACCATGGAGTAAGATAGGGAATTCTCAAATTTGGTGCTCCGGTTTCCTCTGACAGTCTGAAAGACGTGCCATGTTAAATTCTCCTTCAGTATATCCAAACAGGCGCCGGAGCATGATGAGTAGGGGAATTTCACAGTAACTTCATTGCAGTGTTAATGTAAGTCTACATCAATAAACTTTCTTTTAAAAAGTAGTGGCTATGCTTTATTCCTGTCCAGTGTGTGACCTGGAGGAAAATTTGGAAGTTTTATAGCATCTTCTGCCCATGCCTTCTGGATGGTGGAAGTTGTGAATTTGGATGTGATAGCTGATATATTGCTTAATTGTTGTAGTCACAATATAAGAATCATAGAAACCCTGCAATGCAAAAGGAGGCCATTCGGCCCATCGAGTATGCACCAACAACAATACCACCCCAGGCTCTATCCCAACAACCCTACACATTTACCTCTCTAATCCCTCCAACCTACACATCCCAGGACACTATGGCAATTTAGCATGGCTGATCAACATAACCTGCGCATCATTGGACTGTGGGAGGAAACCCACGTGGACAAGAATGTACAATTTCCACACAGACAGTGACCCAAGTCGGGAATTGAACCCAAGTCTCTGGAGTTGTGAGGCAGCAGAGCTAACCACTGAGCCACTGAGAGAGGGGATGGATATTAAAGCTAATGGGTGAAGTGGCAGTGAAGCAGATCATTTTATCTTGGATGACATTAAGTTTTTTGAATCTTGTTGTAGCTGTGCCAAACCAACCAACTATACTTCCGAACTTGTGCGTCATAGGTGAGTGGATTTTGGGACCCATGAAGCCAGTCGCTGTCCAAGAATAACCAGTCTCTGATGTGCTAGAATGTTGATAGTGGTGGCTTCAGGCATGGCAAAGCCATTGACTATCAGCAGGAAATTGTTCGACTCCCTCTTATTGGAGATGGTAATTACCTGGCACTTTGAGGCACAAATATATTACATGTCATTTATCAGTTCAAGCTTAGATGCCATATAGGTTTTGGTACATTTGTGTATGGCTTCATTATCTGAGCAATTGCAATTAGAGGTGAACACACTGCAATCATCAACAAACAACTCCACTTCAGGACTTATATTGGAGAAAGTACTCCTTTATGAAGCAGTTAAAGATAATTGGGCTTACAAGACTGCCCTATTCTAGAATAATACCTGGGCCTGAAATGATTGGTGTCCAGCACGAAGCATCTTCTTTCATGTGAGGGTAAGCTCCGGGTACTGGATAATTTTTCACTTAATTCTCACTGATTTCAGTTTTGTAAGGGCTCCTTGATAACATTCTTGACCTTAATGTCAAGGTCAGCCCCTGAGGAATTCAGTTCTTGAACAAAATCTGTGATGTGGTCTGGAACTGTTCCTGACAGAGGCTAAACCCAGCATCAGTGAACAAGTGCTTGATGAATATTGTTTCTTGAGAGCAGTGTTGATGACTCTTTCCGTTTCTTTTCTGATGATTGGAATAGATTGGACAGTAATTGGCTAGATATAATCCATTGTTTTTTTGTGGACAGGGATTGTATGGGTATTCTCTTGTTGCCAGGTAGATGCCAGCATTGTGACAGTACTGGAACAATTTGGCTTGGGATTGGCAAGTTCTGGAGTACAGATAAGCTAACTAGACAGAATTAAAATACTGTCTGAAGATGTGTGCTACATGAGAGAACTCCAAGTAATTTAAATGAATTCTCCATAGCAGAAAATTGAATTATCAATGAATTACTGTACTGAAGTTTTTGCATATACCTTGTTGTTTAATTTGTTTAATCTGTGAATTTCCATTGACTCGTTTGTCATTAGATACAGTTTCTTGGCACAGTTTGCTAAGGAAAAGGAAACATCAGTTAGTTACAGATTACATGTATCATCAACTAACCAAGGCATTGAATTGTAAAAGCAAGCCTCCATCAAAAGCTGAATTGACCTCTTACTCAACTTAGATCAGTCATATCTGAACACACTGGTAGAATCATAGAATGGCTACACCTCAAACTGGAGACCATTCAGGCCTCTGTGTCTGTGCTAATTCCTTCCAAGAGCAACTCAGCCAGTTCCACTCTCCTACACTTTGCTTATAGCTTTCCAGATAATCATCCAATTTCTTTTGGAAAGCCATAATTGAATCTGCCTTCACCATGCTCTCAAACTATATATTTCAGATATTTATCATGTGCTGCATAAAAAAGGTTTTCCAAATGTTGCCTCTGGTTCCTTTGGCAATCACTTTAAAACTGTGTCCTCTATTCTTGACCCTTCCATCAAGGGGAACAGTTTCCCCCCATCTACTCTGTCTAGATCCATTATTATTTCAATGGCTTTATCATACTTCTTTCTACCTTGGCTCCTCTAAGGAGAACAGTCCCAGCTTCCCCAAAGAATCCAAATGACTGAAATTCTTCGTTTCTGGAATTGTTGTTGTTAATTTCTTCAATGTCTTCACATTGTTCCTGATGTGTGGTACCCAAAGTTGGACATAAAGAGCTGGATTAAATGGGGAAGGCCCCCCCCCCCTGCATCCTGACTAAACTATTATAGGAAGAGTGGCTCCCCCACAGACATTTAACAGCCAATTGGTTATTAATAAGCCTGATGATAGAATTTATGCCCCTGTGAAAACTCCTGGCCAATCAGAGATACCAACCTGACACTGGAGCTTTCACCAGGGATTGCTGCTGCATCCCAGGAGAGAGGTAAGTGTAACAGGATGGAATGGCAGGGAGGGGACAGTGGTGACGGGTTGGTGGAGGAATTGCAGAGGGGGAGGTGGTGGGGTGGTTGCACTGAACAATTCCAGGTAAAACTGGAAAGTGTGGTTTACACCCTGAAAGGGCTCTCCAAGGGACTATTAAGGAGGGACAAGCCCCACCCTGCTCAGGTTCTGGTGGATAAGTAGGTCTCTCTTGCTGCCAGTAATGTCCTCTCCCATCTTCAGATTTGCCAGAAGTGAAGTGTTACTTTCAGCACAACACTCTAATTCAGGCTAATCCAGTGATTTATAAAGGTTCACCATAGCTCCTGCATTTGTATTCTATGTTTCTACTTGTAAAGTCTGGGTAAAATGGTGCAGAATTTGCACAGGTGGGCAATATGCAGTTTGTGACCTTTCTGCCAGTGTGTGAAACTCATTTTAATTCTGTTTGGCTATAAACAGGCAGGTGTTTTGACTGGTTTTGGTTTGTTCATTCATTTTAGCCTTTAAATTTAAATCATAGAATCCCAGGATACAGAAGAAGGCCATTTGGCCCATCAAGTCTGTATCGACAACAATCCCACCCATGCCCTATTTCTGTAATCCTAATTTACCCTCTAATCCCCCTTATGCTAGGGTCAATTTAACATTGCCAACCAATCTAACCTCCATATCTTTGAACTGTGGGAGGAAACCGGAGCATCCGGAGGAAACCCATGGAGAACATGCAACCTCCACACAGACAGTAACCCAAGGCCGGAATTGAGCCCAGGTCCCTGGCACTGTGAGGCAGCAGTGCTAACCGTTGTGCTATTGTGCCACCCATAGTTATAACAGTTTAGTGGTTCAACTGGTCATTTCACATAGGTCTGTGGATTCAACTTCCTGAATTGTTTTGACTCCAAACTTTCTCCTGTAGGTTTACTATTCATCCTACCATGACAATTTGAGAATTTAAATTTTGTTTTAAAATAAATCTGGTATAAAGCTGATACCAGGAAAAGTGACCATGAAACTGGTGGATTGTTGCAAAAACCAACTAGTTCACCAGTGGCCTTTCACAGAAGGAAACCAATCTCTTTTATCTGTTGTGGCCTGTATGTGACTCCAGGCTCATATTAACTCTTTATTGACCTCTGAAGTCAGCTTGCAAATCCCTTGCAGTTCAAAAGAAAGGCCCATCTCTATCTTCTTAGGGCAACCAGCGATTGACAATAAATGCCACCTTTACCAGTGATGTCCACATGTTGAGAATAAGGAAACATCAAAATCACTATTGTGTAGTGAGAGAATTACTTCCCATTATTGACGGATGATCCACAAAACATATGTTCAGGTTGATCTACTGGGTGGCAAGTGGAATTGAATACGTTAGTGGGTTGGTGGCATATCAGTGTCTTATCGTATTTGGGTAATTGTGAACAAATCAACTTTTTTATGTTGGATGACAAGATCAGGAGAGGTGCAGGAATATGTATGTAAGCTTTCCAATTGTGTTAGAGTAATGGGGATTCCTGTAATTTCCTGTGCATTTTAATGATATGATGGGCTCACTACAGTAAATGAGTCATTTCCTACTTTTTTCATTTTAAAACGAAAGCAGTCTTTGGGAAATCATTGTCACAGGAAACAGTTTTCACAAAACTTTTACATAGACGGCGTTCTGTTTTTACATAGGAACATACAAATTAGACATAGGAATAGACTTTTGGGCCCCTCAAACCTGCTCTGACATTCAGTAAGATCATGGCTGATTTGATTTTAACTTCTGGTCCTTTTCACCCTCTTGTTTATCAAATAAAAATCTACCTTTGCCTTAAAGCTATTCAAAGGCCCTACATCCATAATCTATTTCAATTATATTTGTTGACCTAAACACTTTTTTGAGGACTTGCTAGTACATCAGGGTTGTTTTACATGAGTAAGCAATGTAGATATGGTTCATCATTCAGATCATTGAGTGGATGCCCAGAAGTCTCCCGGACTCAGTAAGTGATGATCGTGACTATCTTCCACTTCTTCCAGTTGTGGGGAGGCATTTGCCTTCTGCTCAGTACCTTCCCATTACAGCATACATCTAATCTGAATTTCAACAGGGAGAGGACAGGTATCAAGCCTGAATCTTACTAGCCTTGACAGTAATATTGTGATGTGAGCCAGTTATTAATTAAAATTCATCACGCCACTTGCTCTTTGCAGATGTAGGTGTGGGCATGGAGCACTGCAATGTTCACCAGGTCAGTGTACCTTCTGACTCTGGGCAACATAAGGTTGAACTTAGGTTTCAGTGTATACTTATTCAACTTAAAGGTTGCATTTTGACGTTTTGGTTGAATGGAGCATCAAATCTGAAACTTCTGACATTTTGTTTTGATTCAATCAGAACAAGCCAAAAATAATATGCTTGGATTTTGAAAAGGTTTTGGTAAAGTTCCACAAGTAAGGAATTTAAATTATTTCCAAATGTATGTCTGAAATCAATAACAAATTAACAGGCTGGAGGACAACTGAGTTTGCAATACAAACCAAAAACAAATATCTAATCTTATAACTCTTACCCCTGTGCCCCCCACCCCACCCCCGCCGTCTGCCTGTCCCCACTCCCAACACCTTCTCAAAGAGGTGAAGAATTTGAACAAAAAAAAGTACAGCACAGGAAGTGGCCCTTTGGCCCTCCAAGTTGGCACTGATCACATTTATCTGTCTAAACCAACCACTTATATACCTCTATTCTCTGTTTGTTCATATGTCTATCAAGATAAGTCTTAAATGTGGCTAATGTAACTGTCTTGACCATCTCAGTGGTCAAGGCAGTTACGTTAGCTACCCAGGCCCCGCCATCCTTTGTGTAAAAAAAAAACTTCCACCCGCATATTTCTACTGAACCTTTGAGTTAATAATGAAATTTAAGATGGGTCCATTCTAAGTAACTTGTTGTCAATAAGATGGAAGAAGCTATTAAGATGATGTCTATAGGATAACTGTAAATTTGATTGGCAACAAATTTTTAAAAATGAATCAAATAAAATGATGGGCTGTAGAATAATGAATGGATATTATGCAGGGCAAAGCTTGCTAGGCAGATGGTGACATTTAAATTCAATAAAATGTCTGGAATTTAAAGTCTAATGATGACCATGTAACCACTGTGGATTGTCATAAAAATCTAAATGGTTCTCTAATGTTCCTTAGGGAAGGAAATCTGCCATCCTTACCTAGTCTGCCCCACATGTAACTTCAGACCTATATTATTGTGGTTGACTCTCAATGCTCAATCTGAAATGGAGGGCAGTTGGGGATGGGACAATAAATGTTGGCCCAGCTAGCAGACTTTTCTGGTACTGCACTAAAATCCTGGAATTCCTTCCAGCTCTCACTGTGGAAATGCCTACACCACGGACTATAAATGGTTCGAGAAGATGGTTCACGCCACCTTCTCAAGGGCAATTAGGAATGGATAATAAATGTTGGTATTGCCAATGATGCTCGCATTTATATTCCCGCAAAAGAATTACGTTACTCAAATTTTAGAAGTGGATATATTTTAATGGGCTATTGGAATTATGCAAGCAAGTCTAACTATTCATACAATTGCTTCTCTTTAATGGATTCCACAATGAAAGGGGACTATTTTAATTAGGTCTATTCTATTGCAAGATTGCCTCTGATGCAAAACAACTGGCATTATGGCTGTAGCTGCCAAAAAGGTGATGATTAAAAGAACAAAGCAGCAGATAAGTTTCACTGGTAAGTGACAGGGGAAGGGTGGCTAGTGTAGTGGTCAGGCCAGGAAGGCAGTTCGGCGCGTAGAGGCGGGGGGTGGGAGTGGACCAGGAAAGACTGATAGGCGGTGTTCAGCACTGCAAGGGGTTTGGTTGGGGAGAGGGAGAGGGGGTAGTGGATGTGTCAGACGGAACCAGAGGAAGTGCTGGACTAAGAGGTGGAGGGTCAGAGCTGGAGAACAGGTTGGATTGGGATAGAATTTGCATTGGTGAGCCCCTTGCAAGGCAGGAATTGGATGGTTATTCAGGAATTAGAAGAGATGTTATTCTTAGTTACTCTGAAAAAGAGTTACAATCAGGGTAAAGCTGGTAGAACCATCCGAAGTTAGCAATTTAAATCACTTTTGTTGGATGATTCCCAGTCCAGCACAACTTTCCAGAGGAAGTTAGTGCTTCTGGAAGATTGCTGGACAAATCCTTACAAGGGAATTTCTGGAGGGATTTCCCCAATGTGTCATTGGGATGCCTCCCCAAATGTGGCACTGGGGAAACTGGATATTGTGGGCCAATATGTTAATAGTAACAAAAAGCTTTAAAAAGATGGCAATAACATTGAACTGTCCAACTTTTGGTAGTCCAATTTAATTTTTGGACTAAGTAAATCCAATCCCTTAAAGAACTGATGCTTCAGAAATTTTAGGGAAGGCTTATATTGACCTATATTCATTTTCATGTTTTTATAGAGTCAGCTTAGTCTGTCAGTATAATGAGTTATTATTGAGGTACGTACAAGTAGTTTCTCTTGAAGGAGATGATATCATTAAATTACCGGGAAAGTAACATGAAAGGTTCTGTGTAGTTTGAAAAGGTCCTTTTTTAAGTAGGTTAGTCGGAATTATGATAAATCTTCTGCCTGTCAGTATGAAACAGGCAAGCATGCAATGGTTCCAGACAGGTGATCAACATCTGCAACACTAATTACATGCTTCAATCATGTTAGAACAAATCTTATTTCCTGTGCCTCAGTGAGCCTTGTACACATCTTATGTACTCAAAGCTTAGCAGTTGCTGGTTGGTTTGGTTGTCTGACAGGTAACTAATGTAGGGTATTGGCAGCAACTGTGTTTTGGATGCCTTTCATCTTACTGTTGTTTCCTGCAAGTCAGTACAGAGAGAGTTAAGAGGTAGCAGTCTGTCGCTGTAAAGTCAGGAAAGTACACTTTTAACAATTAGATAAATGCACCTCTTGCACTCTTGCTTGCTGGGGTGAAACTGAGGGTAAGTTGTGATTATAATGGGACAGAATGCCCAGGAAGTGGGGATGGAGATGAATTCTAAAGTTGATGCTCTTGATGTTTCCAAACATTGAATTAAGACATGGAACTGCATTTGGACGTAGTGTCAATGGCTAAATTTGCAGGCTGAATAGAGATTAAAACCAACATAAGTGTGAATCTGGTGACACCAGCTATGCAAGCAGAGGTTTAAGATGAAGCTTAGCTGCAGTCTGGGAATAGGGAGGTGGGCAACCTGTAATGCATGGGGCAAATTGGTGGTCTATTGCTTGGAATATATAGTTTTCAGTCTCAGTAGTATTTAATTTTAGTATTTAGTAGTATATAATTTAATATTAATTTAACACTTTGTTGTATCAATTAACTAGGATAGACTGCAACAAAATGCTGTGAATTTAATCAGTGATTTAGATGGTAACAGCAAACTAGTTGTAAGCAAAAGCATATGACTGTGATAAATGTTGAGCACTGATCCAGTTTGGAAAGGACAGATTGCATGTGCAAACAATTCTTCCCTCTTTTTTTTCTCTTCTTTGTGCTCTGCACTTTTGCAAAGTTTTCCCCAGGGGTATTAAACTGAAGTTAGCATGGATGCATTCTTGAGAGACCCCCCTCTCCACCACTGACTCATTGGCACAATACTTAGCACTGCTCCTATCAGTCAAGGACTTAGGTTCAATCCCAACCTTGGATGATTGCTTGTGTGAAGTTTGCACATTCTTCCCATGTCTGCACGAGTTTCCTCCAGTTACTCTGGTTTCCTTCAATATTCCAAAGATGTGAAGGTTAGGTGGATTAGCCATGGTAAATGTGAGTTACAGGGGTAAGGCAGAGCAGAAGGCTTGAATAAAATCTGTCAGAGAATTGGTGCAGACTCGATGGCCTGAATGGCAGCCTTCTGCGCTGTTGTGATTCTGTGATACAATGGCATTTTGAAAAACCTTTTCTTTATATCCTTTTTCAGGGATGGCCCTGACATAACCTCACAGTCCTATAAAGATTCTCCTTTGATATAAAGTACCCAAAGCTATGTTGGATTACTTATTGATTACTTAATTGGTTGGATTTTAAATTGGTGTTGCAAAACTTTACTGAGTTTACCCCAGTCCAACGCCGGCATCTCTACATCATTACTTATTGAAACCATGGAGATGATCCCATCCTTATTTACATTTCACCTTGTAAAGTTCTATATAGGCATTGTGCACTTTTGCTGCCTTTGATCAGTTATACCATTACAGCCTCTGACCACGCTTCTTACTGTTCCAGTTTCCCATGATCGGTTTTAAAACTCTCGAAAGATACCACCTTTGTCCTTCAAATATACTTTCAACAAATCCATTGTTCTTGTTTGCCCTGTTATCAGTTATTTACACTCTGAGCTTATTGTGTATGTGGTGCCTGTCTCTTTAAGTCAGTATAGCAAAAGTGAGTCACCTAACTTGGGGGATCAATGGAATCCGAGAGTGAGTGATCACATCATAGGGTGGAGTCCTTGCTCAGCCAGGATCACCTAGAAGCCGTGAAGTAAGTATGTAAAGACTGGAGTCCTGCTCCAAGGCAGCCCGAAGATGCAACCCTCCTGTACTGAAGTTTCTCTTGTCAATAATTTCTTCCTTGTTCCTGACAAAGTGTGAAGCCTTTCTTGACAATTCCAAAGACTGGTCTCACACACAAAAAAACATAACAGAACTGTTCATAAGGCCTGCAATCAAGCTGAATTGTGCTCACTCCTTAACGGATTGTTGATACATGGGATGTTTCATTCATTTCACCAGTTTGTTTGCAGTGAAATGGAATGTTATTGATTATTTTAATATCATAGAACCTGTAATTTGCTTTAGAATTCCACCAGTAAATTCGAAGATTCAGAAAGTAGAAAATTGGAATGCAGGAGAACACATATGATGTATTTGTAATAAATTGATGAAAAATGCACCTCCTAGACATACGGATACGAAACATATTATAAAGGTTGGGGTGATGCATGGGTTAAATTAAGTTGTTGGAATTTTTCAAAAAGTCTTTGTTCTTTGTAATATTTGTCTAGTTGCTGTATGAATTGTATTATTTTTAACTTTTTTTGCAGTCACTTGGAAGGTTTACAGTTGGTTAAACTGTGGTAATCAGTCAGCCAAGGTGCTTTAACATTTCCAGCAGTTTATTCTCGCCTGCTGGTGGGAGTTGGGGAGCTGAGAGTTAAAAAATACATACGGGTGTTGTTTGCACTGTTGCTGAACTCTTCAGAACATTCTCCACTTTAACTGATGCTTTTTATGGCTTTGGAACAGCTGCAGCTCCAGACAAGCAGGAGTGTAAAGAGGCAAAATATGTTTGCAAGTTTAATTTCACGTTGGCAAAGTCAATGTTTCTAGTAAGCTGCATGTGTAGTTGCAAAGCAACCAGGAAAAAACACTCAGGTTACTCACAAATTGTGTCTTTAAGATATTGTGTGTGTGTGGCCACACACACAAAAAATTAAAGGTGGCAGATATTTGGGGCACTCCGTGAAAAGAAGTTAGATGGGGACTAGGTCTGCAGTAAGAGCCTGAGCTAAGTTCTTTCCCTGGAAATTTCTTTTTAATTTAAAGAAGATATTGTAACTGTCCTGACTCAGGACTTTATCCTCTCGTGATTATGAGCATTCTTGGTGCTCTTGCAGTTACCTCACCAGGAACAGCTGTGCAATTTCTCCCACAGGCCTTTACACCATTCCTGTTGACTTTAGGCAGGCTGTCTATGAGGCAACAGTGAAATGAGACCTGGGAGCTCAAATTACCCAGCTTTCACACTCCAATGTAGCATTGTCTTTATCAATTCCCACGTGCTCAGTACGTGTAGGTACTGGCCTGACATCATGGTTTATCCTTCAACAGAATATCTGCTTAGGGCTTCATTGAACAAGTCATCCATAGGAACGTTAAGACTGTAGGTTTATGATTCACAAGTAACACTTTAAAAGATATACCACTTTTAGCCGATAGAAACACTGCAAATAAAACTATATAACTAGTGATTGAGTAGATTGGGTGTAACTTTCTGATACTGTATGCTGTAATTGACCTCGTGCCATGGAGCTCAGTTTTATAGGCCACTTAACACCAAATACAAATCTTAAGTTATGGTTGAGTCAATGACATTGGGACTTGAGCACTCCTATTACCAATTGAGATTTGTGCACATTATTGTTGCTGTTGTTTGCTTGTAAGGAACAATCAGATAAAACAAACCATTAGCTGCTTGGTGAAGTTTTTTAAAATGCCTTGCTTTAGACATGCAAATGTAACTGCCTAAATGTTTCCAAGTGGAATGACTAGGCTGAGATTAGTAGTCAGATAATTTGAACAAATGTTTTGTGTAAATCATTGCAGCCTTGCTTCTTGATTCTGAGTCTTTGATGTCACAGAGTTGCATTATGCAGATTTATTGGTACTAATTCAACTAGTAGTTGGATACTTGGAGAAGTATAACTTGTTTCATTGGACAATACTAACTACTTGCACATCTGGCGATCTAGTTGATCTAACTGTGTATTGGTCCTGTCTAATTTTAAGGTTATGATCTTTTATTTGGGAATACGCCACCAGAGGAAATAGTTTCATTGGGTGAGATTTTCAGTTTGCTGAGGGTTGGGATCCAAGGTTTTGCTGGATCTATGCCTGATCTTAACCTCAGGCCATTTTAAAAGAGGCTGGGCCAAAGACAGAATGGTTACTCATCCACAAGCAGTTGCAGTTGCCCAGAAGCACGGTGAGGGCAAAGCCCACATATTGATTGAATATCCCAGTTGATGTGGGGAAAAGGCCGTCCTCAATTTGAGGGCTTTATCTATCCATCCATGGTCACAGCCAAGCTGAGGTGGCTGGATTTCAACTTGAAAATAAATCTGACCTTTTCTTTCATGTCCTGGTGCCCTCTGTCTGTCCATTAAGTAAGCTCCAACCTTGGCTCCTATCGATCATCCAGACTTGGGAAACTGCCCGCTGCTCTTAAATGGACAAATAGACCAGGCCACTTGTTGGTCTATTAATAATTGAGGTACTGAATGATGAACATACTGAATTGCAACCCAGAACTTGTCCTGGCATTGGGTTCTTGACCCTGGAATAGAAATCCCTTCTGTTAGTGGGAAGGATTTTCCAGCCCTTCTATGGCTTTTTTTCTGGATGCGGAGGTGGCTCACCATTGGCGGTATCTTCTGGTCCCGCAAATGTCTTCGACATTTTACATGGCTCGTTGATTTACTACCGGGGAACTTGCTGTGAGGGGGTCACTTCTGGCGGGACTAGAAGACTTTAACTACGGCTTTTTTCCACAGGTAATTCGGTCCATAATTTGAGCACGCATTCGGCAGGTGGTGCGAGGACAGCTCTTGGATGTTGATTCGTGGGTTGCCTGGTACCTCATGTCGTATATGAGTGCTTTATGTGGACCACCTGAAGGGCACCATGACAGCTCAGAGACTATCGATGTGGCTGTGCAGACACTTGGAATTGGGCCGGTGTCTGCGGGAGTTTGCGCGTTCTCCCCGTGGTTGCGTGGGTTTTCTCCGGGCACTCCGGTTTCCTCCCACAACCCAAAAATTCGCTCTTAGGCTGATTGGGTAACAAATTGTCCCTATGGTGAAAATTTTCCAAATTAGGATTAATATATATACTATTATATAGGACTATTAAAATAGGATAATGATTTGGTATTACGGTGGCGCGGGCTCGTTGGGCCGAAGGGCCTGTTTCCCGTGCTGTGTTGCTTTAAAAAAAAAAGATCACGCCAGTGGGAAAGGGCAGAAAATACCGACCATTGTATTTCCCCTTTCAAAATCTCAAATTATTTTACATTTCTCTGAGATCACCCCATGCCTTTCTAAATTCAGAGCACTATGCAGCCAGTCTTCGCAATTTAATCGTTTAGGCCTGGGTTCCAATTTTTGATGCTCAAAACTGAACTCTGGGTGGGGTCTGATCCTGGATCTTCATAGCTGAACCCCCAGCTCCTCACTTTGCTATTTTCAGTCTTCTTGAGATAAAGATCAATAATCCACTGGTCTTGTTGATATTCTTTGTCCCAGTGCACTGGTCTTTGGTGATATACAAAGCCTTTCATTCCTTCACAACTTAGCCTCTCACCACGAAGAAAATAAGATCACAAAATAAATGACCTCAGACTGCCTGCTCCCATTTACACAATGTACCGTGCTTTCAAATTTAGTGTCAGCTGCATAGGACACCCAACCCTAAATCTCTTTATTCATGTCATTAGTACAATTGGTACCAGGACAGGTCACAGGCGAGCAGCTTCCTGCTAATAGAGAAGAAATAGTTTATACCTATTCACCTCCAGCTAATTACTGACCCAGATCACATGACTGCTTTGCATGATGTCCTGAGTCTATTTAAAGTAAAAATGTGGTAGTTGTGCCACAGCTCTCAAAATAATTCTCAGTGACATCATTGGTTGCAAGGGGAAATAAAACTTTTCAGAATCTTTCTTTCTGGAACCCGGGCCAGAATTTTATAGACCTTGAGGGAGCTTGTCTGATCTGAATTTGCATGAACTTATGTGAGAAGATGTTGGGCACACGTTCCGATGTTATGGCACCCTCGTATGATATTTCTGTCAGCAGGTATATACGAGAATCCAAGGTGTGCCCACCAACAATTGAAAGGACAGTTAAGCTCATTAGGCATGCAAGTGGTCCAAATTTCACATGGCTAAATTTCACATGCTTTTACACTTGATAAACAGGCTAATCGACCAGGCGGCATTCACGGTTTTTCATTTCCAATCCATTTCGACATGTTTGGGATTAAATAAAATAAAAGAAAATGTTTGAGGGTTGAATGTTATGCTGTCAGTTGCTTAACTATCATTATAGAGAGAGTTTGCAGCATTGTTTTGTTGCGAATGTCATTGGAACAATCGAGCAGCTCCCTGAGGCAGCCATCAACCTTCAGGGAGCTTGTAGGAATGCCCACCTGCACTGTCATTTCTCTCGGTGCGGGTGGACACATTCCTGCCTTCCCCGGCAATGCTCAGTCTTCCGGAGTGCATTTTTCACGCTGCCTGGCCTCATCAATTAGACAATCGTCATGGAATCGCGCTCTGGGATGATTGCAGCTGGAAATGCATTTCGTGCCCATTTCACGTACACGTGTCCAAGGGAAAAAATAATTCAGCCCCAGGAATAGCACCAGTGTGCACGTAGCCATGTATCGTGATTGCAAACTCACAGTGACACTCTGAATTTCAGAAATAACCAGAATCTCTAGTTAAATTATTTACATCAATTTACAATTGATGTAAATAAATCCACATTCCTAATGTCTCACTTTTACACTGGTATCTTAAAATGACGAAGAAGTCTCTCGGAAGGAAAAATCAGTTGAAACTGTCCGAAAACAGTAGTGGTGCCTTCTCGGCCTGAAATTGGAGTAACTGGTATACACCATGGAACAACCAGTAAGTCCAATCGGAAGTCAATTGGTGCCTGGTTTTGTCAGTCAACATTTATGATTTCAGTTGTTATTTACTGGGGATAGTTGATTTAATTGGGAACAGACTGACTAAAGTGGAGACCCTGTTGTCCTCTGTATGGTCTCTTACATTCCCTGTGTAATGTATGTCCGATATAAAACCAACGTTCTGATTCTTGTGTGTTATCGGATTAGACAGAGTTTGTGTTCTCTTGTCAAATTTTGTCCAGTAGTTCTGTGTTATCAGATTGCACAGACGCTTTACTGAGTCCCACTTAGGGTGACCTATTGTTCTGGATGTTTGCACGATTATCGCTGAATTTGTGTTGCCGTTTTGTGACCCACGTAGCAGGTCTTCCAGCTCAGTTAAATGTACTCTGGCCTCCCAACTCACCTCGGGTAAGACATTAAATTTTGCCCATATTGTATGTGGATTTGTATTGCATGACATATAGTAGTATTTCATATTCTGAATTCTTTGAATATCATAAGGCGATGGTTGGGGTTGTTAATTGATTATTTAGTCATCAATATCTGTCAGCAAATTATTGCTACTTGAAGATGTAGTTGAATCACCGACAGACTTGTTTGTAATTGACAGTGCTCACTGGCTTTCCTGGATTTACACATATACCAGACATAATAATTTCCAGTAGATCTTTTGACAGTGTGAAACTAGTTGCCAGAACATTGCTCACGTGTAAATAGGGCAATGGGAAGAGATACCAGCCACTGATTTCCCTATTCTACTTCAATGAAGCTAAACAGGATGTTGGCTACAGGCATTCTGGGATACTGATTTCAGGTCAAGATGACCTGTTTGTGCCTCTGATGCCCTAACAAGCTTCCATTGGAGCTATGTTGCCAACATAATGTTTCTAATATTCTCACTCTAGAATCTGGGGAAAAACAAAAGGAAATGGGATAATCAGACTACCCCACTAAGATTGAAATGAAACCATTTACTTCAGTTAACTAGTGAGCATCAAGGAGCAATGTGGTGAAACCTTCTGAAATAAATAAATGAGAGCACCAGTTGAAAAGACATCAAACAGCTGGAATTAGAAAATTCAAGGCAATAGGTTTTAATCACAGAAATTATTCAGTCTGAAAAATAAGGATGCAAATTATATTCATAAAATGTGTAGATTAGTGGAAGCATTTTTGGAACAGCCTGTTAACTATCAGATTTTCTTCTTGAAGAAAACTGAGTCACAGTTGCAACAAAATAAAACATTTTAGATCAAACCTCTCTCCTTTTAAACATGAGCGACCTAGTCTTATTCCATCACTTGTTTCCCCCCCTTGAATATTCATCTTATTAATATTTTTTATCATAATCATGGACTGCAATATTTGCATTGTGGATTGTGCAGTATTATTAGACTATAACTAATGAAAATAAAAACGTGTACTGCATGTATCAGAATTAGAAAAGTTTCTTCACCCAGTGAGTGGTAAATGCGTGGAATTCACTACGACAGAAGGTAATTGAGACCAAAACATTGTATAGCTCTTGGGGATAAAAGGATGAAGGGATATGGGGAGAATGGGGGGGCGGGAAGGGGGTATTGATGATAAGCCTTGATTCTCATGGATGGCAGAACAGGCTCAAAGGGCTGAATGGCATACTCCTGCTTCTTGTTTCTATGTTTTTGTGTATCAATGTCTGTGTTGTGGCAGGAAACCTAGATATTGAGAAAGAGATATGCAGCAAAAGATTCAAATTTCCTGTCTAATAGCTGGAATGTTATTCAATGTTAGGGAATGTTTCTCGCGTGTTACTGTGGACATGATCATCATGTTATCATGGCAAATTGGATAGAACCCTTTAAGCTATATATGTGTATATTCATAGTACTAGAACTGTTTTAAAAAAAACCTTGCCATTCTTATAGTTGCATTTACAGTGCAACTCAAAGATCGAATGTGCAAGGGACCGCACTTTACTAAATTATTCAAAGGATACCAGTTTTAACCCAACAGGAAATTGATCAAAAGTTTCCACAAAGATTGCTGGAAATGAACTGCGCTGCTAAACAAATTTAGAATTTGCAGGCAATGAATACTTTTTTTCACTGATCTGATTTGCAAATATGTAAATTCTTATGTGCAGATGTACACAAAATGACAGGTCAAGCATTAAGCATCCTTTTGACTGCCTTTCCTGTGGAAATGATGAGATTGGGTAGTGATGCACTTTAATATTGTTGGTGCCTGGATCTAATATTATGCTGATGGGTGTTTAGATAGCACAGTGGTTAGCGCTGCTGCCTCACAGCGCCAGGGACCTGGCTTCAATTCCCGCTCAGGTCACTGTCTGTGTGATATCTGCACATTCTCCCTGTGTCTGTGTGAGTTTCTTCCAAGTGCTTCAGTTTCCTCCCACGATCTGAAAGATATGCTGGTTAAACATAGAAGATAGGAGCAGGAGGATACTACTTGGCCCTTTGAGCCTGCTCTGCCATTCATTACGATCATCGCTGATCATCCAACTCGGTAGTCTAATCCTGTTTTCTGCCCATAACCTTTGAACACATTTACCCCAAGTGCTATATCTAGTCCCCCCTGAATACATTCAATGTTTTGGCATCAACTACTTCTTGTGGTCATGAATTCCACAGGCTCACCATTCTTGTAGGTGAAGAAATGTCTCCTCACCTCCATCCTAAACAGCCTACTCTAAATCCTCAGACAGTGATTGTAGTTCTGGACACTCCCACTATCAGGACCATCCTTCCTGCATCTACCCTGTCTAATCCTGTTAGAATTTTATAAGGCTCTGAGATCCACCTCATTTATCTGAATTCTAGCAAAAACAATCTTAACCTAGTCAATCTCTCCTCATACATCAGTCCCGTTATCCCTGGAATCAGCCTGATAAACCTTCACTGCACTCCATCAAGAGCATGCACAACCTTCCTCAGAAAAGGAGACCAAAACTGCACATAATATTCTTGGTGTAGCTTCACCAAGGCCCTGTATAATTGCCACAACACATTCCTGCTCCTGTACTCAAAACACCTCACAATGAAGGCCAACGTACCATTTGACTTTTTTACTGCCTGCTGCACTTGTATGCTTATCTTCAGTGACTGTTGCACAAGGACACCAAGTGGTTAGGTGCATTGGTCACCCTCAGTGTACACAAACAGGTGCCAGAGTGTGGCAACTAGGGAATTATTACAATAACTTCATTGCAGTATTACTGTAAGCCTACTTGTGACACAAATAAACTTAAAAAAACCTCACTTGTTCTCTGGCATCTGGGCTGTGAGTACAGTACATTTAACAAGCTTCGAACTGCCCTTGTCCACCTTCTTCCCACGTGCAACAATTGGTTTCATTCTCAGATTTTTCTATCATCCTTCCTGTCTGTAATACAGACTTTGCTTCTTGATTTATCTTGTGCAATTGTCCATTAGGACCAGCATAGAAGGAAGCGGCTGTCTCAGTACTGTCACAGTACTCAAATACCCTCTGTGATATCTGTGGTAGCGTTGTGGGTGAAGTGACAATTATGATTTTAGCCAGATTTGCAAACTCAAAAACATCCTGCACTTAGGGGAGAATTTCAGAGTGGAAGAAAGCAGAGGCAGCTTGAGAGTGCATCCAATTATACTTGTTGCTAGTAGTGACAGTTCTGTGCTGCACCTTAGTTTCCAGCCTCAATGCAGCAGATTACACGGTATATTGTTTCTTCACTACTGACTCAGAACATGTGCTGTCAGAGCTGCTTTGACTGAAATAAATGTGTGTTCCTAACTGTAAGTAAGGATGTGAGGGTAAGGCTAGACAGATGAATGAGATTCTGTGCAGCTTGACTTGCTTGGCATCCACCAAGAGCTCTTCTCCCTTGTTGAACAGATATGTATCGGGAGATTTCCATATGGGAAATTATTGCGCTAATATTGTAAATACTCCAAATAATTTGAATGTCAAAACACATGGCACAAAACCTGCTAATCGACTAAGTATTGGCAGGGAAATAAAAAGATCGACAAGGAAAACTGTAAAAATAAAACGTTAAAATTTAAACTCCCTTATTGGCAGGGGAAAACTATGCAGTTAAAATGGAGTGATTCCATTTCCTGCTCCATCCTTGCCATGCCTGTAGGTTTATTTTTTTTAGATTATAATTAAATGTTTAGTTTACTTTTTCATCTGTTAGTGCGTCTTTAGGTTTATACATTTCACTTCAAATTCATGTCAATACAGAAAATATCCAGACCCCTCATGAGAAGTTTTGTTAAGGGCCCCCTTTAGAAAGAAAAATAAGTTTTTAATTAAGCAAAGTTTATTCTATTATTTATTATATTTGTTTTAAATTACTCATTGTGGTGAAAGTTACGAATATTTGGACTACAGGCTAAAAATTAGGAGATAAAGGAACCTGCATAGCTATTAAAATTAGAATTGTGCTTTACCAGTTGTAATTTACCAATAGTTAATGCCTGATTTGCAGTTGCGTATTATCCCCCAGTTGAACTAATGCAATCAGTCACATCAGCATCATGAACTATCTTTACGCACCACGCATTTTCAATGTTGAATTTAATGGGGGTAGGAAGCCCCTTGTTGGACACATCTGATTTGATGCTTGGGAGGGAGAAAATGAATAACAGTGTGTGATGTGATATGATGTGCTGGCATGACGCGATGTAATGGGGCTTAACATACCTTCCTTTGGCACAGGGGAGAAAGAGAAGAGAAAAAAAAACATAAGAATTGGCCAGATCAAGTGTTTTAGGCCATCATTTCTTTGGAAGCAAATGAATGGGAAGGAGCAACAGTAGAGGTTCATCTGTTCAATGCATTCTTTTTTTTTGATACTCTCTAAGGCCTCCAGGATCTAAAGAGCTTCTTCCTCATATTGGGTTGGATGTCTAAAGTTAGAAGTCCTCGTTCTCTTTTGGTTGTTATTGGCTGCCTCCTGTGTGTAGAGTAAAAGATGTGGCAAGTTGTTAACATATCATTTGACTATCAATAAGCATCCCATAGTGGGTATGTAACAAGTAAATGTAATATTCGGACACATGGTAGGTAGTTTGGACTGAAAACTGCTGGGGCGGATTGTCCATCTAGTTTTCATTTCTATTGATTGAAAGAAACTAAACAGTAAAAGGTACATGGCTGGAAGGAGAGTTTTGAAATATCTGTCCGGGGAAGTAAGAGAAGCCCTGGCTCTAATCGGATATGTGCCTCAGTGAGAATTTTGTAACAAGTTGCATTTATATGCTGTCTTTAACATAGTAAAATGTTACTATTAAAATTGTTATTATTTCCCTTTATAACTACAGGCTCATTGAACATGATGCGATGTCAAACAAGATGGAAAGAGCTCATAACAGTTGCACTTGGCATAGTAATAAATTTATATTGAACAGACAGGAGGGATATAACAGAAAATAAATAATGTGGCATTTAACTTTGGAGGTGATTTGTTTTGGTCATAGGTACTCTCTCACACTTAGTGTTGCAGCCATAATGACCAACAGCCTGAATTTTTGTGCCGGGGTGAGAATGCAGAATTGGGACAATTCCGAGCACTCCAACCCTGACCTGGAGTAAAATTCCCTGGAACTTCAGATTTTCATTCCAGAGGGTGGGGGTGCATTTTATGGGAGTTGTGTTGCGTGACCTCGGAAACTGTGCAAAGATTGTCAGTGTGGAGGTGGGCTGGATGGAAGACCTCCCCACACTCCCTAAATCCCATCCATGCCAACTTATTGCCTTTAATGCAGTAAAATTCTTTCATTGCTCATGATCTCTCGTACTTTACATATCAACCTATTTTGTGCATTCACTCCCTTGGCCCCTCACATCCTCCAATCTCATTTATGTTCTTTATTCATCCCTTATGTCCCCTCACAGCCTCCATGCCACCTATGCCCTCTATATTCCTTATGGCTCCTCATATCCTTCATGACAACCTATGCCCCTTAGCCTCTCCCCCTATAGTTCTTTATAGCTCCATGTCAGCTTAATTCCAACTCAGACTAACGCATGTCTCCAATCAACACCCACTGTCCTTACACCTACCATGATGTGTACCCACCATTGGCAGACTTCAAGATTCATGTTGAGATTCAATCAAGCTCTTAAGCGTCTACTGACAAATTCACTATTTTTAAAAAGCTTTCATTGCTAAACATCCATTCACATCATATAACTTCCTTCAATCCCTAATTTAAAAAAATTGCAATTCAGAGTCTCACTTCAAAGAGTTTATAAGCATTTGGAGCTGTCAATAAAATTATGAATTGGTGAGCACCACACATAACGAAAGGTTGTGAAATCAGTCACACAGTGCTAATGCTGTAATGGTAACCCTCAGGCTTATGTCAATAGACTGAAATAGGAAACACCTTTTTTAACACAGCCATTTTTTTTCAGATATTTAAGGGGAATGCCAGTTTGATAGCACCTTTAACAGATCTTTTTGCCAGCTCCCTTGATAGTTCCAATAAGCTTGGAAGTTGCAATGCGTTCATACACTTTTTATGCATACTTACGTCAATTTTTAACTATCACAAAGGGCAATTTACCTCTCCCAAAGAGTACTTGACTGCCTCCAAAGGTTTCCTGGGACCATATCCGAAATGATACTGTACCGCTGCAAAGAACACTGGCAGCCTTAGATTTTCTCCTACCAGGTCTAAAGTATGTAAGTCATATTTGGGGCATCCCACGAACAAAACTCAAATCAGCTTGAGGCAGCTACATATTTGACATGTGCAGTTGCCTCTGTGAACCATCGATATGCAAGTTAGGATTGCCTGTTCTTTCTCTCTCTCTCACACACACACACACACACACACACACACACACACACACACACACACACACCTCTGCTTCCCCCCACCAATGAAAATGGTAGTTACTGTGTTTGGAGGCAGAACTTCAGATCTGGGCCTCCATCACCATTTTCATAATGTAGAAGCTCTCAGTCTACCGAAATTCAGGCCCAGTTACACTAAAAGGTTTCAACAACTGGTTGTAACCCCCTGTTGAAATGAAGCAAATGATGAGTTGTATAAATAAAAATCAGGGATTAGAGTTTAAAGAAAATGTGGCAACAGTAGCAGCCATCAATTATTTATGGTAGCCTGAACACAAATGTTTCATTTATTTCAACCATTAACAATATCCTCTTTTGCCTTTTTTTTACAATGAGCAATTACATTTTTTTTCAAGTTTAAATGATATTGTTTTCTTTGTGCTTCGTTAATTGCAAGCATGTTTGCCGGCACAGATTGACCATTGACATGGAGCATTCTGAAATTTTATTTCTTTAAAATGATTGAAAATGAGCACCCAACAAATAAGAATCCAACAAGTAGAAAATCATTTGCAGAGAAAACGAGGCAGCTCTTTTCTCCGACAAAGTTCCAATGAAGAAGTAAACCGCCAAGTAGAAATCATTGAAGCAAGCTAAACATATGCTGTATAAGCCAGTTGTATAGTGACAATTAATCACATTATATTGTAAACTAGAAAACTGACTGATGTCAAATTCTAGCCAATTAAATATGTTAATTAACAGGTCCTGCCAACATTTCCAGGAGCTTGCCCAGAATTAACTTTGAAGCAGTGCAGTATTCAGTAACAATTGGCACCCCTTATTGGCTATTAATGTGTGTAGGTTCAAAGTATAATGAGAGAGCATTGTACCTTTCATAATATCATGGAGATTTTTATCCTTTCGTGGACTGCACCTTGAATCCTCCGAAAATAACCTCTAGGAGAGTCAAAGGACTATGTTAATTTTCTCTGCTACAGCAAACATTCTGCTCTTTTCATGCCTGTTCTGGGTGGGAAGTGGTATTTAAATTCAATCACAGTTTTCAGAAAGGAATTGGATAAATACCTGAAAGGAAAAGAAATTGCAGGGCTAGGGCAAAAGGATGGCAGCTGTGGAACTAGCAAAACTAGACAGCCAGCACAAACACAACGGGCGGAATGGCCTTTTGTGCTGTAACTTTTCTATGGGGCCGATTTTAAGCCTGCATTCTCCACCTGCGGGAAATGGTGGCATGTGTTCAAAGCTGGAGAGAACTATTCGCATCAGCAAGTTTCCTAGTTCCGATCTTACTGATCCATCGTTGGTGGAGTTGCTGAATGAAGAAAAGCACTGATCTTCTTCTAACACTGCTGCCCTATCCCTCCTTCTGGAATACGCTTGTACTGACCATGGCTGCATTTCATCCCAGGAGGCGGTGTTGACCCTGCAGGAAGGCCATCTCCTGGTGAGGGGGGTAGAGTGTGTCCTACCTCTGCTCCACTCTATCCGGCATCCTAGTGAGATACCCAGTCCGAAAAGTGCGCTGCTGTCTTGATTTTCATCCCGTGCAGTATTTGAGTCATTGCGGGGTGGGCAGATCAGAGGGAAAATGTCACAGGCATAAATTTATCTCTAATGAGGCATAAGATTCGGCCCAAGAACATGTCAATGCAGTCAATGGAAAACACTCCGTTTTGCAAGCCAAAACCAACACTCTACTTTTTTTTGGTAAAATTTCCCCTGAAGCTTCTAAATGAGACCTGGGAGTTAAAATAGTCCTGGCTTGAAATTGAGACATGCTTCATACTTGTTCATGCTTTGCGGTAAATGTAATCTTCGGGCTGGACTTTATAGGGGACATCCCATCCTCAGGGCTGCCACTCAATCTAATTGGTCAATAGCTCCATCAGCCCTGACAGGGCCAGAGCTCAGCAATGGTTACATCTGGGATTACAGGAAGAAGCCTGAAGAGGGTCATGGCTGCCTAGGATAGGTAGGTAAGTCTCAGCGGTTTTAGGACAAGGAGAGATCCGAGAGCAAGGGACTGAAGGGTGAGGGGAGGGTGATGAGGGGCTGAGTTTTGTCAGGTAGGCAAATGTGGAAGGAAGGGGCGGGGGTGTGACATCTTGAGGATCCTCTTCAATGCACATTGAGCACAAACCTGAATTTCTTTTCATATTAGCTTTAAAAAATGACATGCCCATTTTCACCCACTTGTCCATGGCCGCCATATTTTGGTGTGGACAACCTACGTTTGAGGCCAATCAGCTTGTTGTTAATAATAATGTAAAGGCAAAATACTGCAGATGCCAGAATCTGAAACAGAAACAGAAAATGCTGGAGAAACTCAGCAGATCTGACTACATCCATGGAGAGAGAATAGAGCCAATGTTTTGAGTTTGGATGATCCTTCATCAGGGCTGAAATGACCAAGGGTCTTCCAGACCCAAGACATTGGCTGTATTCTATCTTCACAGATGTAGTCAGACCTGCTGAGTTTCTCCAGCATTTTCTGTTTTTGTTTCAGCTTCCTAACAAGCTGGAGGGGACCTTTCAATATTCATTTAATTTTGGAGTCAGACTGCCAAATTCGCTGACCTTGCACTTTATGGCAACTAATTGGGGTGGATGTGAGAGTGGTAGGCTGGCCACTGACCTATTTTATGTGCAGTCCACCCTGCAAATGTCCAGGTCCATTGCTGGTTGCCACCACCTTTGTCTACCTGCAGCATCAGTGGTGGCCACAGCTGGAAGAAATGGTACTCTCCGATTGGCCAGCAGCTCCATGAGACAGGATTCTCTCCTGAGGATGGTTGGATCCTGCCTCATATTAATTAAAGAGCCATCACCTGATAAATTAAAACACGACAAGCAGAACTGGTTGCGTTGTAGTAGGACGACACACTGCCTCACAGTTCCAGGGATCTGGATTCGATTCCCAGCCTTGGGTCACTGTCTGTGTGGAGTTTGCACATTCTCCCCAGTTCTGTATGGGTTTCCTCCCATAATCCAAAGATGTGCAGGTTAGGTGGATTGGCCATGCTAAATTGTCCTTAGTGTCCAAAGATGTGTAGGTTAGAGGGATTAGCCGGCTAAATATTAGGGGTTACGAGGATAGTGCCTGCGTAAGATACTGTGTTGGAGAATTGGTGCATACTCAATGGGTCAAGTGCCCTTCTGCATTGTAGGGATGCTCTGGATTCTACTGTCACTGCTTCAGAGGCTTAGGCAAATCTCTGGGGATAGGGACAAACCTTGCATGGCAGCTGGTGGAGTTCAAATTCAATTGATAAATTTGGAATATAAAGCGAGTCTCAATAATTGTCGTCATGAAACTATCATTGATGGTTGTAAAAATCCATCTGGGTCACTTATGTCCTTTTGGGAAGAAAATTTAATGTCCTTACTGAGTTAGGCTATGTGTTGACTCCAAACTTATAGCAGTGTGTTTGACTCATAACTGTCCTCTGAAATGGTCCTGCAAGCCACTCATGGGTAATTAGAGATGGCAATAAATGCCATAATTTATCCTGGGATATTTTTAGCATATAATCCAGAGCAAGGTCAAAGTTACTAAACTTATGAAAGAATTGAACATCATATGGAAGAAAGAAGGGTTAGATGATGCGCATTGCAGTATGGGGAAACATGCTGGGACTATTTAGGTGAAAGGTAACTAGAAAAATAATAATGGTAAAGATAGAATATGGCTTAATAAATGGATAAAAGTTTGTTTACATGTGAATATGAAAAACATTAGAAATAAATTGATGAAGAGTAGCTTTAGTAAGAATGGAATAACATAATGTGGTCTTGGTGGAAACTAACATTTACTGGGGCAAGATGGGGAAGTAAACATTCTTACTAATAACATCTTCAGGAGAGATAAAAAGGGAAAAGAGAATAGCATTATTAATACAAAAATGATTTGTGACTTTTGAAGGAAAGCTATTATTAATGGGGGGGGGGGAGATAATAATTTGCCTAAGTTGAAAGTAAGAAGTACCTATTGTTATATTGGGAGAATGCTATGAACAACTGTGATAGTATGGTACCTTTAAGGGATGATACTTCATGGGCCATGTGATCAAGCCAGAGCCAATGGATTATGAGCACCTCAACTTGGAGGTTAGAGGGTGAATAGTCCTGGGGTTGGAGGGCTTCAGTTGGAGTCAGACTATAGTGCAGACCTATATAGTTGTACTGTTGAACCCTTTGTTTTATATATATATAGAACTCTCCTTATCAATAAATCTTTTAGTTAATTATTTGCCACATTGAGTTGCCTTGAGTTGTTACAACATGTATGAAATTAAGGATGAAAGTTCCAGGTGATTTAGGAAGGTGTATAGTAGTAACTGGATTAGATTATGGGGGCTTTATTGTGGACTGGACTTAATAAGACAAATATTTGTAGTCAAGATTGATAGGGTTATGATGCAATGCTCCAGAGAGGTGACCTAAAAGGAGGAGAACAATAAGGCTGGGATTTTCCCCCACTCCGTGGTGTGTTTTCTAGTGGGAGAGGCAGCTCACATTGACTGCTGGCGAAACCTCCAGTCTCGCTGAGGACTGTGACATTTTGTAGAGCTCACCTGCCCTGCTGCCAGAAAACCCAATGGGTGGCTGCCTTCAGTGAGACTGGAAGATGCCCCTCTCAGAAAATTGATAGTGTAAAAGAGGAATCCTAGGAATGATGTTGGAGTAAAATGTAACTAATTAATTGCAGAAACATCAAATCAAGCAGAAATCGCCAGAGATATTTAAGTAGCAGATGAATATGGTTTAAATACAGTTTGACTTAAAGGTAGTTGCCCCATAGATAAATAAACAGGTTAGAGTCAAAATAAGATTTATGAATGCATTTCACAAGTATACCAAGATGTAATATAGAAGAAAATTAAAAACAATAATGTGGAATGGAAGTAAGAAATGGTCTCCTGCTATACAATAAGTTCTATAATTGTCTCTGCTTCTATATAGCCACATTTCAATTTGTAAATTGTATACTTGGGGCATGAACTTACCCAATGAATGACAGGATTATCTCTGTGATTAACTCTCTCTGCTGGATGGTTCAAATGCATATGTATGAATATGTAATTACAGGAATTTCAGAGTGTTGTGTTCAGTCACGGATGAATTGGCATTTTTTTTGTATCATCAGAACTGTTTGCATCATTTAGCTCATTATGTTAAGGTGACTGTTCAAGCCATTCTGTTAACAGCTGTTAAAAATTAGTAAGCCAAGCAAAGAATAAGATCACAAGTTACAACATCCAAACATGTGCGATTGAAAAATATGAACTATTTCTATCTGGCACAAAAATGCCACAACAGGTGAAATTCTAAAGGCTGACTTTTTTCTCTTCTTGTTTGACACTGTGTCAGATCATGAGTGGTGTGTAGAACACGGACAGTGTGGCTGGCTTTTGCCACTATATTTTTTGACACATTGTCAACAAGAGCCCTGGAGCTGGATTCTGTAAAAACCCACCAGCAGCCTCGGTCCCTGATAAAGTGAGGGCACCCTGATCTGAAAACAACAGAAAATAAAGAAAGAGACACAAATATCACATTGGAACACCTATCACCACAGACTTGGAATTAACTCCCTAAGGGAATCACCTCTGCACCATGGAATTGGCAAGACGTAAGGCCCCCCCCACCCGCCAAACAGATTTGGGAAGACCTGACCCTACTCCTCCCCCATGGACCTAGGACCTCACCTGTGGACCCCCTTCTCCTAAGAACCCCCACTTCACTCTGAACCTCCCAACAGTTACCCCTGGCAGTGCCCACACATGATTCCCATCCAATCACACCCCGTTCCCCCACCACCTCCCAATCCTGGGCATTTACTTATCTATGTACCCCAAGTGGGGATTGTTTGGCAGATCCCTTGTTGTAAACTCTGTTGGTGTGACATCAAATCATTGCGAGGGTGGGGGGAGAATCCTCACATGGGGGATAATACTGCAGGGCAGCTTGCTAATTATATTTAAATTAGAGTTCCTGATCTCTTTTGGCAGGAATTCCATTATATCATTGGCATTGGGGGAAATAAGCAGGGAAATTATGCTGGTGTGAAAGCCATTTTGACACACCCTCTTGACTTTCTGCTCCTGTCGCCATTCCTGCCTCCCAAAAACAGCAGTGGAAAATCTCCCTAAAGTGCTTGTGATGCTGAATAAATGTCTATGCCTGAATGTGTCTCATAGAAGTCTTACAAGGTTGACTGGTGTAACGATTCAATGATTGTATTAGAGAAGTAGGTAAACAATGGATAGGAAACAAATATAGGACTTTGGGAAAGAGTGGGGAATGGGAATAAATTAATCTTGCAGAGAGCCAGTAAGAACTCAGTGTTCCAAATGACTTCCTTCTGTGCTGTGAGCATTCTGTGAGTAAAGACAAATGTTGCACATGCATAGAGTCACATAATGTGGAAAAAGCCCTTCAGCTCATTGAGGTTCTTGCTTTCTGTAACTATCTCCTGGTTTTGGATGGAACTGCCAGGAATTGGTTCTTTCTTCAATAACTGTCCTCTTTTTTTATTCACTCATTCCCAAGGTGTTTTGCTCATGCCCTAACAGAATGTGCACCGGCACTCCTAAACAGGGGAGTTATTGTTGAGGTACTGGCTGATACTTATCCCTCATCAATATCACACAGATTATCTGGGTTTTATTACATTTCAGTTTGTGGAAGTTTGCTGAACACAAGCCAGCAGTTGGGTTTGACCTATCAGTGACCACATTTCAAAAGTTCTTTGGCTGTAAAATGTTTTGAGACACTCAGAAAAGCCATGAAAGGTGTGTTTTTTTTTCCCTTTCTTTACTTAGTAGATGCTCCATTTAGCCTATTAATTGGTTGGAATTTCCTGGGGAAAGCTAGGATGCTGCCATCTCCCACACTCCTACATAGCTTTAGTTGATTCTCTCGTTCTGTTCAAAAATGATTATCTTGCCAATCTTTTAATCATGGCTAGGGGGAGGAAGGTTGGTAACTGCCAGCTGCCCTCTGGCAGGAAACCACTGAATTGAGGAAGCTTCCTGCCCGCCTGCAGCAGGCTGAAGCCATGCTAATTTGAACTGATGGGCTCCCATGAATGTGATAGCGGTTCTCCCCTGCCTGGAATGGATGCTGTTTGCACTTGCACAGCAACTTTTAATAAAGTGTACCTTGCATTCTAATCTGCAGGAAGAAATGAGATTGCAGTATGCATTGAGATCAATGCAATGTTATTGTCTTTCTGTGGCATAGATTCAGGTGGTGTTTTGTATGAGTAGAATTTCACCAGATTTTTGTTGATCTATAGAACTTTGGAGGAGAATCTTTGGAAAAGCATAACTAGCTAGTGGTTGCTGCTTCTCTAGGGTTTCTGTCCAAATTATGGCTGTAGAGTGAGAGAAACCCCACAAAAGTGTTGCTCCTTGGTTTTTTAAGTGCATACGTTGCTGGTCAGTCCATGTACATTTAATTGCCTTTGTTCTAATAATTAGAACAGTGTAATTATTTAACTAGATTTGTCAATTCTAAGATGTTCTTCTTCACGCTAGATCTTGAGCCGACCTGAATTGAAATACTTTTCTGCTTGAGGATATTTGTTCAAACAACATGCATGGGATTCTTCAGGCACACAGTTACTTTGATGTAGCTGTATCAATGCCAGGGGCACTTCTTGCAGGAACTCCAGTGGGATTAGTTCTTTGGCTGCTTGCCTTCAATTTCCTGTGTGTGGTTACATGCTAGCGTTAAGCTGTTACTGACATGAGAGATGGATTGACTCCTATGTTGCTACATATATGTCACTGCTGGAAGGCATGTATGTCTCCACAAGTCCCCATAATCTCTGTGTGGCAAGAGCATTGGGCAGCTGTGAGTTCTCTGACTCCCTTCCCTCATGCTCTAAGCAAGTTAAAACTGGCCACAATTGTTCAGCATAAACCATCCACTTTCCAAATATTAATTCCAGAGAGGCAAAGGACTATAGATCATTGTGCATGGGTAAAAACATTAGGCCCAAAGTTTATTAGGGTAACAGCATTCACTGTTTAAATGCAAAAAAAACTACAGCAACGGGGAGCAGACGTGTGATTAAAAGTGGCAATCACAAAGTTGCTGTCAGAGGTGGACCGCTTAGCTGTTAACTTTGCATAAACGACAGCTCATTGCCTGGCTCTCCAATCAATCCATCGAATGCCATGATGTTCACAATGCACAGGGAATATGAAGTAAACCCGCCAAAGAGAGTTATCATTTCAAGTCTACTTTTAATGCTGTAATAAGTGTTCATTATTGTTGATCAACCTCTGTAGTACTATAAATTATTACACATGCAGTCTCATTTCTCCACGTTTTATTATTTGAAGATTTTAAAAATACTTCCATTATTTTTTCTCTTTTTTTCTGTCTCTTAATGTGATCTTTCTGTCCCTTCTTTATTTCTCTTGCATGTACCTAGTTTGACATTAAATTCATCCACTCTAAATTTTATTTCCTTTGCAACTCTTGCCCTGTTAGTGACAGGATCCTTTAATCTGATTGGTTAAGAAGACACTTGCGCTGTTTATTCAAATAACACATGCTCTGTAAAATGCACCACATCACTTTCACCTCGCATTTCCAACTATTTGTCACAGAAAATATCATTGGCAAGGGCAAGTCTAACTAACAGCGAGCATTTAAATTGGTCAGTTGTAACAAATTCTGTTGTGTCTGTGAAAGAAAGCCCCTTAGAAGGATAAGGTCAGACATGCTGGTGTATATGCTAGATTTGATGGTCATTGCCTAGATGGCAGACATCAGTGTTGGTAGAAAGGTGAGTGTATATAATTTTATAGTGTTGTAACAGACTGTGAACCCTGAAAGAGCTCTCGATGACGTGCCATCCAAATATCACATATGCAGTTGATGTCCTGATATGTGGGATATGAAATATTTTGTATGTATGAGATAGCAACTGAAATGAAACTACTTTCCAGATAAATAATTGAGAGCTTAAATAACTTACTGATTCCCTAATCCCAGGTTATCCTGATGAGGAATTATGCTCCGAGGGATTGCCAGTCAGGAAATCACAGGCTCACAGATCTTGATGTTTAAATTCATCATTAGAAAACCTGAGACCTTTTGGTTTCTCTGAAGAGAGCATCCTGTGAACACACCATGGAGTTTGTAATTAGGGAATTAGCTCCATAAATGCAGACCGTTACATAGAACGGTAGAAAATAGATCAGGAGTAGGCCATGTGGCCCTTCGATCCTGCACCGCCATTCAATATGATCGTGGCTGATCGTGCACTTTCAATATCCCACTCCCATTTCCTTTAGCCACATGGGCCACGTCCAACTTCCTCTCAAACATATCTAACAAACTGGCCCCAACAGCTTTCTGTGTAGAGGATTCCATAGGTTCGTAATTCTGAGTGAAGAAGTTATTCCTCATTTCAATCCTGAGTGGCTTACCCCTTATTCTTAGACTGTGACCCCGAGTTCTGAACTTCCCCAACATTGGAAACATTCTTCCCACATGTAGCCTGTCCAGTCTCATCTGGATTTTATTTGTTTCCATGAGATCTGCTCTTATTTCTCTAAATTCCAGTGAGTACAAGCTCAGTCGATCCAGTCTTTCTTCATATGTCAGTTATGCCATTCCGAGAATCAGTCTTGTGAACCTATGCTGAACTCCTTCAATAGCAAGAGTGTCCTTCCTCAGATCAGGAGACTAAAACTGCTCATAATACTCAAGTTGTGGCCTGACCAAGACCCTGTATAATAACTGCAGCAAGACATCCCTGTTCTTATATATGAATCCTCTTGCTATGAAGGCCCGCATGCCATTAGCTTTCTTCACCGTGTGCTGTACCTGCATGCCAACCTTCTGAGACTGTTCCACCATGACACCCAGGTCACTTTCAGATAATCTTGCTTCCTGTTTTTTTTTGCCAGAGTGGGTAACCTCACATTTATCCACATTATATTGCATTTGCCAAGTATTTGCCCATTCAGTCAGCCTGTCCAAGTAACCCTGCAGTCTCTTAGCATCCTCCTCACAGCACACACTGCCACCACATTTATGCACTTGCCCACGCAAAAAGCAAACACGAAACCTAAAACCTTAATTCTGTGCACTTTCTAATCGTGCCAAATATAAATTTCACTCACCTCACAGAGCTGGCACAAAATGAAAATCAATAAGCCTCACATTGCTCCTCAGTGCCCATGAGCGCCCTTCTGTCACCATGGCAACAAGCTGCACATATTCAAGCAACTCCTTATCTATTAGAATTACAGCACAGCAAAGGGGTAACATCTTGTATGGGAAATTGTTTGGGTTAAGTCTTGTGTGATAGCTCAGTGCTTTACTGCAGCAGAATGCCATGTTGACTCGCACCACATACTTGAAGAATCATTGAATCACTGGCCTTTGCTGAGTTTGCTGATCACAGTCAGTGCGGGACTTGGAACACAATGGTTGATTTCAGACTGTTTGCACAGCCGGTACAGAATACACACAGATCCTTTACAGTAATTTAAGTATTTCACTATTTTAATCCACATACTGGCTTTGTACAAGAAAGCTCAGTCCCTTTCCTTCCCCGACTGGTAATTATTGGAATCAAATATGAATTGAATGATTGACAACGATCAGATTTTATATTCTTCTACTATTGGACAGAAAGTTGAGGCATTAATCTATTCGCATGAACTGTTGGTTTATGTGATTTGCTGATTCAGATGTATTTATTTAATGTCTGCTATCAAAGCAGGTGGCCATGAGATCTCATAAAAGTTCTTCTGTTTCCCACTGAAATCAACCAAAAGTGCCATTCCCTAGGGTTCAGCTGGATTATTTTGTTGGAGCTTTAACAGGAAACTGGTAGAACTCCTGAGGAAATTTCAGCACTGTTATATAATATTAGCAAGCTGCTATAATATAGCCTTTTTTCAAAGAAACTTTCAGAAATATACCTGACAGTTTTCTGAAGGCTTTTTTTTGAGACTGGTTGTCGATGCTTTTTTGAGATAAGGAGAATATATATAACATGTTTTATTTTAGCATGTTTATCACTACAGATCCATAAATGCCAAGGGTGTGGAAATATAACAGGGAGTGGGGTTGGAATGATGATGGGTGTGACTTCATTTAAAGCATTCAGATCCCATGGTTCTTATTTTACAACTGTGTTTTTATGTTTAAACTGTTGACAGTTGTCCTGTTAGTGAGCATGTATAGAATTGAGCTATGTAATTCTTATTTAGTTTGTTTATTTGATTGCTTTGGAGATTCCCATTATTACTAGCTAGTAACCAGGGAGACAACCTTCATGATATATTTGTTGAAGTAGTCAACATCTCTAAGGAAACATGAGGAGTGGTATTAATAATTAATGAGGCTGCAAACCGAAAAGACATAATTCAGTCTTGCAAAGAATGTTTCTGTACATTTTCATTTTTAATGAATGATGTGTGCAGTAAGTTTAAATTCCAATACAGAGGCATTTTTTTGATAGTAAAAAAATAGGCTGGAAATTATTTTTGAATATTATTTGCAAATGAAGGGTTAACATTTAAATTTCCTTGGCTTGATATTGTAAAAGGGGGGCTGCTATTGATCTAATTATTTAAAAAAAACTAACCCTACAATCATCCATTAAAGTGGCAGACCTAAGAATATTGCATAAGCATTTGAAGTATTTGTTATTAGCACCAACAGTAATTTATCGCTTCACATGGGTTTAAGATGCACAGCAGGTTGTTCAGGAACAATAGGAAAAAATAGGTTTGCGTTTATATATGTCTCCTCAGTGGAGCTCCATTGTATAGTGTTGGTTCAATAATATTCACTTTCCCTCATTCTTCTAAAAAGTATCTGGAAATAAAAAGCTAGCATCACTAAAAATTGTCTTGTAGCTATGAGATTGTCATAAAAACCTAACTGGTTCATCAGAACCCATCAAGAAAGGAAATCTGCTGCTCCTACCTGATCAGGCTTATGTGCTACATCAGTTCCCTTACCAATATGATTGAATCTGAAGTGGTTTAATAAATCAGTTTTATAAAATGATTACAGCATAAATGCTGCACAGGATTGGAATAGAAGGCCTTACACCAATCTCAAAGGTGAACTACTTCTTATAAAGCTGCAAGATGTTATATCCAAGTCCAAGTTGGACCAATTCAAATCATAGCACTGTATATTTTCTTAAATCCTGCAGCAAATGTCCATGGATCAGAGTCACATTCATTCACAATGTGGTGAACAGTCTGATCTGGATGACCATATTTGCTAGCTAGGTAGTCCATAAAATTTCATTTGTATAGGATGTGTAATGTTCTTGCATGGAGAGCACAGATCCTAGCGAGTGTAGAAAACTGTTTTTGAAGGAAATGGAACTTTGGAATCCTTACTATCAAATCAATTAACAGACCTTTATTGATAATATTGGTGTCAGTCCTGAGATTTTGCTATTTGTTCTTTTTGTCCTTTTAAAGCAACACTAGGTAAACAAGGCATGTGTAATAAGAGTTAGCCTTGCTAGTGACATTCATATCATAAAAATGAATAAACAAAAATGTGTATCTGGAAATTAACAGTGTTAGTGTATTTATAAATCATTTGCAATAATTTCACAATTAACAACATTCAGTAATAGAACTGGACAGAAGAAATCTTAATGCACATTTATTGTTCACAGTACTCTTGGATTCCAGTCTGTATGTCAGTTGTTAGAATACTTGCTGTAGTGGGGGGGGGGGTGGACAATGGTCAACTAACAAGAACAAGTGCAGTGTACAATATACAGTATATCATCTGATAGTACCTGACCTCAGCTGTCAAAAAAATCAGACTACAGTTGGAGACCCTTTGTGTTTGGTTACAACCATGCAGCAATTTTAATATTTAACCTTCAAAGCAAGGAATACCATTCTGTATTCTCAGGAGTGACATATTGTACTTATAATCTCTCATTACTATAAGTTATGTAATTAATGTTATGTGGCTTTTGATACCTGGAATCAAATTTCTGGCTCCAGATGTCCCTTCATGTTAACAAGAGATAACCTGATGGAAAGGGAGCACATGAAGAGAAGAATTATCTTGATTGACAGTACAGTAAATCCTATTTATTAAGTCTGAATTATCCATTTTAAATTAATCTCCATTTATAATGAACACATGTAAATGTCCCAAATTATGTTCATCTTGAGTCTGTGGTAATCCTGCTTGCATTTAATAATCCATTATCCATTACAATGTCCTCCACAAACTATATTACTGTCCCATTTCTGACATTTAAGTTTGCCCTTCAACTTGTCATGATTGCATCTTGCTCACTATTAATGATGCTGAAGCTTAGCCCTGACTGAAGCTGAAGAAAGTCCCCACAAAATAAATCCTATTCTTGTGATTAAAACCTATGTCTTTTTATTCCTCATATTTACCATGGAGTGGCACATAGTTGGACCGCCCATGCCTCCTTGTTTGTCTGTAATAAATCTGATTGGCTGCAAATTCTTGTATCTTATGGATTGGAATATTTTATGCTATAGAGCAAAACATATTAATTATCCACAATCCAAGAAATAGATCTTCAATAAGTTTAAGTCTCTATGTGTGATCCTCTTCATTTTATTGATATTGTATAACATACACATAACCCATGCTGTACAGTGAGGAGAATTGTACACACTGCACTACTGTTTTAAGAGTACCTTCATACATATTGTTTTCCTTTTGGGGAATAGTGGAGGAAGTGATGGAAGGATTCCCAAGCTGAATATCAGCTCATTGAACCATGTTATGAACGCTGCTTCTGTAGCCAAGTTCCTGGCTTTGGATTTGAATCTTGATCTTCTGACCAGAGGTAGAGATGCTGTCACTGTGTCACAAGACCCCCTACTATCCTAGTAATGCTATGATATATTTTCAGAAATAAATCAAGTCCTCACTGAATTAACTTCATGGGTGAAATAAACTTGCAATATGGCAAATAGGTATTTGTTTCATGTGGGATTCATTACACATTCGTAGAATATATAAGCTATAAGCTTATAGAATATAAACTTGACATTGCCAGTTTATTGCACCACTTGTTTACTGGAATTTCTTGAAGACATTGGGCTAAAAAGTTGTCTTTAAAATTTTGAAAAATTGCAGTCCATATAAATTCCCAACATTCTTCACTTTGTGCAGCTGCTCTCAGAAAATTCAATTTTGTTTCTTGATCTTTGAGGAGTGCCACGAATATAATGTACACAAAAAAAGAGAGATTATTCATGGAGATTAATCCCAATTAGTCTTGAAATCCCTATTGTGTGCATTGCTGATCCTTGTTTCCATTGCCAAACAGCCACATCACACTGGGGCAGTCGCTGTTCTCTGTGATTTCTCATTTTATGCATCTAGGGAACATAAAAAAGCCGAGAAATCTTTACCAGTGTTTGAAATAAAGACATTCCACCTCCACACATTCCACAGTTGACCAACTGTACATCTATGGAACAACAATGAGCTGAAAACAATGGTTTTATGGTGTAGCTGGGTGCTGCTTTTGAGGGTGAATGATGGTAAAGGAAGGAAAGTCGGCAGTTGCGACTGGTAAAAGAGTTCGTGAAATCTTAAATCACTTTGGTTCTGGCACTTGTATAAAGCAGGATCTGGTGACTGGTATCCATGAGACATCTCTGGCATTTATACCACTAATCTGGCTCCCTAATTCCCACAGTTTAATTGCAGATGGATGAAAAATTAGCGTATGATTCTGGCACCAGGATAAAGAGGACAGAAAATATTATTTTAAAACCTGTGAAATGGTAAATGTTAAGACTTAGCTTGGTGTCTCTCTCTCTCAGTGTAAACTGTTTTTCAGTTTGGCTGTGGGAAATAATGTAAAAGGCAAGGGACTACTTTTGTCATCATTTATTTAATGAGCAAAATGGTAAATGTAGCCATTTTTCAATCTTTGACATTTATGATTTAATATATAAAAAAGTTTCATGAGGAATTAGATGGAAAATATGAAGTTGCATTTTACTGATAGCCTTGGATAATATTCATTTTGTCTGAAACATGTTCTCCTATCCCCGCAGCTTTAAAAACACTACTGCCTCTCCCCATTCCCCCATAGTCTCCCCACCCCTTCCTAACCTGCCAAACCCTTCTCGACCAAGACCTTGACTTACCATTTTCCTGGGTTCTATTGCTTCTTGTTGTTCCTAGTTGCATTCCTGGCAGCGCCTACTAATGCAAGCTTGGCACTTGTTGAGACTTTTGGAGCTGTCACCATTTTCCTAAGCGCTGAACTTTCTACCCAGTGATAGGCGGAATTCATACTCGGCCCTCATGTAGCCTGCCACCAGCGAGTTACAGCTGAGGGGGCATGCTAAGGTGGAAAACATTGGCTCCATGCTGACACTGCTTCAGGAGGAGCTCACTCTTAATATTCAGCCCCATATGTTTTGACAGATCCTTCAATTCTTCAGATCTTAGTGTCACTGATCTTGATCTCTGGGAACTTTCAACACTTTTCTGCTTCAACTTTTTGAGTTTAAAGTTTATTAATGTCACAAGTAGGCTTACATTAACACTGCAATGAAGTTACTGGATGGATTTCCTGCTGCTCTTACCCAAGACTGGAAAATCCCACCTGAGGTCAACAGACCTTTCCATAGTCTGTCCCCACCACACCTGTTTGGGTACACTGAAGAACTTATCATGGTCAGTGTACTGATCCAATACGTCTTTCGGATTGTGGGAAGAAACGGGTGCACCTGGAGGAAACCCATGCAGACATGGGGAGAACATGCTGACTCTGCTTAGACATTGACCCAAGCTGGGAATCGAACCCACGTCCCAGACTCTGTGAGGCAGCAGTGGTAACCACTGTGCTGTCCTCCTGCCACCAATAAAGGTAGATTTTGTTTCTTTTTAACATTTGCTGCTTCAACTTAATATTTCGGGGTTGGATTTAATGGAGCCCAGTGCGGCAAGCAACATGGTTGCCAGGCCCACTTAATCATGGGAATGGCCCACACCAGTCTCCTGGCAGTGACAAGGCGTCCTCGAATTAAGTAGGAAGGTGGAAGAAGCTGATAGGGGATCTCCCCCTGGGCATCACAGTAGTGGGATGTTAATCATGGGGAATACCTGTGCTTGGAGCACACTTGATTCTGCCAAGCCTCCCCAGACATAATTGACAGGTGTTTGTGCCTGATGGACAAACCCATTAAATCCTGGCCTAGGTCACAGTTTTTGAAAGGAAAATTCCCAGCATCCCCTTTTTGAAGAAGTACTCATTGGCATCACTATTGAATAGTCCATCTCGAACTTTAAGGCTATGTCCTTGTTCAGCTTTCCCTTAGCAAAGAAAATAGTTTCTATTTGCCGACTTTATCAATTCCTTTCATCATAATCTCCTACTCCAGGAAATACAAGTTTATTCTATCAAATCTTCTTTTAATCCTTGTATCATTCTAGTGAATCTGTGTTGCATCCCCTTGAAGGCTAGTTTATCCTTCTTCTATCCTTGCTTTGAAATAAGCGCAGAATTCCAGATGAGGTCTAGCCAGATCTTTGCATATTTGTAATGTCTCTACTATCCCTTTGCTTTCCAGCAAAGATATATATATATATATATATAATACATATGTGTGTGTATATATATATATATATATATATATATCACACATATATATATACACACACACAAATAATTTTTATGCTTGGACCTCCAAATCTGTCTTCTCATCCACAGTTCTGAGCTCCTTGCTCTTTGGAAAATGACCTGTTTTGTATTTATTTGATCTAAGTAAATGACCTCACATTGAACTCTATTGCTATTGTGGTGCCCAATCATTTAATTTATCAAGCACCCCTTACAACATTTCTGATCCCATTTACACAATTTATTGTGTCAGCTAACTTGGTGTCATTGGGACACTCGGATACCCAGATCTCTGTTCTTTCATCTCAAACATTTATAAATACAGCACAAAGTTCATTTTAAGATTAAGTGCAGTGGGAAACGGCTCTGATGGCACTTTTCCTGTTGGCCAGAATGGCAGGATCCTGCACCAGATCTCATGCTTGAAATCTCACTGATTAGAAAACAAGAAAAAGTAGGAATAGGCCACCCAGCAACTTAAGCTTGCCCCTCCATTCAATATGATCATGGCTGATTTGTGTTTGCCTCAGCTCCTTTTCTATGCCATTTCTCCATAAGCCTCTATTTCTATCAAATATTTATCCACCTCCATTATGAATAATTCTTATGATCTAGTCTCCACCATCCTTTGGAGCTGAGAATTCCAAAGACTCACCAACCTTTGCAAGAGGAGATTTCTGCACAATACAGTTTTAAATGATTGGTTGTTTGTAGCTATGTCCTCTTGTTCAACACTCTCCCATTAATGAAAAAATCTCATCATCTACACTGTCAAGCCTCTTCAGAATCTTGTTTCTTTGAATAAAGTCATCTTTCATTCTCCTAAACTCCAAGGAATACAGATCCAGACTCTTTAGTCTCCTTTCATAGGACAACCCTTTCCTAAAGGAATTAGCCTAGTAAATCTCTTTTGGACTGCCTTCACTGTTTTCCTTGTTTAGGTAGGGGATCAAATCTGTATGCAATATTCCAGATAAGGCCTTACCAACACCCTGTACAATTGCAATAAAACCCCCTATTTTTAAACTCCAACACTTTGTAATAAAAAAATGCTATTTGTCTTCTTAATGAATTGTTGAACCTGCCTGCTAGCTTGTTGTGATTCATGCACCAGAACACCTAGATTCCTATGTATTTTACTCACCTGCAGTCCCTCTGCATTTCGATAATAATCTGTCTTTGATTCCTCCTATTGAAATGCATGATCTCATACTTCCTCATTAAACTTCATTTTTGTCCAGTGACCAATTTATCTCCATCCCATTGCAGAATCATAATATTTTCATCACAACATGCCCTTGCATCTATCTTTGTATTGTCAGCAAATTTGGAAACATTACATTCTGTTCTTTCCTCCAGGTCATTAATGAAAACAATGGAGGGTCAAGAACTGATTCTGCAGTTACATCTTTCCACTCTGAAAAGGACCTATTTATCCCAACTCCCTGCTTTCTGTGTGACATGATGTGGGGATGCCGGCACTGGACTGGGATAAGCACAGTAAGAAGTCTCGCAACATCCGGTTGAAGTCCAACAGATTTATTTGGTAGCACAAGCCACAAACGTTTGGAGTGCTCCCCCTTCATCAGGTGAATCAGGGGCCTCACCTGATGAAGGGGCAGTGCTCTGAAAGCTTGTGGTTTGTGTTCTCAAATAAACCTGTTGGATTTTAACCTGGTATTTTGAGACTTCTTACTGTTTTATTTGACCACCAGTTTTCAATCTTTGTTAGCACACTTCCTTCAATTCCATGGACGTTTATCTCTTATGCAGCACCTTGACAAATGCTTTTTGGAAATTTAAATACACTACATTTAACAGGTTCCCCTTAATTTACTCTCCTTGTTGCATCTTCAAAGAATTCAAGCAAATTTGTCGAACATGATTTACCTTTCATGAAACCATATTTGCCAGGCTTGATTATATTTAGCTTTCTAGCTACTTCCTCTTTAATTATTGACTCCAGCATCTTGCCAATAATAGATGTTAAACTAACTGACCTATAATTCCCTGCTTTCTGCTTTTCTCCCTTTTTGAACAAGTGAGTCACATTGGCTGTTTCCCAATCTTCCGATAACCTTCAGAATTTAGTGAGTTATGAAAATTTTCAACAAATGCAACCACTTCCATTAAAACCCTAGCATGAAGTTTATTGGGTCCTAGTGATCAGTTCACTTTTTGCCTCATGAGTTTCTCTAATAATACTCCATTCCTTGTGACTGGGATTTTTGTAAGTTCTACCATGTTATTTAAAATCAGCCCATCTTGGGGATATTTGCCAATGTTTTCCATTGAATGAAGGAAAACATTTATATATCCTTCATTTTTTTTGTTTCCTGTTATCAATTCACCCGCATCATTCAGTTGAGGTCCCACATTTACCTTAACTCCCGCTTTCTATTTATATATCCATTGAAACTCATCAGAGTGATCTTACCCAGTTCACACCACTGGTCAATTGGCAAGCTAGTGAGATCAGATGAGAGGTGAAAAATCAGGTTTGCACCTGGGGGATATTTCGCCTCTTGCGATGTTACTGGCATTGATTTACCAATGAAATGGACTTGAAGCATATTTCAATATTGATTACCTCATTTAAATACAATTAGGGAGTTCTGGTTGCTTCTTGTCCTTATCTGCTTGTTGGTCAAGATCCCCATTGGTGAAGATCATGTATGATCCCCACCAACAGAGATAAGACATGATGGCCTTGCCAATAGAACCAGAACTATTGAAGCAGCCCCCCCACCCCCTTCCAGGTGGTTGGAGGCAAGTCCAGGGAGTGTTCCTTGGGCAGTGTCAGCCTAGTAAATTGGCATTGCCAGCATGGTACTTTGGCACTGTCCAAGGGGTGGATTGTGAGGTGGCAGATTCTGAGTGGATGGAGACTAAAGGGAGTGTGGCCATGACAGGGAAGCCAGGAAGGTAGCTGCGTTGAGGGAAGAGGCAAACTCTGCAATTGAGTGGAGACTGGGAAATCAGCTGGGGTGGCAATATGGGGAGGGAGGATCTTTGATTGCAGGGGTGGTGTGTGGATGGGAGAGGAAGATCTTTGATTGGCCAATCCAGGAGCAAATTGGGATTTTCTGCTCCCATTGGTGATCCCATCCCACAAAAAGGAGAGCAGAAAGTCCCTCCCGCCCCCAACTTTCTGTTTCTGACAAGTAATTCTCTCCACAACAGCTGTTAAGCTGACAGCCCATCATCCCTAATTTGTCTGTCCTCGCCACTTTAAATAATGAAGGGGCATTGGCAAGTTTCCAATCCAAGGGAACAATTTCAGAAGCAAAGATTTTAGCAAGATAATATACAAATAATTTCCTCACTTTGTTCTATTGTGGCCAAACATTAATGTGTCTATCTCTACCATCATTAGTTTTGCGACATAATTTTAATTTATTTATTGAATCTTGTTAATTCTTTCCCTTGATTTTTTTTTGGTTTTGTTGAGTCTTTGGTACCTTCACTGTATCTTCTACAGTGAACACAAAATAACAATAACCAAAAAGGAGAGGCTGGACAAACTACAGTTGATTTCCCTGGAGCAGCAGAAGCTGAGGAGAGACTCGATAGAAGTCAATAAAATTATGAGAAGCATAGATATAGTTGATAGTTAGAATCGGTTTCTCAAAGTTGAGAAGTCTAATACTAGGAGCATGCACTCAAAGCGAAAGAGGGAAAGTACAAAAGAGATGTGAGGGTCAAGGTTTTTACATAGAGAGTGGTGGATGTCCGAAATATGCTGCCAAGGATGGTGGCGCAGGCAGACACAATAAGAGTGATAAGGGGCTGCTCGATAAGCACGTGAATTTTAAAGGAATAGAGGGAAATGGACCGAAGACTTGGCAGATGGGATTAGATTAATTTGGTGTCATGTTTTCCACAACATCGTCGGCTGTAGGGCCTATTCCCATGCTATTCTGTTTAGTAAGCCTACTAATTCCTGATTTTTCAATTATAATATCTGCAGGATTCTATTTTATCCTCTTTTCCTGAAGAGCAATAATATATTTTTTAAACAAATAAGTTGAGTTAAATTAGGAAATCATATTCATATTCATATTAATATACAATCTTAATTTGTTCAAGCTAACCTTTCCTGTCTCACCTTTTGCATTGTAATGTAGGTGAAAATGAATTACTGCGAAGTTTAATAAAATAGTATATTCTAGAATATGTGTAAAATAAGCACTTGAAATGAAAGACATGTTGATGTTGAAACATTGTATGTTCATCTATATGTATAATATATTCTTGTTAGATACAACTTTTTCCTCTATTCCCAATCTACTTCTGTCTTCCTTAGTTTCTTTCTGCTGATTGATGGATTTTGTGGAATTGACAATCTGCTGTTAATGGCTGACTTGTCAGATGGCGTGGTTCCCGATATAGGAGTGTAACCTCATCCTGTTGCGATCGCCTTCTGGAGTTGCTATCAGTATCACATTCCACAAAGGCTTGTTACGAGTGCAAGCTGTGTGTTAATTAACAGTTCAGCAACTCCATTTGAAAACCCATCAGGAAGGAGCGTTAGATTTGCCACAGAAGTTAATAATCTAAACAAGAGGTTATAGTTTTGCTTTAGCAGTATATGTAAAAGTGTCATCAGCTCCAGCACATGACAAGTGTATCCAGTTCCAAGTCTGAAAGCAGCCATGCTCCTGCTGCCTCATGGTTGGAGGGTGCATAGGTCATCTGTCACTTTTGTCACCTCCTTTCACCTATTAAAGGGAGGCAGCTTCTCATAAATAAGAACTTCCAAATGAACTGCTTTGGCAAATCAAGGAGCCAACTTGTATTCGTCTAATGTTTCCAAAACCTGCTGACAACTGGTTTCTTCAGCTTAATACTCAACAAGTCAGAAAGTGTTTACAATCTGTGGCTGATGAGCGTTTTCATTGAATCATAGGATTGTTACAGCACAGAAGAGGCCCTTCAGCCCATTCTATCCATGCCAGCTGTCTGCAAGAACAAGAACAGCTAGCCCCACTCCACTGTCATCTCCCCATATCCCTGAAAATCTTTCCTACTCGTGCTTTTTGAACACCATGATTACCTTGACCACACTCTTATTAAGAAGTGCATTTTAGATCTTAACCAGCCACTGTGTAAAAATAGTTTTTCCTCGTCTTTTATTGTTCTGAAAGAAAGAAAAAATGAAATGCGGTCTTACATATGACAATTTCATTGTTTTATATAAATGAGCAACAACAATTTATATTTATAGAGTGCCTTTAAGGGAATGAAACATTGTAAAGACTTTCACAGAGATTTTATGAAACAAAAATACAATAGTGAGCGGCATAAGGAGATATTAGGTCAGGTAAGTTAAGGAGTTTCAAGGAGACCTAAAAGAAGGAAAGTCAATTAGAGAGACAGAGAGATTGATATATGGAATGCCAGAGCTTAGTGGGTCAGGCAGCTGAAGGTCTGGCCATCAAAGGTGCAACAATTCAAACTGGGGATGTTCTGGAGGCTGGATTACAGAAATAGGGAAGAGCCTGCCATGGACGGATTTGAAAACAAGGATGAGAATTTTAAAATTGAGAAATTGCCTAATTGGAAGGCAGTGTAGGCCAATGAGGACAGGGATGCTGGTTGAATAGGATTTGGTGCAAGTTAGAAAACAGGCAACAGAGTTTTGAATGGCTTCAGGTTTATGGAGGCTAGAATGTGGATTCCAACCAGAAGTGTAACCTTCAGCTAAATGGAAAAGGCAATCAGCATGGCTTAATACAGGCTACTTGTTTGTTATTGCCTGCTTGCTGCTTTGTCTGAAGACTAATTTCAGCTCCATTGACTGCAGGCCTGATTTTTGTAATAGTTGGATTGAAAGTTTAAATGTACATTAATGAAACTGATCGCTGACTGTATGCTGACAGATGGGAAATTGTAAAATATCAATCTGCTACTTGAAAGAAGCTTTTGTGCTTGCTTTCAAATTGCGGACAGGCAGATTAACTTTACTGCGCAGACACTGACGACTTTCTGGCCTTTCCCACAGATGGGACCTTCCAGTCCCATTGAAGGTGACCCTCCCTTCCCCACCTGTAGTGGGTTTTCGGACAGCGAGACACACAAGAAGCTCATCTGGTAGGACTGGAAGATCACGTTGTTGCTGTCAGGAAAGACACTGCAAGGAGGCTGGAAAATCCCACCCATTATTGCTAAAAATCTGGAAATAGGTGCTTTCAGTAAACTGAGATCCAAAATCATCTGACCTCTTTCTCAATTGGAATCTATGTGTTGCATGAGAAGATTTAGAAAAAAGGGCGACATAATGAAATATAAAATAACTAACATTGAATTATTACAAAATATATTTTATCGTATAGATGGAGTATTGTGTGGTTGGTATCATTTGATGCAAAAAAATTATTGCTTTTGCTGATGTGAAATAATTAACCATATTTTCAGATAATGTAGATGATTAACATTATGGAGTACAGGATTATTCTATGTATTTCTAAATGCTTTCTTTGTTGAGCTATCAGGATGTGTCTATAATTGAGCTTTGTATTTTTTCTGAGTTCATCAGTTTCTTATCTGTTTGATGGAAACCATTGTCATATTCTCTGTAAATATTTTTCTACATTTTCAGCATGCCCATACATAGAGAGTTATAAGAATATTTAAAAAAATGTTTCCAGCCTTTTGACACTTCTGGGGAGTGATCCAGACAGGCACATATCCTCTAATTCTCATGGAGCAACGTCCAAATAAGGCTCTACTTTTAAACTGTAGAATCTCAGAGGAAAAGACTTCTTGGCAGATTCCAGTCTCCAGACCTCAGAGTGAGTAAAAAGGAGGCATTTCTTCTTCTCCCAAAAAACAGACTGCCTTGAGTTCCCAGTAAAAGCTTAGTTCTACCTAGTCACTTGACCCTACCTGTCAATCAACCCAGTCAAGCTCCACTCTACAATATGGAAAACACAAGACAACAGAACTCTGAATTAATTCAATTAAAAAACAAACACTGCATCAATTAAGGTCAATTATGTTGCTGTAGAAAAAAATATAGTGCTTCTGGATCCAGATAATAAGGCTTCGATAAAATGGAAGAGACTTGGAATCACATTCAGCACAGAAACATGACTAAAATACATTTCTTAAAGGCACAGTCTTGTCACAAACATGGATTCTTTTTAGGGAAAATTTGAGGAAAAATCTGGATTAAGGTTGAGGATGTAAGAATTTTGTGTGAAAACCTTAACTGTTTATAATACTGGAATCTTGATCTAACATAAACCCCAGTCTGAAATGTGTAGGTTTAATGCAAACTACAATGGAGATGTGAATTATACAATTCTCTCAGGTTCTAAAATAAACCAGAATTTTGAAGCAGTTTGCAGTCTAATCACAAACTTTAAGAATCAGATGTTAGAAAGACTGGAAGGGTGCTAGTTGGGAATATGAGAGAGCAGTAAAATGCAAATTAGCATGAAGGAGACAAGAAATTAAGTCAACATTGAGAAAGTGTCAAAATAAAAATGGAAACTTTTTAAAAAAATTCATTTGTGGGACATGGACATCACTGGCTGGCCAGTATTTATTGTCCACGCCTCATTGCTCAGGAACTGAGTGGCTTGCTAGGCTATTTTCAGAGGACAATTGAGAGTCAGCCATGTTGTTGTGGTCTGGAGTCACATGTAAGCCAGACCAGGTAAGGACAGCGAATTTCCTTCCCTAAAGAACATTAATGAATCACTTGTGTTTTTCCAATGATCAACAATGGTTTCATAGCCATCAGTAGATTCTGAATTTCAAATTTTTTTAAATTGAATTCAAAATCTGCCGTGTCTGGATTCTAACCTGGCTCCCCAGAACATTAGCTGAGTTTCTGGATTAATAGTCTAGCGAAAATACCATTAGGTTATCATCTCCCTTTTAGCAGCCAAGCATTGTATCAATAACAAAAGACAAACGCATCGTAGTTGATGGCTTCCAACAATACTTCTCACCCGCCTTATAAACTATCCCATACGTTTTTCCTTTGAAAGTTGGGTGAGCTGAACAATCAAAGTCACTGGTTATGCAATACTGAATGACTCACTACTGACTATCCTAATCTGACATGAAGCATCGAAATTACAATCTGATTCTTCGACTGCAAATTATCATCACAAGTTTTGTATTAATTTTAATGACTTACTTTAGAGCAGTACAAAATAAATAAAAATGCAAAAAGCAGGAAAGGAAATTACATGGTGAATGATCCCATTCTTTTCCTTGATCCCCTTCAGCAAGGGCTGCAAAACATAGCGATACCAACACAGCTGAAGGCTCCAATTATTCTGTATCATGATGTCAGATTCTAACTGACAATAACATTATTCTATTTTACTGTGTTTAAAACTAGCTCACCCAGACATATTTCATCTTTGTTTATATTGTTTCTGTTTACCTATCAGTTTGCCAAAAAAGATGGCATGATATGGTTAGTCCTGTGTTTATGGGCCACGTCCATTGCTCATCTTAGGGGCTAACTAAGTAATTCAAAGTATGTGTGATCTTATGAAACAGTTGTATGCGGTCAGCCTTCACCACCATTAGAAACATAGCATACCTGTGGGCATATATTGGCATCCATGTACATCATCATCACAATTGACTCTTTTAATTTCGATGCATTTACATGCATTCCAATCTTTTCTGTTTCCAGAGCTTCAAAATTCTAACTGTTCTCCCACTTCAAGCTGACAAGCTTCTGCATTTCTTTCATTAATTCAACCTGGAACTCTTCTTCAATTCATTTAAGTAAATGTGTCTATTCTCACAGAACACGTTGGACTCTTTCCCCCTCCCCCCCAAGTTTCCAACTGCCCTCCATTAATGCTTCCACTGTTGTTCCTGTCCTCCACTATCAATATAGTTTGACAACACTGCTTGATGTGTCTTATTCCCACTAGTGGTCTAATTACAGCAAATGGCAATTCTAATTAATGCAATTCCAATGTGGTTAAGACGTTGGAGATGTAAGAGACATACCATTCTTCTCTCTGGATTTATTTTAGAAGTTAATAATAGATCTGGTCGCCAAGTATAATTTTCTGGGTTATTAGTGGTAAAATTTCTATCATTCTGTAGATTTTAACGATCTTGGCAAGATTATTAATTTGACATAATTGCAGTTATATTTGTCCAGGTGCGCAGTCTCAACTTTAAAAACTGAGAATATATTTAACATTCAAAGAAATGGCTTTGATGTTGTTCCCAACTACAGAATAAAGTAAAGCTGTTTGTATGGTGGGATGAAATTCAATTAGATTTCTTGGCAACTTGGCGAATGAGTTGCTGCTCCAGGCAGTGGCACAGTGTTCTCACATTCCAGCCATTTTATGTGATCTTTGTCATTTTAACCTCTTGCTTTATAAAAACTTCTTATCAGAGTATTTTAAAGAATCCTCATACTGTTGCGATCTGATTATAAGTAATGAAAGAGCGAGTGAAGTGACACTGGGCAGTTGCTTTTAGTTATAGGCAATCTTCCTGATGCACAATTGAAAATTTCATCCACAGAAATTGCAAGATCACAGTTTCAACACATGCCTAAATAATTGCCAAAGCACTTAGGGTGCCATTGGAGTGTTGGAAGTTAAGGACAATAATGGGTAGATCCAATTAAACGTAATTTCGAGGTTCTGCTCACATACCTCACGTACTTGGATGTCGGCTGTAAATTAAATTGTCGTGGAGAGGCATTTGAGCCAGCAAGGGGATATCAACAAATTATTTTTTCACTAATTGGCATCAGTCTTTTTGTGGGAGGAGCAGGAGGGTTAGGAAGATTGGCATCTCATTCACTTATGGGAATCTTGCACACCCTGGATGATTTTGGTGGCATTAGCAATTCCATTTGTGTACCTGTGGGATTTGGATATTGTAGTACAGGTTTTGAGGTTAAATCCCACTTTGAAAAGTTGTGAAATTGCATTCAGTAAATCTGTAATTATGGGTTGGTATAAAAATGAATGACCACAAAAGCTGGCTCCCTGATATCCTATAGAGAAAGGAGACTTTGGTCTATATGTGTCTCACTCTTGCTTGATTATTAATATTGTCTAAATTGAAACAATAATGTAACTTTTCTGGCAGTACATATATTACTTACAACTGGTATCCAGCATGTACAAGTTGTTAGTCTCTTACTGTTGCACCAACATTTAGATCCAAAACTGAATTTAGTGTATTCTCCTACTTAAGAAATACAGAAAAAATTAGAGCCGAAATGTTAATGTTTATAGTATTCTTTGAATAAGTGCGACATGTGACAATTCTGTAAGTGATTGTCTTCTTTGTGAGACCTGGATATTCTATCTCATCCTGTGTCAAAGTACCTGTGGAGATTTCATCTGTTCTGACTTGTCTTTTATTTTCTGGTATCTGAGAGGCAAGAGTATTGTCACTTAGTTTTGCTATGTGTTGGCTGTCACGTGCAGTAAACTCCATACAAAATCATTTTGAATTCCAAGGAGCTCCAATGTCTTACTATTTAATAGTTTAGTTGCTATGTTCTGTAATGGAAGCCAACTTAGTAGACCCCTTTCTAAAAAAAACGCTAAACAAACTATGGTAGTTTATAAAAGCCGGGATTGCTTGGAACCCAAGCTTTTATAATGTGGAAGAATTCATAAGTAACCAATAAAACACAGACACTTACATGGAAGTATGCTGATTTTCAATGACTTGTATCCATTCTTATCCTCCAGTTTATTTTGTTAAAATGAATAAAGTCCATTTCAGGCTGATGAGTTGTTTCTAGAGTTGTGGCTGATGATCATGGAACCAATAGACTAGTCTGCCAAGGTACTGTCACAGGACCCTAGGTGTGTGTGTTAGTGCTTTGCACTGGATTGTAGACTCATGGCTCCATTTTTCATAGAAAACCTTTATTGTTTATTTAGATGTAAGTGTATCGTTTCTGGCAGGAGGAGGTAAAAATAAAATTAGAATTTTGGAAATAAGGCAAATGTACTCAAATGTATATTAGGCTGTTGTTAGGGAAGCTGCTTGACAGGATGATGCCCTTTCTCTTGATAAATGTTTGGATTGACCATGTGTGAGAGTGAGGAGTTTGAGCAGAGTGCAATATGATAGCAGTGTATCCAATCTGTAGCTCCTGTGTGGTGTCTGTCCATAGCTGTGGGGCAGTTCTTCACCTTCAGTGATACAAAATGAATAGCAATGATTAGTAATGAAAGGACAGTAGGATTGAGTGAGGACTTCATAAAGCCAACATCTGCTCCCCAGCTGACCCCAATTCAAGACCATCACTCCTGTTTGCATTGCAACAAGATGATATATTAGATGAGAGCAATCTAACCTGGAAGATGGCTCAAATATTACAGATTCTTCATGCTCTTAGAAAAGCTTCCACTCAACAACATTTCCAAGTTGAGGGTTAGGACTATCCTGCTCATATGTGTTAAAATCAAGTTTAACTCCTGTATCCACTGCATGCACCAGAAGTTCAATTTTTCAAACCATCAAAAAATTGATTTGGGTATTTATCTTTGTACCTTGTCCTTTCATTCTGGCCACTAGTCTTCCTGTAACCTTACCTTCTGAGGCAGGACTTCACCTGTTCCAGCGCAGGAGCTTGACTTTTACGCTAAATGAAAGTTGGTACAGAAGATCCAACAGAAATAGCCCATACTGCTTCATGCATGTCAGAAGCTTGCTGTGTTCTGGTTCATCTGCTCCAAAGCAGAGCTGCAAACTATGACCTTCTGTCCTCATTGATTTAAATTTAAGTTTATTTATTAGTGTCAGAAGTAGGCTTACAGTAACACTGCAATGAAGCTACTGTGATGATTCCCTCGTCACTACATTCCGGCGCCTGTTGAGTACACAGCGAGATAATTTAGCACAACCGATGCATCTAACCAGCACGTTTTTCAGACTGTGGGAGGAAACCAGAGCACCCGGAGAAAGCTCACACAGACACGGGGAGAACACGCAAATTCTACACAGACAGTAACCCAAGCTGGGAATTGAACCTGGGTCCCTGATACTGTGAGGCAGCAGTGCTAACCACTGTGGCATCATACTGCCCATTAAAGTAATGATTAAGGTAATGTCACTATTGCAATGGGCCTGCAACCAATGCAGATTGAATTCAGGACATTGTAGCTAACAGAATCAGAAGGCTTTAATTTGATTGATCTGCTCAGATGCAAGACCAGATAGAAGATAGAATTGCACCTCATGTGACATCTCATTTTCCCCCGTTACTGATATGTCACAACATTCATGCTTGAGCATTAATAATTGTAAGGACAAGTTTATTAAGAAATAATCTCTACTAAATGAAAGGAAATTTCTTTCTCAAGTGCGATTGGAAAGAAAAGGGTGCCCTGAATTTTAATGTTGTTTGTTGTTGTGCTGTTTACAATGAGAGAGATGCCAAGAGAAAACAGTAGTGTAGGCTGTTACTAACACATCTGCCCAACATCTGTTTCTAAGTTAATTTGCAATGAAGCAGGTCACTGAGCCAGTGTTATTGTGATTCTCTGCATTCTGCTGGTCTCCTGCTAGTGTTAATGTGTTAAGACATGCTCAAGGCTGGTACTAATTTGTACAGTATTCCAGTAAAATAAACAAAATCTATCACCTTTCAGTGGTTTATGAGAGCAATTTTTAATTATATCTTTTTCCACTTTGGAGATCCATATCACATCCATTCACAGACAGGGTTTCCTCCTACTACTCATGCTGCTGTGTGACTGATGAGTAGGAGGTGAGCAGCAGCAAGTTAGGAGGATTCTGCCTTAAATTCACATATCTCTTTTTTTTTCTCTTTATTGAACTCGCTCAGCTCTTCTATGTTGGCAAAAACTGCAGCAGAGAACCACAATTAAATGCCCACTTAGACTTGAGGCTAGCTGACTGCTACTTCCATAATTCAGTGGGCATTAAAAGTATCTTTCAATAATGTGGCAGCACATTATTATCATTGATGTAGAATCGTAAATACTTAAATTACATGAAGGTGAACAGTGAAAGAAAGCGATTATAGTCAACAATGCTGTTATTTTGATTAAAATTGCGTATTATTGCAAGATAATGTATGCAGCACGGTGGCACAGTAGTTAGCACTGCTGCCTTACTATTCCAGGGGCCTGGGTTCGATTCCCAGCTTGGATCGCTGTCAGTGTGGAGTTTATACATTCTCCCTATCTCTGCTTGGGTTTCCTCCAGGTGCTCCAGTTTCCTCCCACAGTCCGAACTTGTGCTGGTTAGGTTAATTGATCATGCTAAATTGCCCTTTAGCATCCTGGGATGTGTAGGTTAGAGGGATTAGCAGGGCAAATATGTGGGGTTACAGGAATGAGGGTGGGTGGGATTGTTGTTGTTCAGACCTGATGGGCTGCCTCGTGCACTGTAGGGTTTTTGTGATTCTATGCTAATGATATTTTGTTTTATATCTTTAAATCAGTAAATTAGATCATCAGTTGATTTCAATTTGACTGTAAACAAGTTGACAAGTAAATCTTTGTGAGCAGCGGAGATTGAAACTTGTTGCGATGGCCTATTTGCTGAATATGTTCATGTGGTCAAATTTGTTGTCAGAGGATTTAATCCTGTGACTGCCGCTGGTGACTTGGCTCATGCCTTGCGTGACTGATCAGGGAGGTCCCGGAACCGACTTGCATTGAACCAGCTGACCTTGGCTACAGCAGCATGACAATCAGTCTCAGTGTCTTTGGACTGGAGAGAGGAGAAATATCAACTAGTTTCTGCTCTGAGACGTTTATCCAGTAAACTCTAATTGTAAATCAGCAGATGAAGACAGAGTCAAGCTTAGTTGAAATTGCATGAACCAGTACCAAACTAGCACTCACTATCTAGATCCAAGCCAACAATGTGGGGTACCAAAAGCTTTCACCACTCATGCGACTATCTCCACACAAGTGTCACCGTATATATGAATACAGAAGTTAAAATGTAGATTCTGAGGATTAGCGAGGATTAATTAAATGTTATAAAGTCAGAGGATATTAACTATTTTCATCTGTTTATGTTTTCTAACTTGCGAACATTTGCAGTAATGAATCTTCATGCTTATGTTACATGTGCACCCGCTTGTCAGTGTAAAGAAAGCATAAAGTAAGGCAGGTGTAGAGTTACATTGGAAGATCTTGGCTTACATCACTTTTTTTTATATTTGGAATAAGGCAATGACAGAATATGCTATCTTAGATTAAGTGTATCAATTTCAGTGTAACATGAAGCGTTTAACTGGGGTTATAGAAGATTCCTCATGGGATTATATCAATTAAGCAACTTGCTCTGCTTCAGCCAGTGACCACTTTCAAATTGACATCTGTACTTAAAAGCGCAGAGAATTCATTTCACTCTGTTGTCAAACCAGGCAGTTTGTTTTCATAGTGCATTATTTTCTGGAAACTGAAAATAAGTTTTCTGTGGAATATTGCATGACAAATTCCTGTTTAAGGTGGAGGGTGTTACTGAAGAGGAATTAAATACTGAGCAGAATTCTCCTAAGTATCATAATGATGAGAATAATGGACTGATCCGTGCCAGTCTCTCAGGCGCATGCTGCACTGCGATCCTCCCATATTCAACCAAATTTTTGGAGTACTAGGAATTCTGTACCAGAACTGGGGAATGGGGCCAAAACATGCTAGTAAGCCCAGCATCAGAATGTTTGGGCACTATTTCACTAGGGCGTCCTGATCTCCTATTGCAGTTGGAGATCCCTTCTCTCCCTCATGGAGATTGGGACCCCCCCATCTGCAGCATGTTCTTTATCCCTTCCCTGACATGGGTCACCATCATCAAGGCCCTCCCAATGAATACACCTACCTGACCCCTGACATGCACCCGCCCATCATGACCCCTGATGTTCTTCCTTGCCCCCCATCTTGACCCCAGATATGATCTATCCCTTTGGCACTGCCTCTAGCACACTGGCAGGATCAACTGGCACTGCTGGGGTGCTTGGTCAGTACCAGATATCCTGTGGGCACTGCCAGGTAGGCTGTGCCTGACCAGCACCACCTGGCCATGCATTTATCACCTAAGGACTTCAATGGTTTCCAGCCAATGTCCACCCCGCCTTCCGCCACCCCCTCAGCCAGTGGACACCAGTAGTGATTCTCGTGCCGCACCAGAAGGCCATTGAATTCTGTGCACTGTTTGCGCCAGGCGTGATTCTTAGGTCTGTATGCTACTCTCTGGGATTGGCATGGTCTATGTTGGAGCGACCCTCCACCACCCCTCCATGTCTGTTGCAGGTGGAAAAATCTAGATTCCCTGATGTTACCAAGTCCCATCACATCATTCGCGGCTTAGAAGTTTTGTAAATTGTTTTAGCGTGCTGGATAATGTTTGGTAGGTCTTAGTGATGTCTTTGTAGTCTTAGGTAGGTTAAATCTATTTATTAACTAGAAGGACTATGTACATGTATACAGACAGGGTTCAAGCTAGGAGCTGTCTCCATGCTTGCTCACGCACACAACTCCGTCCAACACTAGACTTGCCCGTAGATGAGTCATGTGTTCCCTTACATCAATGTGTAGGTGGTACTATAGTCAGTCCCACACTAATCCTGAGTATGCCAGAAAATGTTATCTTAGGTCTCCAACAGTGACTCCATCTCATTTTCTGGCTACTTTTGAAGTTGAACAAGAATGTTTGCAACCTTTCTATCTGATGTGACCCTGAGATGAGCTGCTGATGCTATATCATATCCAACACCAAGATTGCTTCCTTTCATCTCCATAAGATCAATTTTCTCACCTTCTGTCAGCTCAGACTCTCAACCATTTCTTGTTACCCCTAGACTTGACAATTCCAATGCCCTCCTGGTTGCCTTTCCACGTTGCACTCTCCGTAAACTTGAGCTAATCTAAAACTCTGCTGCCTATATCCTAACCCTCAGGCAATGCCCATTTACCGAGCACCTCTGCTCTCGCTTCTGTACATTTATTCCTGTCATCATTGTTACTAAAATTCTCATTCTTGTTTTCAAATCCATCCTTAATTGGCCTCACTGTCCCCTGTCTCTATTGTCTGTTCTAACCTGCCAACATCTCGGTGTTCCTGCAATTCTGAAGACTTGCACATTTGCAATTTCTAGCATCATTGGTAGTAGTATCTTCAGCTGCCTACGTCCTAGGTTTTGTATTTCACCCTCTGAACCTCTCTGTTTCTCTCTTTAACATAATCTTTAAAATATGTCTCTTCCTTCAAAGTTTTGGTCAGCTCTCCTAGTATCTCCTTAGGTGGTTTGACATTAAAGTTTCTTTGCTAACTCTTTAATGAACTTCCTTTACGCAACTGACATCATTAAAGGGACAAATACATAATCAATGAAAGTGATTTGTTTTCTTTGCTTTAATTATAAATAGCAAAGGAAAAAAAATGTAACAATTGCGGACTGATTTTAAACGAGTAAGTTCAATTACATTTTTGACATGTAACTTAAGAGTGTTCTTTGAAATGTGGCATTGTCTGAATACCTTTGGAAATCTGCTGGAACAAATTCTTCATTTTAATTTGTGGGCCAGTCAGACTGTAAGCACACATCTCCAACATCTAAGTTTATTCATTGTCTGCTTTGACAGTGTGGAAACATTGGTTCTATCCCTGGAGCATAATTGAAATACTGGCAGGAACAAGCAAAAGTGCAGACAATATTGACTGCTACCCGGATTGTCTTTTCATTTCAAGCTGTTGCGTGTCCTTTTCAGTCACACAGTTACAATATCTGAAACATTTATTAGGCAAATGCACAAGCACAGAGATACGGGTACCACATGAATCATTCAACTGAATGAAGGTGTGCCAAATTAAGCAAAAAAGAAAGGACTAAAGCTTGACATAATGGCTCAGTATACGATACAGCCGATGTAATGGTGATTGGGCAATTCCCTCCTTGTAATCTGATACAAGCACATTGGTACACTGCCAGTACCTAAATTTGAACTAATTTTTATTTAAACATTTGTCATTACAAAGCAATTTTATGCATGTTGGATTAAACTCTGGGGTAATTCTGGCTTTGTGCAACAGTGTAGAACAGGTGATTGTGATGTGAAAGGAAATAAAATCTGGCAACAGTGTAAAACTGACTATTGTTTCACCAGCATCTACTCTGCGCTAACATATGCAGCCAAAATTTTATCTTTTCCTCTAATCAGCTATAAATAATTGCATCTACATCAGCATGACCTCCCTTTAAGACATAAGACTACATAGCCATACCATAAAACTTATAAATTTCAACCAGCACTTTAATTTGCTACAACACAGAATATGATGCAACAGATAAATATTCATCCAATTAATGACAGATAAGAAGATGTTGATTCTAATACTGTTGACAGACTCATCACCCAGTCCCGCCAAGGAAAGCTTGATTTATTTTTAGGGCCGAGTCTTGTTGTGCCTACCAAGCTGCAGGCAGTAAGTGGGATCCCCGCTGCAATTTTCCAGTGCCAACCAAAACCTTGGAGCAGCTAAGAAGCATTCTTGGCCCCACAAAAAAATGATTTTAAACTCACCTTTCTGCTCCATTTTCAGTTGTACAGTGCGATAAAGCTGGTTGGAAAGTGCGTGCAGTATATGCTCCGTCCAGTTTTCCATTAAAATTACAATTTGGGATACTCTGTATTTCACTGGATGAGAACTGGTATATTTAAAGAGCCACTACTTAAAAGCAATGGATACTCCAGCTACCCAAAGGGAAGATTCATTTTGTGATGGTGACAAAAAAGCATGGAATAGCAAAGTGAAGATAAATTATCTCAAAAGGGATGTGCAGTAGCGAACTCCTTTAAGAGGCAATTGTCTAGGGGGTCATATGGCCTGACTGTCAATGTGGCAGAAGAGTGTGAATTCCGGGGCTGAACGCAGGCTTTTACCATCAGAATCAACCCTAGATGGAGCAGATGCATGTTAAAGCACTTGGTACATAGCTTGAGTTAATTAAAATATAGTTGTTGTTGTTAACCTGGTGATCACCAACTATTACGATTATCACAGGATGGAGCAGGAACAGGAGTTGGAAGGAATTAATTCTTCAATACTGTAAAGAATACTCAGTGAAGATTATATGCTTAGCTAGGGGATGGGTTGGTGGAACAGTAGGAAATTTGTCCTTCAAACACATTGAATGACAGTCGCCTAAGATCTCACTCCTTGGCTTTTTTTTTCCCATTGCTTGCTGCCTCATTTGCAATTTGAGACTTTGGTGCTTTACTGCCTCGAGGTTTGCAGTTTCAAAAGAAACTATTATAAATTTCACAGCAATGATAAATAGGAACGGAGATAATTTTGTAAGCTGGTGCAGCTTACAGCTAGAAAGGATGTGAATTTTTTTCCCAAGTAAAGAATAGTTATATTAATGGGGATGAAGAATTTGGGGAGTGGTTGATGAAGGTGCAACCATCTTGTTATTCACACAATATTCACACAACTGTTCATGCAGGTTGTAAATGGGGCCACCCATTGCAAATAAACTTACAAGAACAGAGCTGAATTTGTGGCTGGAATTTTCATTAGGTAGCCAATGCATGAGATTGATAGCCTGGTAATATTTTTTAAACCTTCAGGGTACAGTAGGAAGTTAATTTTAAAGAAGAGATTTAGATTTTGATTCCTTCAGATTGAAGCACACACTCATGCTAATTTGATTGCAAGCTCAGACATTCCTGTACTGGCACCCGGTGCCTTTACAGTGGAAGTACAGGCTGACTCTCAGAACTGAAATAAGGTAGGGTTAATTAATAAAGCTAATATATATGACAAATGTTTTAAAATTATACTGGCCACATAGCGTGATCTACATGTCAGTAGTGCTGCAGATAAAAACTGACCCTTGAAATGTGTCTTTCTTTTAACAGAGTTCAATCTGTTTTATAATAACCAGATTTTGTGTGCAAGACGGTAATGTTTATTTTGTTTATTTATTGGCACTGAAAATCCCCTAGTTGCCACATACTGGCACCTATTCAGGTACACTGAAGTAGAATTTAGCATTGCCAATGCACCTAACCAGCATGTTTTTTGGACTGTGGAGGAAACCAGAGCATCTGGAGGAAACTCATGCAGACACGGGGAGAACATGCAAACTCTACACAGTGACCCAAGAGGGAATCTAACCCAGATCCCTGGTTCTGTGAGGCAATAGTGTTAACTGCTGTGCCATGTGTTATTGAGTAACATCGACAAAGGGTCATCCAGCTCTGATGAAGGGTCATCTAGATTCGAAACGTTGGCTCTATTTTCTCCCCACGGATGCTGTCAGACCTGCTGAGATTTTCCAGCATTTTCTGTTTTTTGTTTCAGATTCTAGCATTTGCAGTATGTTGCCTTTATATTTGAGTAAACATTGAGTTGTGCCATAATAAAAAAATTTGAATTTGTCACACATATGTTTATCTGTCATTGCCACAGTATTCTGAGTTTGAGGGCTCTAGTTGATCATTCATTCTGAATGTTGCAGTATGTCCTAAAACCAATCAAGTACATTTGAAATGTGATGTTGGAAACACTATCCAATTTGCAAACAGCACGCTCCGCAAGCTGCACTGAAACAATGACCAGATATTATGATTTTACTGTTATTGGTCGAAGGGTAAATCTTAACCATGAGCCCTTGGAAAATTCCTCTGCTCATCTTTTGAATAGTGCTTCTTCTTTGTTTCTTTAATGTGAAACTTAGGATCATCCCTCTAGACTATCAACAACACCACCAACCTTCGTATCGTCGACAAACTTACTAACCCATCCCTTCACTTCCTTGTCCAGGTCATTTATGAAAATAACAAACAGCAAGGGTCCTAGAACAGATCCCTGGGGCACTCCACTGGTGACTGATCTCTATGCAGAAAAAGACCCATCCACAACTACTCTCTGCCTTCTGCAGGCAAGCCAGTTCTGGATCCACAAGGCCAAAGCCCTTTGGATCCCATGCCCTCTCACCTTCTCAAGAAGTCTTGCATAGGGGACCTTATCAAACGCCTTGATGAAATCCATGTAAACCACAACCACTGCTCTTCCTTCGTCAACGGTAACTCTTCATTTGAAAGTACAGAGTTTTACTTTTACCTGTGTTCTTGGGTTCAGACAGGGACAATCCAGTTTTCCACTCTAATCCTGAAACTAATGTCTCGGTGGTATGGATATTATTTGCAAACTTACAACGTATTTTGATGAAAGGGGAATATCAGACCGCAACAATAAACACAGCCCCAGGCAAAATAGTTACATAGTACAGATGCACCAGGTGAAAATAATTTTACCAATCTCTCAAAATTCTAGAGAATTCTCTGAAACTGAAAAATTGCCTTTGCATGCATATCATAACATCAATCTGCAGGATGAATGCAAGTGTACAAGATAGCCATCTGTCCCATCAACCTGAGAATGAACAGTTAACCCTAAAAAGAACGTTTTAATGATGAAGTATTCAGCTGCACTGTCAAGTCAGAAGGAATGCACTGAGTAGAATGGAGAATAGTTGAAACATGTTCTGCAAGATGGTGATCTTTGGCAATAACCTTACATAAATTCCATGATGCGCTTAACCAAATATTGTCAAACATAAAAACACCTTTACGGTTTTTAGGGAGGGTGAGGGGTGATGTCAGCTCCACAGATGCAATAATAAGTTTTATCTTTCGGGTGAAAACATTTGCTGCAGTTCAGATTCCTTGAGGAAGGCTGTCAGAAAGATGAGTGTAGGTGTTGGGCAGCACAATCATTCCCTTTCTGAAAGTGCAGGCTCCCAATTTGTGATTCTGTCTGGAGTTGAGGAGAATGGCAATTATGAGGAATATTAGAATGTGAGGAGCTCAGATTTGCTCATGCATTTATGATGTGAATAATCTGTGTCTTTTTATATAGTGATGGAGGTAACATTGGAAGGCAGTTAACCCTCAAGCAACAGGTTATATAATAGTCTTAACAGCAACCTCCAATTTGTCTTTTTGGCATGAGAAGATGCATTTCATCGAGAGACTTTGTAAGAATAAAAAAGAGAATGCTTGCAGTAAAATTTCAGTAGTGTTGTATCAAAGCAGAAATAACAACATTTGCAGGAACATTTCTGCACAGTCATATTTGTATACTTTTTTAAAAATCTATTTTCAATGCAACCTTATCAAAAGAAATTTGAAGGGGGTTCACAATACAGATGTGACATCTATCTGGGAATTGAATTCGCATCCTATCACAAGCTGTTAACTTCTACATGAAAGCACATACTCATTTAAATATCATTTCTAAATTAAAGCTTCCTTGATTTTATTGTTCTCTGGAGAGATTTTGTGTTACAGTATCTATTAAAATAGATATTTGTTAACTGCTTGATCTTACGATGGTACTTGTTTACTTCATATGCAGTGTATAGAACTGAAGTATTTTGTTTTAAATGGTCCCTTGTGTGTTGTTAACAAATGCCTGTTGTTTAGATGTTAAATCACAATTCATTGTCAAGCAGGGGTGTTTGACTTTGATATGTATTGTTATTATGTTAACTGATTTTACATGATGGTTGTATGTATTTCCATACTTTGGATCATAGAATTAATTCATGTTTTAACTTCTTAGCCTAAGTAATTGAATCAGTGGTGTAACTGAACTCTGAGTAAGTGCCATCCTCTTTATGATATTCTGAAATGAGCGGTATCTTTGTTATATTCATGCAAGAAGGCAGAAATAGACTTGCCCTGATTTTGATGCGCAGGAACCACAGTACATGGCATTGCTGTGCCTGTTCAGATTGAGGTGGACAATGTGTCACATATATTTACATCCCTCACCTGATGCTTATGACACCAGCTAGTGCACCTCCAGTACTGCTCTCTGCTTGTGAATGCTGTCAGTAAGCTCTGCATACAGCAGGAGGCTTCAGGAATGTTGCTGTTGCAGACCTTGTGATACAGGGAAGCCTGTTATTTTTGAAAAACAAAAATTTGCGTGCAATATAAATTATTTCAGGAAGTTCAGAAATAAACTGTTTCCTAAAACAAAGACTCTCCTGGCTTAATACTGAGTGACTGCATCCAATTCAAAGCTTTCACAGCTTCTCAGCATCTCATACAAAGCAACTGGGTCTTCAGGATGTTTCCCATAGAGCAACTCCAATCAATGAAACATCTCTTTCCTTAATATTTTTCCTGTTTCATCTCAGTTCCATGATTCTTCACCACCTCTCGGAACTCAACTTCTACGAACATAAAGACCTTTCAACTTTTCTATTTTGCTTCTACGTTTCGATCAACAACATTTAATATATCTTTGCTATTTTCTCATGGAACCCTTGTAAGATGCAAATTTTCTTTGTCACTTCTGGACTCTTATTGGAAATTCAACAACTGAAAAAACAATTTCCCCACTTATAGTGCAGATTTCAGATCCAACCTATTTATTTGTAACTCAAGCCCATGATAACCTCTCATTACAAACTGAATACCTTTCACCTTTTACCACTTAGACCTCATAGACAACCTATCTCTAGTAATCTTCCTTCTCGTCACACACACACATGTGCACTCACAAATATCTTTAACTACATAGAAAACATAGTCACAACAATATAAAAATATGCATCTTTCATTATAACAACCTCCATCTTCCTGTTGTAGTGCATTCCAGTTGCCGCTGACATGGTGAGGATGTGGCCATGCTCTATAAAAAATGCAAGAACTTAATAAAAACAATTCAGGGACTGTTAATGACACTTTACAATAGCAGGAGTTCCAAAGTTTTAACTTGCCTCAATAAGGGTGCCTGGCATTTTAATTAACACTAGTACAGGGCAGACCTTACAGCTTTACGCTTTTTTTTATGAATAGACAATATAGACACTGCCTGCACATGCATTTCCCAAATTTGGAATCCGAGTGTAATATGAGCTGGTTAGCCTGTGGGATGTTAATATTGCACCAAATCAACATATTCCAGACCGAGTCATGCAGGAACGATAGGCAACACAGCCTGACTTTAGAAATGAACTTGAGTGTGTTCTGTGGCACAGTGCGACTGGATGTCTTGCCCATCATTTTACATCAAATAATTGTTCTACTTTTAATTGAAATATCTAGGTTAAGATTTAATGACCAGAGAGCACTTAGGGTAAAATGAATAGGAGAACAAATGACATGAATCAAGAAGTGAGGTGAGAGAAATATGTTACAGTCCTAAGCTTTAGTTTGATCTGATCTAATGCATCACATTTTATGGCAAGAATTGAAGTCTCAGCTGAATCATAATCATTAATATAAATAAAAGAAAAAATATAATAATAAACCAAAACTATCAAAAAGTGCAAAAGCAATAGAGCACTGAACATATAAATGATAATGTGATTATGCTTTTGTACAAGATATTGTTTTACCTCATTTGAAAATTGTGTACAGTTCAAAGCAACCAATTTTAACAGCTATTAGAGTCACTAGCAGGATATAGTGAAGTTTCAAAAAATTGTTCCAGATATTCCAGAGGTTATGGTTCGGAAGAAAAGGTTGAACATTTGGGCAATTTCATTTGGGTTGAACATTTGGGCAATAAAGAAGAGTGATCAGTTAAAGACTTTTTTGAAAAATTTAGACGGCTTTGAGAGGATGTACATGGCAAGATTGTTCAATTGCTGGACCAACTGGTAACAAAGGGGCCAAAGATTGACAGTTACTACTTAAGAAGAATGAAGGAGAAAGGTAAAAGAAACTTTTTTCTAAGAATGGGTTATTAGGACTTGCATTACATTACATGGGGCTATTGAGAAGGAATTTATAATATAAATTAAAATTATCTGAAAGGAATGAATATAAAATCATATAAGGAGAGAGCAGAAAAATAAGATTCGGGATAAGATTTGTTTCTTAAGTTAGCTTTGGTATCTTCACGGTAGTATTGGGCACAGTTGCGTCCTTCTCTACTATATTTTGTCTGATTCACTGATCTATCAAAGCCTGTAAATTATATCTGTAAATTGTATTGTTCCCCATGGGAATACGTCATCCTAAAAAAAAAATCACATCCACTGAACTACTTTCAAGTGAAGAAACTGATGAAAAAAATTAAACTTCTTGTAACTTTTATTATGACACAAATCAGAAATAATGTTAATTGACCATGAATTAAGAAACAAATGGCACTTCACTCATTAAAATGAGTTTCACTTTAAATAGCCGATTCAACAAAGATGCACTTCATGGAATTACAAGCACTCACATCACTCCCTTCACAAATCCAGTCAATCAAACGACACACTCCTGCAGAACTTCCTTTGCTTGAGTTGTTGACACTAGTCTTGATAGCTCATGTTCCCCAAAGAATCATTTATCCAACTCTTCTAATAAATCCAGTTAAATAGTCTAGTTGGCTCTGGCAAAACTGAAGCAGCAGCAGTAGAATTGTCCAGTTCATGATCTCTGCTTGATCCCCGTCTTCTGTTCCTTAAACTGTGTTATACACACACACATCTTCTTGTAAATGTAACTTCCCTGCTACAATACTGATCCCACATGATTTTCAAATTTTAACTTCCTTCCTGCGGGCACCACTTCCTGGCCAAGAGTCATCAAGTCACATAGATCAGTATTTCTTCTTATCCAACAATTGTAATTGAACCCATTACAACTTAAACAGCAGTTTCGAGCATTTCTAATAAAATAATTACAAATTCCCCAAACAGTTTAAAGTAATTGCAAATTTTCCTTACTGTTACTGTCTCTGGGTCAAATGTTACAAATATAAACAGATATTTATCTGTTTTTAATAAGAATTTTTTTTCAAGCCTACCCTTCCTGTAATAAATGGTGGATTGAGTGATCAAGGAAATCTGGCCACTAAAGTCCATGACAGTAACCTAATCCCCTTTCTTCTCAATGGGGAAATCCCTCTGCTGGAATTCTCCGCATACATTGCAAGCTATGGATGAAAACTCAGCAAATATATTTCATAGATGTGATGTTACAATCTATTTTCCAAGGTACATATGCTGGTGAACTTTTCCATTGGTTAGTTTAAATTGCACAGTTTATTTATGTAAAGAGACATCACCAATAGCTTGCTAGCAGCACCGAAAGGTGAAATCGCCATCGACACCGAAAAGGCACAAAGCTCTCTCCTTTAAGGTGGTTTAACCTGAGGATCACCGCATCTCAGGTGAAGGGAAAGGTTAAGAAGGTGGTGCCTTCATGAATAAGCTCAGCGGGTGTGGGAATTGAACCTGTGCTGTTGGCGTCACTCTGCATGCATCACAAACAGTCAAACGAATTCAGCTAACCAACCTAAACCAATGAGTTGCTGGAAAGAAGTTAAAAAAGGATTGAAAAGACAGCAGCTTAGATATGCTAAATCAGTAATGCAACAGTTGAACTAAACTCAACATGCTACTGAAGAGCAATTGCGTTTCAATATCCTTACTAATGGTTGGAAGTAGTGCTCATGTATTAAATTGTAAAAAATTAAAGGGAGGTTACTGCCTGTCATTTTATCCACATTCTCTTTATCCCTAAATGATAGCTTATCTTACTGAAGAGTTATTTCTTGTTTGAATTCTAAATGATTGCAGAATTGCATTACATATTTGAATGGTCTTGAATGTCAGAGAAAGGATTGGCATTTATGACAAATGTCATAAGACTAATTATAAATTTTTTTTAAGAGTGACACAGCACGGGAATGTTTCTCTCGATTTGGTTTACTTCAATTTATTAATGTTTCATTTATTAGTATTCAGTGTAACATATTATTTCCTGCATACAGACAAAGCATACTGTTCATAGAGAATGAAAGGAGAGAATGCAGAATGTAATGTTACAGTCATAGCTAGGGTGTAGAGAAAGATCAACTTAACGCAAGGTAGGTCCATTCAAAAGTCTGATGGCAGCAGGGACAAAAGTTGTTCTTGAATTGGCTGGTAAGTGATCTCAGACTTTTGTATCTTCTTCCCAACGGAAGAAGGTGGAAGAGAATATGTCCTGGGTGTGTAAGGTCTTTAATTATGCTGGCTGCTTTTCCGAAGCAGTAGGAAGCATAGACAGGGTCAATGGATGTGAGGCTGGTTTACATGATGGATTTGGCTACATTCACAACCTTTTATAGTTTGTTGCATTTTTGTGTAGAGCAGGAGCCATACCAAATTGATGCAACCAGAAAGAATACTTTCTATAGTGCATCTGTAAAAGTTGTTGAGAGTCGTAGCTGAGATGCCAAATGTCTTTGGTTTTCTAAGAAAGTAGATGCGTTGGTCATCTTTCATAACTATAGTGTCGAATGGGGGACCAGGACAGGTTGTTGGTGATCTAGACACTGAAAAGACACAAAGCTCTTAACCATTTCTACTTCTTCCCCATTGATGTAGAAAGGGGCATGTTCTCCACTACGCTTCCTGAAGTTGATGATTATCTCCTTTTTTTTAGAGCAACACAGCACGGGAAACAGGCCCTTCGGCCCAACGAGCCCGCGCCGCCGTCATAACTATATAGTAACAATTCCATTATCCTATTCTAATTTTAGGTTATTCCTAATATGGAAGAGTCTCAATGTAGGGACAATTTGTTTCCCAATCAGCCTAAGAGCGAATTTTTTGGGATGTGGGAGGAAACCGGAGCGCCCGGAGAAAACCCACGCAACCACGGGGAGAACGCGCAAACTCCCGCAGACACCGGCCCAATTCCAAGTGTCTGCACAGCTACAGCGATAGTCACTGAGCTGTCATGGTGCCCTTCAGATGGTCCAGATAAAGCACTCATTTACGACATGAAGCACCAGGCAACCCATGAATCAACATCCAAGAGCTGTCCTCGCACCACCTGCCGAATGCATGCTCCTTGTTGGTCAAGTATGGACTGAATTACCTGTGGAAAAAAGCCATAGTTAAACAGTCCTACTATATCCCTCTATCTGCATACCGCTCATGTGGCTGTCCAAGAGACCCTTAAACAGCCCTAGCGTGCTGTCCCACCACCTTTGGGTGCATTCCACACCCCCACTACCCTTTGTGTGAAAAACTGCCCTCTAATATTCGTCTTATACATAGCCCCCCTCACCCTAAGGCCATGACCCCTCATCCTATCCATTTCTGAAGGTGGGAAAAGTTTACCTGCATTTACTCTATCTATACCCCTTATAATCTTATACACCTCTATGAGATCCCCTCTAAGCCGACGTCTTTCAAGGGAAAACAACCCCAGTCTATTTAATCGTTCCTCATAAGACAGTCCTTCCATACCAGGCAGCATCCTGGTAAACCTCCTCTGCACTCTCTCCAAGGACTCCACATCCTTCCGATAGTACGGCGACCAGAACTGCACGCAGTATTCCAAGTGAGGCCTAACCAACGTTCTATACAATTGCAACATCAATTGCAACTCTTGTATTCTATACCCTTTTCTATGAAAGCTAACATACTATACGCTTTCTTTATCACCTTCTCCACCTGTGAAGACACCTTCAGAGACTTGTGAACCTGCACCCCCAAGTCTCTCTGCGTCTCTATACTCCGAATAGTTTTACCTTTTATCCTATAACTCTCTTCTACATTTTTCCGGCCAAAATGCATCACCTCGCATTTATCCGGATTAAATTCCATTTGCCATCTATCTGCCCAGTCTACAACTAATTATGTCCTGTTGTATTGCCTGCACTGCTCCTCTGTACCCGCCAATCCAAGCATCTTGGTGTCATCAGCAAATTTGCTGATCTCACCACCTACCCCTACTTCCAAGTCGTTTATGTAGACCACAAATAGAAGAGGACCTAGTACTGAGCCTTGTGGCACTCCACTAGTGACAGGCTTCCAGTCGGAAAAAGAGCCTTCCACTACTACCCTCTGTCTCCTCCTCCCGAGCCAGTTCTCGACCCATCTACATACCCGGCCCTGTATCCCATGCGCCTTCACCTTCTCTATCAGTCTACCATGAGGAACCTTGTCAAACGCCTTACTGAAATCCATGTAGACGACATCAACAGCCTGTCCTTCATCAACTGTTTTTGTCACTTCTTCAAAAAATTCCACTAGATTTGTAAGACAAGACTTCCCCTTGACGAAGCCATGCTGCGTATCCCTGATCAGATCGCAGCGCTCCAGATGCTCATACATCCTGTCCCTAAGGATCCTCTCCATTAGCTTACCTATAACTGAAGTCAAGCTCACCGGCCTATAGTTCCCTGGGTTATCCCTCTGACCTTTTTTAAACAACGGTACTACGTTTGCTATCCTCCAGTCCTCTGGGACCTCACCTGTGTCCAAGGAAGAGACAAAGATTTGCGTCAGAGGCCCAGCTAGGTCTTCCCTCAACTCCCTTAGCAGCCTGGGGTAAATGCCATCAGGCCCCGGAGCTTTATATGTCTTTAAGCTGCCTAACAGCCCCAACACCTCTTTCCTCGTAATCTTTATTTCCCTCAACCGATCCTCAACTTTGTCAACATCAGCAACAGACATCTGGCCAGTCTCCTGCGTGAATACCGACGCAAAGTATTCATTCAGGATCTCCCCCATTCCCTCAGGCTCTAAGCATAGATCCCCTCCTCTGTCCCTGAGAGGTCCAATCTTGCCTCTAACCATCCTTTTGCTCCTTACATAGGTGTAAAATGCCTTAGGATTTTCCTTAATCCTACCTGCCAGAGCCACTTCGTGGCCCCTTTTTGCCTTTCTAACACCCCTTTTAAGATCCCGTCTACACTCTCTATAAGCTTCCAGCGCTGTCTCAGTCCCCAGTTGCCTAGATCTAATGTAAGCCTCTCGCTTCTTCCTGATCAAGTCCTCAATATCCCTGGTAAGCCACGGTTCTCTAATCCTACCTTTCCCATCCTTCCTCCTTGCCGGCACGTATCTTTCCTGCAGAGAGTTTAGTTTTCCCTTGAAAGACTCCCACATGTACCTCATCGACCTGCTCTCGAAAAGCTTATCCCAGACAGTATCTTTAAGATCTTGCCTAATCTGGCTGTATCTAGCCCTCCCCCAGTTAAATACCTTCCCTTTTGGGCAGGTCTCGTCCTTTTCCATTAATATCCTAAAGCAGACAGAGTTGTGATCACTATTTGACACATGCTCTCCTACCTCGACGTCAACCACCTGCCCTGGCTCATTCCCCAGAACCAAATCCAGTATAGCCCCCTCTCTAGTCAGGCCATCCACATACTGCTCCAAGGACCCTTCCAAAACACACTGTACAAATTCCTCCCCGTCCACTCCTACAGCTCTGGGCTCTCTCCAATCTACTCCAGGAAAATTGAAATCTCCCACTACTACTACCCTATTTTTCCTACACTTATCTAAAATGTCCCTGCATATCCCTTCTTCCACGGCCTGCGGGCTGTTGGGCGGTCTGTCGTAAACACCCAACAGAGTAACCACTCCCTTCCTATTCCTCAACTCCACCCATAGAGACTCAATTCCTAAATCATCCATACCTCCCTCCCTCTGCACTGCTATGATGTTGTCCTTAACTAATAAAGCCACTCCCCCGCCTCTCCTCACACCAACTCTGTCATGCCTAAAACACTTATATCCTGGAATATTCAATTGCCAGTCTTGCCCCTCCTTCAACCACGTCTCGGTCACCGCCACCACTTCTAAACTCCTCGTGAACATTATTGCCTTCAGTTCATCTGTTTTGCCAGTCACACTCCTCGCATTAAAACACATGCACTGAAGACCCTCAGCTCTCGGATATTCCTTTCTACCTTCTGGTGTTACCCTATCATCCCTCTCTCTCCCACTCCCAGTTCCCTCTCTCTCCCCACCCTCCCTCCCTATTAGTTTAAACACTTCTGAAACACTCCAGCTAACCTCCCAGCTAAAATATGTGTTCCCCTCCCAGTCAACTGCTCCCTATCCCTCTTGAATAGATGACCCTCCCTCCTGAAGACTTCCCAATGATCAATGAATATGAAGCCTTCTGACCTACACCAATCCCTCATCCATGCATTTAGTTGGAGTGTCTCATTTGTTTTTACCCAATCGGTCCCGGACACAGGCAGCAGCCCAGAGAACACCACCCTGGAGGCCCTACCTTTCAGTTGAGCCCCCAACTCCCTAAACTGCCTACGTATGTCCCCCCTACGCTTTCTTCCTACATCTTTCTGTCCTACGTGAACTATTATGTTTGCCTTAGACCCTTTTCCCTTCAAAATTCCCTCTACCCTCTCTGAAACATCCTGGACCCCTGCTCCAGGGAGGCAGACTACCATCCTGGAGTCTCTCTTTTGCCCACAGAAACGCCTATCGATCCCTTTAACCATCCCATCCCCCACCAATATCTCGCTTCCTGCTTTCCTACTGGTCTCTGTGGCATTCTGTTCCCCTTCACTTGCCCTCTCCATCACAGCTTTTACCCCTCCCTTGGTTTTCTGCTTGTTGACATTGAGAGATTAGTGTTGTCGCATCAGTTCACCAGATTTTCTATCTCCTTCCTGTGTTCTGTCTTGTCATTGTTTGAAATCTGACTCGCTGTGCTGCTATTATTGGCAAACTTGAAAATCAAGTTGGAGGGGAATTTGGCCACACAGCCATAGATGCATAGGGAGTATACTAGAAAGCCTTGTGGGGTACCATGTTCCATATGTTGGGACTTTATAAAACTGTTGATATTGCAAATAGCTGTTTCTTGTCGCATTACCTGGGCTAATAATTCCAATGAAAGTAGGTGCACGTTCAAATAGGAATACTTTAATGTGGGATCTGCCCGCAAGGTTTTTCGCACAGATTGGAAAAAGTGATTAGAAAAGCTATTCACATCCACATCCAGTTTGCCATTTTATTGATGTGACAATATTCAAACAGTGTGGGAAAATACATGAAATTTGTTCTCATCTAAGGTGTGGGAAGAATTACTTTTGTGTCTTTTCTACTGAAATTCTTAAAGCTGTGTGTCTCATTCACAGACATAGCTGAGAAATTTCAGTTGAATTTAGGTTATCAATTGCACAGGTTAATAATTTCTATTCCAATTTGAGCTATCTTATCTGTGCCAAATATTTGGACATGAATATTTAGAAATAAGCCGAAATAGACCAAAGAACCATCACCGTTCAGTGACTGACTAATATGACGCATCGTGCATTTGCAGTTGCTTAGTCTGTGAGATTGGCAAAGCAGCTGTATAAACAAAGCTAAGCTGAACATCAGATACCAGTAGCAGCATTAGAGTTATTAGACATATATGTAGATTTCTACATGCTAAATAGTAAAGTGTTGCTTACAGTGGAGTGAGTAATTCACTATGGAAAGGTATGCCCATATGTACTGAATGTCATGTCTAGAAGACACAGCAGCATTTGAATAAGTGCTCCAGGTGTTGTAGGAAAATTGCCACAAAATTTTACATTTCCTTTCAATGGAGCAAAGAGATATCAAGAGAAGAGCTGAATATCTCTGCAGAAGGTAGTTACATAGCATCAGCATATTTTTTATTGGTTCCTTATTTTTATTGTTGCTGATGTTGGAAACACAAAATATAAGTTCTCCTAAAGTGAAATGGAGCTGGTATTTAAATAACATAGGAAGTTAACAAAAGCCTTGCACTTGAGTTTATTCAGTGCTCTGTCTTTGAGTCACTAACAATGCAATGTTTTGTCATATTGGCTCCAGAAAGGCTATCTAATTTTTGCACGTCAAACTGAGAAATGCCTTTCTAAAATTGACTTAGTCAAAGGAAATTGAATATTGTTATCTAAAAGTTATAAAACAGAATCAGGCCATTTGGCCCAACCACTATGTGTTGGTGTTTGCCTGGAAATCAGATGCTGCATCATTAAATATTTTAGGTTATTATCAACATATTTTAACTACTATGGTTATTACACCTCTGACCTTTCCTCTCATTCCTCCTGAGCAATACAGATTTCCCAAGCTGCAGACAGAGGGCAGAATTTTGGTGCACAGTGTCCTGGCTGAGGTGGAAAAGACTGGCATGTAGGTCTCCAGCTGCACAGTCGAGTACTCTCTCCAGATATTCTGGCACTCTGGAGACGCAGCTTTGGCCATTCTGCTGATGGGGCATGGGCCCAATAGAGCTGGCAATGCTGGTTCCACACAGATAAAAATACCATTTTAAAGGGCGCCCTGATCTGTGCTGCAAAAAATACTCTCCCCTACTCCAACAGTCCCCCCCGCCCCTCCCCCTACACACATAGATACAACTCTCCATCTCACCGTCCCATACAAGCACGGGGCAATGCTCTGCTTTCCATGGATAAGGAAAACTCCTCTTCCCGACCTGAAAAACTAGGGAAATATTTCATTGGAGTTCTCCAGAAGAGTGGCACCGCTCGGGGACAGTGCAAAGTGATAATGCTATAAGCAGTGTCAGACTTCGGAGGCAGTGTCTTTTCCCTTGGAGGATGTATTTCCCTGTGCACTCCTAGCAGATTTCCCTTGACTGCTCAATGTTTTTCAAAAAAACATTGAATCCTAAATGTGGGAGATCACAGGCATGGAAGTCCGCTTATTGTATTAAAATGTATTAAAGTATGTTTAAATGAAGGGCAGAAATTACATAATCGGCTGAGAGTGGGGAAAATCAGAGAATGGGAACTTGCTGACAAGAATCTCATTTTCTCATTCTTGTGCCCACATTGCTGTTTGCACTCATGCCTTACACGGATGCAAAATCATTGCCAGAGTGTGAAATACTTTTGACTGTCCTGAAATTACACCTATCTGAGAGATACTTCATCAATGTGAGAGCGCTTTCAGCTGTGCTGTGCTTATGTGTAACATTTTGTGCTGTGCCAAATGAGATTTTATAGCTTTGTAATTAAAGATTGATGTATAAGGAAAAGCATCATGGAAATACTAATGAGGAACAAATGAGCACGTGTTTACACTCTAATAACTAAGCTCATACTTAGAATGAACCTCAATTACAGGCTTAACTGGTCAAATCTACTGTGAGAAGCTGATGGAATTAAATTTATAAATGTATTTCCGGACTTGAAATTAGTGTCTGCTCGGAACAGAAAAGCACATGATATAGCCTAACTTTAGAACACAAGTGAACACTGCATCAAGCACAAACAACCATTTTAAGTGACAGTGGTTACAATACATATTAAAAATCAAGGTAATTAGTCATGTAAATTTTATCCAGAATTGTTTTGTGAGGTTCTCCAACATGGTATGCAGGATTTTCTATCAGGGTAAAGGCCTCTTGCAGTGACGCTCTTGACTCTTGTATGAGGCAAATCTCATCAGATGAACAGCACAATGACATAGTGGTTAGCACTGTTGCCTCACAGCACCAGAGACCTGGGTTCAATTCCTGGCTTGGGTCAATGTCTGTGTGGAGTTTGCATGGTCTCCCCATGTCTGTGTAGATTTTCTTTTGGGTGCTCCAGTTTCCTTCCGCACTCCAAAGATGTGCTGATTAGGTACATTGGCCATGCTAAATTGCCCCTTAGTGTCCTGGGATGCACAGGTTAAAAGGATTGGTGTGGTAAATGTGTGGGGTTATAGGGATAGGACCTCGATGGGATTGTTGTCGGTACAAACTCGATGAGCCAAATGGCCTCCTTCCACGCTGTAGGGTTTCGATAATTTCTATGATTCAGATAAACTGAAGGATTTGTAACTAATTCATAAACTTTGTATAGATTTTTCCATTCTTTCCAATGTGTAATTTCTGTCATTTTTGAAAGATAGTGAACTGTGTAATGGCAGAGGGCAATGCAGTAGGGAAATGCACACAACATGAATATACTGGTACATATGTATTATTCACACTGGAATGAGTATCACTAATTGGGTGCCAACCACTTGCAATATAATGTCAGCACAACTATAAGGCCCCACTGACAGATTCATACCCGAGGGCCTATATTGCACCTGCTCAATTGTATTAGTTTTGTGTGAAGTGTGGTAAATTATGACTACTGATTTATGGCTCTCCGCTATCACTAATGAGTTGCTACTCTCAATTTGTCCGTGGAGGTTTGTCTTCCTCATTTTAAATGCTTTTATTTCTTGTCTTACAACCTCGCCCTCCTGTTTTTGTTGCCCCCTCTGCTAATGATGCTGATGAGAATAGGCGCTTACCAGTAATGGATCTCAGCTGGAAACTCTTTACTCAAAAGGCCAACATATCTAAAAATGGAGTTGTTCTCCATGACATATGATGTCATTGAATGCTTTTCATTCTCTGATATTGCTCAGCAAAATGGCACATAATTGATCTTATCTTTGTGAAAGAAGTTTTCGGTCTGTTTTCAAATGGATGATTTCATTATCAGCCCTTTTGAAATAATTATTAACTTCATACAAATCTAATATTTGGAAATTTTTATGAGAGTCTCCTATAATACAGATTAGACTTGGAATGTTTTGATTCCTAATTTGTTGCTTATTCATACTTGAATGACAACAACAACTTAAATTTACGAAACACCTTTAGCTTAATGAACTGCCCCAAGGCAATTCATAGGAGCATCATGAAATAAACTATGAATAACTTAGCCACATAGGAGATATTAAGTCAGATAACCACAAATTCAAAGAGGTAGGTTTAATGTGTGTCTTAAAGGAAGAAACTAAGGTGGAGAAGTGTATAGGGAGGGTATTCCTGAGCTCGGGGCCGAGGCAACTGATGCTAAAATCACAAATGGTGCAGCAATTAAAATTGCTGATGCACAGAAGACTGGAACTGGAAGAGCTCAGATACCCCTTGTATGGTTGTGGGTGGGAGGAGGTTACAGTGAATAGGAGTGCTAAGACCATGGAGGGATTTGGAAACAATTTAAAAACAAAAACATTGCTTGACCTGGAGCCAATATAGTTCAACGAGCACAGAAATGATAGGCAAATGGGACTTGCTGAAAGTTAAAACATTGTTTTTGAATGATCTCAGGTACACAGAATGTAAAATGAGGATGACCAGCCAGGAGTTCACTGGAACTGTGGAATCTAAGATTAAAAAAAAGGCATGAATGTGGATTTAGCAGCAAATTAAGTGAAACAGGGGTGAAATCAGGCGATATTACAGAATTGGAAATTTCTTAATGATGGCGTGCATGACTATTAATACTCAGTGTGGAATATTAGATCATAACTTTGTGTTATCTGAAGATGGTTGAGTTTTAGTGGCACAATGGTAAACAATTGTGTTTCATTATCTGGGGCTCAGTGCATTTGGTAGAAATCAGCTTACTCTCTGAATCTGTTCTGAGAAGCGGTTGGCATAGACAATTCAAAGTTCCCCAAGCACAATTGTGGCAATATCTTAAAAAAATGTTGTGGAATAAATTTTTGTAGAATGCTGTGGAATACTGCTTCTTGATGGTGGAAAGTGGTGGCCTAGAATAAAAGGCATGAAGAAATATGTGATGATTGCATTGGTTGCAAACAATGATGCAGCATTCAAAAGTCTGGAAGGCGCCTGCCTTTCTAAATGCTGTGACTTTGTATTGGACTGCTTGTGTAGTTCATCTTTTTGGCATTGCAAATGAAAATCAGCTTTACAAAAATGCGTTGAAGTAGTTTGAAAAAGAGTAAGTGAAGCCACAATCTGTCATTTGGGCTTGGACTCTATCAACATTGTGGTCAGGATCAATGAGGTACTTGAGTTGCATTCAATTGTGAAGAGAAATAAAATAAACACAGATGGCTGGAGGATGATAGAAATCCATTAAGCTGGCAGTTGATCGTTTTACGAGGCACTGCAAGGTAAATTTGTTACAAATGATCTTCAACTGCAATGGAGAGGATTTCAATGATTTCTGCTTGCTGGGAAGCCTCAGCAACTTCAAATCAAAATTGTGTGCATACATTGGCAGAATGCACAGCTGTGTTGACCAGAACACCCTCCCCCCTTCCACCTCAAGACAAAACATATCTCTCTCTCTCTCTCAGAGAACTTCAGAGAGGTCTGCTCTTACCTGCAGGTTCTGACATGGTATAAGGGAAATCAATGCTGTAGAATGGAGAGCTGCAATGATTTTAAAACCTGCCAGGTGACTGAGGGGAAGGGGGCATAGAGATTAAAGTGATCTGGCCACTTCAGAATTTGCACAGCTGACAGGCAGGAATTTGGATATTGGTCACAGGGCTGCCTGAAATCGCCATGCCAAATGTAATCTTCAAATCTTCCAGGGCTAGAAATGGCAGTCCACTGAACTCCAGGACCCATGAGAGATCCGTCCTTTGCAGCCTGGCAGTAGAAGAGGGGCAAATCATACTGCATCTATCTTCTTGACTCTCATCAGGCCCCAAAGTGCCAGACCAGATTTCAGTGCCAGGATGCCAAAGCAATGCAATATTGACATTGCTAAAGTGCATGGCCTGCATGGAGACTTGGGGGAGGGGGGGGGGGGGGGGGGCAGGGTCTAAGGAGGAAGAAGGGCTGAGTGGGGGTGGTAGGGAGGATAGTAAGGTTAGATAAACCTCATACTTGCATGGTGTGGGAAGGGTGATTCCCGTTGCTGAGAGTTTGGTTGTGCTTCCTCAACCCTCGGGGGCCAACACACCAGATCTTCGCTTGTGACCTTTATGAAATCCCACCCACTCCTACTGAGGAGTGGTGATTAGCTGTAGCTGTTTGAAACAAACTTCAAGCGTCACTAATTATATTTAAAGCTGTGCATTATTTTGGGCAAAAACCTGATCGGGGCCAGCAGCAATGGGGTTGGCGACCGGCTGGGATCCCATTTTTCTGCCAACACTCAATTCTTTGGGCCATTGCAGTACTTGCTGGGTGTTAGTGGCCCTGGAGAAACCACCTCCTTCCCACCAACCATTGTGACTCAGCCTATTCCTCTGCTACATGTATACGTGCACTAGGTCTGGTTTGGAAAGGCAGCAGCATTCATTTCCTTGTTTTCAAGTTGTGATGGTATTCACATATCACAGTACTTTCTAGCATTTGGGACTTATTTCAAATTCTGATTACATACAGTGGCTTAAAATTTGCAATTGGAATTTCCTAATGACGCAAAACTCTCTTTAGCACCTTTTATAAAAAAGCTTTTGTGGTTCAAATTAGACTGCAGAAGTTATTACTCATAATCCTTTATTTAGTCACACTTCATATAAGTACTCAAAGCAGATTATTACGACATGCCTTCAACTGTTGCCTGAATATGGTTGAGTTTAATTGAGGTTGTCTGTTCAATGTTCTTTCTAATCTTCTGTGAGAAGCATATGAGTCGAAAGCCTGAGAGACCTTCCATTTCTTTGGTGTTATTGCTTCAAAGACTATGATTTATTAATCCGCAGGTTAGACTTATATCACGGTGTTGTGATAACACAAAAGGTTTAAACATAAGCACTAGGCTGGGGGTTGCAAAAACCAAAATTAGTTAGTATTGCAGACAAGGATCCTACCTAAATTTGAGCAGCATACTGCAGAACAGTGGAACTCTGAAAATAACACAGAAAAGGTGTTCTTTACAGAACCTTAGATAGGCTGCACTTGGAATATAATGTTCAGTTCTGGTTGCCACACTATCACAAGGATATGGAGGCTTTGGAAAGGATGCAGAAAAGATTTGCAAGGATGTTGCTTGGTGAGGAGAGCATTAGCTATGAGGAGAGTTTGGAGAAACTTGGTTTGTTCTCACTGGAGTCATGGAGGTTGAGGGGAGACCTGATAGAAATCTACAAAATTATGAGAGGCATGGACAAAGTGGATAGTCAGAAGCTTTTTCCCAGGGTGCAAGAGTCAATTACTAGGAGGCATAGGTTTAAGGTGTTAGGGGCAACGTTTAAAAGAAATGTATGAGGCAGATTTTTTACACAGAGAGTGGTGGATGCCAGGAACTCGTTGCTGGGGGAGGTAATGGAAGCTGGTATAGTAGTTACTTTTAAGGGGCGCCTTGACAAATACATAAATGAGTTGGGAATAGAGGAACATGGTCACCAGAAGGAGAGGGGGTTTTAGTTAAGTTGAGCAGCATTAAGTTGGAAGGCTGAAGGGTCAATTCCTGTCCTGTAATTTTCTTCATTCTTTGTTCTAAAGGGTTGGAAATACTCAGCAGAAAAATAGGAGTCATTCAAAGTTTCATACATTTTCCTAGGGCAAAGCTCTTTTAGTTTTTAAGAAAGAACTGGCGAAAGCAAGTTGAGCTGAATATCTTCCTTTCATGCAGTATCTTTCTATGTATTTTAATTACACCTACCTGACACTGGGTGCAATATTTTAGTGAGCTCCCAATGCCAACTTTGTCATCAGCTAGTGTAAATGAGTGGATTTCCTCAAATAGAGCAGATCAAAGGGTAGATCCTTTTGAGGTAATCTGATAAAAACCCACTCACAATGAGAAGTACATTAAGTGTGGTCTACCAAGGAGATGAGGAATCAACTTCCCTTTTAGGAAGTGGAGTTTGATACCAGGAAAATTACTAGAAAATGATGGCAACGGTAAGATTTTACTGGAATTGTCCCTACCTTTCCTTGTAAATTTTTAAGTAAATTAATGGATTATTAGCAAATTGACCTAAATAATTGCATGCTGTTTCTCTGGGAGTTCACCAAAGTTGAGATAGGACAAGGGAACATGCCTGGATCAGAAATTTTGGTGCCAATAATTTTAAAGCATCATTGGATTACAAAGGATACAACCAATTCATGTAAGAATTTTGTCTCCAGGCGAGCCTCCTTCCATCATTCTCATCAAAGTCTATCAAACTATCTATTATTCCCTTCTTCCTCATTTACTGATCTCGCATTTCCTTGAATAGATCTGTACCATTTGCTTTAATCATTCCCTAGATTACAAGTTCCATTCTCATCACTCTTTTGAGTAAAGATGTTTCTTCTGAATTCTCTATTGTTTTTCTTGCTATCTATCATATACTGTTGACCTTTAGCTGCAATGTTTCCAACAAATTGAACATTGGCTGGAATTTTCCAGCTGCTCCTCCAGCCCCACCATGATGGAATGAACAAGCTGTTGAAATCATTGTTCACGTCAGTGGGACTGGAAGATCATGCCAGCATGAAGAGCTGGAAATTCCAGCTATTATGTCTATAGTTCCTCTATCAAGAACTTTCATATTTGTAAAACAGTCTGTTAGGTCAGTCCTCAGTCTTTTTTTTCAAGAGAAAAGAAACCTAGCCTGTAAATCCTTTCCTGATATAAATACCTTCACTTTCCTAGTATCATCCTTGTAAATCTTTCTGGATCTTTTGTATCATTTTTAGAAACATAGTGAGCAGAACTGCACACAGTACGTTAAGTGTAGTCTACCAAGGTTCAACAGAGATTTAGCATAATTTCTCTAATTTTTAATAGTATCCATCTCAAAATAAAGCCCAGTGTTTGTGTTGCTTTTTTAAAAAAGCCTTTCTTAACATGGGTGCAACCTTTTAGTGATTAGCCTATTTGCACTCCAGGTTTCTTTGTTCCTGTGCCCCAGATGGGTTTGCACCAAGAAGTGAACATTCCCGTCCAACCCCCATCCCTTTGTTCTTCCTATCAAAATGTACTATTTCATACTTTTTAATGTTGAACTCCATTTGTTAATTATTTGCCCATTCTGCAAGTCCATCCATGTGCTCCTTCTCAGAATTAACAATCCTGTGCCCCAAAATTGGTGCCATCCACAAGTTTAGAATTTGTGTTTTTGATTCTGAAGTCCAAATTAATAATGGATGGTAGATATTTGGAACTCTCTTCCTCAAATGGTGATTAATTGTTAATTTTACACTTGATTGGTATATGTTTATTAGCTTAATATATTAAAGGATATGGAGCAAAGAGCCCATATGTATTTAAATCTTTAAATCACAGATCAGTTATAATCTTATTGGATAGCAGTGGGACAGGCTGAAGGAGCTTAATGGTCTACTACTGTTCTGATGCCCCCATGTTGGCAATCAGATGAACTCACTGATGTGTCAGTAGTGCTGATGACTGAATGAATCTCTTCCCATGAATGGAGCAGCACAATGACTTCCCCCTAGTGTCTCAGCAGGTTGGATGTCCAAATAAATGCCCTCTACACAATGTCAGGTGAAGGGTTTCTTCTCAGTATGGACTTGCTGTAAATAGAGCAGGTGAGCAGTCTGTTCTCCAAGTGAACTCTCAGGTGTCTCAGTAGGATGGAAGGTTCACTAAATAGAACCATAGAACACTACAGCACAGAAACAGGCCTTTTGGCCCTTCTTGGCTATGCCGAAACATTTTTCTGCTAGTCCCATTGACCTGCAACTAGACCATATCCCTCCATGCCCTTTCATCCATGTATCTGTCCAAGATTGTTTTAAATGTTAAAAGTGAGCCTGTATCTACCACTTCATCTGGCAGCTCATTTCACACTCCCACCACTCTCTGTGTGAAGAACCACACCCCCCTTCACCCTTAACCCATGCCCTCTAGTTTTTTTCTCCCCTAGTCTCAGTGGAAAAAGCCTGCTTGCATTCACTCTATCTATACCCATCATAACTTTATACACCTCTATCAAATCTTCCATCATTTTTCTATGCTCCAGGGAATAAAATTCTAACCTATTCAACCTTTCAGCCTCTACAGATTAAATCTGGACTTCACTGTTTTGACACTTAACTTCTCCACTCTGTGTGTTTGAATTCTGAAGTTAAAAAGTTGAACTCTATCTAATCATAAAGCCTTAAAGGTCAATTAACGTTGAGAAAGGATCTAGGCTGCGAATTAGGAGTTAAATCAAAAGAGAAATGATGGAATCGTCATTCAATAAGCTGCAACTATGTTCAACATCATTAAATTTTCCTACATTGTAAGGGTGATTGGCCCTCCTGGTACAATGCCGGCAACATTTACATCGGATTGGTCCATGATTGGACTTGGCAAAGTTTTGAAGTGGTTTGCCACCTTCTGCAGTAACTGACCAGGAAATGTTTTCATTCTTACCACCTACCTTCAGGCATATTAGAAGGGTTTTACAAGCTGATAATCCACCTTTTTCATTACATGATAAACACCATGCGAACACAAAATCCTAGAATAATCTAATCCAGAGGTTAAGGACGCTTGCTACCATTGCACCACAAAACCTCACAATAGTGGCTACACTTAGAAGTACTCAATTGGTTGTAAAGCACTTTGTGACAACCAGTGATGACAAAAGTTGCGAACCAAATGCAATTCTTTCTTTTTTAATCATTAAGAAGTCGACTTGCTTATTAATCGACTACAACCATAAATATCTGTGCTGCAGTAGATTCAAAGAAAAGGAAACATTATAGAAAAGCATCAAGCTTTCTTTGACAATACTTCTAAACTCCATTTTACCTGCTAGTTAAAAGGAAGGGAGCAGCAACATAGCCAGAATGCCATCAACTCAAGCTTGCTGTGGCCCAATTTATAGTACACTTACCACTGACTAAGAAAGCTGTGGATTCAAGAGAGTGTGGCACTACTGGAGGTGCTGCCATTCAGAAGAGTTGTTAAATTGAGGCCCTAGCTATACTCCAGGATAAAGGTCACGCTGTACTACTTTAAAGAAGAACAGGGGAGTTATCCTGGGTATCCTGACTAATGTTTATCTCTCAATCAGCTTCACATAAAACAAATGATCTGTTCATTATCACTCTTCCCCGCACAGCAAGTAGACGAATGGCCTTTCCGCAACGTGAACCTGTCATGGTACAATGAGGTTGTGTGAGTGCCTGCACCTCTTCTTGCATTGTTACCACCAGCATTAACTGTGCTGGTAATTGAATATTACTGACCAACTCACCTCATCATTATATTTTACCTGCATCTGAAATGCTGGAAAAGGGGGATAATTTTATAGGCTAGATTTAGTCATCGTAGCAGGGAGTCTGATGGGCTTGAACGTTGAGGGTGGGAGCCACCCTGCTTCAGCAGTCTGTGGGACCGATAACTGTATCTTGCCAGCTGCAGCCAACTAATTGGGGTTGGTGGATCCGATTAAGGTAGGCCTCCCATTGATCAACTGGATTAACAGTTCAGCAACCTGAACAGTGCTAGTGGAATCAGTGACCGCTGCTGGGACCGCATATGGAAGAAGCAGAAGCAATGGATGGATGGTGCTGCAGAAATCAGTGAGGTTGTCTCCATTGAGTGGAGTGGCCAGATTGAGAGCAGGCTGCGTGGAGTTGATGAGGGTGTAGGAGGAACACATGGCACCATGATCCAGAAAGTGCCTGATTGGCTGGGAGGCTTGTCTACCACAATTCCAACCCTCTCAAGATGGCATGGTATCAAGAAGACAACAGGCATGCTGCCCTCTGCCTTTCCTCATTGTTTTATTCCCTCTGAGCTTGTTCGCAGAGAGTTTCGCAGATATATAATGATGAGGTGAGTTGGTCAGTAATATTCAATTACCAGCACAGTCAGTGCTGGTGGTAACAATGCAAGAAGAGGTGCAGGCACTCACGCAACCTCATTGTACCATGACAGGTTCACGTTGCGGAAAATCCAGTCTTATGAGCCTATATTATTGACAGGGCCTTTGCCCAAAGGCAACACAGATGAATACGTTAAGACTTTTAGGATGGTGAGGTTTCCTTTCTTGCTGTCCAAAAGATTGACAACAAATGCATCCCATCAAACTTGAGACTGGAAATGGGACTTCACTCCTCGCTCAGGACAAAGTCCCATCTCGGAGAGCTATTGAACAATCTGATTGGCTGCCAGCTCTTTAGTCCCAGCAATGCCAGAAAATGCAGTGGACAGAACTGGCACTGCAAGAATCCCAGTGCTGGAGTCCTGGGATTCTAGGAAAGGTCAGGGTGGGTGAGAGCCTGGCAGTAAGCAATTTTCCCCTGCAAAGTTCATGTTGGTGGAACATTAAATTCTGCCTATCATCTCATTCCTTTTGTGTGCATTACATACGATTGATAATCACGTTCTTGTACTTTAAACTCCAACTTTTGTCAACATATGAAGCACTAATTGCATTCATTGCCTTGTACAATTTCTAGATTAAACAAACGTGCTGATTGATGCACTTTGACTTTCTAAATGCACTAATATTTATCAGATTGTTTCTGTATGTTTTCCCTCCATACACAATTTAATAAAGTGGTCCAACCATCCAAATATTTGTATGAAAAATATATCATTGTTCATATGCAGTGTAAACTATTTCAAAACACTTTCAAAGGTCAACTCCTTCAAGGTGTGAATGAATTGCTCAGCATTAATAGAACTGGTATACACTGTCCTTCTTGAGGACTGTATAAAAGATTGCTGGATGGATTCTGCCCTGGTCATCATAGTCATTCTGTCATTTGCCTTAATGTGTTAATTTCACTACATTAAAGAAGCACTTCTGATCACAGTAACACTAAATTAAGTTTTTTTTGTTTTAACAAAATATTGCACAATCTGTGCAAAAGTAGTGAACATGATGTCAGGGAAGGAAATCAGTTATTTACAAATCAAACAAGCACGAAGTTAAAATGTATTTTTAAAAATCATGTCCTTTTTTAGTCTGTAATCATTTATGTGAACAGGAAGGTATTTGTTACATGGATGCAGAGGGTATGAGAGCAATGTGCTGCTTGGAACTTAATTATACTTATCTTCTCCTACAGCTGTACACTGAATAGTTTTGCTTGTTTTTTTCAGTCGTGCTTTAGGCTACCTTTTGATCATAGCAGCGTTGGTGGCACTGACTGAAATCATATACTTTGCAGTTAATTATTCCAATTTCGTTAGATTTAAAAGACAACCCAGTTGATGTTTGAACTCTTGGGGATTGTCCAGAATGTAAAGCTGTTAATTTTTTTTTGTTTAAAGAAATGAAAACGGTGATGGAAGTTAAACCCAATTTGGATGTGAGATGTGATGTGGAATTGCTGGTGTTGGACTGGGATGGGCACAGTAAGAAGTCTCACAACACCAGGTTAGAGTTCAACAGATTCATTTGGAATCAGGAGCATTTGGAGCTTTCCTTCACTCACCTGATGAAGAAGCAGCTCTCCAAAAGCTTGTGATTCCAAATAAACCTGTTGGACTTTAATCTGGTGTTGTGAGACTTCTAATTTGAGATCTGTAAGCAGATATGATGAGCCAAATGGTCTCCTTCCATGTTGTAGCAATTCTGTGCTTCTGTGAAGACCAGAAATAAAAAGAAAGATTGGTATTTCATGGGGCAAGTGAGACTCAGTAATCCATGTCAGACATAAACAGCTCAGATGCAAAATGGCTCAAATACCACAGACTAAAATGGCTTAGGAAGAGAATAGGTAAATAATTAAAATTTTGTTTTGATTCTCTCTCAAGCCAGATTAGCGAGAAGTTTTTGCTACGCTTTCATACCACAGTTAGTAGCAGAGTTATCTCCCTATTGCAAAAACAACTTTTGACTCAGAATATACTGCAACAGTATTCTTGCTGCATGGTCCATTTGGTAGATCTTATTTTCCTTGCTCTTCAGTTGAGAAATGTTTTCACCCCCCGTTGATGGAAACATGAGCTGATAAAACTTTGGTGAGGTCAGTTGGGCATCAAGGACTTGGTGACGTAATGATTGAGAAAGAAACCTTGGAATGGTAGAGAAGGAAACAGGGTGAATTAGAACCAATTAGGTACAGAAAGTGAAATAAAGGACTGGATTTTTACCCTTGAAGTTGTTAGCAAGAGTCAGAAAAAATTCTGGCCTGACCTGTCTGCCTCAAGAGAAAGTGTCCATAAGATGATATTCTGTTTTTGGGTGAAAGAGGGAGGGTATGGGTTGCAGTCCCAGCTGATCCCAGAAAAAATTTGCAGTAGCCACAATCAATAAAAAAATGTGAAATTGATGTGCATAGATTAAGAGATCCAGAGCTGTAAATCAGGCAAGTTTTAGTGCTCCAATGGATGTCTGGGCTCTCAGCCAAGAATACATAATACCTGAGGATCTGAGTATCGGGCTGAGGATCCCAAAATCCATTAGTCTTTTGAAAATCCTGCCCCAGAGAAAGATGTCTTGATTAGTAGTTTTTTAGTAATTATTTGCACCAGGCTGTCAGTTTCACAATATTTATGCACTTGTAGTTTCTGCTATTGATACTTTGAAGTATCTGGATAATTTTCACTTTCATTGGGCTGTGGTAAAACTGATTTTTTAAGAAAGGATAGTTATCAATAAATGACTTCTTGACTGTTTTTTTTAAACCACCCTACTGCCACAGCAGGGTTCATTGTATCTCTACATGTATAGTGGGTGAATAAGCATGGAATGGCCTTAGCTTGGCATGGGGATTATGCGTAGTCATAGGAGATGTTTGGGAGATTTTCACAGTGACTTTGTTGCTTTGTTAATGCAAACTTACTGATGAAACTAATAAATAAAATTAAACTTAAATCTTGGCATTGGGGCATGAGGGGACTTTAGGCATGTTTAGGGAGCATACATTGACATGAAAGGCATGTGAGTCCAAACAGAAGAGAGGCAATTCTTGGAATGGAGGACATGAGGAGAACTCTTTGAGTTTACAGATCATGGTCTGCAACACCTCTGAGATGCTGTGAACCACTACTCTTCGAAGATGTCCCGACTCCATAAAATTGCAGTAGATTAGGACATGCCTATTCCCGCAGTGAAGCCATAGGTTGGGGATACAGGTGTGGGTTTTTGACCTGAACTTGCTACACCCTTAAAATGGTCTCCTGTAAGTCTCAAATCTGAGGAATGGGCTCGAGAATCCTAGAATCAGGCCCCAATCAGCATTTTTAAAGGGCTCTTGAGTCATCCTGACCCAGTGAAAATCCAGTCCAAAGAGAGGTTACAGAAGATTGGATTAGCTAAGAGAGAAAAGTCTTTTTTTTAACATTAGTTTTGAAGAACCGTTAACTAGCTGCAGGAATGAGACTCCAAGGTTTCAAATGTTCCCTTTCTGAGCCAGACATTGAGTGGCATTTTAGGAGTATAAATCCCATCATTAAAAGGTTACTTACATTGTCCAGTACTAGCCCTGACTTTATGTGGTGAGTACTGTGGAAAACTGGCAATTTCTTGAAACTCAAGAAAAGTTGCAAATGAACTGCTATTTTTGTGAGGTTAATAGCAGGGTTGGTACAAATAGTTCAGCAATTTGTGCCAATTCACAACTGTCTTCCTCGCTACAAATTGCTGGATGGCTTAGACACAAATAATGGCACATGCATAAAACCTGCTGTTATTTTTCTAGCAAATCCTGGGTTAATTGCATTTCAGCAACATTCACAGAGAAAAAAGTACTGGAAATGGTTAACAGGTGATGTTGCACTGATATGAAAAGAAATAATAACTTGCAATGACCATAGGAATTCATATTTCATATGAATTTCTATTTGTTTCTTTTTGTTTATGACATGTGGGTATCATTGGCACACCAATCATTTGTTGTCCATCCCAAATTGCCTTTGAGAAGGTAATGGTGAGTTGCCTTTTCAAGCCACTTCAGTTTTTATAGAATCCCTACAGTTTGGAAAGAGATCATATGGCCCATGCTCTATCTCTGTAACCCCATATATTTACCATGTTAATTACCCTATCCCACACATCTTTCAAAACTAAGGGGCAATTAGTATGGCCAATTCATCTAACCAGCACATCTTTGGACTGTGGGAGGAAACCAGAACACCTAGAAGAAAACTATGCAGACATGGGGAGAATTTGCAAACTCTGCACAATCACCAGAGGCTTGAATTGAACCCGCGTTCCTGGCATTGTGACACAGCAGTGCTAACAATTGTGTCACCATCTGCGATGTGTACACACCGGCAGTGTATTTAAACAGGGAGTTTCAGGATTTTCATGCATTGATAATGAAAGAACGGAGATATACTCCTAAGACAGGAGAAGGACTTGGAGGTGATAGTGTTTCAATGTTTCTGCTGAACCTATTACAAGGATTTTAAAGTTGGTGTGTGGAGAAGGAACTCTCAATGAATTGTAACAATCATTTGCAGCTGGTGTTTCAAATCCGTGCATAACATCATCCCTCTCTATCTTTGTAATCTCCTCCAAATTCTTCAATATGTTTGCCCCCTTCTAATTCTAGCCTCTTGAGCGCCCCCAATTTTAATTGCTGCACCAATGGTGACCATACAAACGTATGAATTTGGAGTAGGAGCAGGCCATTCAGTCCCTCCAGCCTGCTGCACCATTTAATAAGATTAAGGCTAATCTGGTTGTGGCTCTCATGTTCTGACTATCCCTGATATCCTTAACTCTCTAGTTAGTCAAGAATTTATCTATCTGTGCCTTAGAAATATTCATTGACCCTATCTCAATTACTATATGGAGAAGAGAGTTCCTCAGACTCATGACCTTCTGAGAGAAAACATTCCTTCTCATTTCAGTCTTAAGTGGGATACCCCTTATTTTTCAATGGTGTCCTCTACTTCGAGTATCTCCTATATCCCCTCAGTATCCAACATTTAAGTCCCCTCAGGATACATTTCAATAAGATCATTTCACAATCGACTGAACTCCAGTGGCTACAGGCCCAGCCTATTCAATCTTTCCTCATAAATTGAAGTTGTAATATAATACTATTTGTGACAAAATTTCCCAAATCTCTTCTGAATGTAAGAATGATGAAGGGCAAGGCTTCACAGAAGAGGACTGATAATGAACAAAGAACAAAACAGCATGGGAAACAGGCCCTTCGGCCCAACGAGCCTGCACCACCACCTCGATGTTCCCACTTCTACCCATGATCCCTGTCTATGTTTATAGATCTATGAACATTCCACAATTTCTTTCATTATCAGATAGAAACGAATGTTGTGAGAGAATGGGGCTGAAACTGTTTTCAGTAATTCCTGCACGCAAATGATGCAGGACGGAACAAATTTTTTGTTTCACATTAACAGTGAATTCTGGACAATTCTTGAAAGTTCAAATGTATTTCTAAAACTTTGGCTGTCGTTGTTGGTGGTAGAGGTGAACTCGCTGGGTTCTTTTAAAAGACTTCTGGATGAGTACATGGGATTTAATGGGATTGGGAGTTATAGATAGTTCTATGGCTTGGTAGGTATAGATATGATCGGCACAACTTGTGGGCCGAAGGGCCTGTTTGTGCTGTACTGTTCTATGTTCTATGTTCTATGTTCTAACTTATCATCTTCAAACCTTCTGTGGATATTGGTTAGTTAGCCGGAGTTGCCAGGTCTTCACAATTAGCCTGGAATCTCCAGGAATTGGAAAGGAATCTGCAACTGTGTGTAACCCAGGAGAAAATTCATGAAGCATTAAATAAAATGTGTTTTTTAAAACTTTCTTTGAATGCTTCTGTTTATAAACATTTCTGTGCATAAACATTGGCAACTGGGCAAAAGATATTTTGGCGATTGATTGGATGATGAAGAGTCTTTTCACTTTCAAATTTGCAAGCCGGAATGTGGGCGTGCTGTGTGACCCAATGGTGGGAGTATGTGGGCAAGACAGTTGGAGTTTGGAGGCCACGTGATGAAATCTTCTAGGAATACATTCAACTGGAATTGGCAATCCTGAGGTTAACTTGTCTGGTTCATGTTAGTCACTAAAATTCTAAACACTATGGACAAAAATTGAGCTGCAAATGTGAATGGCCAGAAGGCTGAAGGTAAACCAAATGCATTTTTGTATTGATTCAGAACATTTTGTGTTACTAAACATTTACCGGGAGGTTGACAACCTCTTTTCACAATAACTTATTTGTCCTTGTGCTTCTTTTTCTTGTCCTGCTTGGTGGCCTATCTTTTAATTTGATCATCATAACTGCAAGCAAATATTTACTAATTGTAAAGCAATTAAAATAGATTCCTGAAATTTTTACTCGACTCTTTTCTGTGCCAGTCTCTTTATACTTTGAAACAATGTTAATTTTCACTTTATAAGACAAGGACCAAAAAAAATCACATTCCCAGTTTGATGTTGTTACTAATTAATATTCTGGAGAAATAAGTTATGCTTCACAGCATGCTGCTTGCCAAGGCAATGTACTCATATTGACCAAAAAAGCGTAACATGCTGCACATTGCTGCAATCTGTTTTTGATGCTTAAACTGTAACTTGCTTTGGAGATGTAATTTATCAGCTAGACACATCCATGTATGACTGCTCTACATTATGACACCAAAACATAGTGGCTTGTCATCAAGAATTACTCTAACTACATATTTATGACTTGATAAATGTGTATTTAATTGGAAATTTCAGAATAGATTCTTGTGCATGTCCTATATGTTTAGAACTGAGACAGTTCTAGTCCAAAAACTTGTTTCATTTATCAATAAAATTGTACAGCAGGACATGGAAGATTAACTCCTTGTTGAGATTTGGTCTAAATGCTCATCAGGAAGGTTGCTCAGTGGGAACAGTTGGCATTCTTTATCACAAGTCCATACAACGACAATCAATCAGTGCTGATTATATGTGTGTGTTAGTGATTAAATGATGCTCAAAATGAGCAAACTCCACTTGTGGCCCATAAACTGAAGAATATACTCATTTTTATTGCAGAATACAGTGGTAATTTTATGCAAGAGATCTGTTGTAATTAGCTAAGTGGGATTGCTCTCACCTGGTTCTATTCTATCAAAGCTTAGTTGCAATGGCTTCTCTTCCTACCCCAAAGGTTGATCCATGTCCCCCTCCTGTTTGTCTTGTAAATGTTGCTTTGCTGTAAAATATCTGAAGGGACTGCATTAGTTTTCACGTGTATGCTGACAACACCCAGCTCAACCTTGCCTTTATCTCTTTTGACTCCTCCAGAAATGCTAATTGCATTCTTCTATTTCCAAGACTAGAAGTGTAGATATTTCCTCCAATATATTTTCCTATATATTAGGAAGCCATTGTGTTTGGTTCCTGCTATGAACTTTGTTCCTTTACTATTGATTTTAGCCCTTTCCCTGGTACAGCCTAAGATTAAGCCTGACTGTTCAAAACCTTAGTTCACAGCTGATCCTGAAATGAGTTTCCGACCTCATACAAGTGCCACCACAAAGGTCACCTATTCCTGCTTCCATAACATCACCTAACCTCATTCCAGTCTCAGTGTGTCTACTGACCTCATTCATTTCTTTGTTGCCTCCAGACTTCATTACTCCAATGCAAACTTGGATGCTTTCTCACATTATACCTTTTGTAAACACAAAATTACCCAAAGCTCTGCTTTCTGTGCCTTAACTCACATTCAGTCCCATCCCCTTATCATCCTACACTTGCTGATCTACATAGGCTTCTGGTCAAGCAGCACTTTGACAGCAACATTTTCATCCTTGCTTTCAAATCCCTCTATAACCTCACTGTTCCTTAACTCTATAACCTTCTCCAGCTGCATAACTGACTTAGATATCTATACTCTTCTAATTCTGACCATCCCTAGTATTAATTGCTGCACCATTGTTAGCCATATTTTCAGTTGTCTAGGTTGAAACTCTGCATTAGCCTTCTTACATCTCTTTGCCTCTTTAATTTGTTTGCCTCTCTTAAGACACTCCATGAAACCTATGTCTTTGACCCAAGGTTTGGTCATCTGACCTAATATCTCCTTATGTGACTCAATGTCTCATACTTTGTTCCCTCATGCTCTTGTGAAGTGCCATGAGAAATGACATTAAAGACGCTATATGCATTTAAGTTCTTGTTATTGTAGATCACTTAAAATTCTGATACAAACCCTAATATTAGTAACTATTAATTAGAAATGCTAAGAAATAGGCGGCATGGTAGCACTGCTGCTTCACAGCTCTAGGGACTTGGATTCAATTCCTGGGTGGTGTCATTGTCTGTGTGGAGTTTGCACGTTCTCCTTGTGTCTGTGTGGGTTTCATTCAGGTGCTCTGGTTTCTTCCCACAGTCCAAAGATGTGCGGGTTAGGTTGATTGGCCATGTGAAATTGCCTCTTAGTGTCCTGAGATGCATAGGTCAGAGGGATTAGTGGGTAAAATATGTAGGAATATGGGGATAGGGTCTGGGTGGGATTGTGATCAATGCAGTCTCCATGGGCCGAATGGCCTCTTTCTGCACTATAGGGTTCTATGATTCTATGAAATGTCAGTTAATAATATTTCAGGTAGAACTGTTATCAAATGGAAGCCCAGTTTTTTTTTCTCTCGGTTTGAGAATTGTACGGACAACTTAGATGAATTACAACATTGGAAGAGTGCTATCGTGGATGGCAATGAGATGAGTGGTTGGTTAATCTGTTTCTGGTGAGATTGATTGAGGGAGGTGTGTTAGCCAAACTAGTGGAACACTTCTTCCAAGTCATGAAGCAGGTGAAAGAATGTCAGTTGAAGATTGATCAGGCTGACACCATCCTCACAGTGAAACACTAACTCTATTTCACGCAACAACAGGAATGGAATTCAAAAATGGAAGCCTGAACATTGCGTCCGTCAGGCCAAATGTGATCAACTTGCCTGTAAACAGACACAATAAGCATTTCTTCTGAGATCGGACCTCGACTGACTGGCCAATTAACTGGCAGCCAATGCGAAACACACACTAAAAAGACTCAGCGTTGGTGGGGAGGGAGAAAAGAAGGTGGCTGCCAAGCGACTTGAAAGTGAGAGTAGGAGTTTCCAGTGAGCTCTCTGAATGCTGACAGATGCTGTGTAACTGTGGCACTGTATAAATGAAGAGAGTGCAAAACAAATGCTGCAAACTGCATCTATACTGCAAATGCAAGCAACTGACATCAGGTCTGATAGCACCTCAACTATCAAACATTTTCTTTCATTTATATCAATGCAAACATTTTATCCCACCCTAAATCAAATATGACTTAAATACCAGCTGGTCAAAAGGCTCATCTGTCAACACCAAAAGTGTAACATTGCTGACATTGGCTCCATAATAGTCTTACTTGGTCAGTTCATTGTTAGTGGGTACATTTCTGACATCTGCACGTGTCTGCCACCCGTAATGTTGTGCGTGCATACAATGTGACGGGATGCTTGCCCAACACCATCTCGTGTGATTTTACATTATTCCAGATGGCATGTGCGTTACGTGATCAATGTGAAATTCTGGTTATATTCTTTGGTTGCAAATAGCTTGGGGTAAGATGTGATGAGGCCCCGTGATAAATTAAAGAACCATAGAATAACACCAGATAGAAGTTCAGCATTCCGTTCATCATGTCTGTCCTGTCACTTTGAAAGAACCATTTGATAAATCCCACTCGCTGGTCATTCCCCACAAACACAAACTTTTGTCCTTGAAGTATTTATTCAGTTCCCTTTTGACAGTTATTCATGAACCAAGCTCTGACATTAAGAATAAAATCCATAGAATCCCTACAGTGCAGAAGGAGACCATTCAGCCCATTGAGTCTGCACCAACCACAATTCTACCCAGGCCTATTCCTGTAACCGCTCATATTTACCCTTCTAATTCCCCCTGACACTAGGGTTAGCATTGCATGGCCAATCAACCTAACCCACACATCTTTGGACTGTAGGAGGAAACCGAAGCACCTGGAGGAATCCCACATAAACACGGGGAGAGCATGCAAACTTCACACAGACAGTGACCTGTGTCTCTGATGCTGTGAGGCAGCAGTGCTAACCTCTGTGCCATCATGCTGCCCTGAGTGAAATTTTCCTGTGGGACGCAGGCCATGCAAAGTCCATTGACTTCGGGCAGGATTTCCCAGTTTTGGGGTGAGTGCAGCAGGAAAATCCTACTTTATGGGCAACATTTTACTGGCATGTCCGTCCAAGTTTTGCACGATCCTGCCCGAGGCCAACCATAATCATAGGAGTTTCACCACAACTCTGCTTCTGCGTGTTTTCCCTTAATTTTTCAATGGCCAAATCCAGCAGTGCAAAATGCTTCTGTTGGTCCTTGATTGTGAGTTTGTGTAATCTCAAACCCAGAACTGCCTCTCAGAGGTAATTGTGGAGTCTCATCAAATGCAGATCATTCAATTGTAATCAGAATGTTTCTTTTGTTCATCTTTTTTAATAGGTGTTTGAAATTATTTCCATGTTTTGTTATTCAAAACTACGATGTATTATGGGTGGGAAAAACTGCCTTTGGAAGTGACCAAGCAACTCTTCTGGCAAAAAAAGCTTGCAGAACAAACCTTCCTAATTATATTGAGCTTGTGATAAAACAATTCAAGTGGTTTGTGTAAACCCGAGGGTACATTCATTGTCCATATAGGTCAAACCACGGTCTGTAGGGTAGTTACACTTTGATTCTGCAGAAAAGGCTTCTCATACCCGTAAGACTGCTTAATGATTGGCTGACAGTGATATCATGATTCACAATGGATTAAAATAGATGTAGCACACAATACATGATGCAAAAAGCAGCTGGGTCACTGACAGAAGGGCTTGATAAGGTTGCCAGAAAATGTGCTTCCATTTGCCCAAACATGACTTTATGAGCTCATATCGTTTATTTTGAGTTGGAACTTTGCCATGTTACTGAAGGCTGATGTGCAGTTTATGTCCTCTACTACAAAAGTGAAACATCATTCTGGCTAACACTAATCATAGAAATTGCATGCCTTCATAATCCCAATGAGAAACTTATTAAAAACCTCCAGTTAATCAGACTGTCAGAAGTTTTGTATGTTTCAATTTTAGATTGAGTAACATTTGAAGCGTATCATTTTGTTCATCCCACATTTGGAGGATTGACAGCACTAACAGACAGACATTGTACTCACACTAGAACTTTGGCAGTCTGAATCTAAGCCACTGCCTTTACTTTCAAATAAAGCAGCGATGGTAGTGGCAGAAAACTTAATGTTCACAAAGATATTCTGCTTTCCATATGGTTTTAAGAATTTTGAGTAGATTGTGGTTACTAACAGACTAAAATATTTAGGAATTGCAAATTCAGTGAAAACAACAAATAATTTTAGACTTGAAAGAAAGTGACCATTTACCAGATACAAAAATATTCTAATCAAAATGGTATTTATTTTAAAAGAACATTGCATTCACAATGGGCATGTTTTTATATATGTCAATTTCTTGATTGTCAAAGGAAATCTGCTCTGGTTTAATTACAGCACTGCTATGTTGGTAATTGTGGTCAGGTATTAGGGAGCCAATTTTCCTAATTGTTTCCACCATGGAATGCTCATTTTCTAGGCACATAAATCAGGGAAAAAAGTCAGGGAAATGGTTGGATTTCCATACCCTGTATATTGATTTGAAATTTCCAGGTCTTCAGTCACTTCCATTCCAAACATTGTTTCCTAACAGCTGATCCCCATCCCTCTCCCTGGGATTAACTCAAGGTGCCATTTTTGATCCTGAGACTGATCTCAACTTTGTGCCAACTCTAAGGCTGTCTATTCCCCACTTTGCCACTTTGACTTTGCCCTTGTTTCAGCTGATCAGTTGTTGAAACCTTTATCCATTCTTTCATTACCTTTAGGCTCTAAAATTCCAGTGCATTTTGGCTGATCATCAATGGTAAACTTAAGGTAATCCAAAGCTCTGCTGCCTGTGCCTTAACTCACATCAACTGCTGTTCTCCTATTATTCCTGTACTTGCTGATCTACATTGGCTCCCAGTCAAGTAGCACCTTGCTTTTAAATTCTCATCCATTTCTTCAAATCTCTCTATGGCCTTGCTACTTTCAATTTCTGTAACCTCCTCCAGTGTCACAACTGTCTGAGGAATCATCCCTCAAACAACATACTAAATTAGATAAAGGCAAAATACTATGTGTGCTGGATTCTTAAAGATATCTTAACTTCATATAGTAAACAGATTTTTGATCATGATCACATTGTTCCTTGTGGGACCTTGCTGCTTGCAAATTGGCTATGTGTTTTGCATATTAAAACATTACAGCACATTTGCTACATTTTGAAGCATACTTGGCTGCAAGGATGCTTGGAACATCCCAATGGTCCTTTTTAAATGCAAGTCTTTCTGATTTTATGACTTATCTGGGAATTGTTGTGATACCTGATGTTTGATGGAGTACCTGAAAGACAGCAAGCTATGGAAAATAGGGGACAAAAGGTGACATGGCTCTTGGTTGTCAGCTTTAAAACCAGCAGGAAGACCCACCACATCTTTTATCACTTGGGCATTTGGCAGGCCAGCAGCACAGGCTTTCCCCCAGGATCAAGAATCCTCTATCCTCCGTTCTATTGGCTGCTACTGGTAAGACAACTGCCCAATGTCTTCATTCATCACTGGTTCCTCTCAGGAATCTGCAAGCCCTTTGAGGCTGCTCCCAAGAGCATGCAAACAAACACACGCAGCAGAGAGATAAAGCCCTTAAATAGGTATTAATTTATATACTTAAGATTCACAATTGGTGGCTGCGTAGGAAGGCAATCGGAGTGGGGGGAGGAAGACAGTGTGGCCTTGCCTGCCAATCTCCCACCTAATTAAATGTCCCCTGCCACTAAACTCACCACAATGGGAGGGTACTGCCCAAAATTTCAAACTTTTCATTATGAATTTGTTCACAAAGGTTTTGCAATGGGACATTGCAAAACCTTTGTAATTATAAGAGTGTTCACTAGAAATGGTCTATTTGCCATTTGTTACTGGTTTGACATTTTTATAGGAAAACATGGATGGAACCCAGAGTTTTGGAATTAGCTTCCCCCAATTCAGTTTAACATTGTGCATATCCTATCTTTCAGAAATATTTGTGTGCCAGCTAATTTTCAACACTTTTTCCAGCAATTTACTTTGCTTCACTCTGAATTCAAAGACAAGTAAGCTGAATACTGTTAACTGTCAACCTTTCTATTCTTCGGACTTGTTATTTAACTTGCATGATTCTGTTTAAATGTCATTTCCTCCACCAGTCTTCTTACTGCTGGTAAGACACGAAATATGGGTCAACAAATTTTAATCTGTCCTACCATATAATTAAAAATAAATTATAACACAGCTTGTATTCAGTAAAGTAAAATTTATTTATTAGTCACAAGTAAGCTTACATTCATACTGCAATTAAATTATTGTGAAAATCCCTTAGTCGCTATATTCTGGTGTCTGTTCAAGTACACCAAGGGAAGATTTAGCATGGCTAATTCGCCTAACCTGCACATCTTTAGACTGTGGGAGGAAACCGGAGCACCTGGAAGAAACTCAAGCAGACATAGGGAGAATGAACCAACTCCATATAGACAGTGATCCAAACTGGGAATCGAACTGGGATCAGCTGTGAGGCTGCAGTGCTAACCATTGTGCCACCATGCCGCCTTAATTCAGTATTCAGTGCTAGATTGTAGGTCAAAGTCTGGCCATTCGTGGTATCCAACAAAGATGAGTCATTCCTTTTGAGAAGAAGGGACAAAATCAGAGAATGAATAACTCTGCACCTGACCTGCTTTGCTCTTCCTTAGTCTTCAGCAGCTGGTTCACACAGCAAAATAAATAATAGATTAGAGGAGATTATCTCTTGATCTGGGATTGAGGGGTGATACAAAGAGGCTGAAAGAAATTAAAAACTACAATAAAAAGTGATACATGACATATGAAATGCAGCACATCTGTACTTGAGCTGCATTGTGTACTTTGTTTATATGACACATTAGGTAATGAAAGTGTCCCTTGGAAAGTGCAATTGCAGCCATGTATATATATATATTATATATATATATACATGGATACAATTAATGTGCAGAAACTATGCTTGTGTAACCTGAGAATTGTGATTGTGTAAATTTTAAAATATGAAACCGCAGTGGATGTCATTTTTTTCGTATCCAAATCATAGAATTTTTGATACTTTAACATTTATTGGGATGAACCAGTAAACACGAGGTACACTTATATCTGGAATATTCCATTGAAACAGGACAGGTGGCTTGATGAGTCCCTACTGGTGTTTGTACTCCAATTGAGCTTCTCTTCATATTTCTTCATCTAAATCCACTTTCATGATCATTTATTCCTTTCTCCCTTAAATGCCTGTTTAGTTTCTCCTTAAAATCATCTATACAATTTGCTTCAACCACTCCCTGAGGTAGTGAGTTCCGCACTCTTAACATTTGGGTAAAGACGTTTCTTCTACATTCCATATTGGATTTCTTACTGTCTTATGATATGCAGGGGGAAATTCTTTACTGATATGGATGACCATGCACTTTTGGCATGATCCTTGTAAATCTTCTTTGCACCTTCCCTAATGCTCATATTCCCTTAATATGGCAACCAAAACTGCACGCAATAGGCTAAATGTAGTCTTTCCAGTGTTCAGTAGAATAATCTTTCTACTTTTCAATGCTCTCCCTTTAGAAATAAAGCTGAGTGTTCAGTTTGCTGTTTTTATTGCCTTAAGCTACCTTCAGTATTTGACGTATTTATTCTCTGAAATCCTTTTGTTCCTCTACCCCATCTAGATTCACATTTTCCCATTAATACTTGCAAAATGTAATATCTCACATTTATCTGCACTGAACTTCATTTATCAATAATGTGCTATTCTGCAAGACTTATTAATGTCCTCCTGTAATTTATGGCAATCCTCCCCGAATATTGACCAGCTGTTCTTCCAATTTGGTGTCGTTTGCAAATTTATAAATTGCGCTTTTGATTCTGAAGTTCATATCATTACTGTAAATTGTGAACAGCAGTGATCCCAACGCTAGTCCCAGTGAAACACAACTTTGCATCTTCTGTCATTCTGAAAATAACTACCTTTTATTCTCACTTTCTGCTTTTTGTCTCTAGAGCAGCTAGCAGTTCATTCTTTTACTTGTCCCCTGATTCCACGTTCTCTGATGTGCTGGTTAAGTACATTGACCATACTCAGTATACCCAAACAGGCGCTGGAGAGTGGTGACTAGAGAATTTTCAAAGTAACTTCATTGCAGTGTTAATGAAAGCCTACTTGTGACACTAATAATAAATTAAATTTTTCCTAACCTTTTTCGTTAGTATGAGGCCTTATCGAAAGCCCTTTGAAAATCCAGATAAACCACTTCTGCTACATTGCCATCATCTACTCTCTGCTACCTTCTCAAAAAAGATCAATAAAGTTAGCCAAGCAAGATTTTCCTCTTTTGAAATCCATGCTGAGTATTTATTATTAAATGTTTCATTTCTGGATGTTTTTCTATTCTTTTCTTTCATAAGATTTTCCCACAATAAGCATGATTGTTCTATAATTCTCTTGTACACAGATTCCATTATTTAGATTCTCCTTTCAGTAGAGATAATAAAAAAAATCTTCATCTTGTATTTTTATAGAGGTTGATTCCTCCCCTATACTGCAGAGAGATAGGGAAACAACTTTTAAAGAAAAATATTTCAAGTTACCATCCTATCAGAGTAGATTTGGGAAACTTAGCATATTAACATTCACGTTCCAGAAAGCTGTTGATCAACATTTTAAAAATAAATGCATGTGGAAAAGTTTTGGTGAAGGAGCTGGAAAAGCTTTCTGGTAGTTTGATAGGTCAGAATTCATGTTCATGTCAGTGTACTCACATTTCTTTAGAAGTTGCAATTATCTGTAGAGAGGTTGTTTTGAGAATTTGTAATATCACTCGAATGAACAGAGATTACTTTTTCTTTAGCTTTCTCCTCTTTATCCCCTACAGCTGCAGAATTCAAGTGTCAAGGGAAAGGTCTATAATAACATATTTGGCTTGTCAATGCTGTCACTCTGCCTTCCAGGTTTTCAGCTGAAGTCAAGGTAGCTCCAATTTATGACTTTAATTCCCATTGTGAGCAGGCATCAGGGCAGAACTCAGTTCGTTTCAGACCGTACAAGACAGAATCTCTGATTGGTGACTCTAAACAGGCAAATGCTTAAAACACTTGTATTACATGGCTGTGTGTGTTATTTTTATGGAGACATTAAATCCAGTTTAAAAAAAACAGTCCACGACTGTAAAAATAGCACGAGAATGCATCAGGAGACTATTCAGCAGTTGAGTGGAACTTCACCAAATGAAAGTTCTGTTGAAAAGTGACACTGAGGTCTCTACCTTGGGGAGGATTGTAGCGGATGTGGTTTTACCACAACTCTGCTTCTGTGTGTTTTCCCTTAATTTTCAATAACCAAATCCAGCAGTGCAAAATGCTTCTGTTGGTACTTGGCAGATGAATACTGGGCTCAATGTGGACCTAAAATTTTTTGAGCAATGACGAATTATTTGGACAGAGCAATGGCTTCCTTAGGCCTGAAAGGAGGCAGACTTTTTTTTCTAAAAGATGCTACCACTTTTGCACGGAGATTGACTATATTCCCCTGCTGCGGCAGGTACTTCTACTGCAACTTTCCACCCCCAATTCATCATAGTTCCCCAGTGAATCTGGGAATTCTATCTTCAATATTTATATTGTCTCCCAAATGCCAGAGATTAGGCCATGGTCATTGTGAAATTTCTATGGTGAGTGGAAGTCCCGTTCTGCCAGATACACATCCCAAGTGCTAGGGACTGGTAAGTATCAAACTTGAAAAGTGATATTTCCCCAACCATTAACAAATCCACAACCCTTTGTATAGCTTCAAGTTAGTCCCAAAGGACTCCTGCTTCAGCAGTTAATGAAACAACAGATGTTGACAGAGACAAATTAAACTGAAACAGCTTAAATATATTTCACAGTAATCACCAACAGTGTTCAGCCAGAATGTGGGTTGACAGATAAAATGCAACAAGTATTTACTCACGTTGCCATGTTTTGTGGGTGTGGAAAGGAATTTAATGAGTCAAAATCGTGTTGTGGGAAAAAAATGAGAACCTTTGAGTCAGGGAGAGAAAAAGAGAGGCAGTAGGGGAAGGGGAAGGGGAGGGAGAGAGGAATTCTGTTGTGATAGGTATTCTTAGTTCTGCTGTGAATAGGAGGGGGTGACTTTTGCCAAGGCTTACTGGACCCATGTTATTACACAGATATGCTCTCAACCCATTGAATAATATCTAGAAGATTCACAAATAAATTGAAAACATTGAAGTTTACTTCTGTTATACAGAATGGCTCCAAAAGCAGTTATTGCAGTTCACTGCTGACTTTCTTTTGTCACTTTCCCAGCATTGTTTGCTAATACAAAGTCATGTCTGCCAGTCATAGATCTGGTGAGCTAAGAATTTTAATGGGTATTTTTGGTGGACAAATTCAAGTAGTAAGTTGAAATTGAATCTTCGTGTTATGAATGCCATTGCAAAAACCATGAGCTTTGTACAATGCCATAAGGAATTAACTAGTTTAAAGCAGAATGCAGTAATTAAAATATGTACAAATAACAACTGTAGGAGAGTATCACAAATGCTGCCAGAGTTAAACAGTTGATTGATATGGCTGGTGTTTATGATTGATTTTCCCCTTGAATGTATCATTGGTTGACATGCAGATTAAATGCAGCACCTGGTCATTAATATGCATACACGCATGATTAGCATTTTACCAGTATTTAAAAACTAAGCAAGCTAAAATGGGAAACTGTATTTAGTTGTTACAGGAAGAACATTAGAAAGAATCAGTACCTAGCATATTCTATGATAATCTGAAGACTCATCAGTGGTTCACATCAAACTTGTAGCAGTAACAAGCTACCCTCTATTGGTAACTGCAACACTATATTCTGCATCCTATACCTTCTTTTACCCTTGTGTACTCTAAGAACAGTGTGGTTTATCTGTATAGCTGGCAACAATACCTTTTGCCATTTCTCATCATGTGACAATAATACATCAATTCAATTCGAGCTTTAAAAAAAAATTAAAATGTTAGTGTTCAATATTATACAATTGATACATTGATATATGGATAATATATAACTTAGTGGATCTTGGGTATAATGATATCCATATGAAGCTTTAAAGTCAATTTTGATTTATTAACTTTTTCACACCCACAAAACATGGCAATGTGAGTAAATACTTATTGCGTTTTATCTGTCAACCCACATTCTGGCTGAACTGAACACTGTTGGTGATTACTGTGAAGTATGTTTAAGCTGTTTCAGTTTCATTTGCCTCTGTCAACATCTGTTGTTTCATTAACTGCTGAAGTAGGAGCCCTTTGGGACTAACTTGAAACTACACAAAAAGTTGTGGATTTGGTAATGGTTGGGGAAGGGTCACTTTTCAAGTCTGATACTTTCTAGTCCTAGTGCTTGGAATACGTATCTAGCAGAACAGGACTTCCACTCACCACAGAAATTTCACAATAACCCTGGCTTAATCTCTGGCATTGGCGCGATAGTATAAATATTGAAGGTAAAATTCCCAGATTCAGTGGTGATCCATGATGAACTGGGGGTGGAAAGTTGCAGTAGAAATACCCGCCACAGCAGAGAAATATAGTATGGGCACCTGTTGAATTAGTCATTTTCTGCCCTCCTGAAAGTACTGACTCATGTTCAGTATTGTTCCATCAGTGACAACAGCATTATATCACCCAATGAATATAAATAGGCTAGCTGGGGAAAGTATCATGGCTTGATCTTGCTATTATTGAACAACCACACAAAAAAAATCAGCAGCACCCTCCACATGCAGATTCCCAAAGTGGATGAAGGATCTGAGTGTCAAGCAGAAAGGAAAGCAATCAAAAATGAAATGGGCTGAGGAACTCCATTGAAATCATTCTGGAATAGGAGAATCCATAGATGTCTTTTGAAAGTGGGAAAGAATCTCATCATTCTGATGTAATGTGCCCTCCTATAATAGAGATGTAAACACCCATTTTATAAGAAACCCTTCAAGCTATAGTCATCCTTTTTTATAATTCTTAAGGGAAGGATGGGTGGGAGTTTACTACTGCAGTAATTAAAAGCTTGTATTTATATAGCACCTTTAACATAGAAAAGTGTGTCAGGACACTCCTATGAAAGATAAGGAAAACATTGGATACCAAACTGAAGATAAAAATAAAGGAGAATGACTGGAAACATAGTCAAAGAGCTGAAATTCACATAGGCTCCAAAAGAAGGAGTACTCAGTAAAGAGATCTAGGGGCTTAGACAGGAAATTCCAAAGCATGGAGCCTACCCTACTAATAATGAGGTGAAGGAGAAGGTGGTGAAGATGGGTTGAAGGGGCTGCATGAGAAGCTAGGGTCAGAAGAACAGAGGGTTTGAGAATGGGCTTGTTGGGCTAGGGAATGGTAGAGAGTTATCGAATCACAGAAACCCTACTGCAGAAGGAGACCATTTGGCCCATTGAGCCTGCACTAAATCTCCAAAAGACCATTCTATCCAGGCCCACTTTATTCCCCTAACCCTGCGCATTTACTATGGCTAATCCCCCTAACCAACAGATCTTTGATCTCTAAGGGGCAATTTAGCCATGGCCAATCCACCTAAATTGGCACATCTTTGGACAGTGGGAGAAAACCAGAACAGCTGAAGGAAACCCATGCAGACATGGAGAGAACGTGCAAACTCCACACAAACAGTCATCCAAGGTCAGAAGTGAACTCGGGTATTGGGAGCTGGGAGGCAGCAGTGCTAACATTGTACCATTCTATAGGAGGATTTAACCACAAAGTTGAAAATTTTAAATGTGCACCACTGCTGAAAAAGAATGTAGATAAACAGGACTTTTTTCAGGTATGATATCAAAAGGGCTTTTGATGAGCTAATTTATAAGAGAGAGAAGGTGATAAAGAAAGCAATAAAAAGTTTAATTGGGAGATGGCATAAACATGGATGAAAATTTCAGTGGTCCTGACTACCATAAGGGTGGAGACAGGAGATGTTGTTGAGGTTTAAAAAATCTTTGTGATGGTGCTTATGTAGAATCAGAAGCTCAGCTGTAACTGATTGAACATTAGTATTGAAAATAGGCTAGTTCAGTCCAAGGCAGTGGATAGGTTGGGGATGGAGTTAATGACAAAGATATGAAGTTGGTAGAGTGGGGGGCCAAAGAAGGTAGTTTTGATCTTTCTGATGTTTAGGTGGAGAAATTGTAGCTTCTCCAATTTGGGATGCTGCAGGAGCAATCGTAGCACAGAGGCAATGCATGGATTGAGAGTTGATAGAGGGTTAGATTTGGGTCTCATCAACCTACTTGTGGAAACTGAGCCCATATAGATAAGGAAGAGGAATTTTTGATTTGATTTATTCTTGTCACACATCCTGGGATATAGTGAAAAGTATAATTTCTTGTGAGCTATACAAACAACTGTACAGTTCATAGAGCACATAGGGAAGAAGGAAAGAATTGAGTTGGAAATTTAATTCCTGCCCATACTCAGTAGGCAGAAGTGGTTCCATTTGCTAAGCTAAGCAAAAGCTCACATTGGAGCCCAGTCACTGCGTTGTCTACAATGATTGTCAGGTTGACTTTAGCCAATACCAGACAGTAGACATTATTGTAATTTTACTTTCAGCAATTTAGCACATTGATACCATTGTATCTATAGTGTCGAATTAAGTAACAGCTGATAGCCATTTCAATGTGTTCGCAGTCAATATTAACTCGCTGAATTCTTCTGACAGAAGAAAGATGTTGCAGTGCAATTTTTGGTGTAAAATTAAAGGGTTTTTTTGTGTAATAACTTCTTTACTGCAGGTAATCAACAGAATATCTAGGACTGTTTTCTAATATATAAGTTATTCATAACCATTGATATAGGACACATGGTTTATGGCAATCCCTTTTATATCGTACAATTTATGCTGAGCCTTACTTTTTTTGTACAACACCCAAAAATCAGTAATAAAACTAATTCTTTTGTGACAGAGGAGCCATTTTGGAACAAAACCAACATAAAGCCCAGTACAGTTTATTAGCCTATCCAGACTATCAGATAACCTTGAAATATCAATTCACATTTCAGCAGCAGGAATTGGGGCACACCCCAGTCTGAACTGTGAATAATTGTGGCCCAGTAAATGTCATGAGGCTACAAATGATCAGAACGTATATTCATAACGCAGCTTCAACTATTAATTTTCCATTCATACATGTAAGTGTGCGCCATGCACAATATATATTGCCCAGGAAGCGTACTATGCCAAGCAGTATGATTAATATTAATATTGCATATATTTCAGTTCCATTTCCATTTAGACTTTGCTGTAATGCAAGCAGTTTTGTGTAAGATCTTGAAGAGCTCATGGAGTTAAAGTGTGATCAGTGTCGACCAGGAAAGGGTATTTTTACATGTATATCCTGTTTCAATCTCTCATCCATCATCTCCAACAGGTTGAAACTTCCAACTGCCTGTTTTTATTGAGTCTCCTATTTATATTAAGTGTCCTCAGTACCTCCTACACAACCTTTCCTGCTTTTGGTTGATAATGTTATATTGATTTTTGTGAAAATAATTGCAGTATTAAAGTGTTTACTTCATTTGTGTTGCAGTCTGTTGAAAGGATAGTTTACACTGCTGGTTTATTTGCTTTTAACACAGCTGTGTTGCTGCCTGTGTTATCCATACAAATGATGTTTGTTTGAAAGTTGATTTTTGAATTATTGGTGCATCCCACTATATGATGTATTAGATACCATGTTACTTGTGTCTTGTTATTGTTGTTCATGGCACAACTTCAGATGAATAAAGCAAACTCAGTTCACTTTTCCCGAATGCATTTTCTTCAGCTGTGGCATTAATTAAAAAAGGAAAATGTAATTCAGGACTGAATATACATCACATTTTTTCAAGGAAATTGATTCAAGGATTGTTATTTTGCTGAACAAATTTTGAATATTGGCACACACCCAAAGAAGCATATGGCATGCAGTGAAGGGTTAGGCACCACATTGGACAGTGCAGCTGGCAGAGATTTGACTGCACCTTCCTCATGTGAAGTCTCAAGCTCAAAAGTCAAACCAAAAACTCATTGAGGCTTTATTTTATTTATATTAATAAATTAAATAGCTGTGTTTTTCTCAACTGGGCCATATAGACCCAATGTCTCATTTTGAAGCAATGCAAGAGTTCTCCCAGCAACCTATTCAATATGTATCCCTCAACCAACATTGTGAAAAAATATTACATTTGTTATCCATCTTATTTCCGTTTCTGACAACTTCTAGTGTGCAAATTGGCAGCTGTATTCCCCAATGTTAAATCAGTGGCAACACATCAGAAGTACCTTGAAATGTCTTGAGGTCATGAAAAGTGGTAAATAAATGCAAGTTCCTTCTTTCTGGCAAGGGTCTGGCTGGGAAGCAGGAGCAGCTCTAAGGGAATTCCAGACCCATGAGCTCTGCCTCAGTAGCTACTTGCAGTAAAACATTCCAGATTTTTAGTAATAAAAACAGAATAAGGTTGAAACACTGAACAGGCCAGGTAATGTTTTAGGTTTTTGTGTTAGATTGCTTTCATGTTCCTTATTGCTCTTGTGTGTGAATGCAGCTCTTCTCTACCCTCAGTCTGTGGTCCTTGTTGCTACATTTAACTTCTTAGCCTGTCAAAACCTTTTAAAATTTTAAATACTTCAATTAGTTTCTCTTGACTCTAAGTATTCTATTAAAGAAAATGCTGGACAGCATGTTTGTATGAGCTGTTGCAATATTCATGCCCCATTTTTAATAGATTTCAAACTCTTCTTAACTTGCATTATGGAACATAAAGAAAAAAGCAACAAATTCTGGGACATCTGAGTTAAAAGATGAACGTTCACAAAAGGACAATCAGCATTAAGTGGTAGTTTGGAGATTTGAAAGTGTTATTTGATGTACCTAGAGAGGTCATCTTCAGGAGAGGTGCATTTAAAGCTGCTTTGTAAATCTAGGTGCCATTGATGCTGAGTGAACTCAACGTCAGAAATATCACTTTTACATTGCCATCATCCCTAACTTCACTAAGATAAAAAGAATCAACCTTGTAGGCATTAGCAAAAGTACATTGACTGCCCTTCAGAGGATGTGATTGCTTTGCTTTCGTCAAACAGTTTTCCTGAAATGATACATGGTTAAAAACTCAATTTGACAGAAAACAGTGGCCTTTTGTATAAAAAACGGTGTCATATTCTGATGAATTCCTGCTGACTGCTTTGCTGAGTGGCTTTAGTGTTTTACAAATGTGATGTAGTTCACAAAAAATTCCTAACTTTAAATAATGAAAGTCAACTGAGCTAAGTACCAGAGCTGGGCAATTGCAATAGTTATAAAAAATTTTAAATGTCTGTATTGCAGTTATTCATAGAAATGTTAACAGATGTAATTTGAGACTTCAAATGGTGATAACATTGCAACTTGTTCTTCTCAGATTGGCTTCAATTAGCCCCATGTTTCACACTTGTAGTTCATATTGTTTATGCATAAATTAAATACTAACTCTATCCTAAGTGATATCTGCCAAGAAATGTACGGTGTTACATAAAGCATAAAAATTAAAATTGATATATATATGTAAATAAATGCACTGGTAGAATTTTAACTTTGGATGAATACAGTTAATCCAGTGAACAAATTAAGTACTTGAAATGAAAGATTTAACAATCCTGTTCTTACTGATTTTAGTAAAAAACGGGATATAAGTAAAATGTAATGCACAGTAGACGGAAACTATTAGAAAACTGAGATGTTTAACAGGATTGTGGTATATTTATGACGGCTGGAGAGAGACTATTTTATCTGATAAGGGAAACCAGAACAAGGAAGAAAGCCTTAAAATTAAAGTGAGACGGTATTGATATCAGGACGCATGTCTTTACATAACAAGTGTGGAAATCTGGAACTCTACCCCAAAAAAAACATTGAAATTGTCAAAATAAAGATCGAATGATTTTGGGTGGGATTCATCAACATCTTCAGGTGACTGATGGGATGCCCAATGCCCTGCTGAATTAGGCATTGGCCTCACATCAGCATTCTTGCCAGGGCTATTGAATTTACCCTACCTGCCCCTCTGGCCCCGATTGTGCAGGAGATAACCTGATGATAATACAAACCCGCAAATTGGGATACAATTAGCAGGCTTGACAGTCCATTCAACTCCCCCCTCCTCCCCACAACTCCCCTTGCATGAGGCTTACTTTGATGCTGGAAATGATGAGTAGAGATCAAGTGTGCTGAATCCTGTAGGTCCAGGGCAATACCACCAACCCCTCAGTAAAAAGGGGTAAAAGGGGTATTCTCTCCCCTCCCCCCCAACATTCAAATAAAAGATTACCAACCTGATGGGTGGAGATATGAGATAGACGGATTGGCATGTGAAATATTTAAAGGGTGAATGTATGTGAAAGGTGAGGTTTGTATTTATATTTTAATTGGGACTTAGCCTCACTGCACCAAGGCCAGCCTTTTAAATAGTCCATCCCTGCACCCAGCAGCACTTGTGACTGTTTTAGAACTCTTTCTCAGGGCAGCTGGTCCAATCTAGTCCATATCTGGCCCCTGGCAATGAAGATCCCCCTTTGTGGGCAGTTTCTCCCCAAGCAGGCAAGCCAAACCAGGGACTTGCCTTACTCATGCTACTTGATTTGAGGTTGAAAATCCAGGCCAACAATCACATCAGTAATGTCAGAATCTATTTTAACATGTGGCAATGGGCTTGAGAGAAAATATTCAAGATCTCTTGAAAATACTTCTGAAAAATCTTTTGAACTGAGTTCAATTTTGCATCATAGGGTGATATTTAATGCTGGCAATGGGGGTCTCATCTTTTTTTCAAATTCACACCTCCAATGTGGGCATCACTGGCTAGGCCAGCACTTACTTCCTAATTAATCCCTAATTTCCCTTGAGTAAGGAAGGGGTGCTCAGTTATCTTCTTGAACCACTGCAGTCCATGTGGTGTAGGTACACCCACAGTGCTGTTAAGGAGTGAGTTCCAGAATTCTGACCCAATGACTGAAGGAACGGTGATATAATTCTGACTCAGGATGGTGAGTGACTTAGGTGGGAGCTTCCATGTGGTGGTGTTCCCATCTGTCTGCTGTCCTAGTCTGTCTGGATGGTAGTGGCTGTGGGTTTGGAAGGTGCGTCTGAAGAGGCTTGGTGGGTTCCTGCAGCTGGAAACCAGTTTTCAGCCTGGTTTTAACCCTTTTTGAGGAAAGCCTCCTTAGGTGGCTTGTGACAGGCTGTCCCTGGGTCAGGCACTATGGGTGTGGAAATCCCACTTCGTTGAAATTAACCAGTTAAGCAGAGAGTGGCAACTGCCCATTGCAGATATCACTGGAGAATGGTAGCAGCTGCCAGCAATGGACCCAGGAAGAGGCCTAGTATCACTAAGGGAGCCAGGCCACTGAATGAGGGTGATAGGGTGTTTTTTTGAGGGTGGAGATTACAAGAGAAGGGGAGAGAAGTGTTGATAGCAAGGGCAGGTGGAGGCTCTTATCGTCCCCTTCCTGATGCCAAGTTCCCCTATTAGGCACTGAATGCCTTTGAACAAGGAACCTCATCGTTGAATACCAGCGACTGCTGGATGAGGCCAATAAGTAACATTAATTTTCTACTTGAGGGCCTCAGTTGACAGTAGGGGAAAAAGCAATCCATAAGTCTTCTCACCCCAGGTTTAAGAAAGGCAAAGATGGGAGCATGGCAGGGCCCCCACCCATTTAAATGCCCGTCCTGTCATCAAACTTGCCACAGGGGTGGACAATAAATTCCATCCAGAATTCCAGAGGTTTAATCAGAATTGGGATAGAATTGGAAGGTTTGTTTTGAGAATGAGAGTCCCAGTATCATATTGAGAACTCTCTCAGGATCTCAGCTGGCTATAATAATACCTGGTTGCTGTGTTCCTTGATAACGTTGTTATTTTTCATTTTGAACAGGTGTCTTGTTTACCACCATGTTGTTTGGTCCTGCATTTGGCTTCATGCTGGGTTCCTTATTTACAACGATTTATGTGGACGCTATCTTCATTGACACAGGTTAGTTTTTCATTTTTGAAAAATGCCAGATTAGGAATTCGGCATTTAGAAATTGTGATGTAAGTAATAACTCACTCTGATGTGTAAATTGTGTACCGCCATTTGAAAGCATCAGAAAGTAGATCTACATTAGTTAAATGTCAGGATTCCAGAAATTGCATCTCGGCTTGAATTCTCCCAAAAAAAAGCGAAGTGTCCAGTGGACAGAAAAGCAGGAAATTTTCCCGTTATTTTTTGGGATGTATTTATTTTAATTAATCTTCTGCATTCTGTGCATCACAGAGTGATGATGTACAGATGCCGGCGTTGGATTGGGGTGGTAAGAACTCACTAAGAATTTAGCAACACCAATTTATAATCCAACCGATTTATTTGATAGTAAAAAAGCGAGCTTTCGACTCTGTGTCTTTGTCAGGCAAATGCAGTGTTCTGGTCTGCAATAGCACACATCAGCACAGACAGTCAGAGATTGCTGATTAGAATGCGAATCCTTACATCTAACCTGCTATTCAAGTGTTAAAGTGGCTAACAATGTGTGTGAAGGGAATCCTGAGCATTGGTTAGAGAATTGTGTATTTTCTCCAGACAGCACAGTAAGTGAGGTTTTTTGCTAACCCAGGCAAGTTACGGGGGTTACAGATAGTGTGTCATGAAGCCAAGATCCCTGTTAAGACCGTCCTCATGTGTGCGGAGCTTGGCTATCAGTCTCTGTTCAGCGACTCTGCGCTGTCGTGTATCACGAAAGCCCCCTTGAAGAACATTTACCCGCAGGTCGGAGGCCGAATGCCCATGACTGCTGAAGTGTTCGCCCACAGGAAGGGAACTGTTTTGCCTGGTGATTGCTGAGCGATGCTCATTCATCCGCTGTCGTAGTGTCTGCGTGGTCTTCCCAATATACCATGCTTCGGGACATCCTCAGAGGGATTCACACTGGAATGTGTGGGGGGTGGGGACTCATCCTGCCCAAAAGGCTGGCAGTAGGGAGATTGGCACATGTGCATCGGCCCCTCCATGTAGCCAGCCTTCCAATTGCCAGCCTCCCCAACTGTTTCCTGACGTCACTGCCTCTCCCCCAATTGCTGACCTACCAACAACTGCCTCCCCCACCCCCCACGGAACCAGCCCCAATTGTCACCCCTGATTTCCCCACCCAACCCCAGTTGGTCCTGCCACCTTGGGACTAACCGGTGCCTGATTGGCAGTGCCTGGGTGCCCTTGCCCAAGGGGAACTCCTACCCTGTCCCTCACTTCCTCAATGGCCTCTGTTGCCACCAGCTGATTTTATAACTATTCCTCACCGATGGGAAATAGATGTGCTCACCCGCCACGGAGGGGAGACACTAGCGGGACCGGAGCCTAGTGATTTCCAAATGGTAAGTCGCGCTGATTTCTGCTGTGGGACTGATTATGTGGAAAAAAAAGAGGGCCTGGCTGACTTGCAGTTGCCAGTTGCAAGCACTGCTACAGGCTCCTCGCTGATGTTCCACAGCCCACTGCGCTAGTCAACAGCACAGAGGACCGGGAGAATCCAGATCCTCATCTTTATCAAGGTTCCTAAATAGGCTGTACCCACAAAAATCCCAAGTAACACTCGGTGCAACTTCCTCTTAATATTTTGTTGATATAATGAGATGTGTTATGCAGTTAAATCTCCCTTCCCTCTGCACCCCGGGTGAAATTGACATCTTTGTCTGTGAATCTCAAAGGAGTTTGCTCTCACTTTCAGCTTCTGACAGGGAGAAAGTGACATTTCTGCGACAGGATGGAGTGCTGCAATGATTTAAAATCCTGCCAAGTGACTGGGGGCATGAAGGTTAAAGTGACTTGGCCACTTGACAATTTTTACAGCTGATAGGCAGGAATCCAGATTTTGATCACAAGACTGTCTGAAAACATCATGTCGGGGATGATCTTCATGTCTGCGAGGCTAGAAGGGTCAGTCCTGCAAGAGACCTGCATCCCAGGGAAGAGCGATGAGTTCAACCCCTAGCCTAAGGAAGCCCACCCAAACCTAGGACCCTTGAGGGACCCTTCCCTAGCAGCTTGGCAGCAGTGGAAGGACAAATGACCGCTGGACTTTTCTCCTTGACCACACCCCCAGTTCAGTGCCAGGGAGCTAGGTATCAGTGTAATGTTGCCAAGGCATGTGGTTTGAAGGTAGACCTGAGTGGAGGTGTGAGGGAAGAGAAGGTCTGAGAAGGGAGCAGGGGCTGAGTGGGGGTTGGAAGAGGAAGGGAGCTGAGGGCGAATCAGGTCAGGTCACCGCTTTGCCTGCATGATGTGGTGTGTTTTTTTGAGGGGGTTGGTTGAGGGGAGGATTGCTCTCTTCCCTTGGACCTTCAAGGGCTAGCTCTCCATGGGTGATTATCTTCTGCAAAGCCCGTCCAATGCAGTTCCTGTGGTGGGGGGGGGAGCCGGATGCATAGCAGAGGGTGATGAATGGGCCATCAAACCTGATTGGGATGGATTGGGTGAATCCCAGTTGCCTTAAAGCTTGTCAAAATTCCTGATTCTTGCCTGATGCCCATTCGGTGGGGCATTGGGATTTTGATGGACTTCCGCTGAGGCTGCAGAGTCCTGCCCAAGATTATTGCAATGCACAACTGAGATCTTTCAGATTGTAAGCTCCCAATGTCAGGGGGCATGTTTTGTGCTTAACATTGTTCCACAAAGAGCAAGGAATATATGAGCACTTCATTTTTTGTTGATATTGGCTGAGTGATAAATTTAGCCTGGATGTGAGGAGAATTCCCATGCTCTTTTTTGGAAGATTGCATTTGATCTTTTACTCCTCGAGTCATTTGGCCCATCGAGTCTGTAAGAGCCTCTTGCCCGGCCCCCATCATATCCCTGTAACCTCACGCACTTACCTTGGCTAACCCAAGTAACCTACACATCTTTGGACACCAAGGGCAATTTATCATGGCCAATCCACCTATCCTACACATCTTTGCAGTGTGGGAGGAAACCGGCGCATCCAGAGGAAATCCACGCAGACATGAGGAGAAAATGCAAACTCCACACACAGTCCCCAAAGCTGCAATTGAACGTGGGTCCCTGCAGTGCTAGCCACTGTGCTGACCGATTTATCTGAGAGGGAAGACTTAATTTAACATCTCATCTGGAATGTCCCTCAATACTGCACTGAAGTGCCAGTCATATATGCTCAAATCTCTGGAGTGGGGCTTAATGCCATGACCTTCTTGACTGAGAGATGGAAGAGCTTCCATTGATCCATGGCTAATATATGCAGAGGAAATAATCAAAAAGAAATGAAGATAAATAATAAGTAAGAACAAAAATGTGGTATTACAGCACAGCATTGTATATCTGTCAAGTTGGTGCATAAATTTGTGTTTTCATTGTTTATATTTCATCTCTTAAAAGATCACCGCACCTTCTTTGGTAACTTGAAATTTTATGTGTCAAATCTTATGTATAAATCACCATTGTGTCTGTTTAATTCTAAAACTGGAGGAATGACATTTACACCGATGACGCATACTCTAGTGAGATTTATAACATGGTTTACAGAATAAATGAAATTTATTGTGGCAGAGCCAATGTTAATTTTCACCACAATCCCTTGTTAAGCTGCTTGTGCCAAAAATCTAATTGATACATGGTTTAGCAAAATGACAAGCTGTAAAGTACAGCAGCAAGTAATTGTAGTGACCCTGGAGCAGTCCTGTGCTGTCACTTGTCTGAATTTGGGATTTGATAATAATTGCATATCAAGAGTGATTGATGGAATAGTCCTGACCTAGTTGCAGCAGCTGGAGGTTTGATGTTTTCCATCCCTTCCCATTATGGTCCTCAAAGGAGCTGCATTATGTATTACCCATACAGTGACAATATTTTTGAAATTCTGCTAATTGGCTGGATCAATCTCTTGGACGTTGTAATTCTCCCTCTTTCTTTCAGCAAAATTGGACATCACCCCAGATGATCCTCGGTGGATTGGTGCTTGGTGGGCTGGCTTCCTCCTTTGCGCTGGACTTCTGTTCTTCTCTTCTTTGTTTATGTTTGGCTTTCCTCAGGCCATGCCAAAGAAACACCACACACTAAGCAAAAGCTCACAGCAGCCCATGCTCCCAGGGAAAGGCAACAAAGAACAGGCAAAGCTAACTACAGAGGAAAATAAGAAAGAATGTAAACAAACCAGTGAAGCAACATGCACGGGATATCTGAGAGGTGAGCACCTTATAAACATATTTTCTTCTCTTTACAAAATACTGTCTTATAAAGGCATGAATAAGAACAAGAGCAATTGTGGTAACAGGTTAAACTACTTTAGTTGTTGTAAATATTATATTATAGGCTGTTAATTATTCACAATTAACTTGTCCAAGCAATGCTTTAATATTTTTGGAGGTACATTTTTAGCTTGCCTTAATTGCAGGAGTTACTTTGGAGGAGCCTTAATAGTTGGAGTAATCAGTATGAATGAAAGACCAGTGAAAAATGTCTCAATTTGGTTCAGTAGTCCTCTGATGAGAGCGCTTAAGGGCAGAATGGCAGGAAGAATAGGTTAAAGTCATTAATGTTGTCGTTTCAGTAACATCCTAAACCCTTGGGATAGAGAACATTTCAATAAGGGGGAAAACAGTTGCACTTAGAGAATTTAGAACACCTTTCTTGCATTGCCAAAGGTCATCTCCATGGACGTTTGCTATGACTTTGGTAGCAGCTTCTAGCCATAGCCCCCATCTGAGAGTTGAAGATTCAAGCTATTGTACATTTGATTAGATTGTGGGCATCACATCTGCCAGGATATGATCCTATCTTACATTGAAAGATGTAAGGGTTCCAAGGAGGTGGGTCCAATGACTGACACTTGACCATGTATAATAAATGTTCACTAAGAGAATCTTAGTACCTTGCATGGTTTGGATTTGATTTAATTTATTATTCTCACATGTATTAGCGTATAGTGAAAAGTATTGTTTGTCTATATAGGCCAAGCATACAGTACATAGAGGAGGAAAGGAGAGAGTGTAGAATGTAATGTCGCAGCAGGAAGAAACTGTTCTTGAGTCAGTTGGTACTTGTCCTCGCAGCCCAGTGACTTATTGTAACCATTTCTAATACATGAATGGTAACAAGTAGTTCAAATTCTTCTTTGACCTAGGGATGAATTGTATATGGCATCGCTTTGTGACTTTTTGGTTGACTAGTTAGTTATATCGTGAGTTTCACTTGAACTCTCTCCATTAAGCCAAGTGTTTCTTCAAATATATTCTTGTAATTATCTAGAATTTGCTGTAGATCAGTTTTGGCATCGTCCAATCTGTTGACAGCACTCCAGCTAATTTTAATTTTCTCCAACCATGATCTTGTAAATAAAGCTGGACAATTACCACAAACCACCAGGCGAGACAACTATGCTGTTTGTCCACTTATCTCTACAATTTAAAGGCACGAGCCTTCTGTATATGTCCTTAAAATCACATTAGTTTGTTTTAAAAGAACTGCTTCAGTTTTGTTGGCGTGCCATCTCAGGAAGTAAAGATACAGCAACACTGATATCAATCTTGAATCATAATATCCAGCAAAAACAGAAATGCTGGAAAATCTCAGCAGAACTGACAGCATCTGTGCGAAGAGATCCCTATAATATGTTGTCCATTTACCTTTGGAATCATCCAGAATCTACATGATTCATCCTGTGTGGATAAAATGTTCAGTTGGAGCGCATCATTATATTTTTGGGTGTTTCCCTTCTTCGTAGTCGTAATCCTTTTCTTCCATATTGTAGATTCTTTTTGTAGAATGCAACTTATGATTCTTGAAGGTACCCAGATTCATCTAAACCACAGAATAGAATTCCTACATCGTAGACAGAGGCTATAGAGTCTGCACTAACTCTCTATAAGATCATCTCACCCCCACCTTATCCCCATAGTCACTCCTAACTTATGTTTGGACGCAAAGGGGTAATTTAGCGTGGCCGATCCATCTAACCTGCACATTTTTGAACTGTGAGAGCACCCGGAGGAAACCCACATAGATACAATGAAAATGTGCAAACTCCAGATGGGCAGTCAACCAAAGTTGAAATTGAACCTAGGTCCCTGATGCTGTGAGGCAGCAGTGCTAACCATGATGCCACCCATTCTGAATCATCTCCTAGGAGCAACTGGCTTCTGCAAAACTTTTGCCACAATTCCTACATTGACTATCCTCGCTCCAGCATTCAGTTGCTAGATGGCCCATTTTGGCACTCCAATGACATGCTTGCTGCTGTTTTGACTTCTTATGGGCAGTTCCCAACTTGTGGATCTTTATTCCTGCACCATATTGTGAAGCCTCTTTAGCAGCCAGTTCCATCGACACTATAATTTCTGCATGTTCAGTGAGCAATCTCCTTTGAATGGCCTTACTTTGGGAACCACAATCTTGATGGTCTGGAGCAGGCACTGAAGCAAATCAAAGTGTAAGGAAATGTTTTGTGAAATGCATACTTTGTGCACCAACATGTAACAAGGCACGGGGAGTAGACTAACCATGGTTGACCCGCTTTAACCCAGAAAACCTCAGAATGCAGTCCCTCTGCCTCTGGGTGGTAAAAATGGCAATTGTGCAGTAATCTTTGTGTAATTGGCACCAGAATTCTCCACAAATTTCTGATATTCCCCTTTTCTGAATCATCACTTTTACAACCAGAAGCAATTACAAGGTTATCCGGAACCCATGAGTGAAAACTGTATTATTTTAGACTTTATACTTTAACATACTGTTGTAGATTAGAACTGAAAAGAGTATTGTTCTTTACTTGCTGAGGTTTGCATATTAGTTGTTGCTACAAGTATTCCATTGGTGAATGGAACTCTCTATTTCGTGGCATTTTTGATTGACCAGCCATTCCCCGCATGTGCCAAATAATAAACAATTTCTGCTGTGTCTTTGGAGAGCTGTCCTTTAGGGGTTGTTCCATAGACAGCCTTTCATTTACATGTTGCATCATCACTTCAATTGCTGCATCATGAACTTGGGTGTTTTGCCTTCATGCACCACCGTGCTACCAATAAAAAAAATAGAGTAACTATTCTGAATTGTTCACCTCCAAAGAGTGCCATTGGAGGTGAGTGCCATTGGATTCAGCAACTGTCTCAGATAGCCATGCCCTGATCAAATGCTCTGCCTCCAATGCGCACTCATCTTGGACACTGGGACCTTTTCCTGATGTCTAATAAGGACTCATTGTGCAAGATTTGTTAGATTCTGCCTGTGCATGCCTTTTGTCTTTACTGAAGATCATCAAAGGGAAACTATTGCAATAGAGAGATCACATGAGCTCATTACTGCTCAGAACAAAACTTTGTTAGTGTTTGTGTAGGTTGTAGTAGATGGATGAAAGGATGCTACTAGGAATGACTGTTTTATGAAAATGGCTCTGGGAGACAAATAAGTTGTGGGATTTGCAGAGATCAATAAGGAGAGAGGCAGGTGTGTTGAAGAAGATCACATGTCCTAGCCAACCCGATCAAAGAATATTCAAAAGACCCACATAAATTGAACTTACTGCAAAAGGCATTTCCACGTCAATGTGAAATCAACACTGTTGCCAACTCAAAAGAACAGCATGCATTTGATCTATACCAGGTTTATATTGCCATGTTGAGGGCAGCATTAACTTGAATGCACACTAAATCACTAGAGTATGTTGTGGTAATTATGTTGGCTAATTGTTAACCAGAAAGTGATCTGGATGTTTTGCCTTCGTACACCACCATGGTACCAATAAAATAAATAGAAGAACAATTTAAATTTTTGCCTCCGAAGAGTGTTATAAGAGACTCAGCAACTCTTCAAATAGCCATGCCGTGATCAGATGCTGTGTCCCCAGTTTGCACCCAGCTTGGACACTAGGACTTCCTGGTCATTTCTCGGCTATTAGCCTATATAATTTCCCTTTAAAAGTTTGCAGTTCACAGGATTTTCAAACAGGCCATTGATCACCTCTGAATTATTTATTTTCTCCGATCCCTGCCACAGATTTTTGAATAAAGCTTAATTCCCAATTACTCAACTAATCTTCCAACAAGAAGTGCAGAAGAGTTGCAGGATGAGAAATTTCAATTATGAGAATAGATTGGAGAGGTTGGGACTGTTGGGCTTGGAGAGAAGGCGGCTGAGAGGAGATTTGATAGAGATGTTCAAAATCATGAGGGGGTTAGGACAGGCAATAGGGAGAGATTGTTTCTGTTCATAAAAGGGAGAGTACAGATATAAAATTATTGGCAAAAGAAGCAGATGTGGTGAGGAAAACCTTTTCCACTTAACAAGTGGAATACACTGGCTAGAAGTGTGGTGGAGACATGTTCTCGAGGCACTCGAGAACATTAGTTGATTACTTGAATAGAAACAGTGGGCCCTATTTTACCATTTTAATTCTAAGTGCTGGGTGGACTTGAAACTGGGTGTTTCAGATCCAACTTTTAGGCTGTTTTCAGGTGCCCCCATATGTACTCTGCCTGAAAGAAAAGCAGTGATTCTGAATGGTGCTGCACAAGCTGTGGGCAGGGCTTAATGCACCTGAAACGCTGCAGCTCTGATCAGAGCCTTCAACTGCACATACATAGTAAGAAAAAAGAAAAAAGCTCCCAGTCACATCGTTCCTGGGCTGTATAATGCCTCCCCTAGCCCCCACAGACATTGCCCCACTGCCACACATAACTGCCTTATCTCCCACAGCCATCCAGACCAATTGCGGCCCACTGCCCCCTTTCTCTCCCACTGATCATGTGCACGGTCATGATATGGTGATGCCGGTGTTGGACTGAGGTAAAACATAAAGAAATCCTACAACACCAGTTTAAAGTCCTAACAGGTTTATTTGTAGCAAACGCAGCAAGCTTTCGGGACAGCCTGTCCCTTCATCAGGTAGCTGGGAACTCCTAGCCACATGAAGGGACAGGCTGTCCCGAAAGCTTGCTGTGTTTGCTACAAATAAACCTGTTAGGACTTTAAACGATTTATACGATTTGTGATTCACATGCACAGTGGCAGCGGATCCGCCCCCCTCCCCCTCCTCCTCCACAGATTGCACATAGAGTGGCAGCAGACCCCTCTCTTCCCTGCCCTCCCACCCTCTCCTTGATCACATGCAGAATGGCAATGGACCCTCCCTTCCCCCACACAGATCGCACAGAGAGTAGCAGCAGTAGACTGCCCCTGACTCCCACCAGAGAGCCATCTGACACACCTTCCCCTCCATCCCACCCCACCAGAGAGCCATCTGACCCACTTACCTCCTCCAACACCAGAAAGCCATTTGACTCATCTCTCCCCACCCATCCCTGAGTGCTCAAATCAGACCTTCGTGGACCATGTGTGTTTCGCATCGAGTCTGGATGGGCGAATGTGGTGATAAAAGGAGATGCGCCAATAAATTTGAGCGTGTAGCCCATTAGGTCAATTTAAATGCATGCAAATTGCCATAGTGCCAGTTTTGGGAATGGTCCTGATTGCAGCCATTTTCGATCATTGATAAAGGGGGAAGGGCACGTAGGCAGGCGTGGATCGTGCTGCTCACCTGAGTTTACCAAGTTTTCGTGTCTGAAAACAAGCACAACTTGATGGTAAGATCGGACTCGATGTGTAGAGGACAGGGTAAAGGGAGGAGAATGACATTAAGCATAGGGCGGGATTTTACAGCCTTGCACATCCCAAAGCTGTAAAATCCCACCCAAGGTCAATGGACATTCCCACCACCTGCTCTGATTCCCATAATGGGCAGGGTAGTAAAATTTCGGCCCGAGTATTCATTTGGAGAGTTTGTACAGACATGATGGGTCAAATGGGTCCTCTATCATAACAATTCTGTGATTCTGTGAAGGTGCTTTGACTATTTTTATTTTACATATTTGGACAATTCAATGCAGTTTTTGCACTGAATTTCAGGTTATAATTTCATGTGGAGACTAGCCAGTTAAATTTTAATCCTGCGTGGATATATAAACAGACTGCTTCATATCACAGGCCATCTTTGGAATGATTCCAATCACACACCCATTGTGTAAACAATTCCATACCTGTTTGCAGACATAAATGGGTGTGTTCCTCACCAGTATAGTAAGTAGCCAGAATTTTATTACCACTGGCTAGAAGCTGTCTACTGTCTAACAGATATTGTTGAAAAGCACCGAAGGCAGACAATTTGATCTTTTGAGCATCAGTGATAAAAGTCACTGTCTTCCAGGATCTATCACAAAAATCACTGAGCACTGAAAGTTTTGAAGGAGGAGAAGAGAAGCAAATACCACATTTATTGTTTTGAAAACCTACTCAATCATTGCATTAAAATGAAATATCCAGGAGAACAAATATTGCTTCCTCAGCTGATGGTTAGTTTACTTATGCAGTCAACAGAGAGTTACGCATGTCTGATGATTTAAAAGATTCCATTTTGAAGACAGTTTACAGAAACTTGGTCTGCCTTCCCTTGAGTTTAGAAGGTTGATGGCTCATCTAACTGAGATGTTGAAGATGATGAAGGGATTCAGTATGGTAAATGCAAGAGAACTACTTCGTCTGGTGAGAGAATCCAGGACAATGGAGCATCATCTTAAATTAAGAGCTAAGCTACTCGAGTGATATCAGGAAGCACTTTTATACACGAAGGATGGAGGGAAGCTTTACTCTGTCCTGCTGAAAGGCTGTGGATTCTGTTTGAATTTAAGTTTTCAAGTCTGAGAATCTGGTTAAATGAGGCATCAAGGGTTATAAAGCAAAGGGTAATTGAGTTGAGACACAGATCTATTTGAAGGATGGGCTGAGTGGCCAATTCCTGTTCCTGTGACGTGAATGACTAAGCAACATTTACAAAAATATATATTTTTGAAAAGAGAGACGCATTGCTAAAGCTTTTTATCGGGACAAATGCAAGGATGCCAAATTTTAAATGCTCACAACAATTCATGCTGTTTGGTTGGCAAGTCAACACTGGTTGGCCAAGGCAAAGCCATGGAGAAAACAATGGAAAACAATCAGCTCTCAAAGCTTCCAGGTAATTCAAACAAGTGCAAGGCTTGAAACATATTCCTTTTGTTGCAGAGTGTGGGTCCCTGCAAATGAAGGTATGTCACTTCTAGCAAGTGTGGGGTATAACAAGAGTTGTATAAAATTTTAGCATAACTTCACTGCCTTTGTATTCAGTACATATACTTACAAAGCGAAGGATCCCATTTGCTTTGCGAATCACTAAAGCGGGGGGGACTTTTCCTGGGATTGTAGCAGGCGATGGGGGAAGATCGGACAGTGCAAAGATCTGTCGACCTTGGGCGGGATATTCCAGTTTTGGATGAGTGCAGCAGGAAAGTCCCACCTTATATGTCTTGCCATCTTCAAAGATCAACACATGCACCCGAGGAACCACTGTTCCTGCACACTCATTACAGTTGTGCCTTTATGTCCATATTGCCTCTTCTCCCCCTTTCTGCCAAAATGCACCTCATACTTCTCTGTATTAAATTCCATCCATTACTTTTCTGCCCATTTTGCTACTCTATGTCCTGCTGCAGGTGATTCGTAACATCCTTACGGTTTACCATTGTTCCAAGCTTGCCATCATTGGCAAATTTTGAAATTTTATTCAAATTTCCAAGATCCAAGTCATTCTTTGATGTTTTATTTATATTTTATACAAGGATTAGTTCAATGTTATAAGATCTCTGTTTTCAAAACTGTACCTCATACCATCTTTGAACAACTGCTGAATATTTAATCAAATATTCCTGCAGTGTTCTGTTCCAAATTTTTTTTTTAAGCAACACAGCACGGGAAACAGGCCCTTCGGCCCAACGAGCCCGCGCCGCCGTCATACTATATAGTAGCAAATCCATTATCCTATTTTAATATTCCTATATAATAATATATATATTATTCCTAATATGGAAAATTCTCACCATAGGGACAATTTGTTTCCCAATCAGCCTAAGAGCGAATTTTTGGGTTGTGGGAGGAAACCGGAGTGCCCGGAGAAAACCCACGCAACCACGGGGAGAACGCGCAAACTCCCGCAGACACCGGCCCAATTCCAAGTGTCTGCACAGCCACATCGATAGTCTCTGAGCTGTCATGGTGCCCTTCAGATGGTCCACATAAAGCACTCATATACGACATGAGGTACCAGGCAACCCATGAATCAACATCCAAGAGCTGTACCCGCACCACCTGCCGAATGCATGCTCAAATTATGGACCGAATTACCTGTGGAAAAAAGCCGTAGTTAAACAGTCCTAATATATCCCTCTATCTGCATACCGCTCATGTGGCTGTCCAAGAGACCCTTAAACAGCCCCAGCGTGCCTGCTCCCACCACCTTACTCGGCAGTGCATTCCACACCCCCACTACCCTTTGTGTGAAAAACTGCCCTCTAATATTCGTCCTATACATAGCCCCCCTCACCCTATGGCCATGACCCCTCGTCCTATCCATTTCTAAAGGTGGAAAAAGTTTACCTCCATTTACTCTATCTATACCCCTTATAATCTTATACACCTCTATGAGATCCCCTCTAAGCCGACGTCTTTCAAGGGAAAACAACCCCAGTCTATCTAATCGTTCCTCATAAGACAGTCCTTTCATACCAGGCAGCATCCTGGTAAACCTCCTCTGCACTCTCTCCAAGGACTCCACATCCTTCCGATAGTACGGCGACCAGAACTGGACGCAGTATTCCAAGTGAGGCCTAACCAACGTTCTATACAACTGCAACATCAAACTCCTACTCTTGTATTCTATACCCTTTTCTATGAAAGCTAACATACTATACGCCTTCTTTATCACCTTCTCCACCTGTGAGGACACCTTCAGAGACTTGTGAACCTGCACCCCCAAGTCTCTCTGCGTCTCTATGCTCCGTATAGTTTTACCTTTTATCCTATAACTCTCTTCTACATTTTTCCGGCCAAAATGCATCACCTCGCATTTATCCGGATTAAATTCCATTTGCCATCTATCTGCCCAGTCTACCAACCTGTCTATGTCCTGTTGTATTGCCTGACACTGCTCTTCTGTACCCGCCAATCCAAGCATCTTGGTGTCATCAGCAAATTTGCTGATCTCACCACCTACCCCAACTTCCAAGTCGTTTATGTAGACCACAAATAGAAGAGGACCTAGTACTGAGCCTTGTGGCACTCCACTAGTGACAGGCTTCCAGCCGGAAAAAGAGCCTTCCACTACTACCCTCTGTCTCCTCCTCCCGAGCCAGTTCTCGACCCATCTACATACCCGACCCTGTATCCCATGCGCCTTCACCTTCTCTATCAGTCTACCATGAGGAACCTTGTCAAACGCCTTACTGAAATCCATGTAGACGACATCAACAGCCTGTCCTTCATCAACTGTTTTTGTCACTTCTTCAAAAAATTCCACTAGATTTGTAAGACAAGACTTCCCCTTGACGAAGCCATGCTGCGTATCCCTGATCAGATCGCAGCGCTCCAGATGCTCATACATCCTGTCCCTAAGGATCCTCTCCATTAGCTTACCTATAACTGAAGTCAAGCTCACCGGCCTATAGTTCCCTGGGTGATCTCTCTGACCTTTTTTAAACAACGGTACTACGTTTGCTATCCTCCAGTCCTCTGGGACCTCACCTGTGTCCAAGGAAGAGACAAAGATTTGTGTCAGAGGCCCAGCCAAGTCTTCCCTCAACTCCCTTAGCAGCCTGGGGTAAATGCCATCATGCCCCGGAGCTTTATATGTCTTTAAGCTGCCTAACAGCCCCAACACCTCTTTCCTCGTAATCCTTATTTCCCTCAACCGATCCTCAACTTTGTCAACATCAGGCACAGACATCTGTCCAGTCTCCTGCGTGAATACCGACGCAAAGTATTCATTCAGGATCTCCCCCATTCCCTCAGGCTCTAAGCATAGATCCCCTCCTCTGTCCCTAAGAGGTCCAATCTTGCCTCTAACCATCCTTTTGCTCCTTACATAGGTGTAAAATGCCTTTGGATTTTCCTTTATCCTACCTGCCAGAGCCACCTCGTGGCCCCTTTTTGCCTTTCTAATACCCCTTTTAAGATCCCGTCTACACTCTCTATAAGCTTCCAGCGCTGTCTCAGTCCCTAGTTGCCTAGATCTAATGTAAGCCTCTCGCTTTTTCTTGATCAAGTTCTCAATCTCCCTGGTAAGCCAAGGTTCTCTAATCCTACCTTTCCCATCCTTCCTCCTTGCCGGCACGTATCTTTCCTGCAGAGAGTTTAGTTTTCCCTTGAAAGACTCCCACATGTACCTCGTCGACCTGCCCTCAAAAAGCTTATCCCAGTCGGTATCTTTAAGATCTTGCCTAATCTGGCCGTATCTAGCCCTCCCCCAGTTAAATACCCTCCCTTTTGGGCCAGTCTCGTCCTTTTCCATTAATATCCTAAAGCAGACAGAGTTGTGATCACTATTTGACACCTGCTCTCCTACCTCGACGTCAACCACCTGGCCTGGCTCATTTCCCAGAACCAAATCCAGTATAGCCCCATCTCTAGTCGGGCCATCCACATACTGCTCCAAGGACCCTTCCAAAACACACTGTACAAATTCCTCCCCATCCACTCCTACAGCCCTGGGCACACTCCAATCTACTCCAGGAAAATTGAAATCTCCCACTACTACCACCCTATTTTTCCTACACTTATCTAAAATGTCCCTGCATATCCCTTCTTCCGCAGCCTGCGGGCTGTTGGGCGGTCTGTAGTAAACACCCAACAGAGTAACCACTCCCTTCCTATTCCTCAACTCCACCCATAGAGACTCAATTCCTAAATCATCCATACCTCCCTCCCTCTGCACTGCTATGACGTTGTCCTTAACTAATAAAGCCACTCCCCCGCCTCTCCTCACACCAACTCTGTCATGCCTAAAACACTTATACCCTGGAATATTCAATTGCCAGTCTTGCCCCTCCTTCAACCACGTCTCGGTCACCGCCACCACGTCTAAACTCCTCGTGAACATTATTGCCTTCAGTTCATCTGTTTTGCCAGTCACACTCCTCGCATTAAAACACATGCAATGAAGACCCTCAGCTCTCGGATATTCCTTTCTACCTTCTGGTGTTACCCTATCATCCCTCTCTCTCCCACTCCCAGTTCCCTCTCTCTCCCCACCCTCCCTCCCTATTAGTTTAAACACTTCTGAAACACTCCAGCTAACCTCCCAGCTAAAATATGTGTTCCCCTCCCAGTCAACTGCTCCCTATCCCTCGTGAATAGGTGACCCTCCCTCCTGAAGACCTCCCAATGATCAATAAATATGAAGCCTTCTGCCCTACACCAATCCCTCATCCATGCATTTAGTTGGAGTGTCTCATTTGTTATTACCCAATCGGTCCCGGGCACAGGCAGCAGCCCAGAGAACGCCACCCTGGAGGCCCTACCTTTCAGTTGAGCCCCCAACTCCCTAAACTGTCTACATAAGTCCCCCCTGTGCTTTCTTCCTACATCTTTCTCTCCTATGTGAACTATTACATTTGCCTTAGACCCTTTTCCCTTCAAAATTCCCTCTACCCTCTCTGATACATCCTGGACCCCTGCTCCAGGGAGGCAGACTACCATCCTGGAGTCTCTCTTTTGCCCACAGAATCTCCTATCGATCCCTTTAACCATCCCATCCCCCACCACTATCTCACCTCCTGCTTTCCCGCCGGTCTCTGTGGCATTTTGTTCCCCCTCACTTGCCGTCTCCATCACAGCCTTAACCCCCCCCTTGGTTTTCTGGGATTCCTCCTTAGAGATGGCCTTTGTGCCTTGATTTTTATTCTTGTTCCTTGTGTGTGTGTGTGTATCACAAACTGGCCTTGCTATTTTCCTTATCCAGATGTGCCACATGGTTGAGTAGCAACAACAAATTTACAATAATCAGTCAAGCTTGTAACATGGCTCGCTAGAGATGACACACATTCATTTCTAGGAGAACATAATTTTCTGGATTATGGCCATCTTAGGCATCTAGCCAATCCATTCTATAAATGGCCTGCAAGAGTCACAAATCCAGTGCAAGTCATTAATAGGCTGGTTAACCTTCAGCCCTTAGAAGTAGATTGTGTTCTGCTTTCATGTTTCAAGCAAATGACCCAAAACCTAAAGAAAATATCTGTATTAAGGCTAAGTACGAGTGATAAGAGAGGACTCTTGACCTTCTGCTTCAGCTAGCAAATCACTCTAGGAAAGTTGACTAATGCATAAAAACTTCCTGGAAGCCAATCCTGAAGCATTCAGCATGTGATCACATGCTAACTAATATAAACATTTTTAGATTTTTAATTTTCCAATAACAACATGTATGGGCAACTGTTAAAACATAAAGTTTAAAGTTTATTAGTGTTGTAAATAGGCTTACATTAACACTGCAAAGAAGTTACTTCAAAAATCCCTTAGGAATTTCATTCCAATGCTTATTCAGGTACACAGAGGGACAATTTAGCATGGCCAATGCACCTAACTAACACATTTCTCGAGCTGTGGGAGGAAACTGGAGCACCCAGAGGAAACCCACGCAGACTCCACACAGACATTGTCGAGCCAGGATTCGAACCTCGGTCCTTGGCGTTGTGAGGCAGCAGTGCTACCACTGTGCCACTCTTGTAAACCCTCCTCTGCTTTTGACTGGTATTCTTTATGGGCCTGCTACCATAATACAAAGTATGAAACTTATATCTTTATAAATATAGTTGTTTAAATATGAAACGTACATGGAAAGATCTGATAACATTAAGCCGATTCTTGTGTAAAATATGAACAAATATGTATTCAATAAATGGCCGATTGGTACAAACCTGATTGAATTGTTTGGATTTCACTCAAAGAAAAGCTATTCATTCGACCGTTTTTAAATATTGCGAACATTTATCATAAAAGGAAGATTACATTGTAGCAATGTCATTATAGCAGAAAATTTCCTTTGTTAGTTCAGAATATTAGGGTGTTCTTTTGAAATGTGTGCACGTTTTCATTGAACAATTTGCAGAGGATATCTACGTAGAATAGTTGAACTGCTTGTGAAAGAGTATGAATATAATGGAACCTGTGAACTCTCCAAATAACTTTTTCTTCAAATTTCTAAAGCTTAGGAATCAGCTTAATATTATCAGACCTTTCCGTGTACAGTTTTACACATGCAACTGCTCTGTGAACCATGGATATATAAAGTGCTACCTCCTACCCCCCCACACGCCCGGGAATAATGTTAAGGGGAGGTGGAGGCAGGGCTTCTGGAATTAGGGCTCCAGCATCATCTTGGCTAAGGTATGGAGCCTTTCTGACTCCTCAAAAATTCAGGTCAATATTTCAAGTCACTTTCTTCAGAATAATGTTTCTGTCTCCGTAGATGGCAACATGGCAATTAACACTGCTGCCTCACAGTTCAGAGACCTGGGTTCAATTCTGGCCTTGTCAGTGTGGAGTTTGCACATTCTCCCTGTGTCTGAGTGGGTTTCCTCTGGGTTCCTCTCACAGTCCAGAGATGTGTGGGTTTGATTGGATTGGCCATGTTAAATTGATTCTTAGAGTCAGGGAGATAAGCAGGGTAAATACGTGGGGATATGGAGATAGGGATTGTTGTCGGTGCAGGCTTGATGTGCTGAATGCCCTCTTTCTGCACTGTAAGGATTCTACGAAGCTATCAGATCTGCTGAGTTTTTCCAGCATTTTCTGTTTTTATTTCAGTCGGTGAATTCTTATTATGGGCTACAGTTATTGATTAGCATAATATGTGCTGTTTAGATTTGAATTATCTTGATTAGACATCTTTTGAACTGTTTGGCAGAGTGGAAATAATGCCTACCAGCTTTTAACAAAAAAAATCATATGGAGAGTAGCTCCATTTCTTTAATGTTGAATAATGAGCAAACATTCCTTTACTGCCAGAGGGTTTAGCAAGTCAAAACTTAAACAAGCTCAGCTCTTGCCAGTAGTAGACTTTGGTGATACGGTTGCTATTTCAGGAGATACTAAGACTTTGGAGGTAGTTTTTACAGCTGCATTTGGTGGCAATGTAAATGTCACAGTTGATAAAAGAAGCCATTATCCTTTGTGGCTGTGAGTATGCTGACACTCTTAGCCCACTGCAGATGCCACATTTGGTATGTTTTCTCACTTGCTGCACTGGCTTTTTCAGACAATGGAGAAGATATGACCAACTAATAAAGCTTAAAACTACAATTTTAAGAACAGCAATGCCAATTTTCATTTACACTGCACATTAGCGTAGTGAAATATCCTGAGGTGCTTCACTGGAGTATAATTAAACAAAAGTTGTCATCAAGCCTAAGACACCAACAACTTGTATCAATATCACGCCTTAATGTAATGAAACGTCACAATGAGCTTAACAGGAGCATTATAAAAAAAAGTGTAACACCCAGGCCAAATAAGAAGATGGTAGTCAGATGACCAAAAGCTTGGTCAAAGTGGTCAGTTGTAGAATTGCCTCAAATGAGGAAAGCGAGATACCAAGAGGCCTCTGGCAGGAATTCCAAAGCCTACAGCCTAGGGAACTGAAGGCACCACTATCAATGATGAAGCAATTAAGATTGGGAATGCATAAGAAGACAGAATTGAGCAGTGCAGATATCTCTGAGGATGGTGGGGTTGGAGGAGATTACTGCCACTGCAGGGGGATGGGGGAGGGGGTAGTGAATGAGCATAGAGGAATTTTAAAATTAGAAGCAGGAGCCACTGAAGGTCAGCAAGCATAAGAAGAATGGGGGAATGGAACTTGTGAAGTAAGACACAGGCAGCAGAGTTTTGGATAACCTTAATTGTATAGAGGGTAGAACGCAGGAGAGCAGCCAGGTGTACATTGTAATATCGGCTGGCTCAGAGGTGATGAAGGCACGGATGAGGGTTTCAGCACCAAATGAACTGAGAAGGAGTGATGATGAGCAAAGTTGCAGAATTGGAAAAAGGCAGTTGTGGAAGTGGCATGAATATGAAGTCAGAAGTTCAATTCTGGAACAATGTGACAACAAGATTGTGATCAGACTGGTTTAATCTCAGCCCAGTTAAAGGGATGAAGGCGGTCACTAGGGAATGTGTTTAGAGCAGGGGCTGAAAAAAGATGGCCTCAGTCTTCTAATATTTAACTGGAGGAAATATCTGCTCATCCAGTATTGGATGTCAGATAAGCAGTCTGATATTTTAAAAATAGTGGAGGAGTCAAAAGGGATGAAGGTGAGAGAGAGCTGGGATTTGTTAGTGTACATGTGAAAACTAAGGCCTTAGTTTTCACATGGTCTCACATCAGGGTAAGATGTCAATGAGAAATAGAAGGAGACCAAGGATAAATCAACCACGGATACATTAGGATGAATGAATAAAAGCTTAGACAATGTGGTAGGTTTGAAGGAGCATTTTAAAGGAGAGTTTGAGAGAGAGAGAATGGTATTCTAGAGCTAGGTAGCTGAAGGCACATTCTCCAGTGATGAGACAAAGGGAGTGGGGCAGCACACTAAGTAAGAGTTAATTGGATGAATGCAGAGCTTTAGGAAGGATGTAAGAATACGGAGCTTTAGGAGGGATGTAGGAATGCAAAGCTTTGGGAGCGATGTCAGGCTCTGGGAGGTTGAAGAGCTCGCGAGGCATGAGCCCATGTAGGCTTTGAACATGAGGATGAGAATTTTAACATTGAGGCCTTGATGGATCGGAGGCCAGTATCAATCAACAAACTCGGGATGAAAAGTCAATAGACTTGATGCAGGTTAGGATGTGGTCAATAGGATTTTGGAAGGGCTTAAATTTGCAACAAAATGTAGAGAATTCCACGTCCTTTTGATGTTGCAATAATAAGTAGGAAGTATTCAATGGTACTCAGAATAGTGGTATAATGGTATCAGAAATCAGATTAAAATTATATCTGGCAAATAATAATTGAAAAATTAACAGAACACTCCTCTCAACTCTTACATAGAATATCTTCCCACACTCTGACAGAACTCGATATGAATTATAATTAAAGTTTCTGAATCCATGGAAGAGAAAAGAAAAAGACAGTTATGTATCTTGGCTTATTTCTCTCGTACCTTTATGGAGGTACATAAATAGTCAACACTGTTTATATCTTGACAGTTGCTCTCTCAGCTGTGTTATTTGCATAAGAGAACGGATTCAGAGCAGGAAATAATTAAAATGTATTATTGCTTGACTGGTGGAGTCTTTGGACAGGGTCAGTTCCTGGCAACAGCTTCTCCCTAAACAAGGCAGCAGCTGTGCCACTATGTCAATCGTAGTGGCATATTAACATGGCAGCTGGTGCTGAATTTACTTAAAATTAAAACATTTCAAATCATTTCCCTTCTGTTCTTAAAGCAAAAACTATTTAATAAGTCCCAGTCACAATAAGCAAAGCAATGACACCAATATCTCACTTATTTTGTTTTGTGAATGAGATAAACTTTCTTGCCCTTAATTGTTGATGTATCTTTTTACTACTACTAATGCACCTTTTACTCCAAATTTGGACTTTAATATAAGGATAAAAGATGTATTTTTAGCATAAAAGAAGATTGACCTGTGAGCAAAATCAGGACAGAATACCAATAATCACAGAATATCAATAATCTTGCAAAAAGCAAGAAAACACAAGGCAGAGATGCACACCGTGGATGCCTGAATATTGTCGGGCTCTGTTTATTCTGCCTTTGATGGTGTTGTTATATTGCTTAAGTGACTTTGTCATAGTCTTGATCGCTTTTGGCAGCATCCATTGCAATATCATAAGGTAAGTGAGGGGATTGAACTCCATCCAAACCCACAAGAATAGATTGACTTGCCCAGACCTCACTGGAAACATGTCACACAGCATTACCTGTGTGGATGGCTGGCCTTAATAGTGTTGGCATCAGTGTTTTTGGGTTGGGGAAGGCTCAGCAATGAATTCTACCCAAAGCTAACCAGCATAGTTCTTCCAGAGATATTAGAATATCTGGACTGCAACAAGTTGGGCACGGTGACTCTCTACTGAATTTCTGACCTGCACTCCATTCAATGTGACAATCCACTAGAATTTAAAAGGATGAAAGGAACTGGGCAGACTAGATGTGGAAAGGTTGTTTTCCCTGGTTGGGGAATCGAGAACCAAGGGATACAATCCCAGTTTATATCTTTTAGGACTGAGATAGAGAAAAATGTCTTCGCTTAAAGGATAGTGAACCTGTGGAATTGTTCACCACAGAAGGCTGTGGACGCCAAGTTATTCGAGAAAGGGATAAATCATTTTCTTAGATTTTAATGACATCAAGGGGTATGGGAAGAAAGTGGGAATATGGCATTGAGATAGAGGATCAGCCATCATCATGTTGAATGGCGGACCAGGTTCAAAGGGCGGGATGGCATGCTCCTGCTCCTAGTTTGTATGTCCTGCATATTCAGCATTGATGCATTCTCTGAAAATAAACTCCACAGTTCGGAAGCTGTGGAGTTTACGCTTATTGTGTGTGTGGGGTTGGTTGTGTTGTGGTGTGTTTTTTTTTTTTTTTTGTTGGGTTGTGGGGGGTTTTTTGGTAAAGAACTACCTTGATATCCGTCCTATAACTATACCCCTTAATTTAAAGCTTGTCCCCTCGTGCTAGCTTTCTCATCCTAGGAAAAAGGCTATCACTGTCCACCCTATCAAACCTCTAATATCTTATTGTTCAATAAGTCCCCTTAGCCGCCTCTTTCTAACGAAAACAACTCAATCCTCACCTCTCTTCATGACCTGCCTCCATACCAGCAAATCCTGTAAACCTCCTCTGTACCTCTCCAATGCCTCCACATCTTTCTTATAATGGGGACCAGAACTGACACAATACTCCAAGTGCGGCCGCACTAGAGTTTTGTACAGTGAACATGAGTGCGGCTCCAAATTCAATCCCCTACCAATAAAAGCTAAGACTTAGCCTTCTTAACAACTTATCACTTGTGCCACTTTCAGGGATCTATACAATACACCAAGATCCTCTGTTCTCAACACTATTAAGAGCCTACCATTAGCCCTATACTCTACACATTTTTTTTGGTGTTTTTTTTTTTTTGTTGGGTTGTTGTGTTTGTTTTTTTTTTGTTTGTTTTTTTTTTGTTTTTTGGGGGGTGGGTGTGTGTGTTTCGTCTTCTATCTGCCAGCCAATTCTAATCCAATTAGCTAATCACCCTCTATTCCACACATCTGCATTTTCTGTAGAAGTCTTCCATGGGCCACCTTATCAAAAGCCTTACTAAAGTAAGGCTTTAGTAAGTATTAATTTACAATTACAATTTGCAAGCGTAAGTATTAATTTACAAGTAGCATTCCGGAGTAAAACTCTAGATTACACCTGTCGTTAATTTTGGTGATTGTAGATAATTGGAATGGGAGATTCAACAGCATGCTGTCAGTGTGAAGCACCAATGCTTTGTAACATGTTTACTGTGTGGCACTATCTCAGTGACGTTTCCTTATAGCAGTCTGCTAGTATAGTGTTTCCACCTGGAAGTTTTAAATGCAATAATTCAGCCCGAAGCAAACTTTAATAACAATATCCAGTATAACTATAGTCTGTCCATGTTAAAGAAAATTAAAAAAAACCCTCCAAACAGCAGAAAGAAGGAATTGTAACCACAAGGAGCCTGGATTTGCCAGACTTGTTATCATTACTGGGAGATCTGCGTTTCGAAACTTTAAGAATGCTACCACTCCAGAAGAATCAATCAAATTAAAGGCATATTTGACTTTAAATAGTGAATGAGTAATGTGCTCGGAATGTTCCTGAAAGTTTGATGGGCTGGCATTTTGGATACAATACAGTTTTGGCACAATTTCTAGGATAATGCTGAACCTGTAACTTTGAGGCTGTAGTTCCCTAAAGCCACTTCTTACAGAATTCAATTCTTTCCATTGTAGTAGAAATTCCTGATCACAGGGGAAACTAATTCTTGCGTTGGAGTAAGAAAATCCCCTCGTGATTCTTTGGTGCAAAGTCACTGTATTCTGGCGCCATCTGCTGCTCACAGTTTTATAGTGTAGTTTGACTCAGTCTGAAGCCTTTTTTTGCTTTTATTTTGCTAAATATTTTCATGTACCTTTTTCAGCAATTCCACAAGTAACGAAGCAGCTCCTGATGAATCCAGTATTTACCTGTGTCGTGTTGGCTGCCTGCATGGAGGTTGCAGCGATCAGTGGGTTTGCTGCTTTTCTGGGCAAATATCTGGAAAGCCAGTTTGGTCTCAGTGCTTCGTATGCCAACCAGTTCATAGGTAAGATAATTAATCTTTGATTTGTATTGTCATTGTCTGGAGGCTGAAATTAACAACCACTTGTTATCTTTCTTGATACAAAGATGCCTATGCAGCACATACAGAGGCATCTGAAATTGCATTAGTGAGTAGAAGTTTACGATGATATAATACATGATGCATATATTACATCAAGCTCTTCCTGTTCAGTTATAATACTGGCACCTACCCGATAGTATAGAAAATTGCCCAGGTATGTCTTGTACACAAAAAGCAGGACAAATCCAACCTGGCCAATTACTGCTCAATTAGTCTATCCTCAATCATCAATAAAGCGATGGAGTAAAGTAAGCACCTAATCAGTGATGCCCAGTTTAGGTTTTGCCAGGGTTTCTCAACTCCTGACCTCATTACAGCCTTGGTTCAAACATGGACAAAAGAGTGAATTCCAAAGGTGAAGGTGGTGGTGGTGGGGCGGGGAAGGGGGTGGTGATGGTGGGAGACCCCCCTTGACATCATGGCCGTATTCAACTGAGGTGGCATCAAGGAAACGGGAATCAGTGGGTATCAGGGCAAAATCTCTGCTGGTTGGAATCATACCTGGTTGTGGAAGGTCAAGGTGGAGTCCCTAAGGTTGGTGTCCTAAGCTCAACTATTTTCAAATGCTTCACCAGTGATCTTCCTTCTGTTATACGGTCAGATGTGAAGATACTTGCTGATGATTGCACAATATTCAGCATTCCTCAGATACTGAAGCAGTCCATGTTCAAATGTAACAAGATCTGGACAACATCCAGGCTTGGGCTGACAAATAGCAAGCAGCATTTGTACCACACAAATGCCAGACAATGACTATCACCAGTAAGAGACAATCTAACCACTGGCCCTTGACATTCAATGGCATTACCATCACTGAATCCCCCACTGTCAACATCCTTGGGGTTACCATTGACCAGACACATCACATAAACACAGTGGCTACAAGAGCAGGTCAGAGGGAGGCTGTCTCATGAAACAATATTAAAAAAACTAGTGATGAGCGACTCACCTTCTGATTCCCCAAAGCCTATCCATCATCGATGAAGCACAAGTATGATGGAATACTCCCCACTAGCTTAGATGTGCAGTCCCTACAACACTCAAGAAGCTTGACACCATCCAGGACAAAGCAACCTGCTTGATTGATACCACATTCACAAACAACCACTCTGTCCATCATTGATGCCCAGCAGCAGCAGTGTGTACTATCTACAAGATGCACTGAAGAAACTCTCCAAATTTGCTTAGACAGCACCTTCCAAACCCTACCTTCCAGCTAGGAGGACAAAAGAAACAGACACATAGGAACACCACCACCTGCGAGTTCCCTTCCATGCCACACACTATCCTGACTTGGAAATCTATCGCCGTTCTTCACAGTTGCTGTGTCAAAATCCTGGAATTCCCATCCTAATGGCATTATGAGTCAATCCGCAGCACGCGGACTACAGTGTTTCAAGAAGGCATCTCACCACCATCTTCTCAAGGGCACCTAGGGATGGGCAATAAATGCTGGCCAGCCAGCAACGCCCATGTCCTATGATTGAATAAAAAATACATATCTCCATGCATTACGTTAATATGTATGGTACAGTGCACTTTGAGTCAAATGTATTGTATTGTACTGTGGCATTGCATCGAGTGCACTCTTCACAGAATCATAGAATACTATAATGCAGAAGATGCCCTTCGACCCATCGAATCTACACTGCGCATGAAATGCCCTGACCTGCCTACTTAATCCTACTTACGAGCATTTGTCCCTTAGCCTTGAATGTTATGACCTGCCAAGTACACTCTTCATAATCCATATAGTCACTTCATAAGTAAAAGAAAGTTCACCTGACCAGAACTGATTCCACTTGGATCTGTAGACACTGGTTATCTAATAGCACTCCAATACAGGGCCCCTCTCTTTCTGTACCAAACAATGCGCTCAGAATACTCATTCCATATTGATTAAAGTGAATTAGTCTTGTGCTTAAAAACATGAATTAGTAACACATGGATTGCTTATCCCATGAGACTTATTGTGTGGCAAGTTGTTCAGAATGCTGACATTCTGAAATCATTTGTAAATTTGCTCCGAAAATTATGAGGAATTATGGACTCAGTGCCTCAAGTTGGTTCATTCTACTGACGAGTTTTGCCTTCCAATTAACCCCACACAAATCCCTCAATCTCTGAGAGAAATGCCCATGAATAGGAACCATCGTAGTTCTCCACAGGGGAGCATAATGGTATTGTCACTGGACTAGTAATCCAGAGACTCAAGATATTGCTCAGGGGACCTGGGTTCGAATCCCACAGCAGGTGGTCAAATTTGAATCCAGTAAAAATCTGAAATTAAGTGTCGAATGATGACTATTGTTGATTGTTGTAAAAACTCACCTGGTATACGAATGTCCTCAAACTCTTATCTGACCTGGTTTATGTGTGATTCCAACGACAATGTGATTGACTTTTAGAAGTCTTCTGAAATGGCAGTTAGTGATGGGCAAAAATGGTTTTTGTCCTATGAACTTCAGGTTAGCCCTTAAAGCCAATAAAATATTCCAAGGTTCAAACAAAGTCTCATCAGTCATTAACATGGATCAGAAAGCTGGATCCCCAATCTTGAATGTCTGATTGTCTGTGGGCCCAGTTTTATTCCTGAAATGTGAAGATAGTTTCAGATCATGTAAATGTGGGGCAGGATTTTCCTGCTGGAGAGATCTTCCAGTCCCACTGAAGGTGACAAACAAGCCACGCAAAACACCATTGACATCTGCAGGACTGGAAGATCCTGCTAGTGGCCAATCCCGAGCATTTCCACCGGCAGAAAACATGTCACAGAAGGGGCTGGAAAATCCCAGCCCTGATCTTTTATATTAATGGCCACCATCAAGAAAGCAATACTGATTCTTCTAGAATCCTTACAGTGCGGAAAGAGGTCATTTGGTCCGTTGAGTCTGCACTGACCCTCTGAAAGAGCATCTTATCCCCCTGCCCTATCATCATTATCCAGCATATTTAGCATGGCTAATCCATCTAATCTACACATCTTGGACACTAAGGGGCAATTTAGTGTGGTCAATCCACCTAAGCTGCACAGCTTTGGAGTGTAGAAGGAAACCTACACAGACACGGGGAGAATGCACAAATTCCATTTGTGCATTCACCCAAGGCTGGAATTGAACTCAGGTCGTGGAGGCTGAGAGATAGCAGTGCTAACCACTGTGCCATCGTGCTGCCCTGCTCTTGTTGTGCAGTGTTCCATGCATGATACTTACCTTACACGAATGTCTAGAGAATAAATGAATGACTTGGCACCCATGGCTGAGAACCCACTTTAGAAATCTCTCGACAGCAATAGCACTCAAATACATCCAGATTCATGCCACCGTTTAGATTTTGTTGGTGTGTTGAGGGTGACTAAATGCAAATTCAATGAACAGTGAATATGCAGCAGAACAAGAATAGGAGAGTGACACTGAGTGAAATATTTTACTGACAGAGAAACTGGAGGGCCTTGTCAAACTTCCTGCCGTTGAATAAATTTGCATTTTTAACAAACTCCCACATGGTGTCACTCCAGTAACACATTTCACATGTTGTCCACTCAAGCTAAACTATTTTTCAGCCTCTCTTCACACAGTTAGTATTTCCTGTGTCAGTACTGCTATCGTTTCCTGTGTCTGTAAAGTTCTAGCTTCCTGTTTTGTAGAATTGTATAGATTTCTTTTTCTGTTGTACCTCATTCTCACTTGAAATAGTTAATTTGAGATAACAATTCCATTGACCTAATTACCTCAGCTCAGTGCCGATCTTTTAAGAGTTGAGTTGATAATTGTTTGTGTATTCAGTGAGCGTGGAGACATCACAACAAAGTCTGATCCTGTCCTCACCTTGTATCCAATCCCTAAAAATGTTCAGTCATTGGGAAAAATCTGCTGGAGATTATGATGTTCACTTCAACATAATTCATTCTGAAAATTTGATGACCATTGAAGGGGCTCTTGAGGGACAATCCATTGAATGAAATTTGACAAATGGCCTTTTTATATCTGGAAACATATATAGTGGGCACTATTCCTTGTTAAAGCTCAGAGGGTGGCTCTAATGGTCTTGGCAAAATATCACTGGCATCTTGTCTACCTCTGAATCTTGCTTTGCCTGAGTTGAAGATATTAATAGCCTTATGGCAAATTTGGAAGCTCTTTACTGTGACTCTCTCCAGGAGCTTTCTTCACCAAATCAGTAGGTTGGTCATTATTTGTATTAGACTAGACTTTGCCTAGTTAATAGACCATGATATACCATGGATATTTTCAAAACCAGGCCACTGTGATTGACTGATTTTACCCTTCCCTCCCTTGCCTGGGGATGTTGTGCTGTCAAAACATTTCAATTACTGAGATCATCTGACTCTGAACAGCTCCCTTGAATCCATTTAGCTCAGTATTGCACAGTAAGAAAACATTTTCCCTCGAGCTGTGGGGAAGCCATAACTATGTAATCTCTCTCTACATAATTCAAACATTTTGACTATTTATGAACCAGAATTTCACTATACAGCAACTGGTTTTGCTGTAAATTGAATATTTTCAAACGTGTTACATGCATTTCATCCAACACCTCAGCATTCTGCATTAAGATTGACTGTTTCCTAAGAGACCTCGATCTGATGCAGCTCTGGGGAAATTGTCTTGAAAGCAGATGCTGTGGCGAATTCGCAGTACCTTATTGGTGATGCATTGAGCACTGAGGTACCAAATGGAAGCTGTAGTCTTTTCCAGCCGGAGACTGGGAAAATCAATTGGGAAATGTAAGTGATTACTAATGGTCCATGATGCCCCACAGCAATCAGCAATAGGGGATTTTGGCATGCATTGAAAGGTCACAGTGCACACAGCTTTAGAGTCTGATAATGAAGAGCTGCAGTTAGAGATTCTGTGACAATCATCAAAAAGATCTTAAGGAAACAGAAAGGAAAATGAAAAATAAAGCCCCCTTATGTCTTCTATCAAATGGTTTGCATTTGTTGGCCATTTCTAACCAGATAGTGCAATAATCGGCTTGTGATACTGGATATGACATAACAGTATAACAAAACAAATAAAATAACAATCTGTACAATGATATGATGCGGGACCAAACATAATATTTCCAGATTTGATCATGATACAAAACCAGCTGAAAATGAAAAAGGTGCAAGGAGGCTTCAAGAGGACTTGGACAGGCTAAATGGATAGGCTAGAACATGGCAAATGGAATATAATGTGAATAGGTGTGGAGTTATTCATTTAGTAGAAAAAAACAGAAAAACAGAGTATTTCTTAAATGATGAGAGATTGACCAGTGTTAATGCCCAAAAAGAGCTGGGTGTCCTTGTTCGTGAATCATTAAAAACTAGCATGCAAATGTAGTAAGTAATTCAGAAGGCATGGGATATCATCACCAGGAGATTTGAGTACAGGAGTATGTAGAATATTTAGAAGCTCTATAGTGCAGAACGAGGCCATTCAGCCCATCGAGTCTACGCTGACAACAATCCCACCCAAGCTCTTCAGATTTCCCTACATATTTACCCGCTAGTCATCTAACCTACACATCCCAGGACAGTAAGAGGCAATTTTAGTTTGGCCAGTCAACCTAATCTGCACATCTTTGTACTGAGAAAGGAAACCAGAGCACCTGGAGAAAACCCATGTATGGACAATGTGCAAACTCTGCACAGACAGTGACCTGATGCTTGGAATCGAACCCAGATTCTTGGAGTTGTGAAGCAGCAGTGCAAATCTGTTTCTACAATATTCAAAACAACTAAAGTATTCACTTGTCAAGTTGCTCCACAATGTCCACATCTTAAAGCTCAAACAGTCTCTATCAATGCAAATAAGGGACAGATAACATGTTCCTCTCTCTCTCTCTCTCTGAGTAAAAGATGTCTTGCAGCAACTGTATAAAGCCTTGATGAGATTGCATCTGGACTATTATGCACAGTTTTGGTCTCCTTATCTAAGGAAGGATATTCTTACCGTAAAGGGAGCACCAAGTGGGTTCACCAGACTAATCCCTAGGATGGAAGGATTGTTTTTATGAAAAGAGATTGCAGAAACTGGACCTATATTCTCTAGAGTTTTGAAGAATGAAAGGTGACCTCATTGAACTTATGCATTTCTTAAAGGACTGACAGGGTGGATGTAGATAGGGTATTTCTCTGGGCTGGTGAGTCCAGAACAGGCTTGTCCAACTGGATCTGCAATGCTCCAAATGGGTGTTAGAAATGCCAGTAAGACAGTGGCCGGAACTCAACCAAAAGAGGAAATGCTGGAAAATCTTACCACCTTGCCCACCATGGAATCGGCGCGGGCGAGGGCCCAACAGTGGAAATCTCCGTTGATTCAGGTGGGAATTTCTGATCTTCCCTGAACAAGACCATAAAATCCTGTCCAATAAATTTGAAGATTTCTGCATGGGACTGCTCCTTGAATGACAGTTTGTTTTCCTCTCATACTTGCTGATGATAGGCTATTAAATCCAGACACTAATTCCCATCTTGGCTAAAGTCACTGTAGCAGTCAAAGTGATTCTTCCAATAGCACATGATCCCATGTCTAGTCACACCTCCATGCTGAGTCTGAACAATGAATATACCAAAAGTTATAATAGGTGTTCCAGCATAACAAATTTTCTGATATAAATTTTGCTAACTCTAGAGTGTTTACGGTTTTGGTTTTGAACTGTTCGCCTTTATCATCACATCTTGTGGTATCTTGCCTTCAGCTAAGGAGAACAATGATTCATACAATACTTAAAATACACTGAAAATATCAGCATTTACGTTTTAAATCATCATTACTTGTTTAATTCTCTTACTGCATTCATATATACATAAATCATAAATCATGTGTCGCGAGAGAGGCGATTGCAGAGCCTCTGGCTCTGATCTTCAGGTTGTCGTTGGCTACAGGTATAGTGCCGGAAGACTGGAGGATAGCGAATGTGGTCCCATTGTTCAAGAAGGGGAATAGAGACTTTCCTGGGAATTATAGGCCGGTGAGTCTTACTTCTGTTGTGGACAAAGTATTGGAGGGAATTATTAGGGATAGGATTTATAGTTATTTAGAGAGGAATGAATTGATTGGGGATAGTCAGCATGGTTTTGTGAAGGGTAGGTCGTGCCTTACTAACCTTATTGAGTTTTTTGAAAAAGTGACCAAAGAGGTGGATGGGGATAAGGCAGTTGATGTGGTATATATGGACTTTAGTAAGGTGTTCGATAAGGTGGCCCATGGAAGGCTTCTGCAGAAAATGCAGATGTATGGTATTGAGGGTGATTTAGCTAATTGGATTAGGAATTGGCTAGCAGATAGAAGACAGAGGGTGGTGGTTGATGGGAGATATTCATCGTGGAGTTCGGTGACAAGTGGTGTACCTCAGGGGTCTGTTTTGGGGCCCCTGCTGTTTGTAATTTATATAAATGATCTGGATGAGGGTATTGAAGGATGGATTAGTAAATTTGCAGATGACACTAAAGTCGGTGGAGTGGTAGATAGTGAAGAGGGGTGTTATAGTTGCAGAGAGACTTGGACAAGTTGCAGAGCTGGGCCGAGAGGTGGCAAATGGAGTTTAATGTGGAAAAGTGTGAGGTAATGCACTTTGGCAGGAATAATAAATGTGTAGAGTATAGGCTAATGGTAGGATTCTTAATAGTGTTGATGAACAGAGGGATCTTGGTGTATTTGTGCATAGATCCCTGAAAGTAGGCAGTCAAGTCGATAAGGTTGTTAAGAAGGCATACGGAGTCTTAACTTTTATTGGTAGGGGGATTGAATTTCGGAGCCGCAACGTCATGTTGCAACTGTACAAAACTCTAGTGCGGCCGCACTTGGAGTATTGTGTGCAGTTCTGGTCCCCGCATTATAAGGAAGATGTGGAGGCTTTGGAGAGGGTACAGAGGAGGTTTACCAGGATGTTGCCTGGTATGGAGGGCAGGTCTTATGAAGAGAGGCTGAGGGATTGAGGTTGTTTTCGTTAGAAAGGAGGCGGCTAAGAGGAGACCTTATTGAAACATATAAGATGATTAGAGGTTTAGATAGGGTGGACAGTGATAGCCTTTTTCCTAGGAGGGAGAAAGCTAGCAGGAGGGGACATAGCTTTAAATTAAGGGGTGGTAGTTATAGGACGGATGTCAGAGGTAGGTTCTTTACCCAGAGGGTGGTAAGGGTATGGAATGCCTGCCTGCTGCAGTTGTAGATGCGCCAAGTTTGGTGGCGTTTAAGAGGTTAGTAGATAAGTTTATGGATGAAAAGGGAATGGTTTAGGTTAGAGGGTCATTGCTTTTTCTTAATTGGTCGGCGCAACATCAAAAGCCGAAGGGCCTGTTCTGCGCTGTAATGTTCTATGTTCTATCTTAAACTATTCTCTTGTCAGCTTATAATTTTGCTTTTAAAATCATTTAATTCTTAGCTGGTAGTTCTGTCAGTGCCTACTTTCTAAAATGTCTACTGTCTAAAAGCCTTATTAATTGGTTATAAATTTCCCACATCAGTGATGTAGGAATGCAATAGCTAGTTTAGGTACAATAATCTCCCACAAACAGCAGTATGATAATGAGCAGATAATCAGTTTTGTAATGCTGTTTCAGGGGTGAATATTGGCTAGAATGTCAAGGATAATTGTCAGTTTTTCTTCCACATCTACCTGAAAGAGTACAGGAAGTGTGTTTAACATCTCATCTAAAAGACAGTTCCTCCAACAATAAAGCAGACTGTCAGTACTTTTTTTTATCCTACCGGTACTTCGGTCCGCCTTGTCTAACAAGGGGCATACGCACGATGTGTCGTGAGAGGGCTGCTCTTGGACTTTTTTTGAGAGTATCCTAGTGCTTCACGTCGTTAGTGCACGCTTGACCTGGACCATTTGATGGGCAACACGACAGCTCAGTGACTATCACTGTGCTGTGCAGATACATGGATTTGGGCCTGTGTCTGTGGGAGTTTGCACATTCTCTCTGTGCTTGCGTGGGTTTTCACTGGGTGCTCTGGTTTCCTCCCACATCCCAAAGATGTGCTCATAGACCGATTGGCAGAACAAATTCTCCCTAAATTGTCTAAAATTTGGTTCTAATGCATAGATCTATAAACATAGACAGGGATGACAGGGATCATGGATAGAAATGGGAACATCAAGATGGCGGCGCGGGCTCATTGGGCCAAAGGCCCTGTTTCCCATGCTGTTTTGTTCTTTGTACTGCGCTGAAATGTTAGTCTTGATTTTTGTGTCAAAGTTCTGGGGAGGGTCATGAGCCCAGCCCTGGTGGATCTGAAACAAGAGTGCTATAAACTAAGCAACAGTGGCTTCTCTTGGTGTGAGGCTGCATTAGAGATGTAAAACATTGCAGCTTGTTTGTTTTTGGGGCCCCTGCTGCTATTTACACTGTTCTTTCCAGTGGCGTGTACTTTGCCCCTTCAGGGAGATGTTATATTTTATTTGAGATGCTATAGGAATCAAAGGATATGAATAAAGCACAGAAATGTGGAGTTGAGGTAGATCAGCCATAATCACATTGAATGATGGAATAAGTTTAAAGGACCAAATGGATTGTTCTTCCTATGTCTTCTATTTTCATCCAGCATCAAGATATTGTAAGCTCCCTGTACAGAGGCCATGAAAACTTTCAATATAAATGCTGGCAATGGGTGCTTCCAATAGACGAGGAGTTTAGCTTCTTCACAAGTCACATGGAGCCTGGCAACACAGGCTAGGACACAAGATTTTCCAGAAGCCTATTCAACAGCTACTCTGCTTTAAACATACGTCAGGATATGTGCAAGAAAATGCCACAAGAACAATATCAAAAAAAGAAAGAGAATCTTGGCATTTTTCACAAACCTCCCAAAAGTAGCAATGTAATGGCCCAGATTATGTGTTGTACTGATATTTACTAAGAGATAGATAGTTACTGAAATGTCTTGGCTCTTCTTTAGAATGGTTCCACGTAATGTTGTGCATCACTCAAGAAGTCAGATGGGATTCATCATCTGATCGAGTGGCCCTGATATGGAGCCCTGCCCATCAGGACCGCATGTTGATATACTGAGCGCACACAAACCAATGCACACTGAGGAAAACTTGCAGCATTTCCATATACATGCTCCTGGGTGGTCTGGATCTATTCCAGAAGAATGCAATCAGAAAAGTCCATCTCTGAAGCAAGCAAGCTGAATATTTGCAGATGCTTGAACACTACTATATGGAAAGAAACTAGTTCAGGCATAGCCTAATTGAGGATATCAAATAGTCATACAGGAAATTCACAGTCATACATTCAAATAAACAGGTGAACCGGAAAGATGGTATGGATTTAAATTGATAGGAAGCAAATTTATAAACAGCTATTCGGGATAATTTCTTATTCAGAGTATTCTGTTGGGTTGGGTAACAGAGATAGAAAGAGTGGTATTATTTAAAATGCAGCTGAATGCTATCCGGGAACAGTTCAGATACCAATGGATTATATTCTGATGGGCTAAAAAGGCTTTTTGCTAATTGATTAAATGTCTTCATGATTACTAAATTAGTCCTTTATGCCACACAAAACTCCTGCTAATCATATTCTACTTAAATCACAGGCAACATTTAGATGTTACAGTCAAGGCGATAGACAAATCATGTCCTTAGCATGGAGATCAAAGGGTACTCAATGACCTGCAAGAATCTAATCTCTCACTCTTTTCAATCCAGCTTTAGATAGCAATAGGGAAATAGAAGCTCAAAGGGGTGGTAACAAAGACAAACGTGCTCACAGGTTAGATAAGATACACAAATTCTCCACAGAATTAGAAATAAACATCAAAGATAAATACAAAAGTGTAGAATTTTCTTAAATCTGTCCCTTCTTCTCAAGGTTCCAGCTTATATTTTTACCAGGGCGGTCAGTCCTCGGAGTCCTTAGCCAAGGAATACTTGATACTGGATTTGTTAAGCGACAATCTTGTCTGACTAAATTGAAGTTTTTGAGGAGCTAGTGAGGAATGCTTGATGTAGTGTACACAGATTTTAACAAGATTATTGACAGGCTCTACCTTTCAGACTTGTCTAAAAGGTAATAGCTCATTGGCTCCTAAAGAAGGTGGGATGTTGGGTACAAAATTGGCTCAGTGGCAGCAAATAAAGGATAAAGGTCAACGCCTGTTTTTGTGACTGGAATTCTGTTTTCCATAATGGTTTTGCAAGGCCAGTGCTAGGCTTTCTGTAATATTTATCAATGATTTATACTGATATGTAGGGACGTGATTCAGAAGTTTTCATATGGCATGGAAGTTAGTCGTATGGTTGACAATGAGGAATATCATCAACTGCAGAACTGGTAATGTGGGCAGAAAAATGGCGAATGGAATTCAATCCAGAGAAGTGTGAGGCATGTGGAAAGGCAAACAAAACAAGGGAAAATATAAATGCACAAACTTATGAACTAGGAACTGGAGGAGGTCTTTGGCTCCTCAGGCGTGCACTTCCACCAGGATTTTCTATGTTTCAGTTATGTTGTCTCGTATTCTTCGAAATAAGAACGTGGCTGACCTGATTGTAACCTCTCTCATTGTAACATTTCCTCCTTCTCCAATAACCTTTTACCACCTTGCTTATCAAGAACTCATCTACCTTTGTCTCAAAATTATTTAAAAACACGGATTCCACTGCCTTTTGAGGAACAGAGTTCCAAAGACTCTCAATCCTCTGAAAGAAAGAATTCTCATCTCTATCTTAAATTGGCAGCCTTTATGTTTAATCACATTTTGGATGCTCCCACAAGAAAAAGCAACCACTCTAATCTACCCTGTTGAGACCCCTCAGGATTTTATATGCCTCAATTATCTCATCTTTAACTCTTCTAAAGTCCAGCTGATACGAGTCCAGCCTGTGCAACCTTTCCTCATGAGACAACCTATCTTTTCCAGGTATTAGTCTAGTAAATCTTCTACAAAATACAATAAGTGGCAGAATACTGAGAATTGTAGAGGAACAGAAGCAGCTTGGAGCATATGTCCATAGATTCCTGAAGGTAGCTGATGTGGTTAAGAAATCGTATGGAATATGTTCCTATGATCTAGATCTTCAGATTCCAGATTGTCGGTGACTGGACATACAATCCAAGATGCACATTGGGACCTTGGAGATGTTCTGATACACTTTCCTCCATGAGAACTGCCTGGGAAGTTTAAACTTCCAAAGTATAGTTCCCCTGCAGTTAAGGATCCTCAACAAATGTCTCTGATTCTGTGTTGGAGTCAGAGATTTCAAACATTTCTGATTTACTTACCTGGATAGTTATCCAGGAAATGTTAGACAGATTAAAACATAGTCTAATAACTGGTTAACTACAGAATTGATCCCTCCAATCACTTACATTGATCTCCTCAACTCAACTCCTGGCAGACACATTGGCTATAACCTACCCATCCCCTGACTCAACCTAACTATCCCCCATACTGCCTGCCATCTCACCCACCTACCACATACCTCGGCTGCCTACCCACCCTACTATCTACCCATCACACATTTATCTATTCATTAGTGTTCACACTGGATATTTAAACTTACCTAACAGCAGTTTGTACTGCAAAAAGTGGGCATGTCTCATCTTCCCTCTGATGGTACAGCACTGCAATAGAGTGCCCCTGTGAAAGCTGCGCTCCATATTTCTGGAGAAGCCAGGTTCGGGAGGCCTGTTGAGAGGGCATGGAAAAGTTTGAGCGGGGCGGCAAGTTAATGTTGATTGCCACTTCATTGAAAATCCAGACCATTATTAACCAAAACATGGAGCATAAAAGTCAAGATCTCTGTTGGAACTGCATTAAAAAAAGATGAAGTCAGCTTTTACCCAGATGACCATAGGCTGATCTACTTCCAAGAAGGAGAGTTGACTGGTGGGTGATTTAACCTGAGAATCACCATACCTTAGATAAGCGAGATAGTTGAGAAGGCAGATCATCTTGAGTAATCTCAGCCAGTAAAGGAATTGTGCATCATAAGCTGGCCATCCAGCCAACTGAGCTAACCAGCTCCCACACAGCTGCATAAAATGCTAGTTAAGTCACAATTAAAGAATTGGATGTAATTGTTGTTACTGTATGAAAGGAAGGATATGAATGTCCTGGAGAGTGTACAGAGGGAATTTACACCAAGGTTGCCAGATATTGAGACTTTTAGTTCTGAAGAACAATTGAAAAGATTGGTTGTTTTCAAAGAAGGCATGAGCGGATTTAATTAATGTTTATTAAATTATAAGGAACTAGATATAGTGGATAAAATTTCTCTTAGTAAAGAGTTCAATATCTGGGGAGTATACATTTAAAATAATTGGCTAAATGATATACGGGGAATTGCAGAGAAACTTTTCATCCAGCAGTTGGTGCAGAGTCTGAAACCAAAACTGACTGCCTGGAGAGTTAGTATAAACAGAAATCTGTATAACATTAAAAATATATTTGTATATGTATTTGAATGTGGTGACCTATGGAGCTATGGACCCAACATTGGAAAGTATAATTCTATGATGACTGGTATAAGCAGGCATGATACACTGAATGGCTTCCTTCTGTGCTGCAAGTATTCTTTGGTACCCTCAGGAGTGGGCTGGGAGGTAATGTGGGGGGATTGTTGCTGGTGGGTGTTCTTGATGCATAGAATCAAGAGTGAAGATAATAGGGGGAAGTGCCCATCACTTTCCAAACTCTTTCCAATTCAGTTAGAATGAGGAAGGGCAAGGATGGTCTTTCTGCCTAAATGCCAATTGAGGTGCTTAGGTGGCCGGTGAAAAATCATTTAAGGTTCATCCCACTGCCACTGATATTCTGTCAGGAGTTGGGGTCGGGGCAGTGGGTGGCAGCCCTATGCCAGATGGGAAGATTGCCCATTAAAAGTTGCTCATCATCTTGTGGGCATGAGATCTGAAGTTAAGAATATCAGAATTTTAAAAATACCAGTAGGAGTTGGCCATATGACTTCTTGAGCTTGCCCTACCAATAAATAATATTATGCTGATATTTGATCTCAACTCTACTTTTCTGTTTGATGTCCATATCCCTTTATTCCCTTAAAGTCCAAACATTTATCAGTCTGAGCCTTAAATATGTAATGACTATGCACCCACAGTTCTCATGGACAGAAAATACCAAAGATTCACAACCCTCCATGTGAGGAAATTTCTCCTTATCCCAGCCTTAAATGATTGGGCCCTTAAACTGAGATGATGCCCCCTAGTTCTAGATTCCCCAGCCAGGGAAATTTCCTCTAAGCACCTACCCTGTCAAACCAAATCAGAATCTTCAAAATTTCCTTGCGATCACCTCTCATTCGTCTAAATCGCAGAAAATATAGGCCTATTCTATTACCCTCTTCTCACAGGATATTCTCTTCATTTGACAAGCCAATTGAGTGAACCTTCACTGCACCCTTCTTTGGGAAAGTACACTCTTCCATAAATAAACAGGTCAAAATTGTACAAAATTGTAATCTATATGAAGTCTCACTATAGTCCGGTACAATTACAGCAAGTCCTTACTTCTTTACTCCAGCTCTTTCTAAAAGAGGTCACTGTATCATTTGCATTCTTAATTGCTTCTGATTAGACTTCAGATGGAGTTTCGAATTAATTACAGAATAGTACAAGGAAATCTTTTGTTCATGCATTCTTCTGTCAATGAATATTTCAGGAACATTACGTTGGGTGCAAAGGTCAGACGATCTAATTCATGGCCCAACTGAAATATTAAAATTAATGGTTGGAAAATTGTGCAGGCTACTGAGCAGGTTTAGTAATTCCTCTTCCTGAATTTCCAAGGTCCTCTCTTTAACGTGAAGCTCTACGTTGGGAGCTGAAAATCATAAAATTTTCTCATAAACTTGATGGCTGGAATTTTATCAGTTGGGATGAGTGAGGCTTGCAAAATAGAATTCTCTGTTGGCCTCAAGTGGGATTTTATGAGCCTCGCCTAAGCATGGTCGTAAAATCCCGGCCAATATCTCTATCACTTTTATTTTCTTTCTCTCTGTGTCTGGAAGAGCAAAAATGAAGGTGTAGGCAATTAACCACCTAACCTCCATGTGCATGTTATGTTTTTTGAGATCGGGCTCTGTCACCAGCAATGGTGTCTGATAAGTAAGATTTTGGAAAATGCATGATTGAAGGATCGCATTATCGTGGAAGCGCAAGCTGTTCTCGTGGGGCGAACAATAAACTCGAATCTTTAACCAGTCACTTGTTTGCACTGTTTGTGGTCAGGATGCTTATAGGCAGGTTGGATACCATTTGTGCCTTAGCTGGGCCCCTGATTAAAGTAGTACACGTAAAATAATGCTCATGAAAAATGTCCCTTTGTCCCATCTGTCTACATCTCTTGTGCTTTCATTTTATTGGTAATAATATTTATACACAATTTCTTTACTCCCTCCCTCATTGGTATCTACACTGCAATATCTTGCCCTTTTTGCAGAGTATCCTAAAATCACCAACTCCACCACCTAGAAGGTGCATAGGAATATCTTCACCAATAAGTTCTCTCTAAGTCACACACTATCCTGATTTGGCCAGATATCCTGTTTTCTCTGTGGAAACAAGCGCAGGTTGAATTTTGCTCAAAATTGCAGAAAAATTCTTTTCACATTTAATTCAGCCAGTGATGTTTCCATGTGATCACCAAGGATACCTAAAACCTTACACCTGGTTTGGCAGCAGCCATGCTTGGAGTGTTGGTAATTGATCTATGCCATTTCCTGCAAAATGAGTGAAATGCATACAAGTTTCTGATCCTGCATGTTTTGGCAAGATTATTGATTTTTGAAAAACCTTCATTAAGAGTTAATGCTGGTACCAGTCAGCTTTCTTCTAAATGCCTCTTTGAAGAGAGTAAACACTCGAATGTGCTCTGAAATTATTTAGGAACTGCAGAAGTACTGGAAAAAGATGCATTTTTTTTCTTGCACATCTTCAGAACTTGCATCCTGATACAACACTGAATTTTGAAATACAGTCCCTGAATTTTCTTAATCTTTTATGCTAACAATTGGTATTCGATGTTATGGTGTGAGGAATGGAATTTATTGTATAACCTATTCATTTTTCCCAATTTATAGTAGATGCTGGAATGGGTGTATAATCAATCAACTCATAAATGTGTTAGCGCATACAAATAACATCACATAAAGTATTTATTGAATTTATATCTATATCACCATTAGTTGTAAGAAATGCTTATTTAGTCTGACAACATTGTTAAGGGCACTTAAGGTGCAGGGAAAATCATTGATGAAGCAGTTGAAGATGACTGCAAATGGGACGCTATCCTGAAAAACTCCCCCCACAAACTTCTTAATGCCATACTTAATGCCTAAAAACCTTTTGAACACATTGGGGTCAAATTTACAAGGAAAATCATTTGGAAACAGATTGGAAATTCTGTCTTGCTGTCAAGGGTAAAGTTCTTACCTCATCTCTTCAGTTCAGCTCCTTTGTCCATGTTTGCACCAATGCTGCAGTGAGTACAAATAGTGTGCAAAATATTTGTTCCCAGTATTTGAGACACGGTTAGGGGGAGAGAAATTTCCAATCTGTTTCCAAATGATTTTCCTTGTAAATTTGACCCTAATGTGTTCAAAAGGTTTTTAGGAGCTATTAGTTTTGAAGCTTGGAGCATTGTCATTCAAGAATGTGGTGTTACCCTTTTACTTCCCGCATTCATTTTGACTCTGATTAAGCTTCACCAAAGCAAATCTTAGATTAGCATCTTTTCTAATTGGGAGACATTTTTACAATGTCATCCAAACCGAATTAGAATCCATCTCACATTAACTACCCTTTGGCTATAAAAATCAGATGCAGCAGTTTAATTTGTGCCGACAAGTCTGGAATGAGCAACTATAATTTATAACGGTTTCAGATGAAATGATTAGTGCCAGTCTCCAGCTTCTGAATGATGAGTATCACGTTATTTTAACCCAAGGCTGCAGCTGAAAATTGTTCATTGATTTCCTGCAGCAGACATGGGTTAAACTGTTCCAAATAGCTAAAGATCTCTCGGATTTGCAGAGGAGCGTTCTTCTAAAGGGCAGTGTACTCTAGTCGTGTTCTCTTTTACTAGAATCAATTTTTGATACAATAACGGTGGGCTGAATATTACGTGCTGTTATGTTCCTGATCCCCCTGCCTAAAGGGTCCTGTGGAGGGCGGGGATGGGTGGGCAGAGACAGTAGCAATTGCTTTAGTCATAGGGTCATACAGTGCAAAAAAGGCTCTTCGGCCCTCTGTTCTGCACTGACAATAACGACCACTGAAGTTGCACTAATCCTATTTTTCAGCACTTGTCCCATCATCTTGAATGTTAAATTGTTGCAAATCGTCATCCAAATGCTTTTAAAGGTTGTTAGATTTCAGGCCTCCACTACCTTTCCAGGCAGTGCATGTCAGATTCCCACCATCTTCTGAGGGAAAAAACGTTTTCTCAAAATCCTTCTGAATTTCCTGCCCCTTATCCTAAAACTATGCCCCTTCATGATTGATCCCTCAAATAGGGAGAACAGCTGCTTCCTATTCATCCTATCTATATCCCTTATAATCCTGTATACTCAATCATGTCCCTCCTTCAGCCTTCTCTGCTCTAGACAAAACAATCCAAGCCTATCCAGTCTTTCCTAGCCCAAATACTCCATTCCAGGCAGCATCCTGGTGAATCTTATCTGTATCCTCTCTAGTGCAATCATATCCTTCCTGTAGTGAGGATGAACAGAAAAAACTGCACACAATCCTCCAGCTGTGGCCGATCCAACATTCTGTACAGCATTTTCTCCTTGCTCTTCCAGTGCATATGTCATGACTGATAAAAACAAATATCTCATGTGCCTTCATATTTACCCTGCCACCTTCAGGAATATGTGAGTAAGTATTCCAAGATCCATCGATTCCTCTAAGCTTCCCAGTGTCTTGCCATTCATCAAATTTTCCATTGTGCTGTTACTTCCAAAATGTGTCATTCACACTTAGCAGGGTTAAATACCATTTGCCACTGCTATCTCCCAACTAACCAATCCATCCAAATCTTCACGTAAACTATGACTTCCTTCTTCATTATTAACCACCCTACCAATCTTGGTGTTATCTGCAAACCTGCTTACCATTCCCCCTTCATGAACACCTCTATCATTTATACATACAAGAACCTTGTGGTGCATTACTGGATACCGACTTCCAGTCACTCAAACAGCTTTCTACCACCACCTTATTATAAGTTCATAATGTATTGGAGCAGAATTAGGCCATTTGCTCCATTGAATCTGCTCTGCCATTGGATCCTCTGCCTCTCCACTGTGTTTTGTGGAGTGGGCGGTGGTGCACTGCTTGCTAGCTGTGGGAGCTCATGATCCTGCTATTGTCAACAAGGTTTCTAATTAAATGTATCCTTGCTGCCATGAAACTGAGGGAGAGGTGCACCATTGGCAGGATTATAAAACCTTACCAACCTAAAAGCCAGCAAGATTTCAGCATTAGTCCCTAGTTGCTCAAAGCCCATAAACAGAATCTCTTTCTTAGTTCTGCCTATTTCATTGGTACTCATATGGATCACGGCAACTAGACCCTTCCCCTAGTATTCCAAATTCCTCTGTAGACCCGAGATCTTTTTAACCCTGATGCCAGACAGATATTATAGCCTTTAAGACTCTCTCACATTTGGCACTTGTAGAGAACAATATCTATCTCTTAACTATACTATCTCTTCACTTAAATGGCTCCCTGCACCTTGGGACTGTGGTTAGTTAGCTCATATTCTCTGCAGCCCCCGCTTTCATTCATATATGTTGCAAAAAGTGGGTATGTTCGCCAATGATTGCACAACGTTCAGCACCATTCACAAGTCCTCAGACACTGAAGCAATGCATGTCCATATGCAACAAGATCTGAACAGTTTCTAGGTCTTGGCTGACAAGTGGCAAGTAACATTTGTGCCACACAAATGCCAGGCAATGACTATCACCAATAAGAGATACTCTAACTATTGCTCTTTCACATTCAATGGCGTTGCTATTGAATCCTCCACTGTCAACATCTATGGGCTTTCCGTTGACCAGATATTCAACCGGATTACCACATAAACACGTTGGCTACAAGAGCAAGTCAGAGGCTAGGGCTACTGCCATGAGTAACTCACTTGATTCCCCGAAGTCTATCCACCATCTACAAGGCACAGGTCAAGTGTGTGATGGAATATTTCCCACTTGCCTGGTTGGGTGCAGTTTCAACAACACTCAAGACTCTTGACATCATCTAAGATAAAACAGTCCGCTTGATTGGCGCCACATCTACAAACATCCACTCAGTCCAGCATTGATATTCACTAGCAGCAGGGTGTACTATCTACAAGATGCGCAGCAGCAATTCATCAAAGCACCTTCCAAACCCATAACCACTTCCATCTAGAAGAACAGGGGCAGCAGATACGTGGGAACACCCGTTACCTGAAAGTTCCCCTCCGAGCCACTCACCATCTTGACTTAGAAATATATCATCATTCCTTCACAGTCATTGGATCAAAGTCCTAGAATTCTCTCCCTAATGGCATTGTGGGTCAACCTACACCATATGGACTGGCGACTCACCTTCTCAAAGGCGACTAGCGATGGGCAATAAATGCTGGCACGATAGTGATGCCCTTGTCCCATGAATGAATGAAAATAAGTTTGAACCTGTTGCCAGACTCAGTAATGATAATTCCAATTGGATACATACCAATGCTTGTATCACATATTTTGACGTCCACAGCACTACAGGGGCCCAATCCAAATGCCAGTACGAAAATGCATTTCAGCAGGGTTACACTTTTCATTGTGTGGGTAATGTGCTTTACAAAAGTGATTCATTATCTTTGCTGTATTTCTCTTCTTAGGAGTGACTGCCGTTCCTTGTGTGTGCCTCGGAATTTTCCTGGGTGGCTTTGTGTTGAAGAAAATGAGTTTAACTCCACTGGGAGCCATTAAAATGACAATGACTGTAAACATGCTGTCAACAGCTACGTACGTGATGCTGCTGTTTCTGGGATGTGAAACAGGACCAGTTGCAGGAGCAACCGTCACCTATATGAACGGGTAAATAGCGAATGATAACACTCGTGTTCTGATTTTATTGTAGAATTGTTTGACAGGGGTTCATCTTAAAATTGCTCTAAACTCTAACTGAGATAATCTGAAGGGAGAAGAGTTTATACTACATAAAAAACATCCCACACATATTTGTTCCTACCATCAATTTACTGTTCCAATTCCACTTATGTGATAAGTTTCAAAGCAGAAACTTTCCATTTGTTGGATTGCTGAATCATTATTGAGAGACTTTCAATTACCAGATCACCATTGCCACTTTGTCAGAGAATTAAGTTTAAGGATCATGGATTTGATTTTCCCAGGTAGCTGGTATCAAAATAGCACAGCAAAGGACAATTAAGGGAAATGGAACAGGGGATACTGCCTACCACCACCTATTAGCACTGACCTCAACTTCCATCCCTCCTCTTGTCAGGCAGGGATGAGGGCTATCTGATCCTTCATCCCATTGCAGGTAAGTAAGAGTGATGCGATTCGGCCTGAAAAATCTCTGCAATTTCTATTCCTTCTGCCACCAATGCCACAGGCCTGAGATAGGGAGTGCCAGCAGATATCAGAGTAGAGTAGAAATCCTTTTCATTTCTTCTGAACCCCTTCACAAATCTTTGAAGTCTCATTGTTATTCATGTGTGACCATGTTCAGATAGGTGGGTTTGGAGGCTGGGAGGGTGGGGTTTGGAATTGTGGGGGCTTGTGGACAAGTCAAGCCTGTATATAAATGCTTTTTTCCTGAGGGGACTAGTGTAGAGATTTTGTGCATTTATAGCGACACAAGTGCCAGGAATTTCATTGCAATTGCTCCTGCTCTGCTGTTATAAATTGGCTGGAACACAAGCAGAAATTCTGCTGCAAAATGGTAACAACTTGAGAAAAATCCCAGCCGTTTACTTTACATAATATATAGAATCCCAAGGCATTCTATAAATATGTGAAGAGTAAAAGGATGAGAAGAGAAGGGATAGAATCTATAAAAGGTGAAGGGGGAAATGTCTGTGTGGAACCAGAAGAAATGGCAGAGGTGCTTAACAAGTACTTTGCCTCAGTATTCACAGTGGAGAGTGATCTGGGGTGTTGTACTAAGGAATGAGGCAAACTGAAAAGATTGAGCATGTGAACATTAAGAAAGAGGAGGTGTTGGAACTGTTAAATTCCATCAAGGTAGATAAGTCGCCGGGTCTGGATGGGATGTACCCCAGGTTATTGTGGGAGGCAAGGGAAGTGATTGCAGAGCCCCTGGCGATGATCTTTGCGTCGTCGATGGAGACGGGAGAGGTTCCGGAAGATTGGAGAATTGCGGATGTGGTGCCTATTTTCAAGAAGGTGAATAGGGATAGCCCGGGCAATTACCGACCAGTGAGTCTGACCTCAGTGGTCGGTAAGTTGATGGAGAGGATTCTAAGGGACAGGATTTATGAGCATTTAAAGAAGTTCAATATGATCAGGAATAGTCAACACGGCTTTGTTAAGGGCAGATCGTGCCTTACGAGCCGAGTTGAATTCTTCGAAAATGTGACTGAACACATTGACAAAGGAAGAGCAGTGGATGTGGTTTACATGGATTTCAGCAAGGCGTTTGATAATGTCCCCCATGCAAGACTTCTTGAGAAGTTGAGAGGGCATGGGATCAAAGGGGCTTTGGCCTTGTGGATCCAGAACTGGCTTGCCTGCAGAAGGCAGAGAGTAGTTGTGGATGGGTCTTCTTCTGCAAGGAGGTCAGTCAGCAGTGGAGTGCCCCAGGGATCTGTTGTAGAACCCTTGCTGTTTGTTATTTTCATAAATGATCTGGATGAGGAAGCGGAGGGATGGGTAGTAAGTTTGCCGATGATACAAAGGTTGGTGGTGTTGTGGATAGTCTGGAGGGATGTCTGAACTTGCAGCGAGACATAGATAGGATGCAAGACTGGGTGGAGAAGTGGCAGATGGACTTCAATGCAGATAAATGTGTGGTGGTCCATTTTGGCAGGAACAATGGGATGAAGTAGTATAATATCAAGGGTAGGAGTCTTGGCAGTGTTGAGGAGCAGAAGGATCTTGGGGTCTGGGTATATAGGTCTCTTAAATCTGCCCCACAAGTGGAGCATTTGGTCAAGAAGGCATATGGTGTACTGACCTTCATTAATAGAGGAATTGAGTTTAGGAGTCATGAGGTAATGCTGCAACTTTATAAGACCCTTGTCAGACCCCACTTGGAGTATTGTGTGCAGTTCTGGTTGCCTCACTATAGGAAGGATGTGGAAGTTATTGAGAGGGTGCAGAGGAGATTTACAAGGATGTTGCCTGGATTGGGTGGGGGGGCATGTCTTATGAAGATAGGTTGAGAGAGCTAGGTCTCTTCTCCCTGGAGAGACGAAGGTTGAGAGGTGACCTGATAGAGGTTTTTAAGATGTTGAGAGGAATAGATAGAGTGGATTCTCAGAGGCAATTTCCCAGGGCTGAAATGGTCGCTATGAGAGGAGACAGGTTTAAGGTGCTGGAGGGCAAGTACAGAGGAGATGTTAGAGGTAAGTTTTTCACTCGGAGGTGGTGAGTGAATGGAATCGGTTGCCATCAGTGGTGGTAGAAGTGAACTCGCTGGGGTCTTTTAAGAGACTTCTGGATGAGTACATGGGATGTAACGGGCTTGGGAGTTACATATAGGCCTATGGCCTGGTAAGTATAGATATGATTGGCACAACTTGTGAGCCAAAGGGCCTGTTTGTGCTGTGGTGTTCTATGTTCTATAATAAAAAAGCAAAATATGACCACCAACTTTAAAAGCTGACACAGCCCAAAAGACTGACCACTTAGAGAAGCTCTGACGTGTGAAAGAAAACAACTCCATGGGCTTTGCAACTTCAGCAGAACCATTTCCCCATTTGTATTGGATGAAAAAATAAATTCAAAAATGCCTGAAGGGAAAATCCTGCATTAAAAGACAAAGCATGGTTGGCATATTTCTGCAAAGGTCGGAAATATACTTCCTAGAAAAATTAACATTTTTATATTAAAAATAATGCATTCTGAGTTTTTGTAGGCATTTACGTTTCACAATTAATTGATTTTAATCTAAAAAGAGGAAGACAAAGTCATATTTTGAATTTCATCACAAACCAATTATTCCTCATCTGAATGTTACCTCAACACCCACTCGTCCATACTCAACTCTCCATGTCATTTCAAAAGATGCTTTCGGTCCAAATCAAGTTTACAAATACTGAACTTCAGCCAACTTCCTTCCCTTTTACAGACCAAGTCTAAATTTGTTAGCATGAAAAGCCAATAGGGTGAAAGGTAGTAATGACATACTATGCAGAGAGCCCTGAGGAACAATCAAGATTCATCCTCAGGTCTCCACAGAATAATTTAATCAAGAGTCCTGGCATAGCTCGTGTAGTAGGACCTCATCAATCTTTCTCCATTGCAAAGTTTGCAGGCAAGTTTAGGAAGTGGAAATGACCGGAACGGGGGTGGGGGGACATGGGAGGGAAATGTGAGTATATGGAAAGGAGAGAAGAAAGGATGGACTGATAGGCGTTCACCATTATTTTGTGGCATTTGGAAGTGCTCTCATATTAACTCAACACAAAATAAGGATCAAATTATAGGCTCTTCCTAGTCTATTTGGCTCAGTACTGAATAGAGATATTTATTGAGAGACTGCTCCAGCTTTGATTTGTAAGGGTGTGTGAAGGAACAAAATAATAAACTTTGAGAAATATCTTGCAAAACAACCTACTCTATTTCTCTGTTGCTCGAGGGGTTGCTACATTTTATGCCTTGGCATTTTGATTTACTGCTGGAACAACCCATAAGTCTCTCTAATGCAATATTTAGACCTCTGCTACAATTGGAAAATCAATCTGAAAGTAGTTTTATGAAATTAAGTAACAGAATTTATCTGTGCTCTGCTGAGGATATGGGAATGTAGGGAAAATTGTATTAGAGAACGTTGCAAAACAGAAATAAGAAATGTACAGAACAGTAGCTAATGATTGCTATCTACCTCATCTTCAATTAAGTTCAAGAACTAATTTGCCACCTATTTCTCCTCCTACTGTATTCTTATGACATTAATGGAAGTCTTTATTTCACATTGATTCCAGGAGGCACTTATGCCAGACTGTTCATTTGGAGCCATATTCATTCCTGCCCTAGAATTGTTGACTGTGACAGTGTCCAGTCAGACATTTGCAGCTATTTAGCTTTGAGTAAATGGGTAGATAAAGTTTTGGGTAATTGTTTAATTTACAATCATTATGCATTGTACTTCTATAACATTGCCAATGTACTCTCCGCACATGCAAATGGAATGGGTGACAATGGATCAGATTGCACCCATATCCTGGAAACTGATGCAATGGAGTAACTTTGCCCACACAAGTAGTATCTGAAAGATTGCATCACCATATTTGTTGTCTTCTGAAGGAGACCTCGTGTAGGAGAATTTAGATACATGGAGTATGTTAACCAGGGGCCTAAAGTCTGTTTTAGAGGCCAAACTAGAAGTTAGCAGTAGATATCTTTTGTGCATAAATACAGGCAAGTCTAACCGTTGCTTAACTGTAGGCAAATCCTAACCCAGACCATAATAATTAAGGTTGGCTAACCACACCTCATCCATGATTACCCTCAATATCAGTACTCAACATAACTCTGTTCTTTACTCCTTATTATACTCCTTACACAACTATGATTGGTCCACTCCAACTTGATTTTCAAATTTGCTGATGACACCACCGATCTCAAGCAATGCCTAGACAGGGTACAGGAAAGACATAGAGAAGCTGGTGAACTGGTGCGACAACAATAATCTCTCCCCCAATGTTAACAAAATGAAGGAGACTGTCATCAACTTCAGAAAGGACAGCGGAAGAGATGACCCTGTCTACATCAAAATGATGCAGTGGAAATAGAACATAGAACATAGAACATAGAACATTACAGCACAGAACAGGCCCTTCGGCCTTCGATGTTGCGCCGACCAATATAAAAAGCAATGCCCCTCCAAACTAAACCATTCCCTTCTCTTCCATATACTTATCAACTAACCTCTTAAACGCCACCAAACTTGGCGCATCTACAACTGCTGCAGGCAGGGCATTCCACTCCCGAACCACCCTTTGGGTAAAGAACCTACCTCTGATATCCGTCCTATAACTATCACCCCTTAATTTAAAGCTGTGTCCCCTCGTGCTAGCTTTCTCCATCCTAGGAAAAAGGCTATCACTGTCCACCCTATCTAAACCTCTAATCATCTTATATGTTTCGATTAGGTCCCCTCTTAGCCGCCTCCTTTCTAACGAAAACAACCTCAAATCCCTCAGCCTCTCTTCATAAGACCTGCCCTCCATACCAGGCAACATCCTGGTAAACCTCCTCTGTACCCTCTCCAATGCCTCCACATCTTTCTTATAATGTGGGGACCAGAACTGCACACAATACTCCAAGTGCGGCCGCACTAGAGTTTTGTACAGTTGCAACATGACGTTGCGGCTCCGAAATTCAATCCCCCTACCAATAAAAGCCAAGACTCCATATGCCTTCTTAACAACCTTAATGTTAATTAAGGTTAAACCTTAATGTTAACCGAAATGGTCAAGGACTTTAGGTTTCTAAGTATCCAAATCACCAACAGCCTGTCCTGGTCACTCCATGCTGACACTATAGTTAAGAAAGCCCATCAATACCTTTACCTTCTCATGACGGCAAGGAAAGTTGGCATGCCCACCATGACTCTTACCAGCATTTATAGATGCAACATAGAAAGCATTCTTTCCAGTTGTATCAAGCTTGGTATGTCTCCTGCTTTGTCCAAAACTGCAAGAAACTATAAAGGGTTGTGAATGAAGCCCAGTCCGTCACACAAACCAGCTTCCTATCTGTTGACTCTTATACTCCCTGCTGCCTCAAAAAAGCAGCCAGCATAATCAAGGACCTCATCTCTCTCTCACACCTTTTTCCGTTGGAAAAAAATATATAAAAGTCCAAGGTCACGTACCAACCGACTCAAGAATAGTTTCTTCCCTGCTACCATCAGGCTTTTAGAACATAGAACATTACAGCACAGTACAGGCCCTTCGGCCCTTGATGTTGTGATGAGCTATGTCCAATCCTAAGATCAAGCTATTCCACTCCCTATAATTCTGGTGTGGTCCATGTGCCTATCCAATATTCGCTTGAAAGTTCCTAAAGTGTCCAACTCCACTATCACAGCAGGCAGTTTATTCCACACCCCAACCACTCTCTGAATCTACCTCGGATATCCCTCCTATATCTCTCACCATGAGCCTTATAGTTATGCCCTCTAGTAACAACTACATCCACCCAAGGAAATAGTCTCTGCTACTTTTGATTGGACCTACGTCATATTAAATTGATTTTTCTCGACATCCTAGCTACGAATGTAACACTATGTTCTGCACATTCTTTCCTTCTTTATGTATGGTATACTTTGTCTGTATAGCACGCAAGAAATAATACTTTCCACTGCGTACTAATGCATGTAGCAATAATTAATTAAATCAAATGAACACTGAACCCAAAACACAAACTGAGTAAAATATGGATGGTTGGCATGCACAGAGATGTACACCTATATCAATGCTTTTTGTTTCGAGGTAGTGTGAGGCCAGGTGAATTAATGTATCATTAAGGAACACTATACAACAGTTTTTGCTAATGAATTACTACCCCTTAATGCATTGAATGCCTGGGCTTATTGAGAATATTTGCTTTCTTCTCCCCCTTCCATTTACTATCAGCCTGAATAGGGAACAATAGTATTGTGAACTTGCTTACAATTATTGGTGTGTGGTTTAATTAAAGGGAGAGCACTTTTGTGGAGGTAAGATGAATGGAAAGTAAAACACATTATTTAGCTATCTGACCAAGTCATGTTGGAGCCCGTTAGTCAGTCAGAGTAAACTGAATCCAGAACAATACAATTCCAAAATGCAAATGTTCCACCTGCCATAAAATTACCAGCTCAATGATAAACAGAACATTTCATTCAGTCCCCTGTTGTTTTCTATCCATGATGTAGAGATGCCGGCGTTGGACTGGGGTAAACACAGTAAGAGGTCTGACAACACCAGTTTTAAATCCAACCCACTTATTTGATAGTAAACTCGCAAGCTTTCGGCTATTATAACAATCAGCAATCTGTAAACTGTCTGTGCTGATATGTGTGCTGTTGTAGACCAGAACACCTCATTCGCCTGAAGAAGGTTATAATAGCCGAAAGCTTGTGAGTTTACTATCAAATAAATCAGTTGGATTTAAAACTGGTGTTGTCAGACCTCTTACTGTGTTTTCTATCCATTCATGAGAGATTATATTTAAGAAAATTAACCACTTTACCTCCCGTTCCAGAGTTTGGATCACAGGCTTTAGCTGTTTGCTCATCCCAATCAGTCATTACTCATGTGAGTAAACAGATTCCCTGCTAGATCCTGAATCAATGTTAAACAAAAGCATTTCTCTCTGTTTTACAAGGCCACTTACAGATAATCTGTCACTAGAACAAATGAATTGGAGTTAGTGGTGTCTGCATAAATCAAGTGCGCTGCCTCTGAATGTGAGAGCTGCTTTTGAGTGTGGATTGTATAATGGAGAAAAATATTGACTTCAATGTACAGCTGCCACAATTGGAAAGAAGCTAAACAAAAGATTCATGTAGTGGTGCCGACACTGTATTAATCTGTAAGAGGACAACATCAACTTCATCATCTATTCTACTATAGTAATCACAATCCCACAATTCCTGGAACATGCCAAAATAGTATGTTTACAGCATCTGAGCTTGGCCGTATAGTAATGCTTCAATAGATTGACAGCCTTGTGAGAATTCACATGTAATTTTTAGTTTCTGAACATTTTCTCACTTGTGATTTCTTCATTTTTTTCAGTTCCTTCAATGGGTTCCAAAGGAATCTAACTGTACCGTGTAACGAACATTGTGGTTGTACAAAAGAGACCTTCAACCCAGTCTGTGGGTCTGATGGCATCACCTACTTGTCCCCATGTTTTGCTGGATGCAGTGACAAGGTGAACATTCTGTTTTTTCATCTTTTATTTGCTTACTTTTTTTTTTCAAAAACTGAATAGAATATCCACTGATAGTTCGAGCCAGGAATGGTATAAGAAAAAGCAAGACATATCAGTTGAGCTGCATAATGGAGATTTTGGCCTGCACAACAAGATACAGAATGATTTTAGGACCTCATAACGAGGGCAGCATGGTGCCACAGTGGTTAGCACTGCTACCTCACAACACCAGGGACCTGGGTTTGATTCCTGGCTTGGGCCACTGTCTGTGCGGAGTCTGCACGTTTTCCCCATGTTTGCGGGAGGTTCCTCTGGGTAATCCTGTTTTCTCCTACAGCCCAGATGGTGTGCTGGTTAGGTGCATATGCCATGCTAAATTCATCTTGAATTTACCCAAAGAGGAGAGTGGTGACTGGGGGATTTTCACATTAATTTCATTGCAGTGTTAATGTAAGATTACTTGTGGCAATAATAAATAAACTTAAAACTTTTGAGTTGCATCTTATGACATGCTGGTTAGTTACATTGATCCGAACAGGTTCTAGACTGTGGCAACTAAGGGAATTTCACAGAAACTTCATTACAGTGTTAATGTAAGCCTTACTTGTGACTAATAAGTCAACTTATAACTTTAAAACTGGGTGAAACCATGACAACCTTAGTTGATGCTATTCCAGGATCCACTTCAAAGACAACTTAACATAGTTGATAATGTGAAATAGGTAACAATGAATTGGCATGCCTTGTAACTTCACACCTGATTTTTATTTTCATGACATGCCTATTCTTATCAGCTATTCATTTCCTAAACAAGTGGAAGTGGGGCCATGACTTGAACCATGGAGATTGGAGGGATCCATTGGGATCCAATCATCCAGGGTATGATTAAACAGCAGTCCTGGAACCAGTTATCTACATCCCACATTTCCAGGATCAGCGATTGGGAATACGGAGGCACATGAGTGCCGTAGGCACATGTCTGCACTGTTAAAGACCTGATCCAAGCAGGCTTCTGTCTGACCCGACAATCTTTGGATGGAGTTCTGTAGTATGCATGATTGCGACCGAACTCTTCCACTCTCATCTGGGTTCAGATTGAAAGAAAAATTCTCCTACCTCCAAAATTAGTGGAAGTGACTTAGAGAAAAATGAAGGCAAGATTTTCAGTCAGAAAAAAAAACTCTCAACTAAATTATTAGATTCACTTTCTGAAAAGAAAAGTAAATTATAAAAATGCTACAGTTAGAGCATAGGAAGACAAATTGGGGAAGGAGCAAGGTGAGTGGAATTAAAATATTCCAATTTTTAATTAAAATTTTCTTTTACACTTTGATAGCTTACAGTTGTTATTACTGCAGTAATATTTCTCTTCACATCTGAATTGCTTTTTCTGTTATATCACTGTTGCTTTCAGCATCACGCTGTAAATTGTCAGAGCCTTGGGAGCAGTCATGTCCCTCGACCCAGAGGTGAAAAAAATAATCTTTCCACACCTATTAACAGTGGGGTTCATACAGTATTGACTTCATGTCTACAGATTTGATGCTTCTTGCCCACTACCATCTGCATGTTCGTGTCCAGTTCACAATTCCTATAAGCAATTTCCTGAACTGAAACCTATCTCTCTATTTTCCTGGTGTGTGGGTTAGCAGGGCCAGCCTCAATCAGTGAATCTTAAATTGTGGGACAGCAGCTAATGAATGGAATACACTATTGAAACAAATGCAGCAGGATACTAATAGCAGGTTTACAATTCCATGTATTAAAATTAAGAGCCAGAAATAGAAGATGGTCATTAATAAATCCATTAAGGAATTCAAGAGAAACTTCTTTGCTCAGAGGGTGGAGAATATTTGCAACTCACAGCCACAAGAAAGAGATGAGAAGAATAACATGCAAGGAGAAGCTAGATAAGTACACAAGGGAGGAAGGGACAGAAAGATACACAGATTATCACTTAGACTTGTCGGACCAAATGGCCAGTTTCTATTTGTAAGATACAGTGCCGACACTGTATTAATCTGTAAGAGGACATAATCCCATGTAGTTGTTGAAACAAAAGTAGAAAACAGCCAAAAATTGTTCTGGCTTTGCCCAGAAAGTTCTTCACAATATGGACTAATTTTAATTCTGAGTATGAATCTGAGACCCAGGGGCAAAAGTTGGCCTAATGTCCATTACACAGGCTATATTTACATTGGCTCCTGGCAAAGACCATTGGAAATGAAGTAACCACCAATGGAGAGGAGTTAATACTGGGCCTCAATCCCTCAGAAACCCTGCACAATGAGATCAATATGAATTTGTTGGGAGGCAGGACAGTTGTTTGATTCTGGTTTATGTGAAATAATACTTTGTGCAACCCCTGTTCCTCCCTTACACAAAACAGACCAGACTAACCAAGAGTAACGAGTCTGAGAGACACCCTGAACTATAAGACAAACATTTCCTTTGATGGGAAGAGCACATTTTTGAAATTATTTGCCATCAATGCAACAAAACTGTCTTAACTCTTAACAATAACATCAATGCTAAATCACCCTTTGTGGTGATTTTCTCTAATAACATAGCAGTTACAAAACACAAAGCCACTTATGTTGAGCAGATGCTAAGAAATTATTCGTGTCTGTGCAACTATACACTTTCAGATCTCCAGATGTGACTCCAATTATTAATGGGATAATAGAAAATGATTCTATCTCTTATCTAACATCCACACCCAGAGCACTTGATTTTAGTTTGTAAAAATTATGGTATACTTTGGTTCTAATTTTTTTTTAGGTGATAGACATGGTTAGTTTTTATTTCAGGAGGCAGCACACTTATAACAATCAGCCTATAATTTCCAAGCTCCAGAGCATCATAACAGGGGAGTAACCCAAAGGTACTCTATGGAACTCTGCTCCCAACCCCAGAATCTGGGAGACCCTGGGTAAGGATTGCATGACAATGGCCCATGAAGTTCAAATTATGTTTGGTGATTACCCCACATTGGGAATCATCTAAAAGAATGACATAGATCGTAGACTTCAGATGGTTCCAACTACCTTACAAAAATGTTACCCACCATGACCAATTGATCTCCTCACTGATCATCCGATGGCCTCTCCGCTGCTACGTCCCTCTACTGACCCCTCCTCCAATAATACTGACCACTCACCCATCACACAACCATGACGCTCTAATCAACTCTCACATCTCCTCCCTTTCACTAACCATCTGACCCTCTCTACGAGTGGACGAGAAATCTGACTATTGCCAATCCAATGAAGTTGTGGACCATTTTACAACTACACCTCTGAACAATTTTGGAATCAATTAAATATTTTGTATTAAACCTGAACCTTGCTTTCATTATGCGCTACTTCCATCACATCAAGAGGGTAGGAAGCAGTTTGCTACACCTGACTAAGCAGTTCTTTTTCAGAAATTTTCTTCATCGTTCGGTTATGGGTTAGTTTACTGAATGTCCTGCTTGTTTCCAGTCATTTTCCTAAAAAATCCATAAGTCCTGATTTGATAACATTTGATTTGATTTGTTATTGTTACATGTATTAATATGCAATGAATGGTAATGTTTCTTGTGCGCTGTACAGACATTCGAAGAGAGTGCCGAATGTAGTGTTCAAGTCATAGTTAGGGTGTACAGAAAGATCAACTTAATGCAAGGTAAATCCATTCAAAAGTCTGACGGCAGCAGGGAAGAGACTGTTTTTGAATCAGTTAGTGCGTGACCTCAGAATTTTGTATCTTTTAAGGGAAAAAGGTGGAAGAGAGAATGTCCAGAGTGCATGGGGTCCTTAATTATACTGCCTGCTTTGCTGAAGCAGCAGCAGTGGATCAGAGGCTGGTTTGCGTGATGGATTAGGCTACATTCACAACCTTTTGTAATTCCTTGTGGTCTTGGGCCGGGCAGGAGCCATACCAAGCTGTGATATAATCAGAAAGAATGATTTCTATGGTGCATCTATAAAGGTTGGTGAGAGTTGTAGCTAACATGCCAAATTTCCCTAGTCTCTCAAGAAAGTAAGGCGTTGGTGGGCTTTCTTAACTATAGTGAGGGCATGGAGGGACCAGGACAGATAGTTCCTGATCTGGGCTCCTAAAAACTTAAAGTTCTCAGCCCTTTGCTGACTCTACTGAGATCTGATGGAGTTCTCTGAGAGACATAGCACTCCTCATCTCTGAGGAAGCTGGACACGGAAGACTCAGCAGGAAATGCTATCAAAGCGGGGGAAAAGTTTGAATGGAGTGGGAATCCAATGATGGTTGCTGCTCCTTGGAAGATCCAGGTCCAATGACATTTTTTCTCGAAGTATAATTGTCCTCTGTGTTCAGGAGAAAAAAATTATCTGCGGTTCCTAGTTTTCCCAAGTATTCCATCTGAAAAGAGTAGATGTATCGAAGTTAAATGAGAATAGGATTATTCTCCTTGTAGAACATCCCTGTGCCAGCAGAGGGCACCACATAAACACAAATGACTTTGCAGTCCACGATCACATTACCAAAAAATAGTATCAAGCTTAGAAACCATTCAGCTTTGTGCTTGTGAAAACCAACTAAGTATATCTCACCGGACTGTCATTACATTTGCTTTTTGGAAACCCATTCCAATGTGATTTTTCTGCCCAATTTTAAGACTGCAAACATCCCAAATATTGATTTGCTGCTATTAGGCTTTATAGTTAATTCATGCTTTTGAGATTGGATAGTACAATAATTTGTTAATTCTCTGGCACTTCTTTTCTAAATTGAATGAATAAATTTTGAGCTGATAGCTGCAAATACACTTAAGGGTGCTGCCAGCTTCCTGGAAGGAAAGCAGAAAGTGCTGGAAATGCGCTGCAGATCTGCCAGCATCTGTGTAGAGAGCAAGAGAATAGACGTTTTAGGTCAAGGAGCTTTCTTCAGAACTGAAGGGAGATGGAAATCTAATAAGCTTTGAGCAGTGAAAGGGCGGAAGAAGAACAAAAGGGATGATTTGTCAAATTGTAAGCTGCAGGAGAAGTGATATGACAAAAATGTCACAGTACAAAAGGCAAAGGGAGTGATAATGGCTAGAGGAAGGACAGAAAAGGTTTATCCAGAGTGGTTATGAATGGCAGGATAATGAATAGTTATGTCTGAAAGCAAAAACAAGACAAAGACCAGCACACATGCAAAAAGAGAGAAACAAAATGGGAGACAGCATTTTTAGCCTTACGTTTTTGAACTCGAGTGTTATGCCTTGAAGGGTGTAAAATTTCAAATCAAAGGATGAGGTGCTGTTCCTCAACTCTGCGACAAGCTTTGCTGGAATACAGCAGCCAGCTAAGGGTGAGGATGTCAGCATGACAGCAAATTAAAATGAGCGGGCACTGGAAATTTGGGGTCATTCTTGTGAACTGAGCAGAGATGTGGTGTAAAGCGGTTATTCAATCTGCATTTGATTTCCACAATGGCGAGCAAACCACATTGTGCGCAGCGAATAGGGTAAAGTAAATTAAACAAAGCACTTGTAAATTGCTGCTTCACCAGGAAGGTTTGGGGCCTTGCGTGATGAGAAACAAGGAAGTAAGAGGGTTACGTGTCCTGCATTTTCCTGGGAACGTGCAATAGGAAGGAGACAAGGTGTTGGGGGTGACTGAGGAGGGAAACCAAGGTGCTACAGAAGGAATGATCCCTTTGGAAGATGACGGGAGGGAGAAGATGAGTTTAGTGCTGGCATCATGATGGAGCTGATGGAAATGGTAGTGGATGATTTTTTGGATGCCCAGGTGTTGCTGGGCCAGAAAGTGAGGACAAGGGGGACTTTATCATAGGGGGGCGAGGACAGAAGTGCAGGAAATGGCTTGGATTTGTTTGAGGGATCTATCAACTGTGGGAGTCAACACCTTGGTCAATCAGAATTGACTTGCAACCAACCAGTCAGCACGCTTTTCTCCTGTAATACAAATAGTTGTGGTAGTTGAATTTTAATAACCTTGTGTTTGTCCAAGATTAAAGGCTTCATCAATATCCCTCTCATTTCAGCAATATTCATTTTCTGGAGTAGAATGTGATTCTATATCACAGAATCAAAGAATTGTTACTGTGCACAAAAGAGGCCCATCATCCTTTTGTATTGGTACTGAGAAATGCACCTTGTGCCATTCCCCTGCCTTCTCCCTGGAACACTGCATTTTTTTCCTTTCAGTCTAATTCTCTTTTGACTGCCTCAATTGAACCTGCCTCCACCACACTTTTCAGGCAGTGCATTCCAGACCTGAACCACTGGAAAAGTTTCTCCTCATGCCACCTTTGCTTCTTTTGCCAATTACTTCCAATCTGCTCCTCTTGTTCTCACTTACTTCATAGATATGAATAGCTTCTCTCTATCTTGTCATGATTTTGAAAAATAACATCAAATATTCTGTCAACTTCAGATAGGATGATGACTTTTAAGGAGCATTTTGACAATACATGAACAGGATGGGAATGGAGGGATACGGTCCCAGGAAGAGTAGGGATTTTAGTTCAGATGGGCAGCATGGTTGGTGAAGGCTTGGAGGGCCGAAGGGCTTCTTCCTGTGCTATAATTTTCTTTGTTCTTTCTTTGTCTTCTCCAAGAAAACAGTCCCAACGACTTAAATCTTTTTTCGTAACTGAACTTCCTTAACCCTAGACTATTGTCATGAATCTTTTCTACACTCTTTCGCCAATGCCATCACATCTTTTCTCGAACACGATCCCCACAATTGGATGCAATACTCCAACTGAGGCCAAACTTGTATCATACGTGTTCAACTAACCCCCGTGCTCCTGTACTCCAAGCTCCTATTAATAAAGCCAAGCATCCTTTATTAACTTCTCTCCCAATCTGTTCTGTCCCTCTCTGTTACCTCTGCCAGTGTCTCTTCAATTTCTGTTCACTTCTCTCTGTATCCTTGAATATATCTCATCCAGTTCTGATGTCTTATCAATTAGAAGTATGGATAGCTTATCAATTTTCTCCTCCTTTTCAATTTTAATTCATTCTCGTGTATTAATTATCTCTTTCACCCTGGTCTAGTTAGTGTATTTTCCCTTTGCAAAGCACTACTTTAATACCTCTGCTATTCCGTCTCCCTGTATAAATCACCTTTTTGGCTCTAGTCAGCTGTACTCCTCTTTACCGTAGATATGTTGAGAGGAGACTTTGGAATTCCCTTTTAGATTAGCTGCCTGCCTCTGTTTGTACTCCCTCTTTGCTTCTCTTATTTGTTTTTTCACTTCTCTGGTGAACTTTCTATATTTGTCCTTTTTGCCGTTGTATACTCTACTTGTCATCTGTCACAAACACACTTTTCCTTATTCATCTTAATTGCTATCTCTTTTACGACACAGGGAACTCTGGATTTGTCTTCCATATATTTCTTGACAATGCCCAAACTATCTCCTCTTGAAGGTGCAATGTTCAGTTGATTTTCCTGCCAGCCTTTGATTCCAATTTGTCTGATTCAGATCCATTCTTACTCCAGTGAAATTGGATTTCCCAAAGTCAATTATTTTACCCTCGATTTGGCTTTGCCTTTTTCCAGAGCCAACCTCTAAACCTTATGATAAAATGATCATTGTCTCTTAGATGCTTTCTTATTGACACTTGATCCACTCAACTCATCTCATTTTCCTCTTGTCTGCACGTTCTCCTTGTGTCTGCGTGACTTTTCTCCGGGTGCTCTTGTTTCCTCCCACAGTCCAAAGATGTATTGGTTGGGTTGATTGGCCATGCTAAATTGACCGTAGGTGCATAGGTTAGAGAGGATTAGTGGCTAAAATATGTACGGATTGGGGGTAGGGCCTGGGTGGGATTCTGGTCAGTGCAGACTCAATGGGCTGAAGGGCCTCTTTCTCTACTGTAGGGATTCTATGATTCCCAAGAACCAGATCTAGAGTGTGCTGGAAATATACTGCTGTAGAAAATGTCTCTGCCCTCTCTATCTTTTACACTGCTACTATCCCCGTTTATATTTATACAATTAAAGTTCCCTATTATAACTACTCCAAATATCTTGAACCTACCTGTAATTTATTGTGAATTTGTTCCTCCACACCTTTCCCATTAGTTGTTGGCCAGTAGATTACACCAAGCAATGCAATTACCCTTTGTTTAGCTCAAGCAAAATACGTTCTGTCCTTATATCCTCAGGGATATCTTCTTTCTCCAGCACTGCAAGGCTCTGCTTAATCAATATCACACCTATTCCCCTTTCCTTTTCTATCTTCCTGAACACCTTGTATCCAGGAATATTAAACACCCAGTCTTTCCTTCTTTGAAGCAGGTCTGTTTTATAGCCATACGGTAATCTGTGGTTGTAACTTACCAATCTTATTATTATGCCCCATGCATTCATATAAACACACATTAACACTGATTTAGACTTCATTGCAATCTCCTTTTCTTTGACATCACTTAATAACTTGCAGTTCCCGACTCTTGTGCCACATTGCTATTCTTCTCTTATATTACCCCTCTCACCTTCCCAGAAACTAGTCCAGCTCTATTTAGATGCAACCCATCCAGTCCCAAATGTCTGGTCTGGAGATGGTCGCAATATCCCACAAAGTTAAAGCCTTCGTTCCTGCACCATCTTTCTATCCATGCATTCATCTGCATTATCCTTCTATTTTTATCAGTGATTGTTGCCATTAGTGTGTATGCGCAGTTCTAGTGTTTCAGCCTAGATGGGATTTAAGAGTATGGGACTTTGGAAGCATGGATTTCTTTGACCATCTTTGAACTTTAGCTGGTGGCATGGTGATATAGTGGTTAACACTGATGCCTCAGAAGGCAAGGGATCCATATTCGATTCCTGGCTTTGGTTACTGCCTGTGCAGAGATCGCATGTTGTCCTCTTGTCTGCGTGGGTTTCCTTCAGATACTCTGGTTTCCGCCCACAGTCTGAAAGACGTGCTGGTCAGGGGCATTGGCCATGCTAAATTTTCCCTTAGTGAAGACTGCCGGAATGTGGAGACTGAGGAATTTTCACAGAAATTTCATTGCAGTGTTAATGTAAACCTACTTGTGACTAATAAGTAAACAACTTGTATAAAATTGGCAAAGGGAGAAGATGAATTGGACATTTAATGTAGTATTAATTGATTGGAATGTTGACCTAACATTATCTATTGTTTCAGCTTCCATGTACAATATTAAATAAATTCATATTTTATGTTTGTAGGTTGCTAGAATTATGTTTCACAAAAAAAGCTCAAAACATTGTAAACAAGTTTTTTCCTGATAGCTATAAATCAAACCTGTGAATTCTCTCCCTCAGCTTCCCATTGCTGACCCAATCTCCAGGAGTAATTTCCTACCTTGCTCCCAAAATTCTTATTTCAGATATAGAGCAGTGAAGAGAGAGGACAAATCCACAGTTTTACTTCAAATTAAATTTAGCAGTAGACCAAGAGGATATAGATTCAAAATTAATCGACAGTAAATGTAAGATACAGCAAATCTTCACCTTAAATTGTAACATTCCTGAAAATTATGACTGAGTGAGATGACTTCAAGTGAACCATGGCTTCCCATGGGAATCAGTGCTAAGGCTGGAATTAGGTTCCTTTGGACATTGCTTGCCCTGATAAAGTAATGCACAAGTTGAAATATTGTACTGTCTATGTGCATTCCTAGCTGAAATAGCAAAAATACAGTACAAGTTTAAATTAGAGAACGCTAAGTCAGCCAAACAAGCCCTGAGTAGTATAGCTTCTGTGTACTATCCACAGCATCCCTGAAACTCAGGAGTTCAACTTTTTGTTTGCTTTTCTTTCCCATGGTGTCTGTCTCTTCTTCTCCATTCACAAGAACATAACAAATAGAAGCAGAAGTAGACCATATGAATCCTTGAGCTGGGTCCCTCATTCAATATAATTATGGCTGATCTTTTTAACATGTATTCCCTGTGTCCCTTAATTCCCTGTGAGACCAAAAATCTATCTATTCCAGCTTTAATGTATTCAATGATGGAACATGCACAACTCTTTGTAATAATTTCTCCTCATCTCAGTCCTAAATGATTGGTTCCTTATCTGACTCTGTCTCCAAATCCTGGATCTTTTCCTCATAGTTTGCAGGCCCCTGTTTGGAGCAGTCTCATGGAAGAAGTATGGGGATGGAGTGATGGGAGGAAATGAATGGTGGATGACTGGGGGGGACACGGAACAAACTGGGTAGGGAGGTTTGCCTCCCCCTCTACTCAAGGTTACTCAGTTCAGTGGTTCACAGCTTCGCGTCACTGCCCTGCTCCAAGAACGTGGACCTCACTCTCTCCTGGCAGCCTGAACATCTGGTGACTGCGGCAGCTGCCCTCATGTTTAGACATGATGGCGGCTGGTCCAGAGTTCACAGAAAACAGAGTTAATGTTCTGAGTCCTTTTGATGTTAACTCTGTCACTCTCCATAGATGCTGCTGGGTTTTTCCAGTATTTGTTATTTTTAATTCTTCTAATAAGATGTTGTTTTGACAATGTTTATTATTTCGGATGCTCTTATTTTTTCCTTTGATAGAATCTTACCAGCTGTGCTTGTATCAACACTGAATTTGCCCAGAATGCCACAGCTATGTCCGGACGATGTCCCAGAACAAATTGTGGAAATGCTTTCCCAGCATTCTTTGCGGTTGTTTGTATAGGAAGTCTGATAGGTGCAATGGCACAGACTCCTTCGGTCGTGATTCTGATCAGGTGAGTGAACTTTCCAGTGGCAATCTATCATGTTGTTTTAAGAATATTCTGAGATAGTTGTATCTGCTTCAGCTAATTTATAGGCAAGCTCTGCACTTTGGCTCAACACATACCTTGAAAAAAGAATAATTAAAAACAATAGCATTGGGCCTTTCAAATGTCATACGGTGAAAAATTCAACCTCCGCAAATTACAGCTCTTTCCGATTTCATTATTCACCCATGTCTATGGAAGAGTCACGTAGACACAAAAACATCACCGGACAGAAGGCAAATCTACAGATGAAATGCATCTCAAGGCAGTCACTCAGGAGTTCACTCCGGCCCTCGTTAATTTATCTCGAGTTGCTTTTTTCTCAAGTCAACATTAATTGGAGCTCTCAAATTAACTTGAGCTTTGAAATGAACTGATTAACACAGTGACAAAAATATTAGAAAGATGAAAACTCTTCACTTTGGGCAGTAATATCCCACAGCATTGTTTCAAGAAGCAACTCATAGAGCAATTACAGATTTTAAATAATTGAATCAATCTGAAATATTAGGTTTCTACTGCTGCTGGTGCTGTGTAATCTTGTGCAGTATAAACTAGGTTCCACAGTGCTGGATTGAAAAAATGTCTCCAGTAATGTAACAAGGCAATGTATTCTTTTCCCTAGCAACCAACTGAAATCGTCCGAAAGTTAATTGTTTCTTTAGTTGTTATTTGCTTGAAATGGATGCTGCTTGCAATACGCCAGCAGCTCTCTGAAAGGGCAAGATACACAAGGTTAATGAGTTAGGTAAGAGTATGAGAGTACTACAGTACAACAGGCTTCAGATTGCTATGAAGAGAGTGCAGGTTTTACATGAAGACGAGGTTATCACTAGGATTAAGTCTGTTGTCCGGACAGTGATGTCTAGTGGATGTTAATTGGTTTTCTTTCTTTGCCCCTACAGGTCTGTGAATCCTGAATACAAATCATATGCCCTTGGTGTTCAGTTCCTCATGCTGAGATTACTTGGTAGGTGTTTCAATTCAGTTATTTAATGAAATAGCGATCCATTTTCGTTTGCTCCTACTCACATCAAGATTCTGAGAATTCAGGAGAATGTCCTTTTGTGATTGCTGAAAACTAAATGTAAAAGTTTTTTTTAATAAAGCCATTAAGTTGCAGCTTGCTTCTGGTGCTGATGTGATACCCATCGTGCCAAGGGCAGCATGCACACCATGTTTCAGTGGCATAAAAATAACAAAGCAGCAAGCGGCTACTAATAAACATTTCTCAATAAAAGCAAATTACTATGGATGCTGGAATCTAAAACAAAAGCAGAAAATGTGGAAAATCTTCGTGGGTCTAACAGCGCCTGTGGAATCCAGACTCGAAATGTTGGCTCTATTCTCTCTCCAGAGATTTTCCAGCATTTTCTGTTTTTGTTTTTTTAAACATTCCTTGCAGCTCAACGTCTAATAAAGTAAAACTCATATATTGGCACTTTAACCTGGCTACCTGCTTTGATGGAATAATGCTGCAGATGATGAAAAACTGTATTATAAACAAAAAATGCTGGGGATGTTCAGCAGACCACTGATCACATCTCTGGAGGACAAATCTGAGTTAATGTTTCAGCTTGACGACTTTACAACAAATTGGTTATGATGCCAGATTCTTTCCCACCCACCAGAAGTGGAGGAAGAACAGCAAGAGCTCCATAAATGAGTGCAGATATTTAAAACGAAAACATACAGGATTAAATGTACAGAAGAAAATCAAACTGAATACAGAAGAGCAATCAATTTCATAGACACTTCACCGACTTAAAGATTATATTAGGCCTTTAGAGAACACATCCCAAGCTCACATCCAATCTACAGGTTCATTTGAAATTAGTGATCAATACTCATCATAAAAAGCTACACTTGCTTGTCAAAACATCCAGAGGCAGCTTACTGGGGCTCCAATTTGTGTTGTCTATCACACTGATGTTGGCCCCCAGTTAGATACTGGGGGAAGTAGAAAGAATCGTAGAACAGAATCATAGACTCACTGCAGTGCAGAAGAAGGCCATTCAGCTCTTTGAGCCTGCACCGACAACAGTCCCAGCCAGGCCCTATCCTGTAACCCTGCATATTTATCTTGCTAATCTCCTTGATTGAGGCGCAATTTACTGTGACCAATCCACCTAACCTGCACACATCTTTGAACTGTGGGAGGAAACCCACACAGACACAGGAAGAATGTGCAAACTGCACACAGTCACCCGAGGCCTGAATCAAATCTGGGTGCTGAATCTGGGCACTGAGAGACAGCAGTGCTAACCACTACCCAACTGTGCTGCCCAGAGAACACAATTGAGTAACCACATTCCCATATTAAGGCACAGCAAAACTGTGAAACTGGGAGGAGCTCTACTGCTTCTTCTGGGTTCAAATTCAGCTATGTTTAAAAAAGTAATCAAAAATCAGACTGATGCAAATTTGACACCTGCTGCCCTCAGCATTGACTAATCTCGCTGAGGAGCCCTTAAAAAGTGAACCCCTAATTAGCTTATCTTTGCTTAAATCTTAATTGGTTCCACTGCCTGGGACATCTGATTTTCACTCAAACCAATATGCAGCACTAGACATAACTCAGCAGTTCTTGGAGTACAGGACAAAGGACTGGAATATTAACCTTATTTGTCTCCTTTTGCACCTAAAATCAAGCGTAACAAAATCCAATTTTTACCACAGGGAGTCAATGTAAGTGTAGTATAGTGTAATTTGCAGATACGGTGGATTTAGAGAGTGGGATTAGTGTTAGCAGATATAACTTAAATCATACATTGTATCCTTATTTTCAGTTAATACTTTGATTTGATATGATTTCTAAATTAATTCAAAACTGATAGAAGTTTGTAAAGTTAGCTGGAGCATAGGAGTTGCCTTGCAATATAGGAAAGGCAAAAGTGGGAGACCGCAGTATCACCATTGCTTGAAAAATGCAATTACATCATAACATGCTATTACATGTGGAAGTTCCTTTATAAGAACCATAGTATCCTATAATGCAGAAGGCCATTCAGCCCATTGAGTCTGTACCCACTTTCTAAAACAGCATCTTACTCAGGCCCTCCACACCGCAACCCTGAGTGTTTCCCATGGCCAATCCATGTAACCCACATAACTGTGGACCCAGAGGAAACCCATGCAGACACAGGGAGAAGGTGCAAACACCTAAGGCCTGAATCAAACCTGGGTCCCTGGCACTATGAGGTAACAGTGCTAGCCACTGTGCACTCAAGAGATGAGTGCACAACAATCAAAGCCAATATTTGAAACAGGCATGGTTCATTGGGATAATAGGGGATATGACCCAAATTATCTGACTATGCAAGATGATAAACAGATCTTTAGGTTAACAGTTAGAAATCTTCAGATCTGATGTGCACCGTATAGTATGGATATATTTTGCTAACAGACGAAAAGATGCTTTATTAACTTCTAATATTCTGAGGATAATAAATAGGAAACAAAAGTAAAACTTCAAACTGATGTTGAGGGATAACCTGATAAAAGTCTGCAAAATTATGAGAGGCATGGGCAGAATGGGTAGTCAGAAGCTTTTCCCAGGGTGGAAGAGTCAATTATTAGGGGGGCATAGGTTTAAGATACAAGGGGCAAGGTTAAAGGAGATGTACAAGGCAAGTTTTTTTACACAGAGGGTGGTGGATGCCTGGAACTCGCTGCTGGGGGAGGTAGTGGAAGTAGATACAATAGTGACTTTTAAGTGGCATCTGGACAAATACATAAATAGGATGGGAATAGAACAATATGATCCCGGAAAGATAGGGGCTGCAGGCTTGGAGGCTGAAGGACCTGTTCCTGTGCTGCAATTTTCTTTATTCTTTGTTTTTTGGAGGCCTAACAATATAAAAGATAATCACGAGGAATGTAAAAAGTCTCATAAGGAGGTGCAAACGGAAATTAGAACAATGAACAGAGAACGTGAAAGACATTTAATGAGGAAGGAAATAGCAAAGATCTTTAAAAGCATGTAACCTAACCAGTCATGAATGATGGCAGAACGTTAAACAGTGGAGGAAACTCCACAAATATCCTATCCACAGTGATAGGGGGACCTAGCACATCAGTGCAAAAGATGAGGCTGAAGCATTTGCAATTATCTTCAGCCAGAATTAGTGTGTGGATGATCCATCTGGGCCTCCTCCCAAGTCTCCAGCATCACAGATGCCAGTCTTCAGCCAATTCAGTTCACTTTCAATGATATCCAGGAACAGCTGAAGGCTCTGGATATTGCAACTCTAATATTATTCCAGCAATAGTACTGAAGACTTGTAATCCAAAACTAACTCTGCCCCTGGCTAGTTCTACTGTTCCAGTAGAGGTGCAACATTGGCATTTACCTGACAACATTGAAGCTATCCTGATAGGTCCTGTCCACTAATAGCAGGACAAATCCAACCTGGCCAATTACCGCCCCATCAGTTTACTCTTGATCATCAGCAAAGTGACAGAAGGGATCATGAACACTTCTATCAAGCAGCACTTGTTTGGCACTAACCAGCTCATGGACACTCAATTTGGGTTCTGCTAGGACCACTCAGCTTCAGAGCTCATTTGAGCTATGGTTAAAAGAGCTAAATTCCAGAGCGAGGTGAGAGTGACATCAAGGCAGCATTTGACTAAGTGTGGCATCAAGGACCCCTGAAAAAAAAACTGGAATCGATGGGATGGTAAACTCTACAATGGTTGGAGTTATACTTAGCACAAAGGATGAAGGTTGTGGTTGTTCAAGATCAATCACCTCAGCTCCAGGGTATCACTGCTGGAGATCCTAGGCCCAACCATCTTCAGCTGCTCCGTCAATGACCTTCCCTCTATCATAAGTAGGATGTTTGCTGATAATTGCACAATGTTCAGAATCATTCACTACTGCTCAGATACTGAAGCAAGCCGTGTCCATGTGTAGCAGTATTGGATAACATTCAGGCTCAGGCTGATAAGTGGCAAGTAACATTCATAGCACACAAGTGTCAGGTAATGACCATCTCCAAAAGAGAGAATTTAATCATCTCCCCTTAATATTCAATGCCATTATCATAGCTGGATCACCATTGCACTAAGGGCTACCATTAGCCAGAAGCTGAACTGGACCAGCCATTTTAATATGGTGGCTCCAAGAACAGGTCAGAGACTGGAGAGTCAGGAGGCTAGTTACTTGCTGTATAATTCCCAAAGTCTGCCCACTATTTACAAGGTTCGAGATGGAAATGTGATGAAATATTCTTCACTTCTCTTGATGAATGCAGCCCCACCAACACCATCTAGAACAAAGCAGTTCACTTGATTGGTACCTCATTCACCACTACTTGTGACTATTAAACTTTAAACTTCATTTCACAAGTTATCCTGAATTAGGATCATCAGAAATCAAGCCTGGCATTAAATCCAGTCGTTATAATATCTGATTTCCATTGTGGCAGATTAATCCAATTCATATGGTTTCATGCATTTGTAACTCGTTACAGCTTTGGTCCAAAATGAACAAAAAAATTGAATTCCAAAAATAAGATGTGAATAATTGCCCTTGACAGTCTTAAAACATTTGATGGAGTGTGGTATTAGGGAACCAAATAAGAAGTTTGACAATAACAGGTTTAAGTCCAACCGATTTATTTGATAGTAAACTCGCAAGTTTTCAGGGTTTGCCTTTTTGTCAGGCGAACAGAGAGTTCTGGCTCAGACAGTACATATGACAGCACACACAGTTTACAGATTACTGATTAGAATGTGAGTCTTCACAACTAACCTGCTATTTAAGTCTTAAAGTGACCAACAATGTGAGTGGAAGGAGCATTAAGCCCAGGCAGTACAGTAAGTGATGTTTAGCAAACCCAGGCAGGTCATGGGGGTTACAGATAGTGTGACATGAATCTTGATGAGTCTTTACAGCATTTTCTGTTTTATTTCAGACCTTCAGTGTCCGAGTATTTTGTGCTTTTGTATTTCTGAAAAAATACATGAAGCTTTTCATTCATTAGGAAAATTCACAAGAATATCAAATAGAAGGGGAACAACAATTTATAGTGCATGAGAAGTGAGTTCTGATTGGTTGGCAAGTAGTACTGATTGGGAAAGACATTGCCATGGAAAATGTAGCAGATAAGTAATGACTGACAGTTAATTGCCACATTTTGTCTAAATTCAAACCAGGCAGGTTGACTCTGGTCAAAGCATTACTCTGACGGATGAATATTGCGTTTTGTTTTGTTGACAAAGGTGCAATGTATGTACATGTTCTTTCTGTCTGTAAAGGGCAAGATCATGTGTATTAATGGATGTAACCAATGCATAGATGATACATTTGCTATATTTGAAACTGCAACTGCGTGTAAGAATTCCTATGCACATCTTTAATGGGCTCCATCCTGTGCTCAATTTCATCTTTGAAATGAAGCAGATTTTTTTTTATTCATGGGACATAGGCATTATTAGCTGGCCAGCATTTATTGCCTATCGCAAGTTGCCCTTGCGAAGATGGTGCTGAGCTGCTTCCTTGAGTGATTGATACAGCTCAGTGGCTTGCTAGGCAGTTGAGAGTCAACCACATTGCTGTGGCTGTGGAGTCATATGTAAAGCAAACCACGTAAGGATGGCAGATTTCCTTCCCTAAAGGACATTAGTGAATCAGATGGGTTTTTCCAACAATCAACAATGGTTTCATGGTCATCAGTAGATTCTTAATCCCAGATTTTTTTATTGAATTCAAATTCTAGCACTTTGCCATGGATGAGATTCAAACCCAGGTTCCCAGAACGTTAGCTGAGTTTCTGGATTAATAGTCCAGCAATAATATCACTAGTCCATCGCCACCCCAGTGAATTCTCTTTCTTTGCAGTGCTAGTTGAGAAATCTCTACTACCATCTACTGTACAACTACCTTTCAGTGGTCAAAATTGGCCTCGTTGGCAACCTTGTAAATAGGACCCAAGACATTTGCTCACCATGATGCAGTCATCCTGCAAGTTAACGGCTAGGCTGGTCAGATTATTGCTTGCTGTATATTGTGCAAACTCATAAATGGGCCTGAGGCTACCACTATCAAAAATCACTTCTAAAAGTTGCCCTATCTACCTTAGATTACCCTGGAAAAAATTTGAGCAATAGTGAAGCTAGCCATTTCACATTATACAACAGCAACATGAGTGGTGTTCATTACTAATAGGATGCTACCATTAAGCCAAAAAGACATTTTGCTTATTACACAAATGAGTAATGTGGTCGATAAATTTCTGTGCTGGTGTGATGCCAAGTAAGTAGGTCATATATCCCTTTGGCTGTTCATCACAGGCAAGGTACAGGCGGCATCTATCCAGCTTGCATTTCTAAAACTCAAAATAATGTCCACTATTAGATGTGATTCCGCAATTGGACAACGTTTGCAAAAACTTATACTTACAACTGATTTAAGATTATTAGTTGGGCCGGATTTGTTTGGCATGAAATTGCTTTGATCGCAGGAGTAATCTGCACAGAATGAAGCACATCTTCCTTAATATGTTGGAAGAGATCTGTTCTAACTATATACTTCCATCAAGGAAAGGATTACCAAGTTATGTGATCATCTTAATTAACCTCCGCTAGAGGGATTTGTCTTATTTGTTTCTGGGATGTGAACGTCGCTGGTATAACAAATGTTTATTGTCCATCCCTAATTTCACTTGAAAAAGTGGTGGAAAGAATAGGCAGAAAAGGTTATAAACCAGCAAATGGATTTTATACAATGCATTTAAGGTTTTAAAAAAATTACACTTTTATCTTTTATGACTTTTATCTTTGTTGGCAACATAGTGGCACAGGGGTTAGCACTGGTGCCTCCCAGCTAGAGGAACCTGGGTTACTGTCACTGTGGAGTTTGCACATTCTCCCACTCTCTGTGTAGGTTTCCTCTGGATGATCCAGTTTCCTTCCACAGTCCAGAGACACGCTGGCTAGATTCACTGGCCATGCTAAATTACCCCTTAATGTCCCAGGATGCGTAGGCTAGAGGGATTAGTGGGATGAATGTGTGTATTTAGGGGATAGGGTATGGGTGAGATTGTTGTTGGTGCAGATGCAATCAGCTGAATGGCCTCCTTATGCACTGTGGAGTCTCTATATTTTTAAGTAACAGGTTACTTACAGGATTAGTGAAAATTAATTGCTTATTTGTGCTGTATACTATTAAAAGGTATAATACTAATTAAAATTAAATATGGCGTGTGACTGTTTCTCCCAAATTATTTTTCAAAACTGCCTTGCCAATAACTGGTTTGCTTGCATCTGTAAAATAATTGTGACCCAGATATTGACAGTGAAAAATGTAGGCTGTGTTAAAACATTTATTTACTTTCATTTTTGTCCAAATCCAGCTTTTTCACTATAGAATTATTCCATTGTGATGATGGCTGGAGTAGTCAAAAGTTTAAATTAATAAATAACTCATCTTAAGATACTGCATGCTTTAGAATTTCATTGTGAGCAAGTTTATTGCCAATTTTCTCAAAGATGGTTTTAGAAACCAAAAGTATAGATTTCTGCCATCTTTAATCATAGGTTTACCAGAAATATGTAATACAAAGAACATTACGTGAAAATTTGGGTGGAAATCAACGTGTTTGAAATTCAAAAAGAGATCTGAGGAAAATATTAGATGCTGCATCAATATCTGAACTGAACCATTAACTGAATATGTTCTTTCACTCACTGGCAGTAATTTTGAGTCTTACATTAAAATAGAAATGCAAGTCGGGAAAGATGAGCAGCAGGCTGCTGAGTCATTGTCACCCCTTTTAACGAACCATGATGGCCAAAATGACCCTCATTATGTCCCCCTTAGGCAGTGCCTCATGATTGAGAATGATTCTGGTTTGATGGGTTTTGAGATGATTGACAGATCTAATGCATGATTTGCAGATTCTCTGAACCCTGAGCAGGTAGTGCTTGAATGGTTGGCGAGATGAATTGTTTGGAGATTCATGCGCTCTCTCTGACATTTCGACTTCATCCCTGCGTGTTCCCAATGAAATCTCTGGATATGCCTTTCTGAAAGAATTTTTTTCACTTTGGTCTGCCGCAGGAATTCCTGTGGACCGCACTGTTTTCCCCTTTGAGTGTTCCTTCAGAATGTTTGATCTCTTCAGGGGTGCCCTGAGAGTATTCCTAAAGCCTTTCTGCTCTCCTTCTAAACCAGTTGTTCCGGGAGGCTTGTATCTGCTCTACTCTGAACTCGGTCATGGTAGGAGACTCCCCATAGTGTATATAGTCGCACTCAAACCATTTGCAATATCACCAGCTTTAAAAGGCTCAATAACAGGTCTGTCCTGCTATTTAGAATTTAATTTAACAAGCAAATATTTATCTTTAATGATTTCCACTTTCTGTAAACAAATACAGGACCTATAAGCAAATTATAGCAGTCAGTCAACAGAAGAATGATTTTACTTGTGAAAAGATGTCACTATCTCTTCTCCCTTTATAATCAAGCATTGCAATGGAGTCACTGAACCCAATATAACAAGGTCACTGAATTAATATGCAGTTCAGGATGATCACTTCACTCCAAAAAGACTTAGATAAATTCAGATATCTTGTTCTTTCAGTGCTGTGCCCATATCCTGATCAACACCTTTTTGAACTGAGTATCCAGCCCAGCTCCCAGATGTGTTAATTTATTGTTATATTTAATATTCTACACAGACATAGAATCCTCTAAGTTCTGTTCCAGTTTCCCAATCGCTTAATTACATCACTAAAAAAAATTCAAAAGGAAGACAAAGTGACAGTAAAACTGGTGATTGATATTTTTAAAAGGGCAACCCGATGTATTATTCAACTCCTATCTGTTGTATCTTCAGTCTTAATTCGAGGTTCATTTAATTCATTCTGACCTTTTTTCCTACTTAGGTTTTATCCCACCACCGCTTATATTTGGGGCTGCAATTGACTCTACTTGTCTGATCTGGTCAGAAACATGCAACAAAAGTGGAGCATGTGCTTTATATGATAACAACTCCTACAGATATCTCTACGTCAGCATTGCCATAGGCATGAAGACAATTGCCTTTATATTGTACACAACTACATGGCATTACATAAAGAGTCATTCCAAGGCGTATATTCAGGGAGATGAGGACTCGGTTGGTCGAATGACCACGTCAGATCTCTTTGCATCCACATTAACATTAGACGCGGCTGCAGCGGATTCAAGCAAGTCAGCTGGAAGGACAACATTTATCTATCATTTGGGAGAAAATGAAATGTGTGAGAACATCGAGTCTGTCCTTTAACATTTATAGGGAATGACTGCATTGTTTTGAAGATATACTTTTGTAGGAAAAAAACATTTTCAATAACTATTTTAAGGTTTTTAAGACAGTGATGCTTTGAAAGGCACTGGTCTTTTGAAAGATTTTTATTATTCTCTTTGTAGTTACAATTACAGCAATAGACAAGATTTTTCATGATTCTGTATGGTTCACAACAAATCAGCAATACAGAAACAAATAGAATTAGTGTCAAGAACTGGCAGATCCAGGTTAAAAAAAAAGTCCTATTTAAATAGCTTTTGTGCTTTACAAGCATCCAATTTTGCATTTTCTGTGGTGGTATCATACATGCTACATATTGTAACAGTATAAATGCCATCCTGTAGCATGTAAACTATATGTTGCAAAGATATACACAATCTGGTTCTAGTCTGGAGTTTATCCTGTTTAACCTAGTGCTTCAAAACCTGGATTTCAGAATACCAGTTTACTCACAGAGTTCACATTAGCCAATAATAGCTTCTCATTATATGTTTTTGCCTCTGCGTTCCAACTTCTTTTAATCAAATTTCTTTTAGCTTAATATTACCTTGTATATTCACAATACCGGTGTAGCATTTTGCCTGAGATGTGACTTTGAACTGGAACATTTATTCGTTCAGGTTATTTTAAAGCAATCCTCGATATATCATTCAAACTGTTTGAGTCCATTCAGAGATAGACCTTTTTTTTGCTTACTCCTATCACATCTAATACTGTCACAAGAGTTGGTGCTGCTGAGAAGCCAGAATCATAATGCCAAATGGTGCCTCAGGTCATAAAATACATGAAAGGAAATAGAATGTCCCGTGACACACCAATTATTTATTGTAAAAGATAGTTGTTATTTATTTTCTAAGCTGAAATTGAGAAAAAGACTACAATACTTAGACAGAGATTATTTTTACTTTGATTCCCTTTAAGTTTAAGGGCATGGTTAGCGGTTAGACAACCTTGATTGTTTTAGGCACTTCCTTCTATTACTGAATCCCTGGTGGAATTACGTTGTGCTTTTAAAGTACAAACTTAACAACAACTTGGGGTTGTTAACTCACATCACAGGTAATGTTATTTTATCAGTGGTGCTGCACATCAATAGTAAGGGAAAAACAGCTTCAACGAGGACATTTCTAATTGGGTCAGAGTTGCACACTCTATATAAAATCTGGCATTAGGCAATTTTTCTCTCTTGTAGAATTCATATTCACCCCACACAGTTGTCAAGTTTCAGGTGCTGCTGTGCTAAGTGTAAAATGTGATGCACAGTTTGAACCTACAATCAAATTATACATAACATGGTTCAATAGAGCTAATTAATTTTGTAACGGATGCGAAAATGAAACAGCCATGTGTATTATTCATACCATTCTTTACCTTAGTCATTGTAAATTTTAATATTCCATTTTTTTCTACAGCCGGAACATTAAGAATATTGATATATGTTCTGTTGAATCCAATTGGTTTATATTATTTATATTATGCTTTTTATCATAGAATTTTAAAATTCTAATTGCATTATACTTTTGTAAAGCTGATAATTGATTCCAATGTTGTTTCCTTTGGAGAATGTGTATTTTGTAGTCTGAAGTAGTGCAGAATGGAACATGTACATTGTGTGTTATGTGTTGATGCCAATAAGCTCATCCAAAGTAAATTTAATCAAATGATAAACTTATATTTAATATACAAATGTAATTATCATATAACTATTGGTCACATAGCTTGCTTATAGTTAACAAAGTACAGTATTTAAAAATCAAATATAATCAGCACAAATGATAGGATTATCCTACCAGCTTCTTAACCCCAACATCAAGTTGAATCTTGGCCCAGAAACCAGCATGGTTTTTGAGTTTTAAATTTATTTATTAGTGTCACAAGTAAGCTTACATTAACACTGCAAAGACATTACTGTGAAAATCCCCTAGTTGCCACACTCCAGCGCTTGTTTGGGTATTTTGAGGGAGCATTTAGCATAGCTAATGCACCTAACCAGCACATCTTTCGGACTGTGGGAAGAAGCTGGAGCACTCGGGGGAAACCCACACAGACACAGTGCGAACTCCGCACAGTGACACAAGCTGGGAATTGGACTTGGGTTCCTGGCACTGTGTGGCAGCAGTGCCACAAAATCTCACATTGATCAGAATTTTATGTCCTGTGACATGTTTGGAGGCAGGAAGGAGATTTAATCATGTGAATAGGTAACATGCAGCCATCTTCCTCAAAAATTATATCTGTAGTAGGCTGCCCCATGAGTGGACTTCTTGCCCAAATGATAACTGTAGCCCTAATGTTGGTCTATTACGACCATTTCTGAGCATTATCTCTCTGCCGCTAGTATTAACCCAGCATCAAGCAGGCGCATGGCCTCGCAGTTAACATGATGAGCAAGCCTGTGCAGGTGACTTGTGGTCTTCCGGATCAGTGTAATCCCTCGTTCAATGGCACTCAGTGCTCCATTGGCAATGGTTGGGGGCCTGGTAATGCCTCACCTCCTGTCCTTACTCCCAGCACCATACACAGCCACCTGAGCAACTCGCACCCCAGAGAAATCCCACTCAGGTTACTTCTGACCTGGCTTGTCTCAATCCTGGATCTCTAATGGCACTCGTTCCTGCAGTAGCTACAACCTCAGGTGAGCAATAATACCACTAGCTCTCAGTGGGCAGAATTCCCACCTCCGTGTTCCTCAATCTGGGAGGACACTTGCAGATGGTCATTTAAGAGGTGCCTGGTAAGAACTGAAGGCAGGGCTTCCCTGGGAAGGCAACAGACACAATCTCCAATTCCCTCAAAAGCCATCCCTGCTTCTCCCTTCATTTCATGCCCATTGAGACTCTAGGCAAAGAGGTTATGTTGTTGACAGGAAATCAATATGGCCAAAACTGTACTGTCCTCTCCTTAGTCTTTAGTTTTTAATCGCATGCTCCAAAAAGTAAAAAAGAATGTGCTAGAAAAATAGATGCTGCTGCCTTCGCTTGGAGATTGTGTAGCTGCGTTCAGCCGTGGTCCTACTTCCAGACCTTTTCTTCTGCCCTTGTGCCACCTTATTATTGCTAATGTAAAGCACACTCAAACTTCATGACTGACACCCAGAAAATACAGTGAATAATGAAAAATTGCAGATCATCAGCATGTTAACAAGTCAAACAGCTTATTAATTAGTAATTTCAAAATATCAATTTTCATGTCTGTATGCTGTCTGTAATTTGCACAGGGAGTGTGGCTTGCTCGAATTGCAGCTATATGATCCATTGTGATTTTTGGATTTTGATGGATGGATGGATCAATCGGCCGGCTTTGGGGGTGGGGCGGGGGCGGGGCAGGGGGGGGTAGGGTGGTACGGTGCAGTGGGGATGTGATTGCCATCCAAAGATGGACAATGGCAAATCAGAAGGCCAGTCCGAAGTCTTCCTGCTTGAGAAGCACAAGGCCCAGAAGGTCAGTGAGGGACAGGCCTTTTCAACATAGAGTTCTCACATTATGGCATGTAAAATTTAAATGAAGAATGGCTACTGCTGCCAGGCCACCAGGGGAACTCTCTCTGCAGGCTGTAGTATCCATTGCAGGACCTCTAAGCCTGTTGTAGTACAGGCTCCTGTTCTGCCACCATGAGGCAGTTAAACTCACCACAGCCATCACAGGGGAGGCCAACTGGAAAATCCCAGTCATCTTCGTGAATTGCCCTCATCTCGCCCTTACGTGTCCAGATGGGCTACCCCCCATATCTGAGCAAGTAGACTTGACAATACTTACTGTCACCACCCCGTCTCTGCAGAAATGACTTATGTGCAGGTTGGAGCTGTAGAACCAGTAGATGAATCAAGCTTCATTTTCTAATTTGTACATGTCAATATACTTTTAGCATCAATAGGTAATTCCCAAGGTTAGTTTGTGGAGACAGAACTCAACATCTTGTCTTCTGAAAATAAAAATCAAGCTCTCCAGAAATTGTAGCGAGGCTGCATTTGAAGTATCATCTCTAAAACAGGCCTCAGAGCAATAATGGAGCTGAGAGAAGCTATAGCGGGGGTTAGAGAGGTTTCAGATTGTGGTAGTGGTCTCTGCTGGGAAATTGAGACATTCTGGCTCAGAGATGACGAGGAAAGACAGGACCAGGAACTCTCAGGGTAGTTATTTTCAATGACAGCACACCATAAAAAGATGGATTTCCACAGACATGGGATTATTTCACTTATATATCCTGGATCCCACACAGTGGCAGCATGGCACACAGGAAGAGAGGAACACCACGCACAAGAAATACCACAGCAGAAGCAGTAATCGAACTAGTGTCTGGCTAAGCAACTGGCAGAAGGGTACCAAGAGGACTCAAAAGGGATATGCCTGGCCCAGATGGCCCCAATTGTGAATATTTTGACATGCTTATAACCTCCAGCTGTCAAAGTGCCTGTACCACTGAAGACTGTAGCTATCAAGAGAAGCCAGAAGCTACAGATTGAATTGTAACCCATGGTTTGGATGGGCATCTGTGGACCTGAAAATAATCATTGCCTTGAAATTCTACAGATCTGTTTCGTTCCAAAACAGTGTTCAAGAGAGCCAGAGGCTTTGTACTGCAGGGAGGTCAGTTTCAAAAATCTATAACCTATGGAATGGTTCCTGTAAAGTGGAAGGTGGTTAAATTTAACCCTACCTTTTTTAAAATTGGAGAAAGAAAATGGGGAACTACAGATCTATCAGCTTGACATCAGTAAGGAAAATGCTAGAAGCCATAATAAAGGATGTGATTACTCAACAGTTAGGTAGGAAGGAATGTTACATTCATGGCAGTAGGTTTTTCCCATCCTGCTGCAGTGAACAGAGGTTTGGCTAGGTGTGTGAAAGACTGGTAGGGTCATGACCATGGGATAATAATGATAGAATTGGATAGAGGCACCATGGATTTATGAAAGAGAAATCATGTTTGATAAACTTGGAGTTTTTTGGAAAAATAGTCAATGGGGAAGCAATGGATGTGGTCTTTTAAATTGTCTGAAAGTTTTTTTTTTAAATAAGGTCCTGCAAATTGGGGTCACGCGAATTGGGGAATATACTGGTGTAGATTAGGAACCAGTTAACAGACAGAAAACAGTAGAAATAAATGGATCATTTTTACATTGGCAGACTATATCAGAGCTAGGGCCTAGCTATTCACCATCTTTTTTCAATGATTCAGACATGGAGATTGAAGGTAAAATTTTCAAGCCTGCAAATGGCATAAAACTAGGTGGAAATATGAATTTTGAGAATAATGTAAAGACACCAAGCAGATTTGGAGAGGTAGAGCAAGTGGACAAAAAAATTAATTAGCAGATGGAATATAATGTGGAGAAATCTGACATTATCCACTTGGTACGAAAATCAGAAATACCAAGTATTTATTAAAAGGAGAGAGCTTTCACTGACCCAGGAACAAGGAGACTCAAGTCTCTTTGAAGTTCAACACTTCTCAGCCTAATATGCATGTACAGCAAGCAAATAATATGTTGGTTTTATTACAAGGGGATTTGGAGTTTAGGATTTAAGATATTTTGCTGAAAATATAATTGAGTTTTGGTGAGACCTCACGTGGAATATTGTGTGCAGTTTTGATTTCCTTACCTAAGGAAAGACATACATTCATTCTATGGCAGTAACAAAGGTTTAGGAAACTAATTTCTGGGATGTTGGGATTGTTCTTTAGGAAAAGTTGTAGATCCATTGGAGCCACGGCATGGAGTCACACTTGTTTGTTTTCATTCGGATAAATGTTATTTATGGAATTGTAGTTTTTCTTTCTGAGATAAGGATCCAATGCTGCAGCCTATCATGCATGAGGATTCACTAACAGTTTTGCCAGGTTTACTGATAAGCAAACTACTTTTTTAAGCAATTGACTCACTAATTCTATTGATTCCTCAGTTTCTGGAAGGTTTTCTTCTGTTCTTTTTGTTGCATTTACTGGCTTACTTCAATATTATCTAATCATAGAATCCCTACAGTGGAGAAGGGGGCCATTCGACCCATTGGGTTTATACCAACCACAATCCCACCTAGACCCTATTCCTGTAACCCCTCATATTTACCCTACTACTTCCCCCTGTCACTAAGATCTATTTAGCATAGCCGATCAATCTAATCCTCACATCTTTGGAATGTAGAAAGAAACCAGAGAACTTGGAAGAAACACACACACACACTCACAGAGTGAGAATGTGCAAACTCCACACAGGAGGCCAGAATTGAACCTGGGTCCCTGGCACTGAAAGGCAGCAGTGCCACCTGATGCACTGATTTCTTTTTGGTCTGCCATCTCCAACTCTGTTCTGTTCGGGAGCGTGGTTGAGAGAAGTCAGGGTTAGTCTGGAGTACTTACTTTTTAAAATGAAAACTAATTGTTATTCCTTGGCATTGCTAATACCCACTTCCCATAGTAAGTTTTGCTGTAATGCAGTCAATGGTGATGTGGTCTTCTGAAAACTATTCTCAATGGCAGGACCAAGTCTGAGATGATTTTTTTTGTTTGACTATTTTTTTGCAAAATTCTTTTCTAAAACTGGTCTATTTCAATCATCTTGCTAGAAAACTCACCTTGTCACTAGATTTTTCTTTCATTGTTATATATTAATGTGGTCAGGTCACTTGTACAGCATGCTAGGAGTACCACATGATGAGTTACTTAACCAGTTAGTCCAGCTTTATTAGATAGGAGTGGCTTGCTCACAGTCCAGGATGGGAGAGAAAAACCAACAATTGTTTCTGATGTCAAGACACATCACGTAATCAATGACACATTGTTTACAATAGATAATATGCATTGCCATGATTGCCAGAGCACGTATTTCTGTAGTACTTGTCTGCCTAATTTGTCTTGGTAAATTTTTACAACACCAATTTTAAATCCAACCAATTTATTTGATAAGCTCACGAATTTACTATCAAATAAATTGGTTGGATTTAAAATTGGTGTTGTAAAACTTTACTGAGTTTACCCCAGTCCAATGCCAGCATCTCTACATTTGTCTTGGGTCATATGTTTGTACACAAACAAAACCAATTACCAAACACTTTTTAAAATAAAGACATTTACCATTTTAAAACATTTCTCTGGTATAATGTAAACTCTGATTTACAAAGGGCATCATGTAACCATTATTTCCTGCAGATGGTAGTATAGTTAGGGGATAGATTGTTCCAGATCACTCATTCTTTCCTGATATCTGCCTAGCTGTGGACAGCAGAGGGCCATATTTGATAATTCACTGTAAATTTATAAAACGCTCTGCATTTAACAGCTTGATGTAAGCTGAATATTTAAAAATAATTACAGAATTAAGAGCAGCATTTCTAAAGTATTGATTTGAAAAACATTTTCTAACTGTGCCTAAAAGTGAGACACAGACTAATCATTCACACTGGATTTCTCCAGTCCATTTACTTGGCGGAATCAAATTACCCATTGATCTGTACCATTTTGCATACATTATTTGACTTGACAGCTACATTTGAAAATGGATCTTTTTTAAAATAACATCTGTTTTTGAAATTTGATCTAATTACAAAAATTCAAAAACAAGGAATTCCAAATGCTGAATGATACATCAGATTTCTACAAGCCACTTATATGCATGGAAATTATACTAACAGACAATTTAACGTACACTCAGACTTTGCATAGGTTTTTGCTTTTATTGAATTCTGTCATCAACACAGGTTCTAAGACACACACAGCCCGGTCCAGTTTAACAATTTAATAGAGCATAATGGGCATCTAAGTCAATTACATAGCCGCAAATCAAAATCCTGCAGTGTAATCATTTTGCCTTTTATAACTGTCATTCTTATATATAAAAGAAAAAAATCTTCTGTACTGTGGTCATTTATCCCAATGCATGGTTTATTCACGATCACCCAAACTCTGGTTGGCAAAAAAGGATTTAGAAATGCTACATTCAAAGCCACAAGACACCTTGAAACATGGCATAGTGGTTAGCTCTGCTGTTTCACAGATCCAGGGACCCAGATTTGATTCCTGTCTGTGTGGATCTGCATGTTCTCCCCGTGTGCATGAGTTTCCTCTGGGTGCTCTGGTTTCCTCCCACATTCCAAAAGATATGCTGGTTAGGTGCATTGGCCATGTTAAATTCTTCCTCAGTGTACACAAGTGGGTGCTAGAGTGTGGCAACTAGGGGATTTTCATAGTAACTTCATGGCAGTGTTAATATAAGCCTAGTTGTGACTAGTAATTTAACTTCAACTTAACAGGGTTCGCAATTTTAACAGCGAGGCCTCATTTACATAAATCTCATTGGATTGCTAACCAAACTTGGATAAATCCATAGACACCAGACAAAATCTGATGTTAAGTGTGTGTGAGAGAGAGTACGCACAGGAAGCCCTGTGCTAATTCTGCTCCTCCTGACCCACAGAAGAAACTGAAACTTCCTAAAATGTTGTTACCCTAGCTCCCACTCAGAACTTGGACTAAAACTGTGCTCAACTATACAACACACTTCCTGAAAATACTGTGGTCTATCTACACCAGATGGATTGCTGTGGTTCAAGACAACACAGCGCCACATTCTTAAGGGCAATTAGAGGTGAGCAGCAAATACCAGTCTAGCCTGTAACACTCATTATATGAAAGAATAAAAAAAGTCTTGACATTATTTGAATCTGTTTTGCATTATCAGCTTCGTGCAACACAATTCTTTTTTAAAAGTTCACTTAATTCACATCCAAACTTCTGGCTAAGATGCATGTTCATGTGACAGTGCAGCAGTCCATCAAATGCCACAGACTTGATCACACATACCACGTGAAGAGTGTTCTACTGCTCTGCCAGTCAGTCAATGCTTTATGTAGCTGTGATGTTACATATGAACTCAGTAAGAATTTAGCAACACCAATTATTAATCCAACCGATTTATTTGATAGTAAATCCGCGAGCTTTCAACACTCTTGTGTCTTCCTCAGGCAAGTGCAGTGTTCTGGTCTGCAATAGCACACATCAGCACAGACAGTCAGAGATTGCTGATTAGAATGTGAATCCTTACATCAAACCTGCTATTCAAGTGTTAAAGTGGCTAACAATGTGTGTGAAGGGGATCCTGAGCATTGTTAGAGAATTGTGTATTTTCTCCAGACAGCACAGTAAGTGAGGTTTTTTGCTAACCCAGGCAAGTTACGGGGGTTACAGATAGTGTGTCATGAAGCCAAGATCCCTTTTAAGACCGTCCTCATGTGTGCGGAACTTGGCTATCAGTCTCTGCTCAGCAACTCTGCGCTGTCGTGTGTCACGAAAGCCCCCTTGAAGAACATTTACCCGCAGGTCGGAGGCCGAATGCCCATGACTGCTGAAGTGTTCACCCACAGGAAGGGAACTGTTTTGCCTTGTGATTGTTGAGCGATGCTCATTCATCCGCTGTCGTAGTGTTTGCATGGTCTCCCCAATATACCATGCTTCGGGACATCCTTTCTAGCAACGTATTAGGTAGACAACGTTGGCCGAGTTGCAAGAGTATGTACCGTGCACCTGGTGAATGGTATCCTCACGTTTGATGATGTCGTCCACGTCTATGATCCGGCATGTCTTGCAGAAGTTGCTGTGGCAGGGTTGTGTGGTATTGTGGTCACTGTTCTCCTGAAGGTTGGGTATTTTGCTGCGAACAATGATCTGTTTGAGGTTGTGCGGTTGTCTGAAAGCAAGAAGTGGGGGGGTGGGGATGGCCCTAGCGAGATGTTCATCGTCATCAATGATATGTTGAAGATTCCAGAGAAGATGTCATAGTTTCTCCGCTCCGGGGAAGTACTGGACAACAAAGGGTACTCTGTCCACCGTGTCCCGTGTTCGTCTTCTGAGGAGGTCAGTGCGGTTTATCGTTGTGGCACGTTGGAACTGTCGATCGATGAGTCGAGTGCCATATCCTGTTCTCACGAGGGCATCCTTCAGTGTCTGGAGGTGTCTGTCACGATCCTCCTCATCTGAGCAAATTCTGTGTATACGTAGGGCTTGTCCATAGGGAATGGCTTCTTTAACGTGTCTAGGGTGGAAGCTGGAGAAGTGGAGCATTGTGAGGTTGTCGGTCGGTTTTCGGTACAGTGAGGTGCTGAGGTGACCGTCCTTGATGGAGATGCGTGTGTCCAAGAATGCAACTGATTCTGGAGAATAGTCCATGGTGAGTCTGATGTTGGGATGGAACTTGTTGATATCATCATACAGTTGTTTCAATGATTGTTCACCATGAGTCCAAAGGAAAAAGATGTCATCAATGTATCTAGTATATAACCTTGGTTGGAGATCTCGTGTGGTGAAAAAGTCTTGTTCGAACCTGTGCATGAAGATGTTGGCATACTGAGGTGCGAATTTGGTCCCCATGGCTGTTCCATGTGTCTGGATGAAAAGCTGATTGTTGAAGGTGAAGACATTGTGGTCCAAGATGAAGCGGATGAGTTTTAAAATTGCATCTGGAAACTGGCAGTTGTTGGCATTGAGTACTGAGGCAGTTGCAGCAATACCATCGTTGTGGGGGATGTTGGTGTAGAGCGCCGAGACATCCATTGTGACAAGGAGTGTCCCTGGTTCAACTGCTCCATGTGTGCTGAGTTTCTGTAGGAAGTCCGTAGTGTCAAGACAAAAGCTGGGGTTTCTTTGTACGATGGGTTTCAGGATGCCCTCGATATAGCCGGAGAGGTTCTCACACAGGGTCCCATTGCCCGATACGATGGGACGGCCGGGTATGTTTGCCTTGTGTATCTTTGGGAGGCGGTAGAGATCTCCAATGCGGGGAGTACGTGGAATGAGAGCCCGGAGGGTGTTCTGAAGGTCCGGATCAAAGGTTTTGATCAGAGTGTTGAGTTGACGAGTGTGTTCTTTGGTCGTATCTGCTGGTAACTGTCTGTAGTGTTTCTCATTGTTTAGTTGTCGGTACACTTCTTCACAGTAGTCCGTTCTGTTCAGTATGCCGGTGGCGCCTCCTTTGTCTGCTGGTTTGATGACAATGTTGCGGTTGGTCTTGAGAGCACGGATGGCCTTGCTTTGTGCTTGGGTGACGTTCGGGACTGTCTTGTAAGTGCGGTTGATAAATCTGGTGTTCACGCACCTCCTGATGGCTTGGGCATACATGTCCAGTTGGGGGCAGCGGCCTTCCGGAGGAGTCCAATTGGATTCCTTCCTCTTCGGTTGCTGCACTGCGGATCCCTCTGTCGGCTGTTCTGGTTCATTAGCTGTCTCATTGAGTCCACTATTGGCCTCTTGGGGTTTGTGGAAGAACTCACGCAGCCTCATTCGCCTGATGAATTCCTCTGTATCTGCTGCGAGACTGATGGGGTCCATTTTGGTGGTGGGACAGAAATTGAGCCCTCAGCTGAGAACTTCGATTTCCTCTGATTGAAGTGTGTAGTCTGACAAGTTAACAATGGACCTCCCTGCGGTAGTGTTGTTTTCTACTGTGGTGCCAAGGGATGTTTGGTTGTTGCTGGGGGCGATGCCGAGTTTTTCAAGTTTCCTGTTCTTGGTGTGCATGTAAATGGTGTAGTTTCTCAAGGGGGCTTTCGTGATACACGACAGCACAGAGTCGCTGAACAGAGACTGATAGCCAAGCTCCGCACACATGAGGACGGTCTTAACAGGGATCTTGGCTTCATGACACACTATCGGTAACCCCCGTAACTTGCCTGGGTTAGCAAAAAACCTCACTTACTGTGCTGTCTGGAGAAAATACACAACTCTCTAACAATGCTCAGGATCCCCTTCACACACATTGTTCGCCACTTTAACACTTGAATAGCAGGTTAGATGTAAGGATTCGCATTCTAATCAGCAATCTCTGACTGTCTGTTCTGATGTGTGCTATTGCAGACCAGAACACTGCACTTGCCTGAGGAAGACACGGGAGTGTTGAAAGCTCACTTTTTTACTATCAAATAAATCGGTTGGATTAATAATTGGTGTTGCTAAATTCTTACTGAGTTCTTACCACCCCAATCCAACGCCGGCATCTTTACATCATGTTACATATGGTCAGTTTCCATTGGTGCCTGATCTCACCTGATGCAGTTGGCAAGGCTACATGGCAACAGTTCGTTGGCTGGGAGCTCGTTCAATTATAGCACAGGACTTTAATGGAAAAGGTGAAAGTTTAAAGGGGAAGTGAGGCAAGTTTTTTTTTAAAAAAAAGGGTAGTAAGTGCCTGGAATGCACTGCCAGCGGAGGTAGTAGGAGCAGATACAATAGCAATGTTTAAGAGGCATCTTGACAGATATATGAATAAGCAGGGAATAGAGGGATACGGATTGTATGGAGGCAAAATGTTTAGAAAAGCATCATGTGTCAGTGCAGGATCGGTGAGCCAAAGGAGCTGTTCCTCAGCTGTACTGTTCTTTGAAGAAAGATCTCTAGAAGCAGAAAATGGTGGGAAAAAGGAGCCTCAATTTGAGGAGCTTATTTGACTTGCCACAATCTGGTGAGTAAATTCTGAGGAACTATGAGTCCTGTGGTTGCAGATATTTGTTTTTGAGACAAAATTTGATGCAATAACTTATTCGAAGCAATTTGACTGATGTTATCCCACCCTGATGCTGGGATTTAGAGTCATTATGGTCAAAAGAGGCAGCAAATAGGAGAAGAGCTGCAAGTGGGAGGGTTGGGACAAGGTAGCCAGTGTGAGAGTTTAGGAAGGAAACGACAATTTGGGAATGGCCACAGGGATGTTGCCCATGACCAGCATGTAGGACATCAGCACCGAATGCCTGCCAACTACTTTAAGATCCCCATTTGATGATATAATTTGTGCAGGATCTATCTAAAGCCCTTACTGGGGAAGGGTCAGACCACAACAGACATGCATACTTCTGAATTAATTTTCAGCTGCAATGTTCAATCCATACGTTTGTATGCGGGACAAGCTTGCCCAAAATCAGTGCGAAAGGAACAAAAACCAGAGAGGTTACTCGGGAGCTGAGGGCACTCTCATCCCCATGAAGAGCGGGCAGCAGAGCTAGCTGGTGAGCCTATAAGTCTTTACTGTGTGGAAGGTAGATCAGCTCCTCTCAAACCTGAGAATGTCCAGCCAGTATATATTGGCTACGTGCAGCCATGACTGTGAATGACCTACAGAGTAGGATCTACATAGTCAATCACTAATTATCTCTTTCTTTTAAATTATCCTTTCATGGGATGTAAGTGTCACTGGCTGTGGCTAGCTCAAGCCTCATTGCCCTTGAGGGGGCATAAGAGTCAACTACATGTTGACCAGGCCAGGTAAGGATGGCAGATTTCTTTCCCTAAAAGGTCATTAGTGAACCAGTTGGGTTTTTATAACAATTGATATTGGTTTCACAGTTATCATTTGACTTCCAATTCCAGATTTTTATTCAATTTAAATTTCACCATCTGCCATGGTGGGATTTGAACCTGGGATCTTAGAGTATTACCCCAAGTCTCTGGCATATTAGTCTAGTGACAATACCGCTTTTGCCACTGCCTCTTTTCTCTATTCCAGCCATCTGCAAGAGAAAGCAAAGGATGGTCTCTTCCAGATGACTCAGCTCTAGCTTGCAGATTACCTTAAATTAGGAAGCAGACCTCCCTACTGATGAAAAACCACTCACTGTGTTCCCCTGAACCCTTCACTGGCCAGATATACAGATGTTGGTTCGACCAAACTCTAGTTCTAGAGTAGTCTCAGGTTCATAATCTGGTGATACAATCGTACAATGCAGAAGCAGCTCTTGGGCACATTGAGTCTGCACTCAGGTGTGAGAAACACCTGAGCTCACACCTAATCTCATTTTTTCAGCACTTGGCCCATAAACTTAAATGTTATGATGTGTCAAGTGATCACCTCTGACACATATAGAACACTACAGCACAAACAGGCCCTTCGGCTCACTCGTTGCACCAATCTTATCCATACCTATCAGGCCTATCTGTAACTCCCAATCTCATGTACTCATCCAGAAGTCTCTTAAAAGACCCCAGCGAGTTTGCCACTACCACAACAGACAGCAGCCAATTCCACTCACTCACCACCCTCAGTGAAAAACTTACTCCTGACATCTCCTCTGTACCTGCTTCCTAGCACCTTAATGTGTCTTCTCGTAGCGACCATTTCAACCCTGGGAAATAGCCCTGAGAATCCACCCTATCTATTCCTCTCAACATTTTATAAACCTTTATCAGGTCACCTCTCAATCTTCGTCTCTCCAGGGAGAAGAGACCTAGCTCCCTCAACTTATCCTCATAAGGCATGCCTCCCAGCCCAGGCAACATCCTTGTAAGTCTACTCTGCACCCTCTCAATAGCTTCCATATCCTTTTTGTAATGAGGCGACCAGAACTGTGCACAGTATTCCAAGTGGGGTCTGACAAGGGTCTTATAAACTTGCAGCATTACCTCCCGACTCCTAAACTCACTCTCTTGATCAACAAAGGCTAGCACACCATATTCCTTCTTGACCACATCCTCCACTTGCAAGGCCAATTTAAAGAGTCGTATGGACCCAGACCTCAAGGTCCTTCTGCTCCTCTACACTGCTAAGACTCCTACCCTTGATATTGCATTCCTTCATCCCATTGGACCTGCCAAAATGGACCACTACACATTTATCCACATTGAAGTCCATCTGCCATTTCTCCACCCAGTCACGCATCCTATCTATGTCCCTTCTGTGACTTCTGACATCCCTCTAGACCATCCACAACACCACCAACCCTTCGTGTTGAAGGCAAACTCATTAATCCATCCCTTCAATTCCTCATCCAGATCACTTAGGAAAATGACAATCAGCAAGCATCCCAGAATAGATCCCTGGGGCACTCCACTGGTGACCGACCTCTATGCAGAGAAAGACTCACTTACAACCACACCGGACAAGCCAGTTCTGGATCCACAAGGCCAAAGCTCTGTGGATCCCATGCCCTCTCATCTTTTCAAGAAGTGTTGCATGGGGGGCCTTATCAAGCACCTCACTGAAGTCCATGTAAACCACATATTCCCCATAACAGGCACAGACAGTGGCAGCAGAGCTTTCTGACACAGGAGAAAACTGCTGGAGTCCCTTATTGAATCCAAGTTCGGTGATGAGCCTCTGCAAAGCCAGCCATGATTGAATTGCAGACTAGAGTTGATGGGCCAAATTCTGCTCCTATATCTTGTGAACTGGTAAAACAGTCCTGAGAGAAGTGTTGAAGATGCACATATAGGCAGGGAGCATTAGTTAGTGTTGTCAGAAACAGTCAACAGACTGGAACAAAGGATGGAGGAGTCTGTGCGTGTTTTGTCTCATGCCATGTTTCCAGCATGTGTGCAGATTGAAGTCTCCATGGAAAAGTTCCATTAAATGAGTTGACAGAAGAGGAGTGGGGGATCATGGAGGTGGGTGGAAAATATGGGTTGGCATGGATGGATAGGGCATAAAGAGCAGGTATGGAGTGAGGGTTGAGGGCTGGAAGGATGTTTGTTATTTTATTATTATTTACTTAAACACCAGACATTTTTTTATAAATGACCTAGATGAGGGTGTAGAGGGTTGGATTAGTAAATTTGCTGATGATACCAAAGTGGGGGGAGTTGTAGACAGCGAGGATGGATGTTACAGTTTGCAGAGGGACATAGATAGGTTGCAGAGCTGGGCCATGAGGTGGCAAATGGAATTCAATACAGATAAGTGAGAGCTGATTCACTTTGGTAGGAATAACAGGCATATGAAATATAGGGCTAATGGAAGGACCCTTAGTGTTGTCGAGCAGAGGGATCTTGGGGTACAAGTACATAGCTCTTTGAAAGTTGGCACCCAGGTTGATAAAAGTTGTTAAGGTGTACGGTGTGTTAGCTTTTATTAGTAGAGGGATTGAATTTAGGAGCCGTGAGGTTATGTTGCAACTGTACAAAACTCTGGTGCAGCCACACTTGGAGTATTGCATACAGTTCTGGTCACCACATTATAAGAAAGACGTGGAAGCATTGGAAAGGGTGCAGAGGAGGTTTACCAGGATGTTGCCTGGTATGGTGGGAAGGCCTTATGAGGAAAGGCTGAGGGGCCTGAGGTTATTTTCATTAGAGAGAAGAAGGTTACGCGGTGACCTAATTGAGGCGTATAGGATGATCAAAGGACTGGATAGGGTGGATAGTGAGAGCCTTTTTCCTAGGATGGTGATGACCAACACGAGGGGACATAACTTTAAATTAAGAGGTGGTAGTTATAGGAAGGATGTCAGAGGCAGGTTCTTTACACAGAGGGTGGTGAGGGCGTGGAATGCCCTGCCTGCAGCAGTTGTGGACGCGCCTACTTTGGGGGCATTCAAATGTTCGGTGGATAGGCATATGGATGATATTGGAATAGTTTAGGTTAGAGGGTCCACTGGCTGGCGCAACATCGAGGGCCGAAGGGCCTGTACTGCGCTGTAATGTTCTATGTTCTAGACCAGAGCACAGAAACAAGCCTTGAACCGAGCCCATCCCTGCACCAGGCAACTTTTGCACTTGCTCCAGAGTTGTCCACCCTGGTTCATATTTCAGTCCACAAACTGACACCTCCCCCTCTCAAGTGAAAATCTGACTTCCAGATATCCTCTTATTTGAACGGTAAAAGAAAATACAGCATGCTGCTGTGTGGAGGGACCTGGGTGACCTTGTGCAGGAATTTCAAGGAGTTAGTTTGCTGGTAATAGCAAGCGATTAAGAAGGCAAATGGAATTTTGTCCTTCATTGCAAGAGGGATGGATTTAAAAACAAGATTATATTGCAGCTGTAAAAGGTGCTAGTGAGGCCACACCTGAAGTACTTGTACAGTTTTGATCTTACTTGAGAAAGGATATACTGACACTGGAGAGGATGGCATTAGGTTAATTCCAGAATTGAGGTAGTTGGCTTATGAGGAGAGATTGAGTAGACTGCAGCTATACTCATTGGAATTCAGAAGAATGAGGGGAGATCTTATAGAAATATATAAGATTATAAAGAGAATAGCTAAGATAGAAGCAGGGAAGTTATTTCCACTGGTGAGTGAAACTAGAACTAGGGGGCATAAAGCTTCAAAATAAGGGGAAGTAGATTTAGAACTGAGTTGAGGAGGAACTTCTTCACACAAAGGGTTGAGAATCTGTGGAACTCCCTCCCCAGAGAAGCAGTTGAGGCTACCTCATTAAATGTTTTTAAGGCAAGATAGATAAAATTTTGAACAGCAAAAGAATTAAGGGTATGGTGAGCAGGCAGATAAGTGGAGCTGAATCCACAAAAAGATCAGCCATGATCTTATTGAAGGGCAGAACAGGCTCAAGGGAGACAGGTGGCCTAATCCTAGTCTTATGTTCTTATATAGGTCAGGTTCACTTGGATATCTGCCAAGTCTGGGGATTTGACCTGGGGATAAAGTTCTGGATCTTAGAGCAAGGAAATTGGTTAAATTGGAGAAGGGCCTCAAAAAGGCAGAAATAAGTGCTGAGATATTGAACAAGTGGAGAAAATTAATGTTAAGAAAGGAAAAAAATTGGTTTTGTGACCCAGGCGCAAGCCATAGATGGTTTGTCTAGGGCTAATTTGTTTGTGGATCTCAGGAAGGGGTAGAAGCATGCTGCATGTGTTTTTCTATCACATTAGAAGCCATGAAATGGGTATCACCAGAGGAGGTGAAGTCAATGGCACATTGGGAGCAATGATTTGATTTTCGATGAAGAGGTGATGTTCCAGAGAGAAGCATGAGGAAGTGTCTGAGAATTGATATTTAGCTTGTGCAAATTTAAGGTCAGTTTGGAAAACAAGAACAGTGTTAAGATTGTCAGCAAGTTTAATAAGAATATTAGGGATTGACCTGAAAGAACAGAAAACAGAAGATAGATTTATAAAGCATTTTTCATGAACCTAGGACATCTCAAAGCACCTTACAAATTGAAAGCCAAATGTTTGAGGTGTAGTTGCTACAATAGTACGAATATATGAAACAGGACCAGAAGTAGGCCACTCACTCCATTCAATATTATGACTCTAATGCAGGCAACCTAGCAGTCAATTTGTACACAGCAAGCTCCCACAAAACAACAATGTAATCATGACAAGATAATCTGTCCCTATAATTTTTGGGATGGAATAAATATTGGACAGGATGCCACAGATAACACCCCTGCTCTTTTTTTGGAATACCCTATGCAATCTTTTACATTCACCTGACAGAACATGCTGTTGATGTCATCTACATGGATTTCAGTAAGGCATTTGACGAGGTTCCTCATGGTAGACTGATAGAGAAAGTGAAGGCGCATGGGATACAGGGCCGGGTATGTAGATGGGTCGAGAACTGGCTTGGGAGGAGGAGACAGAGAGTAGTAGTGGAAGGCTCTTTTTCCGGCTGGAAGCCTGTCACTAGTGGAGTGCCACAAGGCTCAGTACTAGGTCCTCTTCTATTTGTGGTCTACATAAACGACTTGGAAGTTGGGGTAGGTGGTGAGATCAGCAAATTTGCTGATGACACCAAGATGCTTGGATTGGCGGGTACAGAGGAGCAGTGTCAGGCAATACAACAGGACATAGACAGGTTGGTAGACTGGGCAGATAGATGGCAAATGGAATTTAATCCGGATAAATGCGAGGTGATGCATTTTGGCCGGAAAAATGTAGAAGAGAGTTATAGGATAAAAGGTAAAACTATACGGAGCATAGAGACGCAGAGAGACTTGGGGGTGCAGGTTCACAAGTCTCTGAAGGTGTCCTCACAGGTGGAGAAGGTGATAAAGAAGGCGTATAGTATGTTAGCTTTCATAGAAAAGGGTATAGAATACAAGAGTAGCAGTTTGATGTTGCAGTTGTATAGAACGTTGGTTAGGCCTCACTTGGAATACTGCGTCCAGTTCTGGTCGCCGTACTATCGGAAGGATGTGGAGTCCTTGGAGAGAGTGCAGAGGAGGTTTACCAGGATGCTGCCTGGTATGGAAGGACCGTCTTATGAGGAACGATTAAATAGACTGTGGTTGTTTTCCCTTGAAAGACGTCGGCTTAGAGGGGATCTCAGAGGTGTATAAGATTATAAGGGGTATAGATAGAGTAAATGTGGTAAACTTTTCCCACCTTCAGAAATGGATAGGACGAGGGGGGCTATGTATAAGATGAATATTAGAGGGCAGTTTTTCACACAAAAGGTAGTGGGGGTGTGGAATGCACTGCCGAGTAAGGTGGTGGGAGCAGGCACGCTAGGGCTGTTTAAGGGTCTCTTGGACAGCCACATGAGCGTTATGCAGATAGAGGGAAATAGTAGGACTGTTTAACTATGGCTTTTTTTCCCCCACAGGTAATTCGGTCCATACTTGACCAACAAGGAGCATGCATTCGGCAGGTGGTGCGAGGACAGCTCTTGGATGTTGATTCATGGGTTGCCTGGTGCTTCATGTCGTAAATGAGTGCTTTATCTGGACCATCTGAAGGGCACCATGACAGCTCAGTGACTATCGCTGTAGCTGTGCAGACACTTGGAATTGGGCCGGTGTCTGCGGGAGTTTGCACGTTCTCCCCGTGGTTGTGTGGGTTTTCTCCGGGCGCTCCGGTTTCCTCCCACATCCCAGAAATTCGCTCTTAGGCTGATTGGGAAACAAATTGTCCCTACATTGAGACTCTTCCATATTAGGAATAACCTAAAATTAGAATAGGATAATGGAATTGTTACTATATAGTTATGACGGTGGCACGGGCCCGTTGGCCGAAGGGCCTGTTTCCCGTGCTGTGTGCTCTAACATTTGCTTTGTGGGGGGGGGGGGAGAGGAATTTTCCCCTCCCACCGCCATGGGAATTGAAGCGGGGTGTGGTGGGGGAGGCAGTGTTGAAAATGCAATGAACTTGGACAGAATTTTCTGGTTATGAGGTGAGTGCAGCCAGAAAATCCTAGACCTGGAGTCTCAGTTTGAAATCTCATCCGCAGAAGTAAGCCTTGAACAGCGCAGCGTCCATCAGTACTGCACTCTATTTACTGTCATATGACTCTCTACATCACACTGGGTGGTACTGTTCTCTAGTCCCACATTAACGGTTGCTGCGCCTAACACCCTTATGCTACAAAATACTGCAAATCCAAAATGAAAACAGGAAATGGTGGAAATACTCAACAAACTTGGCAAAATCTATGGAGAAAGAAACAAGTTAACATTTCAAGTTGACAATCCATCACTTCTTTAGCTGAGCATGTTACAGCATTCCTTTTTTTTTTAAATTCAACCCTTCTTGTTTCCACCGGATCACAAGCTTTCCCTTTTGCTCCTTCTTCTCTTTCCTTCCTTTCAGTGCCTCTGTACTTGCTGAAAACCTGTTACAGCTCTTATATTTTTCAATTTCTGATGAAAGGTCATCAACCTGAAAAGTTAACTTTCTTTCTCTGCTTTCCTATCATTTTTTTCAGCCATGTTTCTTCAATTGGTACACTATCTTATTTCAAAGAGTCCATTTGTACTCCTTATTCACCATACTCTGAAGTATGTACCTGCCCAATTCCTTTGTTGTCTATTCTTCAGTCTTATGTTCACTGTAGACTTCAGAACCTGCTTACTAATTTTATGCCTCCCATTTTTTGATTGATTTATTATCACATGTATTAACAGTGAAAAGTATTTTTTTTATATATGCTATACAGACAAAACATTGATCATAGCAAAAGAAATGAGATAGTGCAGAATATAGTGTTACATTCATAGCTAGCATATGGAGAAAGATCAACTTAATGCAAGATAGGTCCATTCAAAAGTCTGACAGCAGCAGTAAAGCTGTTCTCTAAATGCTTGATATGTGACCTCAGACTTTTGTATCCCTTTCCCAATAGAAGAGGTGGGGGACAGAATGTCTGGGGTGTATAGGGTCCTTAATTATGCTGGCTGCTTTCCTGAGGCAGCAGGAAGTGTAGACAGAGAGTAAATGATGGGTGGATGGTTTGAGAGTGATCAGTTATGCTACATTCATGACATTTCATAGTTTCTTGCAGTTATGAGCAGACAGGAGGAATACCAATCTATGATGCAATCAGGAAGAATGCTTTTTATGGCACATCTATAAAAATTGGCGAGAGCCATAGCAGACATGCTAAATTTCCTTAGTCTTCTAAGAATATAAAGGCATTGATGGGCCTTTTTAACCGTAGTGTCAACATGAGGGAACGAGGACAGGTTGTTGGCGATCCGGACACAAAAACTTGAAGCTCTCGGCCATTTCTACTTTGTCTCCATTGATGTAGACAGGGGCATATTCTCCACCACGATTCCAATTGCTCCAGAACTATACCCAAAAACCCCTTCCTCATGCACTATCTTCCAGTTATGCATTCGGCTGCACTAACAGATTTCTTATGTCTCATTCTGTTCTGTCCTTCGGAACGGTTTCACATTTTGCATTCAAAATTTTTCCTTTAATCATTAAGCATCACAAAAACCCTTCACGTGGGAAGTTTTCACTTTCTTCAAAGTTGAAAGTACAGACCAAATGACACAGGATATTTAGGTTACCATTCTTGTAGATATTTTCCAGTCTGCAGCTGGTTGATCAAACTGATGCACATCCCTTGATGTTGCCTGAAATGAACATATTACATAGAAATGTAAGGTCACTGTAACTTTGCACTGCCACTGATATTAAAAAATGTGTTGTACAAGGACACATATTTGATCTAGATGTAAAGATTTGTTCCAGGCATGCTGACCAGTTTGAGATGAGAGAGAAGTTTGGGCCATTTTGTCTTTTATCTATCACCAGGGTCTTTGGGCTCACTCTGGTTTGCTGTATGCTCCACACTTTGTCATGAGAATGACTAAATTTACAACCTTTATAGTGACAGTGAGCAGCAGGGATCATAATTTCACAAAGTATTGCTGAGAAGTCAACAATTAAAACAGCAAATCTTTTCCAATTGCTAGCCAGATATTGAACAAACCGATAAGGATCAATTTAGATAAGTAAAGATTTATATGCAGGGACCTATGTTATTAAAACCATATATTTCTACTACCTCTTCTGAACAAAAAGCACGAAGCATCTTTACAAATCCCTCAAACTTCGAGATGAACACAGCAATGTCATTCCAGTTATATTAGTGTTCTGAAAAACATCCTTAAATTTATGTTTAACCTGTTCAATTGGTGAATTGGGCTATTCTTTCATTATGTGCTGTATATAGATATGCCAAACTTTCTACCACTCCGCAGTAAAGACAAAGTTTCCATAGTCCCAGATGGAACTCAGTAAGAATCTAGCAACACCAATTTTAAATCCAACCAATTTATTTGATAGTAAATCTGCGAGCTTTCGATCTTTTCGTCTTCGTCAGGCAAATGCAGTGTTCTGGTCTGCAATAGCACACATCAGCACAGACTGCTGATTAGAATGCGAATCCTTGCATCTAACCTGCTATTCAAGTGTTAAAGTGGCTAACAATGTGTGTTAAGGGAACACTGAGCATTGGTTAGAGAAATGTGTATTTTCTCCAGACAGCACAGTAAGTGAGGTTTTTTGCTAATCCAGGCAAGTCACAGGGGTTACAGATAGTGTGACATGAAGCCAAGGTCCCTGTTAAGACCGTCCTCATGTGTGCGGAACTTGGCTATCAGTCTCTGCTCAGCGACTCTGCGCTGTGTGTCATGAAGTCCCAGATGACCATAGATTTGTCTCCCCTTTGGAGGGGGAGAGCTAACAAGTGGTGATTTAACCTGAGGAATCTCAGACAAGGGGCAAAGTTGAGAAGGTGGGGCCTTCATGAATAACCTCAACCTGTATGGGAATTGAACCCATGCCATTGCTGTTGCTCTGCATCACAAACCTTTGATTTGATTTATTATGCTGAGGCAGCAGGAAGTGTCAATGGACAGGAGGATGGCTCACGTGATGGATTGGACTACATTCATGGGTTTTTGTAGTTCCCTGCATTCTTGGGTAGAGCAGGAGCTATACCAAGCTGTGATACAACCAAAAAGAATGCTTTCCATGGAGCATCTGTAAAAGTTGGAGAGAGTCATAACTGACATGCCAAATTTCCTTTGTCTTCTGAGAAAATGGAAATGTTGATGGGCTTTCTTAACTATAATATCAGCTTGGGGGAACCAGGACAGGTTGTTGGTGATCTGGACACCAAGAAACTTGAAGCTCTCGACCCTTTCTACTTCGTCCCATTGATGTAAACAGGAGCATGTTCTCCTTTATACTTCCTGAAATCAATGAATCTCCTTCATTTTGTTGACATTGAGGGAGAGATTACTGTTGTTGCACCAGTTCACCAGATTCTCTGTCTCATTCCTGTACTCTGTCTTGTCATTGTCTGAGATCTGATCCACTACAGTAGTGTTGTCAGCAAACCTGAAATTGAATGGGAGGGAAATTTGACCATATAGTCATAGATATATAAGGAGTATAGTATGGGGCTGAGAACACAGCCTTGTGGGGCGCTGGTGTTGAGAATGATCATGGAGGAGATGTCGTTATCTATCTTTACTGATTGTTGTGAGCTAAGAAGTTCAGGATCCAGTTGCAGAAGGAGATGCCAAGGCTCAGGCAATGGAGTTTGGAGGTGAGTTTTGTGGGAATAATGGTGTTGAAGGCTGAGCTGTAGTCAATAAAAAGGAGTCTGATATAAGTTGAGAACGGGGCTGGGGAGATGGTGTCTGCTGTTGACCTGTTGCGATAATAGGCAAACTGTAGTGGATCCAGTAATCCAAGAGGCTGGAATTCGTTCATGTCATGACTAACCTTTCGAAGCACTTCATAACGATGGATGTTAGAACCACCAGCTGATAGCTCAGTTAGCTGCATAGCTTTCTCCACAATTCAAATCTCAAGAAAATAAGAACATATGAAACGGGAGCAGGAGAAAAGCACTTAGCCACCAAGCCTGCTCTGCTGTTCAATATTGTGGCTCATTTTGGGCTTCAATCCCACTTTCCCACCTATTCCCCGAGAAATCTATCATCCTCAACATTAAATGTGATGGCATTGGATTCAATATTTCAAAGATTCACAACCTTTTGTGTGAAGACATGTCTCTTCATGTCAATCCTCAATAATAAGCCCCTTACCCTGAGACTGTGTCTTCTTGTACTAGATTTCCTAGCTGGGGGAACAATTTCCGAGTATCTACCCTATCAACCCCTTCATAATCTTGAATGTTTCAGTGGGCTCATTCTTCTTAACTTCAGAGAACATGGATCCAATTTAGTCACTCTCTCATCATAGGATAACCCTTTCATCTGAGGGATGAATTGAATGAACTTTTGCTGTATTGTCTTGGGTACAAGTATACCTTTCCTTGAATATGAAGATCAAATCTGGCAAATCAGATACGAGGTAATCCAAAACAAATGCTGAAAACATTATCCTTTTCTATTCTTGTAACCAAAGTAAATAGCTTCATGCTTTTCCTATATTATACTTTAACTGCCTTCTTGTTGTCCAGTCACTAAACCTGAATATATATTGTACAAATCTCATTGCATTTCCACGTAGTGTGACATTATCAACAAATTTAAATACATTACTAAGTTATTAATAATTGCAAATTGCTGAGATTCCAGCATTAATCCAGAGGGATGCCACAATTTTCAGCCTACCTAGTTGAAAATGCCCTATTTATTCTTACTCTCCACTAATTAACTCTCTACCCATGCTAATGTTATCCCCAACTTCATGAGCTTTACCTTGTGCATTAACCTTTCATGTGGCACCTTATCAAAGGCCTTTTAGAAAACCAAGTATCCTACACCTATTAGTTCTCTGCTAATTATATCCTCAAAAAATTCATTTGCTTGTCAAATAGGATTTCCCTTTTGTAAAACCATGTTAACTTGTTCCAATCATGTTGTCGGGACTTTCTTAGTAATACAGTGGAATGAGGTTCAGAAATCAACAGCCTGGGGGCATGACGTGGCTATTACCTTGCAACAGCAATGCCTGAAAGTTGTATGCCCTATGCCACTGAAAGATTAACCTGCCTTGTACCTACAGCAATATGTGCAGGCATTGAAGCAGGGTGAAAGATATCTGTAAGTACAGCAATTTGGAATTTGTGGCATGCTTTTCACTCCAGTTCCTCATGTTCTGACACTCTGATTTGATTTTACGATGTGAATAATGGTGGCATGTTCTTCTTTAATGCCATTCTTTGTTGACTTGAAGAGAAGGTGGTGTCTGTAGAAACTGGCTTGACCCTTGACAGGTAATTGATAAAACCATTCAATTGAATTACATTTCCATTACTATCATTTTAAATTAAATAATGGTGACTTGTAAGTTGACCTCATTTATTTCATATCCAGCATGGAGGTAATTATCTAAAGTCTACAGTTTATGTTATTAAAGGTGGTATAAAAAACAATAGGATACCCATTTGAAAAGGAGAAATATAAAAGGATAGGAAGAAAAAGTCAGGCAAATGAAATTAGAGGAAATACTTCCATCTGAAGATCTACTCCACAAGCAAATTGGTCTGAATGGCCAGAACACAGAACACAGAACACAGAACACAGAACACAGAACACAGAACACAGAACACAGAACACAGAACACAGAACACAGAACACAGAACACAGAACACAGAACACAGAACACAGAACACAGAACACAGAACACGCCCTTCGGCCTTCGATGTTGCGCCGACCAATATAAAAAGCAATGCCCCTCCAAACTAAACCATTCCCTTCTCTTCCATATACTTATCAACTAAGCTCTTAAACGCCACCAAACTAGGCGCATCTACAACTGCTGCAGGCAGGGCATTCCACTCCCGAACCACCCTTTGGGTAAAGAACCTACCTCGGATATCCGTCCTATAACTATCACCCCTTAATTTAAAGCTGTGTCCCCTCGTGCTAGCTTTCTCCATCCTAGGAAAAAGGCTATCACTGTCCACCCTATCTAAACCTCTAATCATCTTATATGTTTCGATTAGGTCCCCTCTTAGCCGCCTACTTTCTAACGAAAACAACCTCAAATCCCTCCGCCTCTCTTCATAAGACCTGCCCTCCATACCAGGCAACATCCTGGTAAACCTCCTCTGTACCCTCTCCAATGCCTACACATCTTTCTTATAATGTGGGGACCAGAACTGCACACAATACTCCAAGTGCGGCCGCACTAGAGTTTTGTACAGTTGCAACATGACGTTGCGGTTCCGAAATGCAATCCCCCTACCAATAAAAGCTAAGACTCCGTATGCCTTCTTAACAACCTTATCGACTTGACTGCTTACTTTCAGGGATCTATGCACAAATACACCAAGATCCCTCTGTTCATCAACACTATTAAGAATCCTACCATTAGCCCTATACTCTACACATTTATCATTCCTGCCAAAGTGCATTACCTCACACTTTTCCACATTAAACTCCATGTGCCACCTCTCGGCCCAGCTCTGCAACTTGTCCAAGTCTCTCTGCAAACTATAACACCCCTCTTCACTATCTACCACTCCTCCGACTTTGGTGTCATCCGCAATTTTACTAATCCATCCTTCAATACCCTCATCCAGATCATTTATAAAAATTACAAACAGCAGGGGCCCCAAAACAGATCCCTGAGGTACACCACTGGTAACCGAACTCCACGATGAATATCTCCCATCAACCACCACCCTCTGTCTTCTATCTGCTAGCCAATTCCTAATCCAATTAGATAAATCACCCTCAATCCCATACATCTGCATTTTCTGCAGAAGCCTTCCATGGGCCACCTTATCGAACGCCTTACTAAAGTCCATATATACCACATCAACTGCCTTACCCCCATCCACCTCTTTGGTCACTTTTTCAAAAAATTCAATAAGGTTAGTTAAGGCACGACCTACCCTTCACAAAACCATGCTGACTGTCCCCAATCAATTCATTTCTCTCTAAATAACTATAAATCCTATCCCTAATAATTCTATCCAATACCTTGCCCACAACAGAAGTAAGACTCACTGGCCTATAATTCCCTGGAAGGTCTCTCTTCCCCTTCTTGAACAATGGGACCACATTCGCTATCCTCCAGTCTTCCGGAACCACACCCGTAACCAACGATGACCTGAAGATCAGAGCCAGAGGCTCTGCAATCTCCTCTCTTGCCTCCCAGAGAATCCTAGGGTAAATCCCGTCCGGCCCAGGGGACTTATCCAACTTCAAACCCTCAAGAATATCTAGCACTTCCTCCCTATCTACTTCAATACTTTCCAGTTTGCAACCCTGTACCTCAGTGTTCTCCACAACTGAGATCCACAACTCCACAATTGTACGGAGATCTATGACCTCCGAGATAGGAAGAGACCAGGCCCACCATGTATTTCAGGACCAGCTAATTTAAATAACACTAGCTAGATCAAGAGTCCCTTCAGTTTGGGCTCAATATATTTGTGCACATGGCATTTGGGGGAGCGGTAGGGAAAGATGAAGGGAGAAAATGCAGGAGGAGAGTGAGCAAATATTTGGGATGAATGCTAAGTACAAAGAACAAAGAACAACACAGCACAGGAAACAGGCCCTTCAGCCCAACGAGCCCGCACCGCCATCCTAACGTCTTAATGACATAGAGACCAATATAGGGACAATTTGTTACCCAATCAGCCTAAGAGCACATCTTTGGGATGTGGGAGGAAACCGGAGCACCCGGAGAAAACCCATGCAACCATGGGGAGAACGCGCAAACTCCAGCAGACACAGGCCCAAATCCATGTGTCTCTGAGCTGTCATGTTGCCCATCTGATGGTCCAGTTTAAGTATACACTAACGACATGAAGCACTAGGCCACTCCTGAAGTAACATCCAGGAGCAGCCCTCGCACGACCTGCCGAATGCATGCACCTCGTTGGTCAACAAGGTGGACCGAACAGCCTGTGGAAACAATTAAAGTATTTAAACAGTCCTCCTATATCCCTCTATCTGCAGACCGCTCATGTGGCTGCCCAAGAGACGCTTAAACAACCCTAGCTTGCCTGCTCCCACCACCTTACTCGGTAGTGCATTCCACACCCCCACTACCCTTTGTGTGAAAAAATGCCCTCTAATATTCGTCTTATACATAGCCCCCGTCACCCTAAGGCCGTGACCCCTCGTTCTATCCGAATCTAATGGTGGAAAAAGTTTACCACCATTTACTCTATCTATACCCCTCATAATCTTATATACCTCTAATAGATCCCCTCTCAGCCGATGTCTTTCAAGGGAAAACAACCCCAGTGCGTTCAATCTTTCCTCATAAGACAGCCCTTCCATACCAGGCAGCATCCTGGTAAATCTCCTCTGCACTCTCTCCAGGGACTCCACATCTTTCTGGTAGTACGGCGACCAGAACTGGACGCAGTACTCCAACTGAGGCCTAACCAACGTTCTATACAATTGCAACATCAAACTCCTACTCTTGTATTCTATAGCCCTTCCTATGAAGGCTAACATACCATACGCTTTCTTTATCACTTTTTCCACCTGTACTGACAGCTTCAGAGACTTGTGAACCTGCACCTCCAGGTCTCTCTGCATCTCTATACTCCGGATAGTTTTACCTTTTATCCTATAACTCCCCTCTACATTATTCCGGCCAAAATGCATCACCTCGCATTTATCCGGATGAAATTCCATTTGCCATCTATCTGCCCAATCTACCAGCCTATGTCCTGTTGTATTGCCTGGCACTGCTCCTCAGTCCCCGCCAATCCAAGTATCTTAGTGTCATCAGCACATTTGCTGATCACACCACCTACCCCCTCTTCCAAGTCATTTACATAAATCACAAATAGAAGAGGTCCTAGTACTGAGCCCTGTGGCACACCACTAGTGACTGACCTCCAGTTGGAAAAAGAGCCTTCCACTACTACCTGCTGTGTCCTCCTCCCAAGCCAGTTCTCAACCCATCTACATACCTGGCCCTGTATCCCATGCGCCTTCACCTTTTTTATCAGCCTACCATGGGGAACCTTGTCAAACGCCTTACTGAAGTCCATGTAGACGACATCAACGGCCTGTCCTTCATCAACCGTTTTTGTCACCTCTTCAAAAAATTCCACTAGGTTCGTAAGGCACGACCTCCCCTTAACGAAGCCATGCTGCGTATCCTTGATCAGATCGCAGCGCTCCAGATGCTCATACATCCTGTCCCTGAGGATCCTCTCCATTAGCTTACCTATAACTGAAGTCAAGCTCACCGGCCTATAGTTCCCTGGTTTATCCCTCTGACCCTTTTTAAACAACGGTACTACATTTGCAATCCTCCAGTCCTCTGGGACCTCCCCTGAGTCCAAAGAGGAGACAAAGATTTGTGTCAGAGGCCCAGCAATGTCATCTCTCACCTCCCTTAGCAGGCTGGGATAAATACCATCAGGCCCCGGAGCTTTATAAGTCTTTATGCTACCTAAAAGCCCCAACACTTCGTCCCTCGTAATGATTATTTCCTTTAACGGGTCCTCAAAATCCTCAAAGCCAGCATCAGACATCAGGTCCCTCTCCTGCGTGAATACTGACGCAAAGTATTCATTCAGGATCTCCCCCATCCCCTCAGGCTCTAAGCATAGATTCCCTCCTCTGTCCCTGAGAGGTCCAATCTTCCCTCTAACCATCCTTTTGCTCCTTACATAGGAGTAAAATGCCTTAGGATTTTCCTTAATCCTACCTGCCAAAGCCATTTCGTGGCCCCTTTTTGCATTTCTGACACCCCTTTTAAGATCCCATCTATACTCTCTATATTTTTCAAGCGCTGCCTCTGTCCCCAATTGCCTGGATCTAACGTACGCCTCCCGCTTCTTCCTGACCAAGTCCTCAACATCCCTAGTAACCCACAGTTCTCTAATCCTACCCTTCCCATCCTTTCTCCTTACCGGCGCGTGTGTATCCTGCAAAAATTTTAGTTTTCTCTTGAAAGATTCCCACATGTGCAGCGTTGACCTACCCTCGAACAGCTTATCCCAGTCGGTATCCTTAAGATCCTGCCTAATCTGGCGATATCTAGCCCTCCCCCAGTTTAACACCCTCCCCTTAGGGCAGGCTTCATCTTTTTCCATTAATACCCTAAAGCAGACAGAGTTGTGGTCACTATTAGACACATGCTCTCCTACTACAACGTCAACCACCTGCCCTGGCTCATTCCCCAGAACCAGATCCAGTATAGCCCCCTCTCTAGTCGGGCTAACCACATACTGCTCCAAGGACCCTTCTAAAACACACTGTACAAATTCCTCCCCTTCCGCACCTTCCGCTCTCGGCACCTTCCTATCTACGCCAGGGAAATTGAAATCTCCCATTACAACTACCCTATTCTTCCTACACTTATCTAAAATTTTCTTACATATCCCTTCTTCCACGGCACGCGGACTGTTGGGCGGTCTGTAGTACACACTCAACATAGTCTCCCTTCCTATTCCTCAACTCCACCCATAGCGACTCAAGTCCTAACTCAGCCATACCACCCTCCTTCTGCACTGCTATGATGTGATCCTTAACTAATAACGCCACTCCCCCTCCTCTCCCCAAACCACCTCTATCATGCCTAAAACACTTGTACCCCGGAATATTCAATTGCCAGTCCTGCCCTTCCTTTAGCCACGTCTCAGTCACAGCCACCACTTCTAACTTCCTCTCGAACATTATTGCCTTCAGTTCATCTGTTTTGCCAGTCACACTCCTCGCATTAAAACACATGCATTGAAGGCCCTCAGGCACTCTCTGATCTTCCCTCCTACTCTCCAGAGTTACCCTGTCACCAATCTCTCTCCCACTCCCAGTTCCCTCTATCTCCCCACCCCCCCTCCATATTAGTTTAAACCCTGCCGAAACACTCCAGCTAACCTCCCAGCTAAAATATGGGTGCCCTTCCCAGACAACTGTTTCCCATCCCTCTTGTATAGATGCCCCTCCCTCCTGAAGACTTCCCAATGGTATAAGAATCTGAATCCCTCCACCCTACACCAATCCCTCAACCATGCATTCAGTTGGAGCACTTCGTTGTTCCTAACCCTGTCATTCCCAGGCATCGGCAGCAGCCCAGAGAATGCCATCCTGGAGGCCCTACACTTCAGCTGGGCCCCCAACTCCCTAAACTGCCTACGTATGTCCCCCCTGCACTTTGCTCCTACATCTTTCTCTCCCACGTGGACTATTACATCAGCCTTAGCCCCTTCACCCTTCAAAATTCCCTCTACCCTCTCCGTAACATCCTGTACCCCTGCTCCAGGGAGGCAGACTACCATCCTGGAGTCCCGCTTTTGCCCACAGAACTGTCTGTCGATCCCCTTGACCTTCTCATCCCCCACCACTATCTCACATCCCTCACTCCTACTGTTCTCTGGGGCATTTAGATCCCCCTCCCTTGCACACTCCACCTCAGCTGTTGCCCTACCCTTGATGTTCTGGGATGCCTCTTCTGGGGTGATCTTAGTGCCGTGACTCCTTTTCTTTTTCAACTTCCTATCTGTTACCCACCCATCCCTCCTCATAGGCCCTGGGGTCCCTTCTGGACTGTGGTCCCTGTTCATTAGCCCCTCGTTCTCTCTGACTATAAACATATCCTCCAGTCTTAGCTCCAACTGCCTCACCCGAGCCCTCAATCGTTGCAATTCCAAACACTTTGTGCATATATGGGCCTTCGGGAGACGTGCTGCCTCCAAGAACGTCCACATGTGTCAGCGAACACGTTTCATCATGGAACCTGACATTTTATACATCCCCTTTAGAGGTATGGGCCCTAGAGTTTGGGTGGGACAGGAGTCCAGCCACTTACCAAGTCCAAGCCTGCGCTCGCCCAAGCCCATTGAGTTTAAGCCCTTACAGCTCTCACTCTGCTCCCTGCCTCACTCCACTGCCCGCTCCCGACTCTGCCCGCTGTCTACCTTGGCCTTATTTATATAGTCCTGCGCTTCCTTCCCAGCAGTCCCCACACCTATCTCCCGCTACAGAGCACCAAAATAAACAAAAAAAACTCCCGCGACCTAAACCTATTGATTAAAGAAAGATTTCAAACTTCAATAGTCCCTCCAGCAAGCAGCCACTCTTCAAAATCACAGCTCCGGAGAACAGTGAAGACAATTCTTTTCTTTAACGATTCCAGGCAATTAAAGGCCTGCACAGACTTTCGGAAAAGGGTTGGCACAGTAAAAGTGGAAAGGGGAGGATTTTCTCTGAGTATGATGTGTAATTGCTTCAATCTCATTTGAGAGAAAGCAGGACTACAATAATTGGTGTACCCAGAATGAAGCAGTCACATGTAGAAGCACTCTCCTCGTGGAAGAAGCTGATTCTAGCTATAAGTGGGAGCTCTGAAATCCAAGAGATCTCATTGCCGTGCTGTAAATTTATTGCTAGCATTTAGTCAGAAATTCCCAAACACAGTCCATTAATGATATTGTATGACATGATATATCGCTGTTTTTATACTAGGAGTAAAGTCATTTGGCAACATCCATGTCAAATATTTCACATCTTGAAATGTACACTTGCCTTGTTTGCTCACCTCTACCATGACTATCAACTATTCAACTCAACACTATGCAAGATAAACGTAGAACATAGATGACCCGAGGGTCCCACAATGAAGAGAAGGATGCAAATAGACCATTAGGCACCATTTGTAGTTCTTCATTGCTTTCCCAATTTAAGAGCATAGGAATTACTAGATGATCAAAGACCAAGTTACAATGTGTAGCCTTCTGCTACACTAATAAATGGAGGGACTGTGTCAAGAATGCAATTGTGATGTTCATACTTTTGATTTTATTATTGACAGTGTTCTTAAAAGTCAGGTAGCGACTGGGAGAAAGTATGGAGAAATTGCACCCATGCTCACCTATTACATGTGGTGGGGCTACAGACTGATGAACTTTACTAAGAATTTTATTTTAATTCTTTTAGGGTGTTTTCAGTAATAGGCTATATTGCTTCCTTTATAAAACTCTTTTTAATTTCCTTTTCTGCACCCAAAACAAGCAATATGAAGGAAAATCCAATCATACCTGTCCTTTCACAGGTAGAATTATCCGTTTATCAAAAATCAAAGATAAGGCAACAAAAAAAAAAAAAAATTAAACAAGTTAATAATATATACTAATTGTGTGCTCCAGATGCAACATTAAAAATATATATCAGTCCTTACAAGTTAGGCATCTGGCGCCTTGTCATTTATTCTTTGTAAGATAGGAAAACAAGTTGAAAATACACTTGTTTTGTTTTAGAAATCAACCCTAAACTAGGAGGAGACAACTAGTGAAGATGTAATTAATCAAATCATGGATATTAATTAGAGTGACTATCATGTGTAGGAACTTCTAATTATTTTTTATCTTCTGAGTTGATAGCTTTCTCATTAATTGAAATCACAAACTTGAAGAACCTGTTACTGTATCACATTAACAAATGATTAATTTTACACTGGCCACTGAATCAATACAGCAGAATTCATGATGTACATTGATCTTCAGCAAGCTTATTTAATTCTTTTTATGTATGCTTATTGGTGTACAAGCAAATGGGACATGTTTCTGCATCAAATGAAAGAAAACATCAAGTGCTTCCTAGGTTAGATTTAACTTGGACCAGAAGAAATGAAAGCTCCCTCTAAATTGCCTCCACAATCTTCGAAGAGCACCACTTAGTGCACCATTGTGCCACGTCCACATATAAACATCTCTTCCCAGAATACAATTGTTGAATTGATACTAATTCATTCTTATTTTACGTTGCAAGCTACTTTGATAGGAGTGGATAAGGGCTGCAAAATTTGACTCTTAGTGCCAGTGGCTGCTGAATCAAGTTATTTTTAAAGAAACATTTCAACATGCTAGTGTGAAGTATAAATGCAGCTGATAGTCAGGACTGAGCTGATGGGTTAGTTTCCTGCTTCAAGCTGCTGTGAATGCTTTGTAAAGGAATTTTGATTCACCACTGACTGATTTTATTGCTGACACCAAGAAATAAATTTATCTTCAGTGGGCCCAATAAAGAGCATCATACACCATATAGAAAGGATTCAGGCCCAATCCCGCATGAAATTTTTTTGATATATTTTAATGGATAGAAAATCCTGATGACATGCAGTCAAAATATAGTGTCCAGAACACGAAGAACAAGAATAAAAAACATTGGAAATACTCAGCAGTTCAGGCAGCGTTTGTACAGTAACAATTGCGTGGAAGTGGCAGGGGTCCCACTGCCAGGGCTAAAAACAGGATCGGAACAAGGGGCAGAAACAATGTGTTGCAGGAACTGGGTGTGCATTTTGCCAGAAGCAGCCAATTTAAAAGTAAGGTTCATTTATTAGTCAAGTAGGCATACATTAACATTGCAATGAAGTTACTGTGAAAATCCTCAAGTCATCACTCTCCTGCACCAAGTCCTCCCTCTCTCGAGGGAGAATCCAGCATGACCAGTATACCTAATGAGCATGTCTTTCAGAGGAAATTGGAGCATCCATGCAGATGCAGAGAGAACGTGAAGACTTCACATAGGTAGTGACCCAAGCCAGCAATCGACCACAGGTCCCTGGCACTGAGGTAGCAGCGTTAGTAGTCACCAGGGATGTTGTTGCATTGAGGATAGCAAACTAACCCAAAAAGCTAGTATAGGAGAGTATGACTGCATATCAGGCAGATAAGTGGAGCCAACATGTAATGATGGAGCAACTTCAGCTCTTGACTTTGTCAAGAGGTATGTGGTGCTTGTACCTTTCTGGATAAAAAGGAAAGATAGTAAGGTGGATGAGCAGACTGACGAGGGCTCAGTGGTAAATGATGCCATTGAGGGGGAGTGTTGAGTGATATGCAAGTGATAGGAAGCAGCACAATCAGGAGGATAGATCTTGTTCTCAGCAGTCGAGAGAGTGATACCAGATGGCTGTGTTGCCCGTGCAGTGCTATGGCTTGGGAAACCAGGATGTAGAATGGATTTGGGTAGAGATGAGAAATTATAAAGGCTGAGAAGTAATTTGTGGGAGTGATGGACGAGCACCATAACACCCAAATGGTAGGACAAAGTATAAAAGAAGAAATACTGGCAAGATTATCGGAAATTAATTAATGACCTCAGAGTGAAAACACCAGTAGACAGCAGTGATCATAAGAATGAATTTTACATTTAATTTGAAGGAGAGAAGAGTGACTCCAAGATTAGTATTTTAAACCTAAGGACAATTATGAGGTGTGAAAGTAGAGGCAAGTGATCTAAAAAAATCAGATTAACATGGAAACATAGAACATTACAGCACAGTACAGGCCCTTCAGCTCTTAATGTTGTGCTGAGCTATGTCCAATCCCAAGATCAAGCTATCCTCTCCCTATAATTCTGGAGTGCTTGTGTACCTATCCAATAACCACTTGAAAGTTCCTAAAGTGTCTGAATCCACTATCAAAGCAGGCAGACTATTCCACACCCCAACTACTCTGAAGAATCTACTTCGGACATCCCTCCTATATCTCCCACCATGAACCTTATAGTTATGCCCCCTAGTAAAAGCTACATCCACCTGAGGAAATAGTCTCTGCATGTCCACTCTATCAATCCCTCTCATCTTATAAACCTCTATTAAGTTGCCTCTCATCCTTCTTTGCTCCAAAGAGAAAGACCCCAGCGTCCTCAACCTTTGCTCATAAGACCTACCCTCCAAACCAAGCAGCATCCTGGTAAGTCTCCTCTGCACTTCTCCAATGCTTCCACATCTTTCTTACAACAAGGTGACCAGAACTGAACACAATATTACAAAAGTGGTCTCAACAACATCTGGTATAGTTGCATCATAACCCAATGGTTCTTAAACTCAAACCCCCTGTTAATAAACACTAACAAGCCTTCTTCACTGCTGTATCACTTGAGTGGCAACCTTCAGAGATCTGTGGATATGAACCCTAAGATCTCTCTGTTCCTCCACATTTCTCAAAACCCTGCCATTGACTCTAATCTACATTCAAGTTTGTGCTACAAAAATGAATCACCTCACACTTAGAATTAAGCACCATTTGCCACTTTTCGGCCCAGCTCTGTATCCTATCAATTTCTCTTTGCAGCCTGCAAGAGCCCTCCACCTCATACACTACTCCACCAACCTTGGTGTTGTCAGCAAATTTACTAACTCAGCCTTCAGCCCCCTCTTCCAAGTCATTGATTAAAAAAAAAAAAAATCACAAAAGCAGAGGACCCACCACTGGCCCCTGTGGTACACTGCTGGTAACTGGCCTGCAGTCTGAAAACTTTCCCTCCACCGCCACCCTCCGTCTTCTATGATACAGCCAGTTACTTATTTAATTGGCCAAATTTCCTTCTATCCCACAACCCCTCATGAGCCTACCATGGGGAACCTTATCAAATGCCTTACTAAAATCCACTTATACAACATCAACAGCTCTACCTCTGTCCACACACTTATTTACTTACTCAAAGAATTCAATCAAATTTGACAGGCAGGACTTACCCCTCACAAAACTGTGCTGACTATCCTGGATTAAAGTGAATCTTTCCAAATGGTCATAAATCCTTTCTCTCAGGACCCTTTCCATTAATTTACTGACCACTGAAGAAAGACTAACTGGCCTATAAATACCAGCATCATTCCTATTTCCTTTCTTGCAAAGAGGAACAACATTTGCCACTCTCCAGTCCTCTGGCACTATCACGTTGGACAGTGAAGACCCAAAGATCAAAGCTAAAGGCTCCGTAATCTCATCCTTTGTCTTGCAAAGATCCTAGGATGTATCCCATCTGGCCCAGGGGACTTATCCATCCTCAGATTTTTTTTTTAAATTGCTAATACATCTTCCCTCAGAACATCTACCTCCTCCACCCTATCAGCCTGTATCACACACTCCTCCTCAAAAACATGGCCCCTCTGCTAAGTGAACACTGAAGAAAAATATTCATTCAATGTCTCACCTATCTCTTCTATTTAGGAATAGGTAATTAGAATTTCAGTGATATACATTTAAGGAGATATTTCAGAATACACAGAATAGATACATTCCAATGAGAAATAAAGAATCCAAGGGAAAGACTCACCATTCATGGTTAATTAAAAAAAGTAAAAATACTACCAAACTGAAAGAAAAAAAGTGCAAAGATAGATGATAGAATATTGGACAGAAAGTGTGATTACGGATTTTTTTAAAAAACAGTTTGGGTTTATGGTAGTGTTCTTTAAAGAAGGCTATGGGTCATCATGTATGTGCATAGTTGAATTAAGTGGAGGGATGTTAGAGATAGCTTGTCTGTGAGAGTTGAAAGATAAAATGGGTAAAGATACCAGATGCATGCATTGTGACAAAAAGCTATGGGGAATTTTACAAGTAAATAGGTTGGGTTTTAAAATTTGCATTAGGAGATAAATGGGGACTTAGCTTTTCAGATCTTAAATTTCAAAGGAGAGTTTAAGGGACATGTACAACTTAAAAGTTCCAGAAGTAAACAAGATTTTTAAATTTTATTTGGTGTAAAAATGGAGGCAATAAGAAAGCATAAAGGATTTTTATATTTTAGAAATGTTGCATTCAAGGAAGTGTTGAGGACAATGGAATTTGAGATGAAGGGGGATACTTAAAGAAGATTTTGAGCTGCGTCTCCATGTGGTGATGCCCTGAGACCAGTTTTGTATCAAAGAAACCATCCGGTTTTCAAAAAGTCTTTGTTTTCAGAAAGCTATCTGTTTCTGACCTTCCTTGGATCTCCATAGCAGAATGGAAGTGTTCAAGAAATTGTGTAGTGTACCTATACTAAAGGAGCACCTTGGATAATATTGTTGGATTTTTACCATTAAAAATCTATATGGGAGTTGTTGCCAAGTCACTTACTTATGTGTCCTGACTGTAGGAGGGAATAAAGGGAGAGTCCTCATATCTGTGTCAGGCTGCAGTAAAACGGTTTTATTTCCACATGTACGAGGGGAAAATCAGCCTGGATCCAGTGAAGTCTAATCTGTATCTAGGCTAATTCTGAAGGCTGTACTCTTTACTTACACTGTTGTTTGGAGTTCAGAGTATTGTAATACAGGATATCATTGAATATAGTTGATCAGATTAGGCTGGTCTATTGTCCTGGGTATTTCACTTAATTGGTTGTGTCCAAGTATCCTTGTTTATCAGTTTTGTGATAAATAGGTTTTGATGGTGTGATAACCACCCCATCTCCCCCATTTCTAGGAATAATGGCTTCTCTAGATTCAGTGGAGCCTTGCTAATCAGTATTGACCCTGCACTGTTTGCCAAAGCCTCGAAATGATCTCACCTGTAAAGTAACTGTGTTGGCAGTCTGAGATGTTAATTGGGTATGTCTGCCTGCAGTTCCAGCAAACCCTGTTTTATAACCTTTCTTAAACATTCCTTTTCCTGCTGTTACATGCACATCTGGATTTGCCCCTGTACTGTATTGTTTCCTACTACACTAACAAAATGGGATTTTTGGAGGGATGTTTTGTAAGATTGTTTTGGCATGCAATTTTAATCTTGTGCTTAAACTTTTGTTGTTCTTGTTAATAAATTTTTAAAAAAAATTCTTAAAGCATTACTGGATCTATATCCTGGGATTAGTCATTTTGAGCAAAAGAAGCCTGCACATTGCATTCTCCAAAGAGAAATTAATGATACATTGTGAGCTGAAGAGACCAAATTCTAAGCGAAATATATCAAGATCACCTGCATGTCATAAGCCAGACTAGTCAACCAGAGCCTATTCATCTTCTATAATAAAGGACCATGGTCTTTCCTTCACATTGTTAAATGTTACAACCATTACAATCTGAGACCCAGATAAAAAGGATAGACACCCTTTATTAAATCCAGAGTAGACAGGTGGAACTCATGTGAAATGGACATAGTTTAGGCGACCAGTAATATTGCCTTGTGGAGCTGCAAAGCTCAGTCTGCCATTTCACTATCCACAGGTAGCCTCAAAAATGGGGCTCTGTCCAAAGTGGATACCTATCCAATCTACACGGCTTCTGCTCTATACCATTAACTAAAGGACTCACTCATCTCTGCATGCCTAATTCATCACATCAAGTTGACTTCACTGAAAACATGAATTATACAGCATTAGTTTTTAACCTGCCTCTGAAGAAATATTTCATTGGAACTTAATTCTGACTCTGGAACCAACATGAAACAATCCTATTATTCTTTGTAAATCTTTCTTTCCTTTATCATCCTTTTACTGTACGAGTGCACAGGAGGTAATGTTGTGACCATCCTCCCACAGTTTTAGAGTATGCAATTAAACCCATGCTTAGAATTCATTCTATCTCAAGTATGCCCCAAGGTTATGAATAGGAATTGGATTACAAACAAACTGAGAGATTGGGAATTACACCACTGCTGATAAAGGGGGAAAAAAAGTCAAAAATGGATGTGAGAGGAAAGGGGAAATCCATTAATTTAAGTTAACCCCTCCTCTTGTCCAGGCAATAAATTCAACACCATCCAGAACAAAGCAACCTACTTAAATCAGCAAGTAAACATTAATTTCATCCATTGATGCAAAGTGTGTACCATCTACAAGATGTAGTGTAGCAACTCACTAACACTCCTTTGACAGTATCTTCCAGACCCACAGCCTCTACCATCTAAAAAGCACAGGGGCACTGATGCAGATGCACTGGGCCATCACCAAATACAAATTCTCCTCTAAGCCAAGCACCAGGCTGACTTGGAAATATATCACCATTTCTTTACTGTCACTGGGTCAAAATCCTGGAATTCCATTCCTAATAGCACTGTGTGTACCTGCACCATACAGACCACATCAGTTCAAGCAGGCAGCATACCATCACCTTCTCAAAGGTAATTAGGGATGGGCAAAGAATGCTGGCCTAGTCAGTGACACCTGTATCCCTTCAACAAATAAAACATACAATAGCTTGTTCCCAGAAATGGGGTCAAGTGGCTGAGGAAGGGGAAGAGAAGAGTCAGAAATAGAAATGAGAGAAGGTTGGAAACTTGAAGTCAAATTGACAAGTTTCTAGTTCAAGGTGCAAACAGGAAACACAACTGTACAAAGGAAATGGGTAAGGGAGGGGTCCTGAGTAGGGCCCTTACCCCTTTTAATGTTTAAAGTGCTGGATGGATGATGGTCAAGTAGAAAGAGAAAATATTTCAAATCTTATACAAGGATCTTGTGGGACTCAGGGATTCCTATTGGAACACTTTCTTCAGAGATGAGAACAGTAATTCTGTGGGAGATGGATGTATAGAGGAAGTGGATATCCATGACAAAAAGTAGGGTCCAGAAACTATAAACTGTTAAAAAGATAGAGGGTGTTGATAATTTCACAGAGGAAAGTGGGAAGAGAATGGACAAGTGGGGAAAAATAAAAGCCAAGATTTATTATATTGGGCAAGAAAGGTTGAAGCACTTGGGTTATCCTGTTTGTGAATCTTGGGAAGGTGGTAAAGAGGCATTTGTATGGTTGGAAGGCTAGGAGGAGTAGACAGGGGAGTGAACATCTTCAGAGGAAATGAAATTAGAATTTTTTGAAATCGTGGCTTGATATTCTGTATGGACCCTTGTCAAGGGAGTTGGGAGGATATGTTGCAGAAGGAAGTGGCATTCAACCTTTGCAAAGAAAACAATGGATTGCCAAACAGCAGCGCCAATCTTGTGAGCAGATTCAGTGACAATACCACAATTTGTGCGAGAGAACAGACTTCAGAGGGAGGTAGGTCAATGTGAGCAAGAGGAACAGAGAAATGGGGACAGCTGATCACAGTTCCCAACTTAAAGATTGAGAAATGGCAAGAGGCCAGAAAGAGGGTCACCAACTGGAACAAAAGCTAAATCTGAACATTTACTCCATTTCCAGAAATGGCAAATGGTCCATTTATTTTTATGTCTGATCTGCCAAAAAATCAAAGGAGCAAAGTACCCATGGCATTTAATCAAATTTAAGTTATAATGTTATGTGAGAGCAGACTAAAAATGATTCTGCAGAGAAAACAGGTTGACTTTTGTGATCCGTGATTAGTTAATACTTCAAAAGATAATGCTCATAGCTGAATATTTTACATTCACATCACATTGCACTCTGCATTAGTGGAGGTAGCAACTCATTTAAAAATAAATAATAATCCCCTATTTTAAAATGCCACCTGCATAATTTAACTGCCATTTACTGGCAGTTTACTGACAATTAACATTGTCAACTCAATTCTAGGACATAATGTGCCTTCTTCAAAAAAGGGAGTGAAGTTTATGTTTGCATATGGGTCATTGGATAGGACAAAATTGAATCAGAGGAAGACATTGAATAGTTTGGCATAATGCAAAGCCATCAAGTTACCTGATCCAGATGGCATGCTTCCTAGATTACTCAGGAGAACCTGGGCAGAGAGAGCAAGACCTTCTTGGATAAGGGAATGATGCCCGAAGACTGGAAGATTGCACATGTAATGACCCTGTTCAAAAAGGGGGGGGGGGGGGGGGGTCAATCTGATAAACTAGATTACAGTCAGGCTAGCATTAGTGGTGGGAAAACTACTCAAAACTATTGCCAAATACAAAATTAATTGTAAGGGTTATTAAGGGACAGCCAGCATGGATTAAGCAAATTGTGTTGACCTACTTCCCTGAGGAAGTAACAGAGGGCTGATGAGTCCTTGGTAGATGTACGCATGTATGGGTTTTCAAACAGCATTTGTTAAAGCACCACATTAGAATCTTAGATGGAAAATGGAAATACATTTATTAAAGGATATTAAAAGTCATTTGATTATGAAATCAGCCAAATGGGACAACAGGTGGTTTTCTGACTGGGGAGAAGTGCATTGAGATCCCCAATAAATCACGGTTAGGGCTATTTTCTTAAATGACCTGCACTTACAAGTAAGATGTACGAGTTCCAAGTCTGAGGATAATACCATACTTAGCAAGCTGGTAAATAGTGAACAGAATAGTAGCAGATGGTAAAATGAGCAAAAGCATAATAGGTAGATAGGGCCGTAAAGTGTGTTTTTGGAACATTGGTCTTTATAAATCAAAGTATTGAGTATAAGAGTTGGAATGTCGGTGAGGTTGTACAAGACATTTGTGAGGCCAAATTTTGAGTAGTGTGCGCAGTTTTGGTCACCTAATTACAGGAAGAATATTAATAAGGTTGAAAGAGTATGGAGGAGGTTTACAAGGATGTTACTGGGACTTGAGAAATTGAGTTACAGAGAAAGGTTGAATAGATTAGGACTTTATTCCCTAGAGTGTAAAAGAATGAGGGGAGATTTGATAGAGGTGTATAAAATGATGGTGGGTCTTGATAGAGTGAATGCAAGCAGGCTTTTTCCACGGAGGCTAGGGGAGAAAAAAAACTAGAGGACATGGATTAAGGGTGAAGGGGGAAAAGTTTAAAGGGAATATTGGGGGTGGAGATTCTTCACACAGTGGTGGGAGCATGAAATGAGCTGCCAGATGAAGTGGTAAATGCAGGCTCACTTAACATTTAAGAAAATCTTGGACAGGTACATGGATGAGAGAAGTGTGAAGGGATATGGTCCAAGTGCAGGTCAGTGGGACTAAGCAGAAAAATGGATTGGCACAGCCAAGAAGGGCTAAAAGGCCTGTTTTTGTGCTGTAGTATTCTATAGTTCAATAAGTTCTTCTCTCAGAACCAATGTGGACAAGTGGGAAGTGATGCAGTTGGGGAGAAACAATGTAGAAGTATATAGTTTTTATTCAATTGTGCGATGTGAGCATCACTGGCAAGCCCAGAATTTATTATCCATCCCTAATTAGCATTGCGAAAGTTGAAGTGAGCTGGCTGCCTTCAATTGCTGCAGTTCATGTGGTGTAGGTACACACACAGTGCTTTTAAAAGGAATTCCAAACTTTAATCCAGCAATAGTAGAAGAATGATGATATATTTCCTAGTCAGGATCATCACCTAATGAAGGGGCAGCATTCTGAAAGCTCATGCTCCCAAATAAACCTGTTGAACTTTAACCTGGTGTTGTGAGACCACTTACTGTGCCCACCACAGTCCAACACCTGCAACTCCACATCCTAGTCAGGACAGCGTGTAGTTTGGAAGGAAACTTGCAAGTACTGGTGTTCCAATAGGTTTGTTCAATCTATGTAGAATTATTTTGTGGAGTAGAGCAACTTGGGATGCATATTCCAAATCTTTGAAGAATGTAGGGCAAATTATTTTACAAAAGTGCCTTTGTAAATATGGAGCATTGGTACAAAAAACAAGAAACACCAAACCTTTACAAATGTCTGGTTTAAACATAGAAATATAGAAAATAGGAGAAAGAGTAGCTATTCAGTCCTACAAACTTGCTCCCCCATTCATTATGATCGTCCCACTCAGTTATCTGTTTCTGCTTTCTCCCCATATCCTTCAATTTCTTTACTCCAGGAGCTTTTCTAATTGGAATTCTCCCAAAAAGTTTCTAAGTGCTGAATTCACGTAAAAAACTGGAGTAAACCCCACTGCTTTTTACAGTGGGATTTTCAAAATGTATCTCCCATTCTCTGTGCATCGCAGAATGCCCTCAGCTTGAGCCACATTGAAAAGCTGGGAGCAGGGTCTATTTCCTCTGGAGAGGCCGACAGCATAGTACAGAACTGGCCACTGCACACATCGGTACTGAGATTGGCGCATGCGCAGTGGTCCCACACTCTGATTGCTGGCAGTTTGATTGTTGGCCAGTCCCATGAACCCATAATGCTACCGCTCTGATCCCCCACTCCTTGATTGTTGGCCTTCAGAATGTCTCAGGGCCAGCCCCTCTCCCCTGCTTCGATCTCCCTCCCTGCCTCCCCCAGATGTCCTGATCTCCCAACTCCCAGCAGTTTCAATTCCCCTTCCAGTCCTGACTGCCCTCCCTAAAGGCCCTCCCCTTCCCATAGCCCTGATGCCCCCACACCCAACCAGCTCAGGAGGCTGACCAAGCTCCCTGCCACTCCAAAGGCCAGCCCTGATGGCAGGCCTCCCTCCTATCTACAACCCCAAAATGTAGAGTAGACACCCTATCCCCACTGATCTCTCTCCTTCAAGCCTCTGTGCCTAGTGGACAATTCCAAGGTGCCCAGGTGGCACCCTGATCTCTTGGAGTGCTTCATGGGCACACACCACCCCCCCCCCCCCCCCCCCCCCTCCTCTTCACTCCAGCAAAGTCAGCTAGTGAGGAGCTGTTGGAAACCCCACTGAAATGAAACACTCCTGATAGGATGGGAGATGCTAGTGGGCCTGGAGACCTCAGCCCTGGGCCCACTAATAAGAAATAAATTGCAATTTAAATAATTCATCCATCTCTGTGCTGATTTCAGGCACGGAGCTGATGATGCTGGAAATCCTGCGGCTGGAGACAATTGGAGACCGTGATGCCCAGTGGGAAGCCCACTACCTGGCCTCACCAAGATCTCCCAGCCCACAGCACTGCACTGGGAGAATCGGCCCTCAATTGCTTTCTGTGCTAACAAATTCCTTCTGCTCATCACTGTTGAGCTGAAGAAATTTCTCCCCATGAGTCCCAAAAGTCTTACTCTGTGTTGTTAGATTATGATGCTTGGTTCTGGACACCTCCACCATCTGGAAAATCCTTCTTGCCTCCACCCTGTCTAGTCACAGAATCACAAGATGCCCTTCAGCCCATCAGATCTGCACCAACAAGTAGGGAACACCTGACCTACATGCCTAATCCCATCTGCCAGCACTTGGTCCATAGTCTTGAATGTTCTGATGTGCCAAGTGTTCATCCAGGTACTTTTAAAGGATATGAGCCAATTCACCTCCACCACCGCCCAAGGAAGCACATTCCAGACCAGCACCATCCACTGGGTAAAAAGGATTTTTCTGATATTCCCCCTAAACCTCCTGCCCTTCACCTTGAACTTGTGCCCCCTTCAACTAAGGGGAACAAGTGCTTTCTATTTGTCCTGCCTTGCTTCTCAATCTTGAACACCTCAATCAGGTTGCTCCTCAGTGTTCTACGTTTCAATGTAATAAACCCAATTTCATTCAACCTTTCTTCATAACTTAAAATTTAAAAACAGGAAACACCTGGTGAATCTCCTCTGCACCCCCTCCAGTCAAATCCCATCCTTTTGATAATGTGGTGGCCAGAACTGCACACAGTAGTCCAGCAGTAGCCTCACCAAAGTTCCACACAACCTCAACATGACATCCCTGCTTTTGTAAACCACGGGCCCTATTTTACTATTTTGATTTTAAGTGTTGGGCAGATTTGAAACTGGGAGTGTTTCAAATCTGACTTTTAGACTAGTTCAGACATCACCATTTACATTCTGCCTGCAAAAATGTCAGCAATTCCAAATCATGCTGCACAAAACTTTTGGGTGGGGCTTAACACACCCAAAACCCTGCAGCTCTGATCAGTACTTACAGCTGTGCATGCATAGAAAAAGTGATAGAATGCTGGGAGGTGGGTGCAGATCATATTCCTCGTCTCATGCCCACCTTTACCAAGTTTACACACCCAAAAATAGGTGCAATATGATAGTAAAAATCAGGCTCTATATCTCCATTGATAAAGCATGTGTCCATATGCCTTTTCTCCCATTCCACGAACACACCCTTCCACCTTCAGGGATCTATAGACAAATAACCAAGGAGTCTTTGGTTATACCATTCAAATGATTACTTCCTTCTCAAATTACATCTTCCAAAATATATCACCTCTCAATTTTCAGCATTAAATTCCATCTGCCATTTACCTGCCCATTTGACCAACCCATCTATATCTATCTGTAGCCCAAGGCACTCTGTCTCACTGTTAACCACCAAGCCAATCATTGTAGTGTCTAAAAATCTTATTAATCTTATCCCCCGCAAAGTCATTTATTGTTGTTCATGTAAAAGACAGATAAGAGGGGACCCAGCACAGATCCTTTGATATGCCACTGGACACTGGCTTCCCCTCTTGTCATCACCCTCAGTGTTCGACAATGGAGCCGATTTTGAATCCACCTTATCAAATTACCCTGTATCCCATATGTATTGCCTTCTTCATGAGTCTTTCATGTGGGACATTGTCAAAGGCTTTGTTGAAATCCATATAAATTACATCAACTGCACTACCCTGGTCACCTCCTCAAAAAAAAACAATTAAATTTGTTAGGCATGATCTCCCTCTGATGAAACCATGCTGACTATCTATGATTAAACCTTGCCTCTCCAAGTGGAGTTAATTTTCTCCTTAAGTTTTTTTCAAATGTTTCCCTATCACTAATGTGTGACTCAGAGTCCAAAAGCTCTACTGGTTAGGTGCATTTGCCATGCTAAATTCTCCCACTGTATCTGAGCAAGTGTCGGAGTGTGGGGACTAGGGGATTTTCACAGTAACCTCATTGCAGTGTTAGTGCAAGCCTATTTGTGACTAATAAATAAATTTAATCTCAGTTCTCCGACTTCTCTCTATAACTCTTCTTAAATAGCAGAACCACATTAGCTGTTCTGTTGATCCTGTTAGTATCCCATAGGTTTCTATAAGATTCCCTCTGTTCTTCTGAACACCAGTGAATATAATTCTAACTGACTCAATCTCTCCTCATATACTTCATACCATCCCAGGGATCAGTCTGGTAAACCTACACTGTACTTCTTCCATAGCAAGAACATCCTTCCCCAGATAAGACCAAAACTATACACAATATTCCAAGTGGGATCTCACCAAGGCTCTTCATCAACTGATTTGCAAGGAAACCTTGTTGCACATTATCTGAATGTCCATAAACTAAGAGACTAATCTGCCTTCCTGCTTTTGCTGCCACTTTGGATAACCTCATATTTATCCACATTATACTGCACCTGCTGTGCATTTTTGCTTGCTTACTCAGCTTGTCCAAATCACACTAGCCTTCAGCTGAACTATTTGGTACAATTTCAGACACCACAGCTTAGGAATGATATCAAAGGCTTGGTGAGTGTACACCTGAGATATACCGGTAATAATGGCAGTCTTGAGGGCTTCAGTTATGTGGAGAAGTTGAAATTATTCTTAAAAGAGGAAGATAACAGATATAGTATAATTATTCTAAATTGAGGAATTTTGATAGAGCAAGTAGGGAGAAACTGTTTCTTCTGGCAAGTGAATTAGTAACTGAAAGTCATAGATTTAAAATAATTGGCAAAGAACTGGCAGGGAAATTAGGTGAAATGTCTACACACAGGATTGTTAAGGTCTGGAATGCAATACCTGAAAGAATTGTGGAATCAGATTCCTTAGGAACTTTCAAAAGGCAATTAGACATATACATGAATAAAGCTACTTTGCAGTGTCATAGTGGGGAAAAAGATACTAGGCTACGAAATTAATTTGGACAGCTCTTGCATGATGGGTCTTCTCATGTGCGGCAAGATTTTGTCATTCTAAATTTTGAATTATATGCGTTCTAGACACTATAGCTTAGAAACTAGCACTGCTGATAATGGAAACTCATGTATAAGCATGGCACTTTTGACATATGGTGCAATATAGGCCAAGAATGCTTAAGCAAAGCTTTCAGCATAATGGTTGCTTGTCAAGAAAGCAGGGTGTTGAGATTGAACATTAAAACTGTCAGTGCTAAGTTGACTGTCGTTTTACTGGTCATTGTTCTTTGAACCTTGTGGAATCATTAGAGGTACATAAAACAATTTAAGAGGTATAAAAGGGTATCATGCTTTTTTGTAGACATTGATAGCATGGATTTCAAATAGTAATCTTGATTTATAAAGAGAAGGCGATATTACTAAGTGCACGTGAAAACCAGACTTTATAATGTGTTCCATAGTCTTATGTCCCCAAACATACCCGATGCAAATTCCCAAATAGAAATTGTACAGTTGATAAAAGTACACTGTCAGTCTGTGATTTTACAATGATTTAAGTTCAATTCAATGGGAAGAGTTCAAGGGGGTGAACATTGCAGCATATATAGCAAAGTTTTGGAAAATTGCAAAGTGTTATGACTTTGGGTCAACATTAAGTGAGATGCGGAGGGATCGATTGGTTTTTGGGTAAATGACATGGCAATATAGACAAAATTGTTGGCAGAAACAGTGATTTTAAAAAGGTACAGGAAATAACATTAGCAGAGAATGCCGAGAAAAGTGCCCAGGAACTTCAGAACATGCAAAATAGTTCAGTCTACTAGTTAGGGCAAGAAACTACAGGCAGCAGTGGTGCTACAAGACATTAGTTTAATCTGGGAAACAGATGGGGATGGTAAAATTAGAAGGTTCAAGAGCATGAATCAATAAAAACTAGCAGAGTGTCACAAATGTGAGGGAAACTACTTAGATTTGTAGAGTCAGAGGTGCAGAATGCTTTGTGTGTCACTAAAAGCGTCATTTGAGGTACTGGTGTAAGAGAAAGCAAAACCTATTTAGTAATAATAGTGTTGACAGATTGACACCAGTACACAGTGTTGAAGATTTTTTCGTGAGTGAACAGAACGCTCTTCAGATGAATAAGAGGCTCTAGATGTAATGGATGTATTGGTGGTCATCTTTCAGGATTCTATAAACTCGGGACTGTCCCTGCAGGTTGGAGGATAGCTAATAATCACTCCAATATTCAAAAAGGGAGGCAGAGAGAAAACAAGGAATTATAAACCAGTAAGCTTAACATTGATGGTGGGGAAATTTCTCAAATCTATTATCAAAAACTTTATAGTGGTGCCTTTAGAAGGAAGTGGCAGGATCAGAAAGTCAGCATGGATTTATGAATGGAAATTATGACTGACAAATCTGTTAGAATCTTTTAAGATGTAACTGGTAGAGTTGACAAGGAGGAGACATTTGATGTGATATATTTGGAATTTCAGAAAGCATTTGACAAAGTCCCACATAAGACATTATCCTGCAAGTTTATGAAGATGCATAGAAAGCTGGCTGGTAAAGAAGAAACAAAGAGTAGCAATTAATGTATCCTTTCAAATTGGCAGGCAATGATTAGTGGGATGCCACAGGGATCAGTGCTGGGACCCAGCTTATCACAATATATATTAATGATTTAGATGAGAAAACAAAAATGTAACACTCAAAGTTTGCAGATGATACCAAGTTGGGTGAGAGGGTAAACTGTGACAAGAATGCAGAGGTCCTTCAGAATGATCCAGACAGGTTGGGTGAGTGGGCAAATAATTGGCAAATGCAGTATAGTTTGGATGCATATGAAGTCCAGAGTCTGTACATTAGAGAGATTAGCAAGGTAAATGTAGAATTTCAGTGTTAAGGCCTGGGTGGGATTGCTGTTGGTGCAGGCTCAATGGTCCAAATGGCCACCTTCTGCACTGTAGGTTTCTCTGATTTCTATGAACTAATGTAGTTTATAGGAGATCTTAATTTCTCTTGCTTACTTATATCTCAACAAGACAACATAACTTGGTAATTGGTCTGGGAAGTGTGTAAGTATAGCGTAAGTGGATGGATCAAAAATGAGGTGAAACAGACAAAGAAAAGGGTGGTTAAATGTGAATCTATAGCTGGATTTGAAAGGAGAAAGATAATGCAGCAGGTGCCTCATGGATCAGTGCTGGGTTCCTCTGTTTAAATGGCAAGTTAAAGTCAAGTAGGTTTATTTGGTAGTGCAAGCTTTCAGAGCACTGCCCTTCATCAGGTGAGCAGCACTCCAAAAGCTCGTGCTACCAAATAAACCCGTTGGACTTTAACTTGGTGTCATGAGACTACTTTCTGTGCCTACCGCAGTGCAATGCCAGCAACTCCACATCATGTTTATAATGGACATAAATTACTTGGAGATGGGGACTGAAGCACTATTCTCCAGATCTGAGGTGATATCAAATAGGGAGGCACTAGAAGCCACAGGGGTGGTCAAATGCAAAAACAGCTGGGCAGATTAGGCAGCTGAGCTGAAGGCAGATAGATCACATTTAATGTGATGAAATCGAAGATTGAGACAATCACTGACATTATGAGCTAATTGACATACTGTAGAGTACAACCCAGGAAAAAATAGATTTAGATCTGGTGAATAGTGACGAGAGTAGCAACTATAAATAGAGCAATTAGGGAGAGAGAAGCTCCAGAAATAGAGACACTTCCTGAAATTTATGCTCTAAGTTCATAAAGTTGAAGTCTATTTGCAGCATTATAAATAATTCTGGCCACTGTTTGCATTGGACAGGACGCAGGACTAGGATCCTGTGTTATGTGAAGAGACTGTAAAAGCTGGGAATGTTAACACTACAGAGAAAGTTCATATTCTTAACTGTCAATAAGGCTAACTTTCCTCTGTAGTGCTTGAGCTGAACAGAATATATAACAGAAAGAGTGGGAATGAATGGAGCAACCATTGTGGATAGCGTAAAATAGCCTGCTCCTACTGGTTTCACATGGATGCTTTTGTAAAATTTGACAGGAAATGGGCAGCATGGTGGCATAGTGGTCAACACTGCTGCCTGACAGTGCCTGGCACATGGATTTGATTCCTAACTTGGGTTACTGTCTATGTGGAGTTTGCACATTCTCCCTGTGTCAGCTTGAGTTTTCTCTGGGTGCTCCTGTTTCCTCCCACAGTCCAAAGATGCACGGATTAGGTGGATTGACCATGCTAAATTAACCTTTTCAAAGGACTAGCTAGGATAAATGTATGGGGTTACAGGAATAGGGCCTGGATGGGATTGGTGATTGGTACAGACTCGATGGCCAAATGGTCACTTGTATGCTATAAGATTCTGTGGTATAATAATAGATCCAAGAGAAAAAGGCGGACTGGAGAAATGGGCCAACAGATGGCAGCTGAAACTTGAAGAGAAGTGTGAAGTGATATGTTTTGGAAGTGAAAATTAAGAGCTGCAATGCAAAGTAAATCACATTTTAAAGGCTTTACAGGAATAGTACATAGGAACAGGTGTAGGCCATTCTGCCCCACGAGCCTATTCCATCATTCAGTGAGATCATGGCTGATCTGTAATAGTAAGACTTGGGGTGGGGGCGGAGGGTGCATATTATTTACAAATGTTTGAAGCAAGTAAGACAAATTGATAGACTGCTAAAAAATGCAGAGTCACTGACCAACGGGACAAACTTAGGCTCAGTAGCACTTGTGTTCAGATATTATAATCCCTTTAAATCCTAAAAGGGATCCAAAGCATTAAGGATGTTTCTAATGAGAATTGAGCAAGTGCCATGTTTGTAAATGGGTTTGTGTACACACCTGATATCCACAGAGCAGACAGGTTATAATATCAACCAAGTGCAATGTTGATTTGGTGTCATTTTTGACCTTCGTGCTTAGCTATGTTTCCTCTGAACACATACAATTGAACATGGCATTAAACATCACGAAGAAACACTGAAACATTGTTGGCAAAGGAATCATCAACATTTACATAAGTGAGTTGCTAGTTAATTTCTTCTAGTTGTTTCTAAAAGTTTACATATTTCAGATACGTGAATTTCTGTTTCAAGTTGCAGATGTCCACAGGCAGTCTTGTGGGAGGTGCTGAAGAAGCTTTGGCTGCACAAAATAGTTGATCCCAGACATGGGTATACTAGCCTTCCTCTAGAAATTGTACATGCTTGGGACAATGGAGACAAGTCACAGACTAGCGTAAGATGGAAGAGGCGATGGGCTCTCAGCAAGAAACTATTTCCAGCCAGGGTGTTTAAGTGGAGCAATTCTCAAACTTTAGCTTCAGCAACAGCTTATGTTTGTGACATACACATTGCACCTAGGAGCTTGACTCTGAGATCATCCATCCCGTGAAACTGTCGCTGTTAGCTCATTGCAGGGCCAGTAACTGTGAAGTTGACTGTTTATGACCTTCATGAATCAGGCTCTCTCCATGCTGCTGTTGGCAATATTAACAACAGTTTGAAGTTTGAAGTATCCTGCTGCATAAAGAAATTTATTGAGACTCTAAAAAGGGAGCTGGTTTCAAATCATTCACTCTTGCCAGGTTTTCTGGCTGCCCCACGCTTCAGTGTGCTACAGCTTGCATGCATATTACTTGCCATATTTCTCATTTCACAGCCACATCTCCAACTCCACATCATTTCATATCCAGTTGTATGATTATCCACCCCATCCTGACTCCTTTGTTTTCATTTCACTTAATTCTTAACTGTTCTCTATCTTTTATTTCTTTATTCCCTTTCCTCCTCACTCTCGCATCATCTATTCTATGGACTGCCATTCATAGTCTTCCCCCTTGTTTTTGTGGCTATGACTCATCCTTCATTCCCTCACCTTGCAGTATAAATATCTCCCACTTTATATGCCTAATGGCTTTGACAAAGGTAATTTGGACTCAAAATGTCAGCTCTTTTCTCTCCTTGCAGATGCTGCCGGATCTGCTGAAATTTTCCTGCATTTTCTCTTTTTTTAAAATCAGATTGGCTGGCAGCTCTCCGATCCCTTCAGCAACAGATTTGGAATGGGAAAATGGCCCTTGGAGCCTCTTATGGAATAAGGTGGCTGCCTGTCCAAAGCCTTGCCTTGCCTGCGCCAGCATAAAATCACCATGCATTCTGGATGGGCATTAACCCAGAGGAAATCCAATTCTTGTCATTTTGTGTTCCCTTGACCCTTAAAAACCTGAAAGCCAGCAGCCATAGGACCAGGATAGCATTTCGTAGGATTACACAGCAGTCTGGCACTAAGGCAATGCACAAAGATGATCAGTTAATTTTTGTGAGTAATATGACTTAATGTGGATTAGGATGTGCGTTTCGTGTTGTCTTTTATTTTTGTTTCCTGAGTAAAAGGACTGCTTTGTAATAGAAGGAAGTCCCTCCTGAGTATATAATTTGTTCCAATTCTCTCAAGTCTAGTGCATGGCTGTTGACATCATTAACATATCGTCACTGTGGGGAATTGGGATTAACTTTGAGGTTTAAAGAAAGGGCGGCATGGGCAAGTTGGGCTGAAGGGCTTGTTTTCATGCTGTTAAGCTCTGTGACCTACATCACTTATTAACATACTTATTCTATTTGCCCATTGTATCACCAGGTAAATCTGATGATCAGCAATGGATGATGGGCAAGGATCTGGCACTGTAGGTCAATGGGGAATTAGGGTTAAGGTTGCTGATGGAAGTGCTTAGATTTTCCATGTACAGCTACAGCAGAAAAGAGAAGTCTGGGTTACAGACTAACTTCTTATCCTCTTCCTCCTTGTGCTCCTGCTTCTTCAGGTTTTTGCTTGATACGTGGTGACATGGTCTGTTTCCTGAAGATAGCAAGGTTGTACAGCATACCACCAAATGCTTTCAGATCCCTTTAGCTGAATACAGTAGGGGACTTCCAGTTTAGCTTCAAGATATCATTGGTTTGTTCATCACGTTTCTCATTGTACACCAGCTGTTTTTGTGAACGCAGATCGTGAACTCAAGTCATGAAATTAATGGATAACTCTTCTTACTGTAAGAAATGGGCCAGAATTTCACCACCCACTCCCTGCCCCACATTGACGATATGTTAATGATGTCAACAGCCATGCACTAGACTTGAGAGAATTGGAACAAATTATATACTCAGGAGGGACTTCCTTCTATTACAAAGCAGTCCTTTTACTCAGGAAACAAAAATAAAAGACAACACGAAACGCACATCCTAATACACATTAAGTCATATTACTCACAAAAATTAACTGATCATCTTTGTGCATTGCCTTAGTGCCAGACTGCTGTGTAATCCTACGAAATGCTATCCTGGTCCTATGGCTGCTGGCTTTCAGCAGGGGAGACTGCAGATGGCCTTGGAGAACACTCCTGGGTAACTCATGGGCCTAGAGGTCTTGGCTTTAGATTGTACCATCTCAGGTAGCAGTCTGAGGAGCAGGTCTAGTTCCTGCTATGCTCTGCGATGTCCAATTTGATCAAGGGCAACGTTAAGCCCCCTATTTATATATAAAATGGGCCGAACACCAGTTTTAGGGGTTGACCGTAGACAGCAGTGAGAACAGTGTGGGCTGGAATTCTAAAATAATCCCCAAGCATTCTGTCATTCTCCTTTTATAGTTAAAACTGATGCAAAAGGATTATTCAAAATATCATCTATATATGTGAACACCGTGTTATTTAAACGTTATGATAATGGTGACACTTTTTCCCCAAAAGTGTCAGTTTCTTTGCTGAAACAGCAAGAATGCCTTTTCTCATGAGTCAATTAATTCTATAAGCTATTGATTTTCTCTCTTATTCCCTTTCCCTCAAATGCACGTGCATGTTAAAGAGTCCCTTTTGGAGTCAGCAGAACAATTTCCCAGAACAGACTAAACAGCATTTGAAACTAATTATGTTTCAAGTTGATATCAGATGCCACTGTTGTATAAACGTAAAAGCAATTAAGAAGGTGTGTTGTTCTCTCCCCAATCAGATTTACTCAACTGTAGCATTTCTTATTATGTATCATTATGAATTAGAATTCACAGGGAACAAAAACAAAGTGCTTCGTTAGATCTTTTATTGCACTGGGCTATTAATCATGATGCCCAGCCAGTTACACACTGTGCAATTCAAAAGGAAAGTAGTACAAAAGGAATCTGGTTCAACTGTGGACAGGGTAGTGTTATTTAAACACTCTTGTCGAACAAATTTCTGCAACAAGCTAAGTAATACATCTTCAAATCCCTTTTGTGAGTTCAGTGTTTAATTTGCTGTTATTCTAAAACAAAGGAAATGCTGCCCTGAGTTCAGTCATGAGCCTTACATGAATTGCTAATCTTATCTCAACCTTCCAGCCATGTGTTACCAGCTTAATGAAATATTGCACAATATGCGTTAAAGTAGAATAATGAAGTTCATTAAGCTAATAAAGGGATAAATTAGACATGTCATATGAATCTGCAGGACTGTCAGTAGACTGCAGGAAAGCTGTCTTCTTCATCATTTTATGAAATACATAAACTGTATTCTATTTCCTTCTTCATTAATCACCCCGAATGCTTTACTATTGTACATTCAGCCATTTCTTAACACACCGTGTACTAATAGTCGAATTTAAAGTAACTTCCAAAGTTCAGGTTGGGCCAACACAGAACATTCATAATGAAAGGTCGCTGACCCTGTTCCTTTCTGCAGATACTTCCTGACCTTCTAACATTTTTTGTTTTTATTTTAGGCTTCTAGATCTGCAGTACTTTTGATTTTATAAAATAGACTTCACCAATGGACTTTTGCTTAATCTACTGAAACCTGAGTTTGAAGAAAATAATTTAAGGAATATTACTAGCAAGATTATAACCCAAGAATATAAATAGATGTTTATGCAAAGGAAAAAGGATATGGTCCATGCAAGACATAATTAATAATAGGTGGTTCTTAAATACACAAATCCTTTATCTATCAGGGCATGGGAGGAAAAAAATGAAACAAAACACAAGTGGGATAAAGATTAACAAAGGCCAGAATTCTCCCACCATTCACACCCCTTCATTACTGCCAGCTAGGATGAAGAATGTGGTGCTCAGAAATTTGCATTCACTGCAGGGCAACTAAAGAATCACACTGCTGTGAATGGCTAGAAAATTCTGACTGGCATGTTAGGATCACATTGTTGATAAAAATACAGTCTGAGAATTTATCATGGAATGCTTTGGGTAACCAGTCAAGCACATCTTTTCAATAAATAGTGCAACATTTTAAAGACATATTTCTGTATTAACTATTGTTATTAAATCTTGAGGTGGTGATATTATGATTTGTAAGCATTGAATAATATTAAGCAAATGCTGTGCTGATAAATATCTTTGACAAATATAATTCTTGAAAACCTGTATTTGAATTTAGCACACCCGATTAAAATTAGCAAATTAACCTGGCAAGAAAGGGGACTGACTGAAGATCAAATGTGCATTGTGACCTAGAGAGAAAAAAAACATGCAGGCAGATTTACATAGGACTGATGAAGTGTTAAATAGGTGGTAAATTAATAAGAACAGAAGGAAATAGGAGCCAAAGTATGCCATATGGCTTCATATGTCTGCTTCACCATTCAGTATGATCATGGCTGACCTTCTACTTCAATTCAACTTTTCCATTTGCACCATTGTCCCTTCGTTCCTTACAAGATCAACAATTTGCTTATCTTATCCTTAAATAAGCATTTAAGGATAAGGTATCCACAAGAAAAGAGCATCCACAAACCTCTGGGATAAAGAATTCCAAACTTCCAAGTGAAGAAATTTCTCCTCATCTTAGCCCTAAATTATTGACTCCTTATCCTGAGGGCCCCACACTTTAAAATTTCCCAGTCAGGGGAAACCATCTCATAGTATCTACCTTATCAAACTTCTTCAGGATTCACAGGTGGTGTTTTATACTCTCCCCATAGTGCTCTGGAGGTAGGCAGTGCATGTAATTGTATATGATGGTACCTTTCTGCTTCCACCCTGATTAAGTCTGTGGTGAGAAGGCTTGTGAATAGTCTTCCTGCCCTGTTGCCAATTAAGGCTCTTAAAGAGCAATTAATGCCAAATTAAAGGCCTCTTTCCATATATTCTGGTATTGGCCCATCAATGGGTGGGACTGATGCAACATGCAACCATGTGCAGATTGCTCATGGTCATATAAGGGATGATCCTAATGGCAATAAAAAGAGAGACCAGTTAGAGCTACCAGCTTTCCCCTGCTGCTGTGTACTCTCTACTTCCTTTTTCCCCATCCTACAAAACCCTTCCTATCATTGCTTACTTAAGGACTGTTTCACTCCAAGATCCTGAGCTTCCAGTAGATGTGGTTCTGACAGTCAATGGCTGTCTTTTGATTGTCAACAGTCTTGGCAGGTGGGACATTGTGTTGCTGAATCTTGAGTGATGCACTGGTTGCTTATAATTGTATGATTGGCTCACAATTTGGCAGGCTTTTCCAAAGAAATCAACATTGGGTCTCTTGAAGTCTTCTCCATGAACGCTGCCCTGAGTGTTTCAATGAGGTTACCACTGACTCTTCAAAACTTTAGAGAATGGAGGCCCAATTTACCCAGCCTCTCAACATAGGACAACCCTCAAATCTCAGGGGTCAATCCACTGAACCTTCATACCACCTCCATTGAACCAGTTCCTTGAATATGGAAATTAAATCTGCACACAGTATTCCAAATCTGGTCTCACTAAAGTCCCATATAATTTTAATAAGACTTCCTTATTCTTGTATTCTGAAAAATAAAGATCAATATGTCATTTGTCTTCCTGATTGCTTGTTAACTTTCTGTGTTCCATGTATTCGAACTTGTCCTACAAAGATCCATGGTCCATTACCCAGCTTGTTCAGCCTCCCTATCCAGCCTGCAGACTTACTTCAAACCACAAGCAAGTTCAGTGAAAGATTCTGCAAGGAACCACACTTCCAACCACAGAGTGTTTATCTCCTGTGTTTTGAGCTGATAGGCTCAGGAAAGAAACAAGCTCTGACTGGAAAAACAAATGGTAGTGTGAAGATGAGTCACTTCTCTTTGTTTTCACATCATGCAGTCTCTTATCCTTTGGCTGCACTCTCTTTCTTGCCTTCCTCGGCAGAAGTCAGCCCCCCAAGGGAGCACAGGGGTCAAAATAATGTCCAAGACCAGAGAGGCAATGAGAGTCACAATAACAGTGCCTGGCCAGCCAGCAGCAGCAGCAGCTGACATCTCAGTCATGGCAGAGTGAAGAAGGGTGTCTCCTCACAGTGTCCTGATTGGCCTCTTCAACAAGATATACTAACCTCCCAAACCAGATTAAGAATAAATGCATAATTTAAAATTAAAGTGCATAGAAATTTCTTCTTGCAGAGGATGTTGAATCTCTGGGATTCTGTGTTCCATAGGGTAGTGGAGGCTGGATCATTAGAAGTATTTAAAGTGGAGGTGGATAAATATTTAATAGATCGAGGAATAGAGGGCAATGAGGAAATGGCACATAAAAGGAGTTGAGGCCAACATAGATCAGTGATGATCATATTGGGCAGGCTGGAAGGGCCTGTGACCAAGTCCTGCTTCTATTTCTAGTGTGTATAACATAAATGAATTGAAAATGGTGAGGAAATTTACCCTTGTTGTGATATAAGGACTATTAATTCTGTTTTGCGCTTATCTGAAACAAATGTGAGGCTAAATTATTGTGGAGATTTGTTGAGTTAGAGTCATAGAATCATACAGTGTGGGAAGACCCTTCCAGCCATCTAGTTTATGTCAACAATCACTACCACTAAAGTCATGCTAATTCTATTCTCCTTTCTTATCCACAATACCTACAATTGAAGAACAGCAGAAACTCCATTTAAAAGTTAAAATGTGAAGATTAGCCATGTATCTACTGATGACTTCTTCCTGGATAAATCAATTAAATTGGCTTGATAGTTATCCTCATAGATAATTACCTTGTTATCTGGACTTGTTCATTTTATTGCAATTGAAGTTGGCTTTCCAGTCAAGTAAATTGACTTAAGCTGTCTTTTCAAATTTTTAAATTCAATATAATTATATTATTATTGCTGCATACTGGGTATTTGCTATTTTAGAACTTAAGAATTGCTGAATGATTAAAAAAAGAACAAGATCCATCCAGTTTGCCTTTGGCATCCTTGTAGTCACACGTTTCAGCAATAACAGGTTGGTTGACAAATCATGGCAATCTATGAATTGGTGTAATTCAGAATGGAGTTGAGAGGATGCGAATGTCAGTCAATGATTGAGCATTATGCCTACTTGCCCTCTTCATTTATTTAGAATGAAGACCCTTATTGCAATTACTAATTTACACATGTCAAAAAAAAACTGTTAGGTTTTGAACAAACACAGTAGCGTGGTGGCACAGTGGTTAGCACTGCTGCTTCACAATGCCAGGGATCCAGGTTCAATTCCTGGCTTGGGTCACCATCTGTGTGGCATTGGCACATTCTCCCCATGTCTGTGTGGGTTTCCTCCCACAACATGAAAAACTTGCTGGTTAGGTATATTGACCGGAATGGGCACTGGACAGTGGTGACTAGGTGAGTTTCTCAGTAACTTCGTTGCAGTGTTAATGTAAGCTTATTTGTGATTAATAAATTAACTTTAAATACAAAGTGAGCTTTGAAATGAAAGTTGGTGAAGTTAAAAATAGGGATAACTCATTCAGTAATCTTAAAATAGTTACATAGGTAATAAACCCTTTGATGATTGCTATTTTTGAGGTTTATGATGGTTTGCATTTCTTTTAACACTTTGGAGGTTCTGTCAGCTATTCTCAGTTTTCTTGTTTGGGAAGTATGACCACAGAGTACATGATAGCTTAACACTGAAATATTGCAAAAGTCGCTCGCCTACATACAGCCCTGTCATTGGGTTGGATCTTGCTGGGAAAATAATGGCCCATGAATAATGTTCATTATTATTCACGTATAAATATTGGTTGGCAAATTCAGGGGATTAAGAGGTGCTCCTTCAGTTTGAATTTCAAGAATTTCTTCTCTAGTGTTCCTCAGTAACTTTACCAATCCACAAAATGAATTGGCCAGGGAGACAGACGGTTTTGATTTGATTTTCACTAAGGTCCCAGGCAGTCTACTGCCCTCACCACACTACTAACAGCTTGTGCTTCTAACAGGTTATGGACTGGAATTTTCCCAAAAATTCTAAGTATTGAATTTATGTGAAAACTGGAGTAATTCATGCTGTTTTTTTTTTCAGTGGAAGTTTAGAGGAAAGTCTCCCACAGTTTGTTTGTTGCAGAGGCCACCAGCATGAACATCATTAAAGTTCAGGAGGCCGAGACTATTCCCGCTAGAGAGGCAAAAAACAGGACCAACGGCTACGGTGCATGTGCTGATCTATCAGTGCTGAGATTGGGCGTGCCCAGTGGTGCCACACTGCCGGTCTCCCCATTGCCAGCCAGCTCTGCGACTCCTGCTGTCCGCTCCTCCCCCCTCCCCCCGCCGCCCCAATTGACTGATCGCTGGACCCCCAAACATTTCTGGGCCAGTCCTGACCCTCCGCCCCCAATCTGCCTGATCTCCAGCCTCCCCCATCAATGCCAATACCCAAAGTGCATCCCCTGCCATGCATCCCTCTGGGAGGGGTGACAATTGCCCCCCCCTTCACTCCAGAGGTGTTGGGCCTCTAGCTTCCTGAAAGTGGAAATACTGTAAACCTCACTGGAGTGAAATACTAGCAGTGTGGGAGAGGCTAGCAAGGCCAGAGATTTCAGTCCCAGGCTTGTTAATGACATTAAAATAATATTTAAATGAGCCCCTTAATGTATAATTGAACTCGTGCTATTCTGGCACAGAGTTGATGGTGCCAGAAATTTGGAGATGCGAGAGGCGCTAAGGGCCAGATGCCCAGTTGGGATTGTGCTAATCTGGCCCTGCTGAAATCTCCCAGTCCATTGTGCTAATAACTTAGCACAGCGGAGTGGGAGGATCGCCCCCATTGTATTTTAAGCTGAAGGGGTGTGATAATGGAGTTGGACACTTTAAGAACTTTCAAGCAGTTATTGGATAGGCACAACAGTATGATAGGGAGTGAGACAGCTTGATCTTGGTTCAGACATGGTTTGGCACAACATTGAGGGCAAAGCAATTATCTTGTGCTGTACTGTTCTATGTTCTAGAACAACCAAAAGGCTGATTACTAGTGTACAGAGCAAGATGGCCCTCTTCCAGCATAATCTGACTACTTATTATTGATAATTGAAATTGCCACTGCATTTCTTTGTGGTGATAGGAGAAATGGATCAGAAGAGCATGACTTCAAATCTGCTGCCCAGCCAAAGTGAACAGTAACACTTCAGTGAAGTTGTTGGATAAGAGAATGAATCATAGTGTATCCTTTCCAGGGATAGGATAATCAATCTCTTGGCAATAGGATTACAAAGGCAAAATTCAACAAATCTGTTTAATTCCCATTCAGAATATGGAAGATAGCATGTCACTTAAATTAGTGTGTCTATGTTTGTCTGTGTATGAATGAATGAATCTATTTATACACACTATTATATAAAGTACATTTCTGATACAATAATTTTCATTTATTGCACCCAAAATTGTCTTCTTCAGGTAAACAAACATTAAGACTGCTTGTTACTTTCCATAATAATAAAGCAGAAACATTTGTGTACTCCCTAAGTCCCTGAGCAGCAATATATTTGCACTGATACGACAATTCGCTGCATGAAGCAATGCCAACATGTTGCTTTTTCAATCATTTTCCATTTAATTAGAGTCAAGGGTATAGTCATCTTCACTGAAGTTACTAGCAAAGATCTTGCTTGCAGTAAAATAAAGTTAACATGGAATGAACAGCAAAATACAATCATTTTGACTTAATGGTGAGATTTCATGGACCTTAGAACATTTTGATTATTTTCAAACATTAGTTATTTATCATTGTATAACTGCTTGGAGATACTGAAAAACTGTATTTTTTGTTTCTTCTAGCCATAAAATAGATAATGTTGGATTCCTATGACATGGGAAGAAGCCCACTATTAGATATTTAATTACTTTTTCCTTTTTTTTGTAATTGGTGTTTTTCTATTGAATAAAGAAAATTAAGATGATTGCTTCAAGGCACTTGACCACAGTGTTTACACTCTGAATGGGAACTATCCCTAGGAATTTCAAGGACAAAATAATTATTTTCTCAGTTTCTGGAATGTCACACCTCGTTGTGCCCAGAAAGTTACAATAGACTCACATCACAACTCAGACTGTTCAAACCAATTTCAAAGGGAATGATGGGGATCTTATTTACATGTGATAAACCAACCATGATAGCTAAGTCAAAGGGCGTGATCTTACTGGCCATTCATGTCACACTCCTGCTGCAGCAAAGTCAGTGAATTTGGCAGTCAGTCAAATCTCTGTTCACTGTGGTAGGATGGGAAAATCCTGTTGGCATGAATGGTGGTAAGATTGTAACCAAAGCATCTGCTGAGACAATGTTTTCCCAAATGCCAGATACCCAACGTAGAATGCACCACTTTCAACAACTAATTAGTCCCCAAATCAAAGCCAATTCTAGATGCTAGATAAAGGCCTCTGGCCTTTTGGACATTTAATAATACATCTCTGCCCTTCGCAGCTAGACTGCTGCTTCAACACCAACAGTTAGGTTGGGTAAGCAACCTCAATGCCACATGCCTGCTTGATTCTAATAGTTTCTCATCAACCCTTGACAACAAGTCAAAATACCAAAAAGCCCATTTTTGAGCTGCATGATGTATTTCAAGGATTTTCATATTGTTTAACTTACCAGAATCTCATTGGAATAGAAATATGAAAGAAATGTGCTCTGGATTCTGGCTTTGGACTCTGAAATTCATGTGAATATTCATTTTTTTTAATGCTCTTTATACTATGATCTCTCCTCTCTACCACTACCACCACCACCTCTCTTCTCCATTTCCTTCTCTCACTGTGTGAATGTTGAGAGTGGAAAGTGGAAAATCTCACTTTTTAGATTTTAAGTATGTAAAATAAGTTAACCTTCTTTGTTTTAAAAAAAGGCTTGGGAAAACATGTTGTCAGCTATTCCTTTTAAAAACTAATTCAAAAACACTATCTGCTGATGAACAAGTGGTAAGAGGAAATTAGTGTTGTTTAAATTGTCCCTCTCCTCTTGTAATAGTAGTGTGCATAAACTTGACAGAGAAAATCTATTATTAAATGAACAATCTGTTTATAGTAAATTATAATTTATGAAATTATAACATCCTTTTAGGAGGAAGTGGCGTTGTGGACTAGCTCTGGGGATCTGGGTTCAAATACCATTATGGTAGATGGTGCAATTCGAATGTAATAGAAATCTGGAATTGAAAACTTAATACTGACCATGAAACTATTGTCAATTGTCGTTAAAAACTCATCTGGTTCACTGATATACTTTAGAGAAGGGAATCTATCTACCTTACCTAGTCTGGCCTTCGTGTGACTCCAATTGCACAGCAATGTAGTTGACCCTTAACTGCCCTCAGGCATGGGCAATAAATGCCGGCCCAGCTAGGGACACCCATGTCCCATGAATGAATTAAAAAAAAGTTTTCCAGTAATAGTAAAAGATTTTTCATGTACAATGATTTCAAAGATAGCAACATATTTTTTGTTACTTTAAATTGGTAAAAAATTCATAAATATATTCTAAAACTGATGATTCAAAATACACAGTTAATCTTCAAATGTAATTTTGTGAAGCCTCCTAATTGTCTTTAGTTGTACATCTGTTGTAAAAAGTAACACATTTAATTATATTCCCCATGATCACTATTAGATTGGGTAGCTTGAGACAAATCGAGGTTCAATGAAAATTTTAGCACAGTTATGCCAATATCTGTGAGAATCTCACAAGATGTGTACGATGAAAAGATAGCTGGGTTGTTAAAATTACTAATGAATTGAAAATCTAATATCCACAGGGATCTAACATGTGATGAAAATGGGCTACAAGGCAGAAATTGCCTTGCTCTATTTCTAATAAACTATTTATTTCACTGAAAAATGGAAAACTAAATGATTCAGCTTGGTTGTCCTTTTAATCATTGATACATTAGTGACTGTTGTACAGTTTATTTTAACTCTTCACTTTTCTTTCTTTTAACCATAAAATGCATAGTGCATATACGTGTAGAAACTCAAATTTCAGGCAGAGTGTTTTTTTTGGTGAAATCTAAAATATCAAATCAACAATGAGCAATCTATATTCAATATAAACAGGCAAAATCCTAGGTGTGTTTTCACAGTATAAGCTGATAGTATAAAGCAAATCAATGAAAGCTAAAATAGTGGTGATACTCAGAAACAAAGTATAATGCCTACACAAATATGCAAAGGGAAGGCAATGAAGATTGCTGTAGGTTTTTTATTTTTTAATCAATGAATGAATTAATAGTGTGAACTAGTCTGGGATAAATTTTTCCTCCAGTAGAATTTCTGTGCCTTTTTTTTGCTGAAACTAAATGAATGATAGCTTAGAATTATAGAATACAGCACAATTTGATTTGACTTATTATTGTCACATGATTAGAATACAGTGAAAAATATTGTTTCTTGCTGTTGTTCATCCATTGTCATCGATGAGGACCTCGATACCATTAAAACTAATGGTCTGCAGACCAGAACACTGCAATTGCCTGACAAAGACACAGAGTGTCGAAAGCTCGCAAATTTACTATCAAATAAATCGGTTGGATTTAAAATTGGTGTTGCTAAATTCTCACTGAGTTCTTACTACCCCAGTCCAACACTGGCACCTCTACATCATGACTACATTTTCTTTATCAGAGGATCTCCTATCAACTCTTCTGATACTGTACTGCCTCCAAGATTATTTATCCAAGAGGTGTTTGCTCCCAGTTCATGGCAGAAATAACACAGAGCCATGTGCATGTTAAGTGACTCCCAAGAGAGGAAAATAGTTCAAGTCAGGGCAGGGTTAGGCAGGCAAAAGTTAATCCAGAACCAGTCTGGATCAAGATTTAAATTGGCAACAAATCCCAAACTAAAGAAAAGACAATAAACAAGAGTTCCCATTTCTAATGGTTTTGTGATAATTGTCGGAGAAAAATGTGAAAGTGAACCTCTGGTAATATATTACTGTGCATAATGTTAGGCTTGGGGCAGGATTCTCTGATCTCATTCTCATTCTGTCTCCGCTACCAGCAAGAATGAAGAATGTGGTGTTGAGGTACAACTCCAATCACTGCAGCAGCACTGGAGAATCCAAGCTGTCAGAGATTTTCAGCACTGATTCACTGCATGTTCATCTCTGATTAAATGGATTATTGATTTGGGTCTCATACTAGAGCTTAAGCATGTTGCAGCTAATTTTATCAGGACTCAGTTGGTCAAATTTGCTGTGGGTTGGTGGTTAAATAGGCAAAAAATGGAGGTGTGTTAAAAAAGCAGCTCCAACTCGCCAACTTCTGGGTTTTATGGATGTGGACAAGAGGTGAGCTCACACTAGGCAAAGCGTTTAATTAACATTTGAGTTGAAAGCTCTGAGTTTAACCTGGTTTTGAGACTTAGCCGTGAATGGCCAGGTTTTCAAAGCCATTTGAAGTCTAGCAGCTGCAGTATGGTAAAACTAGCCATGGTAGAAGACAAGTGATCATAACACTCCTTGTGAGTAAGGTGAAGTAGGAATGCTTCCTCCTGGCTTCCCAAGCTCTCCCATCATTCCAGTTTTTGGAATTGGCTCCCTCTCATGGATCGGGGATTCTGCTCCTCCTCCAATCTGGATTGGTGGATTAAACTCAATTGGTGCTGGGGCCTTCCTTGTAGCGTTTCTACCCAATTGAAAGTTAGGCCAGGCTGACATGAGACTCGTCAATAAAATAGATACAAAATATGGTATTAAATCTCTATAGTTATGGAGAAACCCAGACTTCTTAGTTCTAGGGTTACTGGGCCTCCTCTAATCTTTGTTCTTCAGAATATTAAAAGTTCCTTATTGCGAAAGCTAATGCTCCAAAAATAGGCTTTATTGTATGAAATACTGTTTGTAGGTGAGATATTAAAGCAAAGTGCTATTTGTATAGTCACGCAGTTATTGAAGAAGAGAATTCTTCCAGGGCTTTGATCAATAATTGAATAGAATTAGGCAACAAATGAACCATCTGAGAATAAATTGACAACAATACAAATTCTTATTTATTGCCAGGAATGATGTGAAACCAGGTACTAGTGCAAGTAAGGTTACTGCAGGTAAGTCCAAGTATATTTTAATGGAAACTGAACTGAGAAGAACAGGTAAACATAGAAAAGAAATTGACCTTCCTGGCTTCTAAGGAAGTAAACACAAACTGAAGTTTGGAACCTATAACATCTGGAAAAACTGAACATAGTTGAAAGATGTAAAAAGAATCAGATCAGTCAAAGCTGAAAGTGGCAACTGATGAGTTGAGTAGGATAGAAAAGGTAAGTTGAAGAAGACAGAGTCCAGATCTAGAAGCTTGGGATATGTAGTTTCTGTTATTGGAAGATAAAATTGATGAGTCTATCCTATGCTGACTGAGATAAATAGATTCTAGAGATGTGTATCACTTGTGATGAAGATCGTGGCCATGGAACTTAGGTTGGTTATGCACTGCATTCAGTTGGAAATCTGATTAGAAAGTGAGGAGATGCAATTGCTCACAAGGAAGAAAGAGTTTGAAATTCTTTGTAACTGAGTGTGGTCTCAGAGTTTAACGCAATGGATTTCTGAGCCAATATGTAACATGTGTCTCAGTTGTAGTTACATCTTATGTGCAATTTATAGCTTATATTCAACTACAATTGGCCTGTTATTCCTTAATGTTAGTGTATATGATAGATATTACTTAGTGTTTGCTTTGTTAACTCTTTCTTTGTATAGAATTCTCTGATAGTCATTGACTTCAGGAAGTGGAGGGTATTCCCCTGTCTAAATCAATGGAGATAAAGTAGAAATGGTCGAGACTTCCAGGTTTTTAGTTGTCCAGGTTATCTGTCTTGGTCCCTCCATGCCGATGCTATAGTTAACTAAGCCCATCAACACCTCTACATTCTCAGAAGACTAAGATTCTCTCCAACTTTACAGATGCACCATAGAAAGCATTCTTTCTGGTTGTATCAAAACTTAGTACGGCTCGTGCTCTATCCAAGATTGCAAGAAACTACAAAGGGTCATGAACAAAGCCCAATCCATCACTCAAACCAACCTCCCACCCATTGACACTATCTCTACTTCCTGCTGCCCTCGGATAATTAAGGACCCCACACACTTTGAACGTACTGTCTTCCATCTTCTTCAATCAGGATAAAGATACAAATGTCTGAAGATATTTACCAACTGACTTGAGAACATCTTCTTTCCTCCTGCCATCAGACTTTCGAATGGACCTATCTCACATTAAGTTGATCTTTCTCTACACTCTAGATATAACTGCAACACTACATTCTACTCTCTCCTTTCCTTCTCTATGTTTGGTATGTTTTTTCTGTATAGCACGGAAGAAAGAATTTTCACTGGATACTAATACATGTGACAATAATAAATCAAATCAATTCTGTGGCTTCATTATTTTAGAAATAACGGCCATGTTTTTCCCATCCCACTAGCAACTTTTCTGGTGGGAGATGCACATTGCTGGCCTTGTTCTGGGATTTGTGCATGCACTGGGAACACATGCGCATTTCCCAGAGCCAGTGGACAGTCAGAGATCAGAGCATGCTGGAAACCGATGAGAAGACAGGTAAGCCATTTCAACCTTTTTAAAATATATTTCAAATGTATTTAGATGTAATTATCAGGAATCTTCAGGTCCCAATTGAATCTCCGTCCCCTCCTCCCATGCACCCACGGCAGGATTACTTAATTCTGGTGAGGTTTAGAGTAGCTCTCCATGATCGGGAAACTAGCAGGAAACCCCACTGGAATGAAGGGAGGCAATTGACACTCCCAGGTGGTGGGGGGAGGGGGGGGAATACCTCTGGGCATTGGCACCTTGGCAGTGCCAGCCTGAGCCCTCTGGCACCGCCTGAGGGCAAAGTGGCCATGCCCGGGGACACAGTGGCACTGCACATCAGGCATTGGGCAGTGTCAAGGAAGGGGCTACTCTGGGTGGTGTCGAGGGGTGGGGGTTCCGCTGCCACACTGCTTGGTCTAGAATGAAGGGATGGCAGCGACTGGGGCAGGTGGGGGTCGGGGTGGGGGGGGGTTGGTGGTGGGGATAATGGTGGTCTCCTGGGGCGGGTGGGGGCTGCCTCCCAGGGGGAATCTGACCTTGGGGATGGTGTCAGGAGGTGAAAGGGGGGTTATGCCATGGTGAGGGGGTTAGGGAGATCTCCACTGCTGGGTGCTAGGGTGGGGGGGAATTGGACATCACGGTTGTTCTGGGTCGGGAGGGTTGGGCTTGGCTCAGGAATTGTCTGGGGAGGGGATAGAAGGGCAGCACTGCTGGTAGATTGATAGATCAGGGCCACTGTGCATGCGCAGAGTTCCAGAACTGTCAGACTGCAGTGCAAATAGGGCCCCCTGCGAGTGGCGATTGGGATCTCTGCAGTGCACAAAATGGGGAGATTCAAGTGAGAAGCTGAAATGAGAAAACAGCCATGATCTAGAACAGTTTCCCATCAATTCAACACTTTTGGGAGAATCACCCCCCAACATGGATTTTTAAAAATAATGAATTGCCTTTACCAAAATTGTAACAACATCTCTTTCTGGCATTTCATTTTGCTCGCATTACCATCATCTTAATACGACAATTTAGTTTGCTTATAAAATAACACATGAGCAGGCTGACTAGAACAGTAGATATGAACATGGCCAAGAACCTTTGACTAAGTTGTCTCAACGTACAATGCTTCAGAATTTAAGATGCTGGGTTGCATGAATTGCTGACTTTATGCTTGAGTAAAGGCAATGGCTGTTACTGCTTGATCTTAAAAGATATTAAAGCCTCTGGTTCCAGTTATTATCGCAATGTTAAAATTTACAACGTTCGTCAAATCCATTACATGAAATCAAAAAGTAAGATGCATTACGAACAATAAAGCTTGCTGGACCAAATGATTTTTCCTCATTGTGGTTCCTTATATCTAATCAGCATTTAATGCATAATGTAAAATAATTGTTACCAACAGCATACTGTCAATTGTATCCTGCTAATCTTCACTTAAGGAAGCCTTTAATCATTTTCCTTTACACACTACTTTGTTGAATTACTACTGATGTATTTATTCTCTCCCAAGAAATGTAAACTAACTGGTTCATCTCCCCTGGCTTCATGGTATTTCTTTCAACATCAGTAAAAGTATGAGCTGTTTTTTTGGTAGAACTGCACTGTAAAATTAGAGTTTAAACTAGACTAAAGTGAATGTTGAAATATCTTTATAAGAAAATGATACTGAAATACACCAGTGCTAGAATTCAAATTCAATTTTGTAACATTCACAAGTTATTATTCACAATTTCAATATGAGTTGCTCTCTGTAAAAGGCAAAAAAAGAGTACTTGGTTACTGTGGAAAATAATTCCACAGGGACAAAATTAAGTGATGCAAATTGCCTGCTTTCTAATTAAAGCACATGAACTTGTATATTAATTAGGAATATATTCCCCTAAAAATGTTTTAAAGAATGTTTTAATATGAGTGCAATTTTTTTAAAGATTTCCTGTAATAACTTTAAATAATGAGTCTCCCACATTGCCAGTGGGAAGTAGCAGTCACAGAGCAAGCACGGCAGGAAAGAACAAGAATACAGCCTTTCATTTTTGTGTACAAGAATGTCCTGTCCAATGTTCCATGCAATTATTGCTTTCAGCTGGGAGCACAGAATCAGCAATTATATGTTTTCTGGTTTCTAAATTGAATGTCTTAATTAGTAAACAAGTAAGCAAGACTATTAGAAAGTGGCAATGACCCTTTTAGCTATTATTGCTGCTGCTCTAAGTCAATTTCTTGTGCTGATGCCTGCAATCGTGGTTCGTTTAAGCTAGGGTTGAGTAAAGGATCGGGATAACTAATGAGGTTAAACTGAGGCTTTACCTGATGCAATTTTTCAAAGCTATCTCGGCCTTTTGATTAAGATGAAGAGGGGTGTGCAATGCTTCATCCTGTCAGCTTGGATCTTGTTTGATTGAACCCAAGATGCAATGTTTTGTCAGCTTGGATCTTGTTTGTCCTTCATGTGGGTATCATGATTGGACTTAATTTGAATTGGCTTTTTTGATTAGAATTAAAGTACTGAAAGGGACCAAATAAGTATGTTGGATATACAGAGCATTGATGAATTAACTGAATGCAAAAGTAGGCTGGAGAGGCTGATATGCTACTTCTGTTCATCTATTCATATGATTGAAATGTGCCACAAAGTTCACAAAGAAAAATGGGCATTGCCAACCATCCATATGCCACTAATTGTACCATTGTAATTTGCCAGTATCTTTTATTTTTAAGCCAGATGTACTTTAAGATAACCAGAGGCAACATCACAGGATAGGTGAAAAAAATGTTATTTCGGATTGTAACAGGATCTTGATCAATTGGGCCACTGGGCTGATGAATGGCAGATGGAGTTTAATTTAGATAATTTAGATAATTTAATTTAGATAAATGCAAGGTGATGCATTTTGGTTGATTGAACCAGAGCAGGACTTATTCAGTTAATGGTAGGGCACTTGGGAGAGTTACATAACAGAGAGATCTAGGTCCAGTTCATAGTTCTTTGAAGGTGGAGTCATAGGTGGATAGGATAGTGAAGAAAGCATTTGGCATGCTTGGTTTCATTGGTCAGAACATTGAATTCAGGATTTGGGATGTCTTGTTGAAGTTGTACAAAACATTGGTAAGACAACACTTAAAATACTGTATCCATTTCTGGTCTCCTATTATAGAAAGACTGCAAAAAGATTTACTAGAATGCTCCCAGACCTTGATGGATTGAGTTAAAAGGAGAGGCTGGATAGACTGGGACTTTTTTCTTTGAAGCATAGGAAGCTGAGGGGCGATCTTATAGAGGCCTATAAAATAATGAGGGGTATAGATCAGCTAGATAGCCAATATCTTTTCCCAAAGGTGGGGGAGTCTAAAACTGGAGGGTGAAGGTTTAGCATGACAGGGGAGAGAAACAAAAGGATCCAGAGGGGAAACTTTTTCACACACAGGATGGTGAGTGTCTGGAACAAGTTGCCAGAGGTAGTGGTAGAAGTGGGTACAATTTTGTCTTTTAAAAAGATTTAAACAGTTAAATGGGTAAGATGAGTATAAAGGGATATGGGCCAAACACAGGAAATTTAGACTAGCTTATGGGTTTTAAAAAAAAAAGCTGCATGAATAAGTTGGCTGAAAGGCCTATTTCCATGCTGTAAACCTCTAATTCTTCGACTCTGTGACTTACAAGAACAAAAGGGCTCAGAACAGGAGCAGGAGCAGATCATACAGCCTATGGCTCCTGTTTCGTCAGTTGCGATGCCACCTGATGAAGCAATAAGCAAATAACAAAAATCTATTTTTCAGACATCCACTCAATTACACTTCTGTCAGGGCCAGCAACAACAGGAACAGAGGCAGCAATAGTTTCCAATACTAATGACTTCCCATTGTTGACTCTATATATACTTTCATGCATGCATCTGCCAAAAACCTAATGGAATAATGAAACAGGAAATTATCTTATTCCATCAATGTCCAGATGGTTTGTGGCGCTTGCTAGAAAATAATATCAAAGCATATTTCTTATAAACATTCATGGAAAGTCACATATTTATTAGAAGTGGATGGGAAGAAGTGGGACAGGTTCCTTTAAAATTCAGAATCAACTGGTACAAATATATCTGAAACACCTACACTACTGAATACTCTAAGAGGCAACAAATACCAAATTCCACTTAAACTCCATTTTCATGTTTGCTGATGAGAACACTGTAGTGGGTTGGCTCTCAAACAATGATGAGACAGAGTATAGGAAAGACCAGGCAGAGTGAGCAAATGCTTTTGCCAAGGTTGCATGTTTCTGCATAGTGCAAGGTGCCATTGACTGAATATATGTCGCTTAACAATTCAAAGATATACCATAACTGAAAGGGACTCTGTCCTCAATGTCCAGTAGATGTGCATCAAATTTAGTGCATCAGTGTGGACCAATGCCTAGTATTCTGACAGTAATCATAGTATCTTCATTTTGCTACAATTCTGCATTTGAGTCATCATTACATAACATGGGTTGAATCCTGGATGATGAGGGCTATCCACTGACCATCTGGCTTATGACTCCAATGCGCAATCCATGCATGGACTTAAAAAGCCATATTTTACACAAAATACAATAGATGTTTAAGTACAATTTCTAATGCCTTGACTGCTTCGGAGGAGACCTACTGTACTTACCAGAGAGCATGTCACAATTCATCATCAGCTGCTGCATGCTGCATAACCTTAGCAATATGAGGCCACAACCCTTGCCATGAGATAGATGATAACTTGATGAGGACTAAGAGGAAGAACAATGGCAACACAGCCCTTTTCTGGCTGGGGTCTTGACTATAGTATGAGTAAATGCAAACCAAAGCCCTATTCAATAACATACCCACACCAGCCTTCCCTCTATTATTAACTTAAATTAGCTAACCATTTGGCCAGGATGCTGAAATAAAACCGAAGACAAAATAACGTTCATGGCCAATGTAACAAATCAAATCAAGTGTAACAAATTTCAACTGATCATTCTTGAGAACTCTCTTAGTCCCAGTGCTCCAAAGGATGCTGCCCCAGAGGCTGTAAGTTGGCTGGTGGAAGGCTGGTTGCTGATGGCTTTGCAGGCAGTACACAAACTGTGCTGAGCCTGCTGTTGGGTGGCTGCTTGCCTGAACAGGGATGTAAAGTCTTGAGATGCTAACACCCCTTAAAGTCAGTCTCTATCTCTTACAGGGGAACTGCACTCTACCTGGAGCTGGCTTGAGCAGCTCTCTTCCTCAAAGACTCAGCTTTCTCAGCTTTTGACTGCATGATTTAGACATAGGCAGCATCAGTATATGTCTGCTGGCTGATGAGTAACAGCAAAGGCACAGGTAGAGTATGAGTGGGAATGAATGCTATGGTCCTGTGAGAGGACTGGATGCTCATGCTGTGTGGGGCCATTGCTGTCTCAGCATTGCATACAACAGATTACTGTGCAACCTTGTAAACACAGCAAGAAGTCTCATAAAACCAAATTAAAGTCCAACAGGTTTATTTGGTAGTAAATGCCATTAGCTTTCGGAACGCTGTTTCTTTGCTAGATGAGTGGAGAGTTCTGATCACAAACAACGCATATAAAGACACACATAGTTTACAGAATCCTGATTAGAATGCGAGTCTTTACAGCTAATCTACTATTCAAGTCTTAAAGGTGCAGACAATGTGAGTGGAGATAGTATTATGCATTGGTTAAAGAGATGTATATTGTCTCCGGACAATGTTCCACTCACATTGTCTGCACCTTTAAGATTTGAATAGCAGATTAGCTGTAAAGACTCGCATTCTAATCAATATTCTGTGAACTGTGTGTGCCTTTATACGCCTTGTTTGTGATCAGAACTCTCCCCTCACCTGACGAAGGAACAGCGTTCCAAATGCTAGAGATTTTTACTATCAGATAAACCTGTTGGACTTTAACCTGGTGTTGTGAGACTTCTTACTGAGTTTACCCCAGTCCAACGTTGGCATCTCCACATCATGACAACCTTGTAAACCCCTTTTTTTGCACTGTCCACAACTATGATGGTAACAGTCAGAATTTGCATGGTGGCGTGTTAAATTTGCAGGACAGGGCTGATTTTGGTGGATAAATGGTGACACTGGTGATTCATTGAGCAGTGGCTGAGGCCAATGGCGCAGTTGGCGGAATATGTCTTTGGAAGATATACATGCTGACCTTGGCCACTTGTGTACGGTCACTGAATTTCTTGTAGCGCTGCAACCAACTCCTAGGGGCTAGATTCCTGGTAGTCACTGGCACATCTTCTTCCACTTGACCTTGCTTGAAGAGTTCTTCCTGGCTCTGTAAAGGCATCTCTCCCCTGCTGTTCAAAGTATCTAGTGGAGCTTCAGAAAATCTGGGATCATACTGTCTACTATGTCGTGCCATAATTTAGTGTTTTTCTCACTCAACGCTTATCCACATCCTCTTCTGCAAGCAATTCCTGCTCCAGCTCCAGCTAGAGTGCAGTTCCCCTTTTAAGAGATACAGACTGACTTTAAGGGTGTTAGCATCTCAAGACTTTACATCCCTGCTCAGGCAGGCAGCCACCCAACAGCAGGCTCAGCACAGTTTGTGTACTGCCTGCATGAGAAGCAACAGGTGTGGGTTAATCATGCATTATGATTCCAATTCCCATATTTTGTGCATATTAAGTCTTGCAGCCAAAATATATAAATCAAAAATAAGCAAAGTCAAAAGTGAAAATAGGCTGCTGGGTGTTAATGTTTATCTTTCTCGCATGCCAACTTCCTTAGCATAAATTTCCACTTGAAATGTCCCAAACATTTTTGGCTCCACACCCATTAGCCAGATTATTCCAGACATTAATCACTCATGTCACAATAATAATGATGTTGGTCTTAAAGTTAATTTCCACCGCTTTAATTTTTCCATTCTGTTTTCCTGGTTCCTTATTCTAGGTTTACCCCTGATGACTTTTTAGTACAAAACCTGTCTGGTTAATGCACAAAATTGTTTCTGATGTTGACAATCTCCTCGGAAGAGTTGCTGGTTGATAACTTGAATGACCAATAGTTACTTGAGAGCATGAGGAAACATGTTCTATTCAGTGCGTGTTGTGACATAAAAAATAAGGGGGTAGAATTCCCTGCAATTTTCAGATCAATGACCAACACCGTAAATTGTATTGCTTTGCATGCTGCACTCACCGTTGAGAATTTACTCCACATTCTCCTTATTTTTTTAATCAGAATGCACCACAGGAAACTCAAAGAATCTGAATCAGAAATTTCACAGCCCATGGCCAATATTTACCAGCTCTTAGCACTTGAAAGCAAAGCAAAATTAACCTGAAATTGATTGAATGCTAGAACACAAATACAATGGTTTACTGTAAGTATGGAAAATGCATTGGCCATGCTAAATTCTCCCTCAGTGCACACAAACAGGTGCCAGAACGTGGCGACTAGGGGATTTTCACTGTAACTTCATTGAAATGTTAATGTAAGCCTCCTTGTGATACTAATAAAAACACTTTAAAACTTTTACTTTACTGGCAATTTATGGGGTTATTCAATCTTTTTGTATGTGTAACTGGAGCTGTGGATTTAAAGAGTTCCTTCATGTTAAAAGTACTGTTTAATGAACTTCTAAAAATTAAATCCCAAATAGCATAATTTTATTTTAAAAATGTAAGGATCTATAATCTTTTAATGCATATGTGGATTTGGATTTTAATCTGTAGTGGCGCAGGAATTGTATGATACTTGATAAAGGCTGGCACACGTTAGTGTTTGTGAAAGATATAAAAAGGGTGAAGTTGTAACAACAGGTAAGAAAATGAAGCAAAGGATGAGATCTGGAAAGCTGAGCTTACTGATTGTATACCTGTGATCATCATCAGTAAGACATTCTGTAGTGTTATCATATTTATCTCTTACTAAACTTGTAAGAATTTGACTCCTGCATTGGATACTCAACATCAAAAAAGACTGGACCTTCTATAAGAGTGAATATATCTATATCCAAAGGTTGAAAGGGACAGCTAAATGCAATTTATATAAATTAATTTCAAATTCTGATACTATGACAAATTGACATAAGCCCTAATATAGAACTGCAGAGGTTGAACTTTTTAAAATAATTTTAAGTTAATTTATTAGTGACACAAGTAAGTTTATGTCAACACTGCAATGAAGTTTCTGTGAAAACCCTCCAGTCATCACATTCCAGTATCTGTTCAGGTACACAGGAAGAATTTAGCATGGCCAATGCAACTAACCAGCATGTCTTCCAGACTGTGGGAAAAGACCGGAACACCCGGAGGAAACCCACTCAGACCACGTGCAGAACTGCGCACAAATCAAGCTGGAAATCGAACCCAGGTCCCTGGCACTGTGAGGCAATAGTGCTAACCACCATCCCAACTTGATTGCCAACGTGTATGCAGTATAATCTTGGCATAGACATTTGCAAGTTAGAAATATGTTTTACTTTAGTGTAATGTGAATGGTATGCTGTTTGCAAATATTTTAATGTGATTTCAGGCATAAGCAGATGTTGAAACAGATGCTGAACAAGGTGCCAGGAAGGGATAAATGTGGATAATTACTAGTAATTATATGGTCATCAGCCTTTTTAACATGTCTAAATAAGGGTCCCAGTTGAAAAGAATACTTTATAATGATCAATCATCAAGTTCCTTAGCTCTATAAAAAAAGGACATAGGCTGGGATTCTCTGATGTTACAGTGCCTGAAATTCTCCAGTCCAGCTTCAGTAAATGAAGATTTGGCTGAGTGCCAAATTCTCCCTGCAGCAGAGGTGTATCTGAGACTGGGGAATTCTGGCCACCATAGAAGGGAAATCTGCTTCTTGTTTATAACTTATTTTCAAATAAAGATTGATTCCTTGAGAAATAAAATGATAAAAATGTCTTTTGTTCAGAGGATGCCTTTTGCCAGCTCTTTTGAAAAGACTTTTAGAGCATCATTTACATGTTATAGGCTTTGAATGGGGTTTCTGGTTTTCAAAGTCAAATATGTTTGACACATTGGCCAAACAAAGTTAATTACTAATTGCTGCCTATCCTAATAAATACCAAGGGACACCTTTTCGCCACAAATACAATAAAAAGTAGCCAGTCTGTTTTCCTGTCAGAAACCCACTTCTGACTGAAGTTTTTAGACTTTTCTCCGGGTGAGTCTTTGCTTTATATAAAGATGGGTTTCCTGCCTAATTAAAGTTGGTGGAACAGGAATGGAGACAGGTTTCTTTCACCTGAAGCAGCCAGGTTGTCACAATGGGGACAATTTCTGCCACGGTCTGCCACTGAACCATAGGGGAGAAACTTGAAGCCGAGGAACCAGAGACATGGCATGCATGAAGGAGGCAAGGGAAATTGTCTTCCTGGGGGATAAGAGGAAGAGGCTATCTCAGTATGCAGCAAAGCTGTCCCTGTGTTCAGTTCTCTCTACATCCAGTTACACCTCTTTTACTTCCTGAAGCTCCCCTTATGAGCTGTTTCATTTCAAATCTTCATCACCTCTTTGGAGGACAATGTTCTGGAGAGTGCAGCAGACCACCACAATGACCAAGATCTTGGCAAGGCAGTATTGAAGGAAACCACCTGACCCTGTGCAGACACTGGACCCTGTGCCTTCTGAATTTATGTTGCCCCATCAGTTGGGAATTTTATGTGGTGCCCAGCCTCTGTGAAAAGGCCATCTTTGCAGCCACCTATGAGATGCCACAGAGGCTTGCATTGATGAGTTTGCAGATGCCTCTGGCCATCTGCCCAGGTAGTCACAATCTCTTCTGGTACTATTCTCAGTCATGTCCAGGTAGCTTCACCTCTGTTAAATGCTATTTTAAATTTGCCAATTGGCCTTGTGCCTTTTCTGGGTGTGATCTGGTTTGTGGCAGTAGAAAGGGACCAGAACCATTGCAAACCATTTAACACTGGGCACCAAAAACTGTTCTTAGGTCCACACACTATTTTCTGGGATCATTGCAATCTGCAGCAGGCAAAAATTGCTCCCATGGTACCCATTGATACTAATTTCTTTAAAAGAATTGCTAGAGACTGCCCACTAAATATAACAAAGGTACTTTTCTGAGGTTGAAGCTTTGAGGAGTGCTTCTATTGGGTCTATTGCAGGACCAAAGTCTGCTGCCAGCCATTATTTCGCTCTCTTTTGATCACCTTTCTCTGTCTCCTACTCAGATTGCCCCTCTTTCTCCACTGAATAAAACCTTCTGTAATACATTTGAAGTTCCCATCTTTTCAATGGTTTGATGCAGTCTCCTTGGAATTCCATCTGAAGGTGACTGAATGCAACCTGAGGGAAGAAATCATCAACATTTGATCTGTCACAGGACAGTCAATTAAAAACCCAGAAGTTGGGTTTACTATCAAGTTAAGGATGGTGGTCAGGTTCTCAAAGATGCAGGGCCAGTCAAAGGCTTACTCGCTTGTAATTGCAAAGAGGGGTCGCTAATCAGGCTCGTTGGGAACCTAAGCGTTTTTGCAGACATCACGGGCCAGTTTAGGCAGCTTATGGTGGAAATCTGGTACCAGGCTGAAGAGCTAACATTCTATGCTGGCCTAAAGGCCCTCCTTGCCTGCTTGGATGCGGAGGCAGCTGTAGGCCATCCCAGAGAAGAGTTTCACTGACTGCTTAGTGATGACTTGACTGTTCAATCTATTTTGAATTAAACATTTACAAGGCTGGAGAGAGGTCACCTCCATTTTGAAGAACCCCCATTCTTACTTGCCTTCCATTACTGCTCTCAAGCTAGCAGGCCCATTTCTTCTACATACATACATGCCTACAATTATCTAGAATTCCTTCTGGATCTTCCACACTGAGATTCTTCCAGATGTTCTCTAAAAACTGGAATTACAGAAAAAAAAAGGTGTCTTCCTAAGTGTCTTCCGTACTCCTCATTCTACCTAAGCACTGACCTAACATGTTCTGCTGCCTTGTCTTCCTCTTAGCCTTTTTTCTGTGTTTGTTTTCAGTTTCCATGGTGATGATGCAACCAGGACCTTGAAGTCAACAGAAGTCCTAACCATGAATGAAATCTATATCTTAATATACTTTCTCTTAATTTTAACAGATGAAAGATAAGACTGAAGTAATAAACCTAAAACCTATTGACAGAAATCTTAATATTAAACTGCAATGTAGAAAAACTTAAGGCTGCAAAATAATGTTTGATTACATTGCAGCACTTTACTAGAGTTAGTGCTTCAACACAGAAATGGAGATAAATCTGCTGAAAGACCTAAATCTCACCCTCACCTGGTTATCTCCCTTCTAAGCATAATAATTGCATTTTTATTTGCAGTAACATGGCCACTTCTGATTATATATCACCCTTACAAAGCAAAATCTGTGTATTTTGCAGCACAGCCATTCTGACAAAAAGCTTGAGGTCATTTAATTGTTGAAGTGCCTAATTCCTCAAACATTTTACATCAATGATTGCATCTTCCCTACAAACCATCTCTCAATTCCACTGATCATTCTTTTCCTCCCTCGTATATTTACCTCTTTTAATGATTCCACTCTCTCTCAATTGCTTATTCTTCCACCTGATCAATAATTGACCATCCCCTCCTGTCCTATCACGCCTCCTGCTCCATCCTGCCCCTGCCTCACAATCTCAGGGCTGCTGCTTTGAAATGCACATCAATAATCCCAGTGAGTTGCTGCAGATGCCTAACAGGCTTCTACAGCTTTCTGATCTGATATAAATGAAGCTGGAGGCTAAATATCAGATGTGCCTCAAGCCTAGTTGTCCCAGCGCAAGCTGATGTGAGTCCATTTTTAGTCTCTGCTTGTGTTGCACATTCTTACTGACATTCTAACATTACTTAGTGGATTTCGGAGCAAAGTGAATATAACAAAAAAAGTAAAAGACAAACTGTGGCTGGAGACTTCCCCAAGCTTAGGGCTTAGCAGCACTGGTTCTTTTTTTAAAATTTATTTCTGCACTTATTCATTCAGTTAACCCAGCAGAATGAGATGCCATATATAAATGATATGTAAACAAAGGATGATTCACAATTAACATATGTGTTCATGCCCGCCCCATCCCCCTCTCTTATTTCATCGGGTGAGAAAGAAGCTAGAAAGTCATGGTATCCTACATCACTCAACATCACATTGCAGTAAAAGATTGGGAATATCTAACCTATAGGTTTAATGAAGGAGTTAGAGGAGGGCACACAGAACCTGTATAAGGATACAGATGTGATAACATGTTTGCTAGAGTGATCATTTAGAGTTAGAGAGTTATAGTAGTTTAAAGCATGGAAACAGGCCCTTTGGTCCAACTTGTCCATCCCGCCCTTTTTTTTAAAACCTGTAAACTAATCCCAATTGCCTGCATTTAGCCCATATCCCTCTATATCCATCATATCCATGTAACTATCTAAACACTTTTTAAAAGACAAAATTGTACCTGCCTCTATTACAACCTCTGGCAGCTTGTTACAAACATCATATTGTGTGTGAAAAATTTGTCCCCTCTGGACATTTTTGTATCTCTCCCCTCTCACCTTAAACCTATGCCCTCTGATTTTAGACTCCCCTACCTTTGGGAAAAGACATTGACTATCTATCTGCGCCCCTCATTATTTTATAGATCTCACCCCTCAGCTTTGTACGCTCCAGAGAAAAAAGTTGCATTCTATCCAGCCTTGCCCTATAACTCAATCCATCAAGTTCTGGTAGCATCCTAGTAAATCTTTTCTGCACTCTTTCTAATTCAATAGTATCCTTTCTATAATAGGGTGACCAGAATTGCACACAGTATTCCAAGTGTGGCCTTACCAACGTTTTGTACAACTTCAACAAGACATTCCAAGTCCTGTATTTAAATGTTCTGACTGATGGAACCAAGCATGCCGAATGCCTTCTTCCCTATTCTGTCCACCTGTGACCCTACTTTCAAGAAGCTATGAACATGTACCCCTAGATCTCTTTGTTCTGCAACTCTCTGCAATGTCTCCCAATAACTGAGTAAGTCCTGCCCTGGTTCACTTTACCAAAATGCATCACCTCGCATTTGTCTAAATTAAACTCCATCTGCCATTCATCAGTCCACTGGTCCAATTGATGAAGACTCTGTTGCAACTAGAGATAACTTTCTTCACTGTCCGCTGTGCCACCAATCTTAGTGTCATCTGCAAACTTACTAACCATGCCCCCTATATTCCCATCCAAATCATTAATATAAATGATAAATATCAGTGGACCTAGCACCGATCCCTGAGGCTGGTCACAAACCTCCAATCTTGAAAACAACTCTCTACAACCTTTTGGCTTTTGTATCCAAGAAGCCAATTTTGTATTTAGTTATGTACTTGCAACAGGAAATTCCGGTCTCATAATAATCTGAGCACAACTGTTTATTGCAATAATGCCAGAGTGTGAAAAATGCTGTGCATGGAATAGCAGCAAGTGTAGGAAATATGAGTTCCTATCTATACAGTCACACACTACAACTTATTGGAATTATACTCCAAGTTCAAGGACATTCACAATGAAGTTCTGAATTAGAAATGTCCCATTCAAAGATGTGTAGTTATACTGATATGGACACCCTGAGATAATTTTAAATTTTGGACAATAGTGTAAAATGGAATTTATTGGATAAGCTGCACATAAAATGTTACTTCCCATTTTCATTCCTACATTGGGAAAGGTGCCTAACGTGTTGCCTTTCCAATGTTGCCCACTTCATAATATTAGCAGAAGTTAAATGTATTTTCATTCAAATCCCTCCCCTCAGGTTCAAATCTTGCAGAGGCTGTCTTGTCTAATTCCAACATGCTTGGAAGTTTGAATATCATGTTCTTGGTGTAAAGCCTTTGCAGATCGTGTCACCTTGAGGTCACAGATAAATTAGTGTATGTGCAGAGGGAGTGCCATGTTCTGGCTGAGATATGCATGATAGAAGCTGCTGTCTCTCAAGAGAGCACTTCATCCTTTTCATCCAGCTCCCTAATAAAATCATAGGGATGTTCCAATAACTACTGCAGCAGCCTTGCTGGGAAACCATTTGGCCCATCTCAGAAAAAAAACACATGGTCACTTTAATGATACAAGGTCCCCATCCTTCATAATGGTTATTTTTTATTGAGCTTCATTTATTTCACAAAGGCTAATAGCAATTTTTTGGTTTAGTCTAAATTCCACATCACAACTTTACAATCAGTGTTCTTACCAATTAGTGTTTTGTTTAATATCTCAAAATGTTGTTATCATGCTTTTTTTCTAATCTGTGCGAGATCAACATCTGAAAGAGATCAGATTTCCTTCAGATGAAGGTTAGTAAAACTTGTAGTAAAATCACTTGAGCCTTGGGAACATCTTCAGGAATCTGATCTTGATTCCATCAAACACTCTAGCTGCATGTGAGAAGTTGTGCATTTTTAATTTCTTGGTATCTCCAAGCTCAACTGTTGCTATCATATTGATTCCTTCAGCTTCTGTTATATGAACATTGTCCTAAAATAGGCTGAGTGCTAAATTCTCCATCCTCGCTGGCAGTGCTTGAGAGGCATGAACAGCTGGAGAGTTCTGGCCATTGTTTCTCTTGCCAAAGATACTGCCAGAGTTTTTCCAGCATTTTCTGATTTCATTTTGGATTTCTAACATCTGCAGTTTTTTCCTTTTATAAACTCTAAGGGCAATTTTCTTGCCCAGAGAAGCAGGGTGGGAAATTTCAATGGGGCCCAAAAAATCAGTTTTGTATCTAACATCCAGCAGGTCATGATCTGTTCGGGCATTTTTTTATGACATGATCAGACTTGCACCTTTATTTATAATGTCATTTACATTGGTTAGTGAACTCTGGATGCAATTGCCCAGATAAATTTGGCTTTCCGATCCTGCCAGTGCAGGTCTACACCAACGGGGATCACAACTGGTTCCCAGCAAGGGGACCATTCTTGATGCAGCAAGCATTTCAGTAAATCTGCAATAGCATGGCTAATGTCTGATACATATCAAAGGTGAGTTTGTGATAGGTTTCGTAAAGTTTATATGAGAAATGGACGTATTCTGTAACTAGTCCTGCAGCAAGAACACATTTAACTTAAGGCAAACAGGCATTAAAGGGTTATAAAATTTCTGGATGAAGAGGGTAATTTATACGTTTACTAGCCTGGATTTTAGCCTAAGTTAGACCATTAGGCTAAATAAGTTAGACTATGTAGATGGTCGACAGGATTCAGCTGGTGTGTTACTTCTGCTTCTGATCTGCTCCGGCAGCCACATCATTTATATAGCAAGAACACATTTAACTTAAGGCAAACAGGCATTAAAGGGTTATAAAATTTCTGGATGAAGAGGGTAATTTATACGTTTACTAGCCTGGATTTTGCTGAACCAGTGATATTAGTACCAAATGTCATAAGTTGGACCATTACGCTAAATAAGTTAGACTATGTAGATGGTCGACAGGATTCAGCTGGTGTGTTACTTCTGCTTCTGATCTGCTCCGGCAGCCACATCAGTTGGTCCATAGCCTTGTATGCTAAGGGATTTCAAATGCTCATCAAATTGCTTCTTAAATATTGTGAGGGTCCCAACCTCTATTACCCTTTCAGATATTGAGTTCCAGATTCCAACCAACCTCTGGTTGAACAGGTTCCTCTTCAAATTTCCTCTAAATCTCCCGCTCCTTAGCTTAAATCTGTGCCCCTTGAATATTGACCCCAACTAAGGGGAACAACTCCTTCCTCTCTATGTCTTTCATAATTTGGTATACCTTGATCAGGTACTCCCCCATTCTTCTCTGCTCTAAGGAAAACAACCCCAGCTTAACCAACTTCTCTTCACAGCTGTCAGCTAGTAACTTAATAATCATACCTTCCTCACATTCTCATTTAGGTCATTATTGTACCCTACAGACAGCAAGCTTTCCAGCACTAATCTTTGTGGTAAACCACTAGGTGCAGTCTTCCAGTCACAAAACCAACCTTCAACCATAATTCTTTGCCTCCTGCCAGTCAGCCAATTTTGGATTCAATTTGCCAAATTGTCCTGGATCCCTTGGGCTCTTACCTTCTTGACCATGCAGTCTTGACCAATTTTCCATGCAGGATCTTGGTAAAAGCCTTACTGAAGTCCATGGATAAGACATCAACTGCATTGCCCTCATCTACACATCTAGTCATTTCCTTGAAAAACTAAATCAAATTTGTTAAACATGATCTCCTCCTGACAAAGCTGTGTTGAAGATCCCTGATTAATCCTTGTCCCTCCAAGTAAATATTAATTCTGTCCCTCAGAATGTTTTCCAATAATTTCTTACCACTGATATTATGTTCACTGGCCTATAATTACCTGGTTTATTTCTATCCCCTTCTTGAATAATGATACCATTTCCTCTGGCACATCTCCAGTATGTAGAGATGCCGGCATTGGACTGGGGTAAACTCAGTAAGAGGTCTACAACACCAATTTTAAATCCAACCAATTTATTTGATAGTAAAAAATAACTACTATCAAATAAATCAGTTGGATTTAAAATTGGTGTTGTCAGACCTCTTACATCTCTAGTAGCCACAGGGTTTAAAAATTAATATCAAAGTGGCATGGTAGCACAGTGGTTAACACTGCTGCTTCACAGCTCCAGGAGCCTGGGTTCAATTCCCAGCACATTGTGGAGTTTGCACATTCTCCTCGTGTCTGCGTGGGATTCCTCCAGGTGCTCTGGTTTCCTCCCACAGTCCAAAAATGTGCAGGTTAGGTTGATTGGCCATGCTAAAATTGCCCCTTAGTGTCCTGAGATACTTAGGTTGGAAGGATTGGTGGGTAAAATATGTAGGGATATGCGGATAGGGCCTGAGAGGGATTGTGGTTGGTGTAGACTTTATGGACCGAAGGTCTTCTTTCTGCAGTGTAGGGTTCAATGATTGTATGATTCTATGAAAGCCCCTGAAATTTTCTCCCTTGCCTCACACAGCAGCCTATGATACATATCATCTGGGCCAGGAGATTTTTCCCCTTTTGAGCCAAACAAAACCACTAATACCTTCTTCATCCCAAAACTAATTTGTTCAATTGTTTCACAGTCCCCCTTCTTGCTTTCTATACCTACATCATCCTTTTTCATAGTGAACATAGATGCAAAAAGGCTCATTCAAAAGCTCACCTGTATCTTCAGACTCCACACAGATTGCCATATTGGCACCAAATGAGCTCTATTCTTTCCTTGATTACCCTCCTGCCTTTAATATACTTATAAAGCACCTACGGATTTTCCTTTATTTTGCCTATCAGTATTTTTTCGTGTCCCCTCTTCATTTTCTTAATTTCTTTTTTAATACCAGCCTGTATTTTCCATATTTCTCTATGGCTTCCACTGTTTTGAGCTTCTTGTATCTGTCATAAGCATTCCATTTTTTTTCCCTAATCCAATCCTGTATATTCCTTAACATCCAAGATTAGCTGGATTTGCTGGTCACACCCTTTAACTTTACATGTTGATACTATACTCTTTCTATTTCCTTTATAAATAAGTCCTATTCTTTTAATATGGATTTTCCTGCAAGTAGCTGCTCTCAATCTGCTTTGACCAGACTCTGTCTTCTCGTATTAAAGTTGGCCATCACCTAATTCAGAACCTTTATTTCTGGCCCATCTTTGTTCTTTTCCATAACTACTTTATATCTTGCTGAGTTATGGCCGCTATCACCAAAATCTTCCCTGTTGACACCTCGACCACTCACCTGACTTCATTCACTAAAATTAGATCTCATACTGCTCCCTCTTTTCTAGGACTGGCTGCATTTCTGGATGCATTTTAAGAATTGTGCCTCCTTTAAGTCTTGTATGTTACTTTGACTATCCCAATTAATATTGGGAAAGTTGAAGTCCCCAAGTATTATCACCCCATTATCTTTACATTTCTCTGAGATGTGCTCTATTTTTCCCTGATTTTGGGAGTCCATAGTACACTCCCAGAAAAGTGATTTCCCCTTGTTATTAAGTTCTATCCATATGACCTCAATTGAGAAGCTTGTCAAGGTACCATCCCTCCTCATTGCACTGACTCCTTGATAACTCCATCAATAATGTGACACCACCTCCTCTTTTAACCCCCTCTATCCCGTCACCCTACTGCCTCAACTGAAAATTCTACACCTTGAAATATTGAGTTGCCAGTCCTGCCCCTCCCTTAATCATGACTCCTTGATATCAATAATATCATAATCCCATTTGTTAATCAGCACCCTGAATTCATTTTCCTTGCCCATAAAACTCATTGCATTAAAATAAATATCATCCAGCCTTGCCATATTTTCTCCTATATTCGACTGCGCATCACCTCTACTGTACCTCCACTATGTACCCCATCCCTCACTGCCAAATTAGTGTGGTGCCACATGTCTGTGGTCTGGGGTTTACTAGAAATGTCACTCAGTGCTAATGTTATGCAGTTTGCTATGGAGAATTTGAATGTTGAATTCCTTGAAATTGTTATATCTTCTTCCCTTTTTTAGCCATGTCCTTGCCTCTTGTTTGGCTGCCCTTTGTCAGTGGTGTACTTTCTAGAAAAGTGGCATAATGATGGTTTTTAGACATATAATCAAATCATCTTACTGTCAACTCATTGTGACAGTGTTCACCGCTTGCCTGGTGCAGTTTTTAATCAGAACGGATGTTTTAGAGATTATGCTCATAAGAACAAAGACATTGGAGCAGGACCAGACTTTTCAGATATTCAGGTCTATTTCACCATTCAATAAGACCGTGGCTGATCTTCAACCTCAACTCCAAGTTCTCACACTATTACCCTCGATTTCCTCAGTGTCCAAGAATCTATCGATCAAATATACTCAGTGACTGAGCATCTACAGCTCTCTTGGGTAGGGAATTCCAGAGATTTGCAACACTTTGAGTGAAGACGTTTCTCCTTATCTCAGTCCTAAATGACTGACTTCTTACTCAAAACTGTCCTCACTGGTTTTAAACTCCTAGGCCAGGGAAACTTCCTTGCTGCATTTACACAGCCCTCCGCCCACCCTCTTAAACATTTTATATATTTCAAAAATGTATGCTCTCATTTTACTGAGCTCCAGGGATTATAGGTCTTTTCTACTCAGCCTTCCCTCATAGGATAATTCCCTCATCACAGGAATCAACCCAGTGAACATTCATTGCGCTCCCTCTAGGGCATCTATACTTCTTTAGTAAGCAGAATAAAACTATAGACTGTACTTCAGATATGATCTTACCTTTTTAATGCAGAAAGACATTACTTTTATACTCCTAGCCCTTTGTAATAAAGACTAACATCTCGTTTGTTTTCCTAACTGTTCGCTTTATTGCTATGGTAACACGCAGTGATATGTGTACAATGACACCCTGCTTGTCTGAAGATGAATATTTCTCAATTTCTCATCTTTCCTTCACATTTCACAAAAATATATTATATCTGTATTTCTTTGCCATTCTTTCCATACTTTTCCACCTTCTTGTGATTGGAAAAAGACACAAAAGTCTGAGATCTCATACCAATCGACTCAAGAGCAGCTTCTTCCTGCTGCCATCAGGCTTTTGAATGGAGCTTTATTAAATCGATCTTTTTCTGCACCCTAGCTATAACTGTAATACTACTTTCTGCACTCTCTCCTTTCCTTCTCCCCACTGTAGTCTATGAATAGTATGCTTTGTATAGTACACAAGAAACTTTTCACTGTATACCAATACATGTGACAATAATAAATAATAAATCAAATTAATAATGCTCCTGACAAGCTTACTGAAGAAAGGAGGGGGTTTGCCAGGGCAGATTGTTGGTGATCTGGACATCTAAAAACTTGAAGCTGTCAACTCTTTCTACTTCATCCCTGTTGATGTAGACGGGGACATGTTCTCCTTTATGTTTCCCGAAATTAATGACAATCTCCTTTGTTTTGTTGACACTAAGGGAAAGATTATTGTTGTTACACCAGTTCACCAGATTCCCAATCTCATTCCTGTCTCTGTCTCGTCATTGTTCGAGATCTGACTCACTATTGTGGTGTCATCAGCAAATTTGAGAATTGAATTGGAGGAGAATTTGACCACGTAGTCGTATGTGTATAAGGAATATAGAAAGGGACAGCTTTGTGGAGCACCAATGTTGAGGATGATCATGGAGGAGATGTTGTTATCCTGTGACATCAAATGAACTATATCTGCCTGATTTCTCCTTATGTAGTCTGCTACCTCAAAACCAGCTACTGCTTCAAAGTGCATTTTCCTTTCGTAAATCTGTATTGACTCTGCCCAATCATATATGATTTTCTAATTGTCTCGAATGAGAGATCATAACATCTTTTCTGCAACTAACTTGCTGCTTTCTCTCTCTTTCTTTTCTTTAACAGGAGGATTATATTTGTTACTTCTTATTAAAAGGAATATTTCTAGAAACTGAGGAGTCTGGAAGATCAAATCTATCCATTGTCCCATCTTTTTCAAAACCATAGGATGTAGGTAGTTATCCAGGTAGATGATATCTGTTTTACAAGGGCTCTCCAAGTCATCAGAGAGCACAATTTAATAATAAAAGCAAAATGTGGCAGGTGCTGAAACTCTGAAATAGAAGAGTGAACATTTAGGCCTTGATTTTACTAGCACATCTACCTCACATTCTCCATTGTTTTTGAGCGTGATGTCACAGGCCTCGAATAGACATTCCTGTAATGACTTCAATTAGACTATTGAGGATGGCATATTGGAATATGAGCTCCCTGATTAAGGATCCAACTGAGGGTCCAATCAGGGAGTCTTTGCCTTATACTTAGTTGGAAGTTAGTTCCTCTGACACCTCCAGAGATAGACTGCTAACCATTTACTGCTGTTAGAGTTTGTAAATATAAAGGATTTTGGTGAAGAGGACATCTGCATCTGAACACTTACTGCAGTGCCAGTAAAATTCTAGCCATAGAATATATGACTTTTACAGAGGGGCAAAACTTACCTCCATTAGTATAAAAGTGGTGCAGCCTAACAAAAATCATCAATCCTTTTCTCCAGCAAGTCTACTTCTTAATTTGAGAGAAAAACCTGTAACAAAGATATAGAAGAATTGACACAAATCACAGCTGAGAATATTGTTGAAGGTGCTTCTGCTTGGCTGTCCTTACTGTGCTGGAAATGCAAGCGGTCTGCTGCACTTCCACAAAGTGGCTGACGTATGATAGTGACAGGATAATGAGGACAAAGCCTGCAGTCACCATTTATCCCTGAATTACATCTGACTTAAATTAAGCTTTTAGAAAGACAACACCAATAACATTTCCATTTATAAAACACCTTCAATATAACAAAATGTCCCAAGGTATTTTACAGGAATATACCTACAAGGTTAGTTTGGAGAAACTGGAGTTGTCTCTTTGCAGCAAAGTAGATTGAAGAAAATTTTGATAGGGGTGTATAAGATTGTGACAGCTTTAGATAAGGTTGACTAAGATAAGCTGTTCTCAACATCTGGTGATTAAAAGACTAGGGACGCAGATTTAAGATTCTGGACAAGAGGTGCACGGAGAATGTGATTATTTTCTTTTACACTATGGGTATTAATGAACTGGAAATTGCTATTTGCAAGTTGGTGTAAGTGGAGACAATCAACAATTTCAAAAGAAATTGGATGAATGCTTGAAAGAATACACTTTTGGGGTAATGGGGATTGAGTGGGGAAGTGAGACTGACTGAATTGTTTACAGGGAAATGCCAATGAGCTGAATCACCTCCTTGGCCATTGTCATGAGCGGGGGGTAATGATTCTACAGCCTGGATTTTCGTCCTCAAGGTGAGAATTGTGAGTCAATCCATTTCTTAACAATGTCCTTCCTTTCTGCCAGTGCCAGCCCACACTATTGTCACGGTGGCTGCTGGGGCGAAGCTAGAGTTGGCTGTTTCCTCCAGAAACAGTCCCCACGTGTAAAAGGATGCAGGTGGAAATTAAGATGGGCAAGGTTTGTACATGATTGTTAGGCAAAATAACAATCACACCTCATCCTTCACCCTCCCCCACCTTAAAACCCACCCAGTCCTGATGCTTCCTCATATTCCTCATGCCTATTCCAAACCCTCAATGTCCCATGATTGCTCTTTTTACTGCCTTATGTCCAACCTGCCCCTTCCATCCCCCCATTCCCACTGATCCTGTACCAGCTATGGGAAGACCTCAGGAGCCCTTTATATGATTGGAAAATCTTTGTGATGCTTAGGATCTAAACAAACAAAGAGCCATTCAAAACCCTCTTCAAAAAAAACTTAATGCCCTGAAGAAGTTGATCTTCTGGCCCTTTTTCTTCCTCTCGCTGCTTCTCTGTCTGATTCTGACCTGAATCCATTTGAATCCCTTGAAAATAAAACTGCACAAGTCTGCCTCTTACTTTTTGCCAAAAAAATTGGTTTCAGATCATCACCTTTTACACCAACGCACATAGATTGCTTCTTTTTCTCCCTATCAAAGTGTATTATGCAACATTTCTCTATGGTTAATTTCATCTGCCATGTGTCTGTTCATTTCCCCAGCCTACTTATTTCCCCTGAAGCCTGTTACTATCCTCACTGTTTTCCCCATTATTGTGTTTTGTGCCATCTGAAAACATTGAAATTATGCCGGTCAAGGTTATTAACGTATATTAAAAAGAAAAATGATCTTAATATAAACTCCTGGGGAACAGTATTTTGTACATGCAACTGAAAAGCAACCCTTCTCTGCTCTTTACTTTCTGCCCTTACAACAAATCTTGCATTTGAACTGTTAAACTGTTATGTAAATCCAGTGGGCATCAACTTTGCTAATAAGTCTATTACGAAAAAGACTTTGTTGTCAGTGGTATAATGAAAAGGGTGAGGCTGGGACAGAGTGAGTAGTGAAAAGGGAATGGCTAAGAGTGGAGAGTTGAGGAGAGTGAGACCAGCTGTGGAGCAGAACAGTGACGAGGACTGACTCTTTCTCTCTATGAGCTTGCATAAGTTTACATAAGATACATATCCATTCACAGGTCATTCAGCCTAACAATCCATTCTCTAGCCTCCTTCCATCTTTCGTTACCTGAATCTACTATTACATTCCTTAATTCCCTTTACCCTCAAATACTTGTCTAGTTTTCCACAAAATATATCAAAAGTGTTTGTTTCAAACATTCCATAGCCAGGTTGATACTTCCCAGGCACATCTCTATCCCATGCCCTTCTTCCCCTAGGGCTATACTTCTATCTGCCAGCCAATTAGAAATTGGCTGGCAGATAGAAGACAGAGGGTGGTGGTTGATGGGAGATTTTCATCGTGGAGTTCGGTGACGAGTGGTGTGCCTCAGGGGTCTGTTTTGGGGCCCCTGCTGTTTGTAATTTTTATAAATGATCTGGATGAGGGTATTGAGGGATGGATCAGTAAATTTGCAGATGATACTAAAGTTGGTGGTGTGGTAGATAGTGAAGAGGGGTGTTTTAGTTTACAGAGTGACTTGGACAAGTTGCAGAGCTGGGCCGAGAGGTGGCAAATGGAGTTTAATGTGGAAAAGTGTGAGGTAATGCACTTTGGCAGGAACAATAAATGTGTAGAGTATAGGGCTAATGGTAGGGCTCTTAATAGTGTTGAGGAACAGAAGGATCTTGGTGTATGTGTCAATAGATCCCTGAAAGTAGGCAGTCAAGTGGATAAAGTTGTTAAGAAGGCATATGGAGTCTTAGCTTTTATTGGTAGGGGGATTGAATTTAGGAGCCGCAGCATCATGTTGCAACTGTACAAAACTCTAGTGCGGCCGCACTTGGAGTATTGTGTGCAGTTCTGGTCCCCACATTATAAGAAAGATGTGAGGCATTGGAGAGGGTACAGAGGAGGTTTACCAGGATGTTGCCTGGTATGGAGGGCAGGTCCTATGAAGAGAGGTTGAAGGATTTGAGGTTGTTTTCGTTAGAAAGGAGGCGGCTAAGGGGGGATCTTATTGAAGCATATAAGATAATTAGAGGTTTGGATAGGGTGGACAGTGATAGCCTTTTTCCTAGGATGGAGAAAGCTAGCACGAGGGGACACAACTTTAAATTAAGGGGTATGAGTTATAGGACGGATATCAGAGGTAGGTTCTTTACTCAAAGAGTGATTAGGGAGTGGAATGCCCTGCCTGCAGCTGTTGTAGATGCGCCAAGTTTGGTGGCGTTTAAGAGGTTAGTTGATAAGTATATGGATGAGAAGGGAATGGTTTAGTTAGGAGGGGCATTGCTTTTTATTTTGGTCGGCACAACATCGAAGGCCGAAGGGCCTGTTCTGTGCTGTATTGTTCTATGTTCTATGTTCTATGTTCTATACTTAATCTTTACGTCTCTGGTGGGTTCCCTTCAATCTCTCTACATTTTGCAGAAGCAGTTGTAAACCTTTCTGATGTGACATCGTGTTGACGAGTGGTGCGGTGGGTTCTTCATTTGAGGAGAAATATGTTGGGGGAAGTCCTTTAATTACAGTTAAATTTATTCAAATGTATTTTAATGCAGGAACCTTGTTACCTCACTGATGAGGGATGGAGAAAATTAGAAACTGAGATCTCACCTGAGAGAGTCCCGTTTTCCAACTGGCACAATATTTTGCACCCGTGTCACTATTTGCACTCATGGTGCAAAACCACCTCATAGCAACTAACCAAGGCCAGTTCAACAATATCTTGAAAACTAATGACCTCTACCACCTAGGATAGACACATGGGAAACTGCTACCTGCAAGTTCCCCTCCAAGTCACTCAACATCCTGACTGGAAATATGTTGCGCTTCCTTCACTATCGCTGGGTCAATATCCTAGAATTTCCACCCTAACAGAATTGTGGCTGTACCTACAACACATAGACTGCTGAAGTTCCAGAAGGCAGCTCACCATCACCTTTCAAGAACAACTATGGATGGGCAATAGATGCTGGCATAGCCCACATTCCTTTGTGAAAGAATAGAAAAGAATCAAGTGCAAACATTGCAGCTCTTGTTTATGTCAGATCAGAATGTGTTTTGACTGCAAGTCAGGCAGGATAGTAATGGAAACCCAGGTGCCTTTGCCTTACCCAATGAGCATGAGGTTCTCGTTGCCTGTGAGAGTGAAGGCAAAGTCTGCAGACAAATGAGCAAACTGACCACAACACTGCAGTAGAGGATACAATTTGAGTGTGTAAGATTGACCAAATTAATAGAACTTTAAGTGGTTGATACTGCAAGGGTTTTCCAAACTAAGGGATAGAAATATGTTATGTTGTTCAATTTTGTAACTTGGCTGAATTAAAGCTGTATGCTGTGAGAATGTGAAAACTGGCTTGTAAGGGGGAAACCTTCTTCAAACTTGCTGATCTGAAACATTCTGAGAATAATCTTATTTCCTTCAAGCATTCTGAGAGGCCAGACAATAATATTGGTTTAAGTGCTGCAACTGAGTTACTTGGCTCTGAACTGCAAAGCTGTGTCAAGTCTTCATGCTTTCTGGCTGATAAGAAATGGAACTGGATAACAATCCTGAACAACTCTGAACATAACTGACTGATAACAGGGAAATTACAAACAACAAGGTCCCTGAAAAGGGTTGTGTGGAAAACTAGGGAGTTGTAACAACCAAGCATAGGAACAGACACGATAAGAGAAGTGGTCCTGAGGGTAAGAAACTGAACAACATTGGAGCAGGCTTTAATTCCACGGTTCAAGCAAAGAACTTGATGCTCCATTGGAGAATTTATATTACAAAGTCTTTTACTGGACGGTGAAGTTCTGATAGTGTCTGCTTTTGGAAAAAAGGTAGAAAACATGGTTGTTAAAAGAATCCCATTCTTACAGTTGGAAGAAGAATAATCTGGTCATTCATTGGAGAGACTACATGAATGTATGTGTACGCTAGTATAATATTTCAGAGATAAGGAGCCCAGAGCAGGGCAGAGCCTTGTAGTGATTTTGATTTTTAATATCTCTGTGACCTAATAAATTTTAATATCTAACTCAGATCCCAAGTGTGTCCCATTATTCTCATGACCTGAACCTTGAGTTCATCAGGCACGTACAATCAGTGGACTCAGAAGCAGAGGTAATATGTTTGCAATTTCACACTGGCTGACCAATTAACTGGCAGCAAGTATGAAATGCACAGATTGCTGCAGATGGGAGTGAGGGTGGAAGATGGTGGGTACTGAGTGAAGTGAGGGCAGGCACTTGCAGTGAACTCTCTGAAGGCTGACTGCTGCTATGGAGCTGCCTGAGGCACTGTATAAATGAAATGAGAAAGAAATCCCACAACACCAGCTTAAAGTCCAAACAAGACTTTAACCTGTTTGGACTTTAAGCTGGTGTTGTGGGATTTCTTTCTGTTTTACCCCAGTCCAATGCTGGCGTCTCCACATCATAAATGAAATGAGCTCAGAGAAATGCTGCAACCTGTGTCTACACAGCAAATTCCAACAGCATGGATGTTAGAGTACTTGAGAAAACAAATAATGGTGTTTTGAGGAATATACATATTACAGAGAAGAAGGTGCTGGAAGTCTTAAAGCGCATCAAAGCAGACAAATCCCTGAGACCTGACCAAGTGTAACTCAGGACATTGTGAGAGGCTACGGAGGAAATTGCAGGTCCCCTAGCAGAGATATTTGAATCATTGACAGCAACAAGTGAGGTGCCTGAAGATTGGAGGGTTATAAATGTTGTGCCTTTGTTTAAAAAGGGCTACAGTCAAAAGCCTGGAACTACAGGCCAGTGAACCTCATATCTGCTTTGGGTAAGTTGTTAGAAGGTATTCTGAGACTTAGGATCCACAGACATTTACAGAGACAAGGACAGATTAGGGGCAGTCAGCATGACTTTGGGAGTGGAAATCATGTCTGAAAAATTTGATTGAGTTTTTTGAAGAGGTAACCAAGAAGTAAATGAGGGCAGTACAGTTGATGTTGTCTACATGGACTTTAGCAAGGCCTTTGACAAGGTACTGCATGGTAGGTTGTTGCATGAGGTTAAATCTCACAGGATCCAAGGTGAGATAGCCAAATGGATATAAAATTGGCTTGATGACAGAAGATAGAGGGTGGTTGTAGAGGGTTGTTTTTCAAACTGGAGGCCTGGGACCAGCCTTAGGAATCGGTGCTGAGTCCGATGTTATTTGTTATTCATATTAATGATTTGGATGAGAATTTAGTAGGCATGGTTAGTAAATTTGCTGATGATACAAAGATTGGTGGTGTAGTGGACAGCGAAGAAGATTATCTCCGATTGCAATGGAATCTTGATCAATTGGGCCAGTGGGCTGATGAATGGCAGATGGAGTTAATTTAGATAAATGCGAGGTGATGCATTTTGGTTGATTGAATCAGAACAGGACTAACTCAGTTAATGGTAGGGTGTTGGTGAGAGTTATAGAACAAAGAGATCTAATGGTGCCGGTTCATAACTCCTTGAAAGTAGAGTCGAAGGTGGACAGAATGATGAAGAACACATTTGGCATGCTTGATTTCATTGGTCAGAACATTGAATGCAGGAGTTGGGACTGCTTGTTGAAGTTGTACAAGATATTGTTAAGGCCATATTTGGAAAACTGTATACAGTTCTGGTCACCATATTATAGAAAGGAAATTATTAAACTAGAAAGAGTGCAGAAAAAAAATTACTAGGGTGTTATTGGGACTTAATGGATTGAGCTATAAGGAGAGGTTGGACAGACTGGGACTTTTTTCCATGGAGCATAGAAGACTTAGGATGATCTTAAGGTCTGTAAAATAATGATGGGCATAGATCAGCTAGATAGTCAACATTTTTTCCCAAAGGCAGTGGAGTCTAAAACTAGAAGGCATAGGTTTAAGCTGAAAGGGGAGAGATACAAAAGAATCCAGAGGAACAATTTTTTTCACATAGAGGGCGGTGAGTATCTGGAACAAGCTGCCAGATGTAGTAGTAGAAGCAATTTTGTCTTTGAAAAAACATTTAGGCAATTACATGGGTATAAAGGAATATGGGCCAAATTTGAGCAATTTGGACTAGTTTAGTGGTTAAAAAAAAGGGTGGCATGGACAAGTTGAAGTAGATAAGGAGGATGTGCTAGATATTCTTGAGGGTTTGAAGTTAGATAAGTCCCCTGGGCCGGACGGGATTTACCCTAGGATTCTCTGGGAGGCAAGAGAGGAGATTGCATAGCCTCTGGCTCTGATCTTCAGGTCGTCGTTGGTTACGGGTGTGGTTCCGGAGGACTGGAGGATAGCGAATGTGGTCCCATTGTTTAAGAAGGGGAAGAGAGACCTTCCTGGGAATTATAGGCCAGTGAGTCTTACGTCTGTGGTGGGCAAGGTATTGGAGAGAATTATTAGGGATAGGATTTATAGTTATTTAGAGAGAAATGAATTGATTGGGGATAGTCAGCATGGTTTTGTGAAGGGCAGGTCATGCCTTACTAACCTTATTGAGTTTTTTGAAAAAGTGACCAAACAGGTGGATGGGGGTAAGGCAGTTGATGTGGTATATATGGACTTTAGTAAGGCGTTCGATAAGGTGGCCCATGGAAGGCTTCTGCAGAAAATGCAGATGTAGGGGATAGAGGGTGATTTAGCTAATTGGATTAGGAATTGGCTAGCAGATAGAAGACAGAGGGTGGTGGTTGATGGGAGATATTCATCTTGGAGTTCGGTGACAAGTGGTGTACCTCATGGGTCTGTTTTGGGGCCCCTGCTGTTTGTAATTTTTATAAATGATCTGGATGAGGGTATTGAAGGATGGATTAGTAAATTTGCAGATGACACTAAAGTCGGTGGAGTGGTAGATAGTGAAGAGGGTGTTATAGTTTGCAGAGAGACTTGGACAAGTTGCAGAGCTGGGCCGAGAAATGGCAAATGGAGTTTAATGTGGAAAAGTGTGAGGTAATTCACTTTGGCAGGAATAACAAATGTGTAGAGTATAGGGCTAATGTAGGACTCTTAATAGTGTTGATGAACAGAGGGATCTTGGTGTATGTGTGCATAGATCCCTGAAAGTTGGCAACCAAGTCGATAAGGTTGTTAAGAAGGCATATGGAGTCTTAGCTTTTATTGGTAGGGGGATTGAATTTCGAGCCGCAACGTCATGTTACAACTGTACAAAACTCTAGTGCGGCCGCACTTGGAGTATTGCGTGCAGTTCTGGTCCCCACATTATAAGAAAGATGTGGAGGCATTGGAGAGGGTACAGAGGAGGTTTACCAGGATGTTGCCTGGTAGGGAAGGCAGGTCTTATGAAGAGAGGCTGAGGGATTTGAGGTTGTTTTCGTTAGAAAGAAGGCGGCTAAGAGGAGACCTTATTGAAACATATAAGATGATTAGAGGTTTAGATAGGGTGGACAGTGATAGCCTTTTTTCTAGGATGGAGAAAGCTAGCACGAGGGGACATAGCTTTAAATTAAGGGGTGGTGGTTTTAGGACAGATGTCAGAGGTAGGTTCTTTACCCAGAGGGTGGTAAGGGTATGGAATGCCTTGCCTGCGTCAGTTGTAGATGCGCCAAGTTTGGTGGCGTTTAAGAGGTTAGTAAATAAGTTTATGGATGAAAGGGGAATGGTTTAGGTTAGAGGGTCACTGCTTGTTCCTAATTGGTCGGCGCAACATCGAAGGCCGAAGGGCCTGTTCTGCGCTGTAATGTTCTATGTTCTATGTTCTAAGTTGGGCCAAAGGACCTGTTTCCGTGCTATAAACCTCTATGGCCCTAGCTGACAGCAAACCTCATAATTCCTTAGCCCTCAGTTGTCATCTTTATTTTAAACCACCCTGGACCTTTTATCCCACCCTGGAATGACTTTGTTGTGAAAATATGAAGACCGCTATGCCGATTGGCTCATTCGCCAAGCTGTAAAGGTGGGCAGACCAGGCAAAATCATCACCAATTGGCTCCTTACTGATCTTAATTGTCCACTTAGTTGTTGGCGGACAAGCTTTAGACTCTTGCATGTGCCAGTCAGTCATAATGTTGCCCACGAGTGTAATCACATCAAGACGCACGCATGATGTCTTCTTTTAAAATTTCACACGCTTTCTGTTTGGAACATGCCCACTCAATAAACATGAAATTCTGATCCATACTTCTTGTGTTTGAGAATAATCAATTAGACTTAAATCTTTCAAAAGAGAGGGTGAAAGGAAGGTGGTCATAATATCTATTCCCCTGACAATACTCCTTCAGTTTGCTGCAGTCACAGCTAGGAATTCCGAAAATTGTATTGCCTGCCTGGTGTCAGGATTCAGCACATCACAAGGAGGAGGATCCAGTTGCTAAGGTCCATGTTGAGACTAATAACATTGCAAAGTGTACACAAGAGCTCCTGTTTAGACAGGAACTAGGAGCTAGATTAAAGAGAAGCTTTAATCTCTGGGTTATTACCTGATCTTTATGCAAATTGGATCAATCAACTGAAGCATTGAACACTTGACTGAAAGAGTGGCTGGCATTTAATCCAGGTGATGAGATCTAACCTGTCATTTTGAGTCACGGTGAGATAGCCATGTCACGTCCATTAGGGAAGGCAACTAAATGAAGTGTCATTTGAGTACTGAAATGGCCACATTCCGGCATTGCCTGGGATTAAGAATCTTGGGGGATGAAATTTTATCTCCCTGAGAGTTTATAGCCAGTTAGTAGAATTAGACAAACTAATCAGGTTAAAAAACAGATAAATATCCAGATCCAGATGGGTTGCAGCCTAAGATCTTAAAAGAAGCAGCTACAGAGATAATGGATGCATTCGCTGTAATTTTTCAAAAATGCTTGGAATCTGGAGAAGTACAAACGTTGTGCATTAGAGGTATCTTTGTGCATGTGCCCCAGTCTCCCAGTGCACTGGGAGATGTCAACTATCCTGCCACCCCTGGACATCGCCACCTTCCCAACTCTGATCACTGCCCCACCAATTGCCCCCAACCACCCTGATCATTGCCCTGGATGCTGTCAATCTCCAATCAAAATCCCAGATATTGTCCCTTCTGCAATCACAACCCTGGACATCACTGATCCCCACCCTCCCTTATTGCCACCCCAACTGATGTCAATCCCTATTCTCATGACTGCCTCTCCAGCTAACCCCAATCCCCACCTCACCCCTGCCCTTTATGGATTGCACTCCCTGTCTCCCCTGTCATGGCCCCAGCCTTGATCATGAGCCCTCCCCTTCAGGTCCTGTTCCCTTGCCACTGCCTGGTGTCCAGTGGGCAATGCCAGGGTGCCAGGCTAGAAATACTTGGGTTCCAGACTGGCAGTACCAAGGTGCCAGCTGGCACTGCCAAGTGCACACTGTCTGACCCTATCCCTGATCAATGGCCTCTAGTCCCACCAGCAAGGCCATCATGTCTTGTCTCCAATGATGGTAATCCTTGCTGGTGAGGATTTCAGCTAACAAGCAGGTAGAGTCAAGTGATCCTGGATGATTGCATCCAGGATTCACTAATTACATTTACACTAGCTGCTGATGTTGATGGCAAAATTGGACTGGCAAGATCATGAGAGATGAGAAATTGGCTGCAAACCTGATTTTTCATATCTTGTCTGATCTTACTGGCTCACCACACCCATCAACTGGCATGACAAGCAGTAAGATTAGCCCCTAAACTGTAGCTGAGCAGCAAAGAAAAAAAGAAATGCAGTTTCATTTCAGTTGGAAGGAGATAATTCAGAAAAAAATCCCCAAAACCAAAAAGGGGAGATACAGATGGAAGTGGTTATAAGACCTTCTAATTAAGATAGATTTAGGGGAAAAGTCCAGTTATGTAAAGCTGCAAGTGAGCAGCACAGATTCCAAGTTATAAGACAGGATTACAGGACTTAGACCTGAAATAACCTGAGCTTGCATGAAGCCAAGAGTTCTGAGGAGAAAGCCAAGATTCCTTACTATGGGACTGTGGAGCAATGATATTCTATTGGTATATTTGGATATCTGAGAGATTGCGTGGAAGGTTAAGCCTGAATGTACATATGATCCAGGGGAGAGAAACATCAGTAGGAGAGTTTGCAAACCCCAGAATTAGATCCTTGGTGAAGGTATCTGAGAGAAAGGGTCATTTGGGAGAAAATTCCACAGCCTTTTCTTCAAGAGCAGAGATTGGAAACCCTTGTGTAAAAGACAGAGTTCTGGTGTAATAAGTTAGTTCACAGTGTGACAAATGTCTGGGGAGAATTGTAAGAAATCCATGGAAGTTGTTTTGGGTGGCATTTGCAACTTGGTTTCATTGGGGTTTAGCTATTCAGTTATATTAATACTAACTGAATAGCTATAGATTGAGGGAGGGGAACATGCAATGAAACCTTTGTGTTCTTATACACCAGTCACTGAAAGTAAACATGTAGGTGCGGCAGGTAGTGAAGAAGTGTGGGCCTTCATTGCAAGGGAATTTGAGTGTAGGAGTACAGATGCCTTGCTGCTATTATACAGGCCCTTGGCAAGGTCACACTTACAATATAGTGTGCAGTTTTGGTCTCCTTATCTGAGGAAGGATGTTCTTGCTATGAAGGGAGTGCAGGGAAGGTTTATCAAACTGATTCCTGAAATAGTAGGACTGATGTATCGGAACATGTTGAGTCGGTTAGGATTATATTCATTGAGGTTTAGAAGAATGAGGGGAGAATGTCATAGAAATCTATGAAATGCTAACACAACTAAACAGGGTAGGATGTTCCTGATAGTGGGGAGATTCACCACCAGAGGTCACAATATGAGGACACTGAGCAGACCATTTCAAACTAAGATGAGGAGAAATGTCTTCACATAGACAGTGGTGAACCTGTGCAATTTGCTACCCCATAAAGCAGGTCCGGCCAAAACATTGCTCCTAAGGAAAAGTTAGATATAGATCTTGGGGCTAAAGTAATTAGAGAATATGGGGGGAGAGCAGGAAGAGGTTACTGAGTTGGATGATAAACTATGATAATAATGAATGGCACAGCAGGCTCGAAGGGCCAAATGGTCTACTCCTGCTCCTATTTTCTATGGTTATGTTTCTAAGTCTAAGCTGGTTGCATGCGGCAATCGTATAAATGAACAAATTTCTATGAGATTTGAACCACATTATGAGCACCGCTGACTTGAGTGCTTTATCCTGTCCAGCTATCTTTGGTCTCCAGTGAATTCTCTTTGAATTTCTGCTGCTGTTAGGTGCTTTTTAAAAATCTGACTGCAATTAGCATTCTGTGGATTCCCTGCTAAATATATTGATTGTTTTCTTAAAAAATTAGTAACATTTACAGAGTAAGCTGATCTAAGCAGGTAGTAATCACAAGGGGGAGCAGATAACAGAATGTGAACACAATCTAGAGATTATTGGCATTTCTCTGCAACTGAAAGTGAGAAGAATTGTGTGAGCCTAGGAAATAGGTATGAGTTTATTTGAATTACAAGGGTTTAAATTGGATTTAAAGTACTGAGCTGCTTTCAAATACTTTAAGTGATTTTTCCCTCCTGCCCTTTAAACAGCTCCATTTGCAGCATGGGGTAGTTTTCCCAGTGGAAGACAGAATGAAATATTATTGCATCAACTTGACCTAACAAAATTCTTCCAAACCATACGGCAGACAAAAGCAAAATATTGCAGATGCTAGAAATCTGAAATCAATAAAAGAAAATGTTGGATATACCCGGCAAGTTCAGAAATATATGTGGAAAAAGAAACTGAGTTAACGGTTCAGGTCAGTTCATTATTTACATTATCAATAATTTTCCTTCTGTTTCATTACACTTTGGAGGTAATTTTACCAAGTTGTTTGATAGAGCATCACTGAATCAACTTGTCAGCAAAATTGGAGTAGGGAGCATAAATACAACACTGGCAGAGTAAGAGGAAGCAGAAAGTTTTATAGTGAACAGTTGTTTATCAGTCTGTGTGTGTAAAATGGGATTCCCCACGGGTTGGTATTTTTAACCTATATAAATTGCCTAGATTTGGTCTGAAAATTTGCAGATGCCACTGTAATGATTTCAATCAAGCTATTGAGGTTGGCTATTTAAATATGAACTTCCTGATTAAGTAGTCAATTGATGGGCCAATCAGGGAGTTCTTTTGTTGTATTTAAGCAAGAGTATCAATTTTATCAATACCTCTGGCACTCTCAAAGTAGGCTGCTGATGCTTTGTGTACTGCTGTTGGAATTCTAAATAAAGGGATTTTGCTGAAGTGACTTTGCCTCTGAAGACTTATTACAGCCACAAAAGAGGATAGTTATGGACTTCAAAAGGACATAGGCTGTGGAATGGGAAGGAGACAAGTGGCAGATGAAATTACATATAAAAAAATGTGAAGTGATGCACAATTAGTAGAGAGAAAGAGAAAGGGAAATACGACATAAAGGATTCTAAAAGTAGTGCAGGGATAGAGAGCTGGGGATGTAAGTGCACAAATCATAGGTAGAAGAAATTAATAAGGCAGGTGAAGTCCTGGACTTCACAAATAGAATTATGGAACACAATTTCCCTGTAAGGAAATTATGGTGAATCTTTATAAAATGCTGGTCTGGCCTCAGTTTGAATATTATGTTCCAATCTGGACACCCCACTTTAGAAAGAATGTGAAAGTATTGAAGAGGGTGCAGAAAAGAAAAAGAAGGAAAAGGAGGCTTATGTCAGGATGAGGCTTGAAGGCTCAGGTAGTGCAATGGATAGCTATAGATTAGCTAGGAAGGAGGTAAAAAGTGAATTGAGGAGAGCTAAGAGGGTACACGAGAAGATGTTGGCTGATAGGATTAAGGAGAATCCTAAAGCTTTCTTTCGATATGTTAAGAATAGAAGATTGGTTAGGGCAAGATTAGGGCCAGTCATAGACAGCAGTGGGAAGTTGTGCGTGGAGCCTGAAGAGATTGGTGAGGCACTGAATAAATATTTCTCTTCGGTATTCACGCAGAGTGCTGGAAATGTAGCTGTGGAGAGCACTGAGGTACAGGGTTGCAAATTGGGGAGTATTGTAGTAGATAGGGAGGATGTGTTAAAAATTCTCGAGGGTTTGAAGTTGGATAAGTCCCCTGGGCCGGACGGGATTTACCCTAGGATTCTCTGGGAGGCAAGAGAGGATATTGCAGAGCCTCTGGCTCTGATCTTCAGGTCCTCGTTGGTTACGGGTGTGGTTCCGGAGGACTGGAGGATAGCGAATGTGGTCCCATTGTTTAAGAAGGGGAAGAGAGACCTTCATGGGAATTATAGGCCAGTGAGTCTTACTTCTGTGGTGGGCAAGGTATTGGAGAGAATTATTAGGGATAGGATTTATAGTTATTTAGAGAGAAATGAATTGATTGGGGATAGTCAGCATGGTTTCGTGAAGGGTAGGTCATGCCTACTAACCTCATTGAGTTTTTTGAGAAAGTGACCAGAGAGGTGGATGGGGGTAAGGCGGTTGATGTAGTATATATGGACTTTAGTAAGGCTTTTGATAGGTGGCCCATGGAAGACTTCTACAGAAAATGCAGATGTGTGGAATAGAGGGTGATTTAGCTAATTGGATTAGAAATTGGCTGGCAGATAGAAGACAGAGGGTGGTGGTTGATGGGAGATTTTCATCGTGGAGTTCGGTGACGAGTGGTGTGCCTCAGGGGTCTGTTTTGGGGCCCCTGCTGTTTGTAATTTTTATAAATGATCTGGATGAGGGTATTGAGGGATGGATCAGTAAATTTGCAGATGATACTAAAGTTGGTGGTGTGGTAGATAGTGAAGAGGGGTGTTTTAGTTTACAGAGTGACTTGGACAAGTTGCAGAGCTGGGCCGAGAGTGGCAAATGGAGTTTAATGTGGAAAAGTGTGAGGTAATGCACTTTGGCAGGAACAATAAATGTGTAGAGTATAGGGCTAATGGTAGGCTCTTAATAGTGTTGAGGAACAGAAGGATCTTGGTGTATGTGTCAATAGATCCCTGAAAGTAGGCAGTCAAGTGGATAAAGTTGTTAAGAAGGCATATGGAGTCTTAGCTTTTATTGGTAGGGGGATTGAATTTAGGAGCCGCAGCATCATGTTGCAACTGTACAAAACTCTAGTGCGGCCGCACTTGGAGTATTGTGTGCAGTTCTGGTCCCCACATTATAAGAAAGATGTGGAGGCATTGGAGAGGGTACAGAGGAGGTTTACCAGGATGTTGCCTGGTATGGAGGGCAGGTCCTATGAAGAGAGGTTGAAGGATTTGAGGTTGTTTTCGTTAGAAAGGAGGCGGCTAAGGGGGGATCTTATTGAAGCATATAAGATAATTAGAGGTTTGGATAGGGTGGACAGTGATAGCCTTTTTCCTAGGATGGAGAAAGCTAGCACGAGGGGACACAGCTTTAAATTAAGGGGTATGAGTTATAGGACGGATATCAGAGGTAGGTTCTTTACTCAAAGAGTGATTAGGGAGTGGAATGCCCTGCCTGCAGCTGTTGTAGATGCGCCAAGTTTGGTGGCGTTTAAGAGGTTAATTGATAAGTATATGGAAGAGAAGGGAATGGTTTAGTTTGGAGGGGCATTGCTTTTTATTTTGGTCGGCACAACATCGAAGGCCGAAGGGCCTGTTCTGTGCTGTATTGTTCTATGTTCTATGTTCTATGTTCTATGTTCTAAAAGTTTTATGAGAATGACTGTGGGGTTCAGATACCATATGGATACATGTGTGAAACTCAGACTAATCTACTCAAGCTGATTGAGAAGGGATTTGATCAAGGTCATGAGGGATTGAGACAGTCGATAGAGAGAAACTGTTCCATTGGTGAAAGAATCAACAAAATGAAAATATGGATTTAAAATAATTATTCAAAAGAATGAGAAGACCTGAGGCAAAAAGTTTTCATACAGCTTGTAGATAGGATGTGGAATAGTTTTCTGAGACTGCAGTGGAGGCAGTGAGGGGGGAATAATACCCACATTAATAATTGTGGAAGAGTATAGTGACTATATTATATTAACTAACAATAGCCAGTCAAAGGGTTAAAAACAAATCCAGGTTCAATTCCTGGCTTGGGTCACTGTGTATATGGAATCTGCACGTTTCCCAGCAGTGTCTGCGTGGGATTCCTCTGGGTGCTCTGGTTTCCTCCCACAGTTCAAAGATGTGCAGGTTAGGAGGATTGGCCATGCTAAATTGCCCCTTAGTGTCAGAGGGACTAGCTAGGGTAAGGGGTTGGTGGGACTATGGTCGGTGTAGATTTGATGGCTGAATGGCTTCTACTGCTCTGTAGGATTCTATGACATACGTATATCCTGCATGCAGTTAGCTAACAAGGTGCTTCACAAAGACAGTTCATTCAGAAGGGGGGGTGGGGGTAAAGCCTGGGGAAAGGTTATTAAAACAGATGTTAAAATGAATTATGTTTATGACTGTCCTTTCAGATAAGAGATGGAAATGAGGAAGCCTTATCTTGGGGAAAGGTCATTAAAGCAGATGTTGGGTTGATTTGTGTTCCAACATTTAGACACAGCTGGGATGTTTAAAAGTAGTTGAGACAATACTCAATTGTTGCAATTAAAAACCTCACACTGATTGGATATTATATTTAAGCAAGTGAAAAGTGATTGTCATAGAGCAATACAGTACAGAAACAGGCCCTTTGGCCCAACCGATCCATGACATACATATTGCCATCACAGCTAGTCCCAATTGCCTGCATTTGGCCCATATCACTCTAATCCTTTCTCATCCATGTACTTATCCAGATAGAGTCATAGAGGTTTACAGCATGTGATTGGTTTTAATATCTGAATGATGTAACCTTAATCAAGAGCTCTGTTGGAAAGAGAAAAATCCTATACTGTGATTGATATATGCTAATTACTTGTAATTGAATTTGAAACTATAATTGTTTGTGTATTCCTGAATCCTAGACTCTAGCTAGTTACCGGCACTATGACTTTCCAGGGATCTTGTTACAGAGCTTGATTAAAACAGCTGTTTAAGAAAACTCCATGACTTGATCTGGTTATTCGAAGAATAAAGTTGTGATCAATTAAAAGGCTGACATCACAGTCCACAACAGGCAGATTCAATTGAGATCTTCAAAATTGAACTGCATGATTATCCGAAGAGAAGTTAAGTTTGTAGAGGTAAAAGGCAAAGGAAGGGAAAGGATGCTCTTGCATACAGACAGCACAAATATGATGGAGCAGTTGGTCTCCTTCTGTGTTGTAAAGATTACAGATTCTCTGAAATTAACATCACAAATGACCAAAAAAACATAATTGGTTCCATGCGCCTGACTTCCCAATATCTGTGATTATCATGGTTCTTCTAGAAATACAATAAACATGATGCCACTCATCATTAGGATCAGTGGATCAAAGGCTGAGGGAAGGAAGTGGGTGGTCAGGGCTGGTCATTTGGGTTTGGGAGACGTCAGAACTGGAGAGGTCTAGGAGGCCAGTGATCAAGGGGTGGAGGTTGTACAGCCAGCGATCGGAAGGCCAGCAGATGTAATTTAATCCTGAAAAGTGGGAGGTGATGCTCATTGGAAGAAGTAATTTGACATCATCATCGATGAGGACCTCAACGGCATAGTCATTTTGAGGCTGGGTGTGGTTTGAAGCTGGCTGTTCAGGCCAATTCAGGCACACTTGGACAGATTTGTATAGACACTGTAGTTGTTGCGCTGGTGGTTCTGGAGTTGAGCAGCTCACGCTGAAGTTGTGCTTCAGCAATGCACCTTGCTTTGTAAGCTTGACAGCCCTTGTGGATGAGGCAGTGCCAGGTAGGGCGGTTTTGTGTCAGCATTTCCCAGATGGTTGTATCAATGTCAAGCAACTTCAGGGAGGTCTTGAGTGTGTTTTTGCAACGCTTCTTCTGTCCTCCATGTAAGCGTCTTCTAGCAGAGATTCCTCCAAAAAGGAGTTGTTTGGGTATGTGCTCATCTGAATGACATGACCTGCCCAGTGGGTCTACGCTCTCATCAGCAGTGTGTGAACTGATGACAGACTTGTTCTAGAGAGAACTTCAGTGTTTGCTACTTTGTCTTGTCATCTGATGCATAACATTCTACAAAGACAAGTCATGTGGAAATGATTGAGTGCCTTACATGCCTTTGATACACTTTTCACAGGCATAAGGAAGATTGTGAGTACCACGATGCTGTAGACCTTCAGTTTTGTTGCTGGGTTGATTCCTCGATGTTCCCATACAATGGAGCACAGTCTACTGAAAACAAAACTTGCCTTTGATATTCTGCAGTTAACTTCTATATCAACAGTCACTGCTCAAAATAGGGTGCTGCCAAGATAAGTGAACTGGTCCACTGCCTGTAGTTTCTGTCCCTTGATTGTGATTATGGGTTCTGTGTACCGTGCATGAGGAGCAGGCTGGTGCATGACTTCAGTCTTTTTAATGTTGATGGTGAGTCCAAAGTTGTTATGAGCCGTGGAAAATTTGTCCATACCGATTTGCATCTCTGGCTCTGAGCCAGTATACAGGGAGCAGTCATCGACAAAGAGGAAGTCTCTCACAACAGTCTCCTTCACTTTGGTAATAGCTTGAAGTCTCCTCAGGTTGAAGAGCTTCCCATCCACCCTGTACTTGAGGCTCATTCCAGCAACACTGTCTTGCAAAGCGTTATTCAGCATAGCAGTAAACATCATGCTGAACAGTGTGGATGCGAGCCCACAACTCTGTTTGATGTCATTGGTGACTGGGAATGCCTCAGAGGATTCTCAGCCATACAGTACTCTGGCTATCATACCATCATGGAACTGGCGTACCATCTGAATGAATCTGGGGGAGAGCAGCCGAATTTTGACATGAGCCTCCACAGGCTCTGTCGGCTTACAGTGTTGAAGGTTTTGCAAGGTCAACAAAGGTTGTGTAGAGCTCGCAATTCTGCTCCTGACACTTCTCCTGAAGTTGAGCATGCAGCAAAATCATGTCAATAGTCCTGTAACCTTTGCAGAAGCTACACTGTGACTCTGGAAGCAGGTCCAGCTCCAGATGAGTGACCAGACGATTTAGCAGACGGAAAGTGGTGTTGGTAATGGGGAAGTCATATGCTGCAGATATCTTCATTAAGAGTAGGCTATTACTGTTACACTTGCCCACTCCATGTCTCCCAATGATTGCCCAGCAGATTTTTGAATCACATCCTACTCTTGCATGAAATTGCTAAGCAAGATCAGCTTCTGTTGTATTTTTCAAGCTCTCTGCAACTAAGACTGTTCTTCTCCCTGGTCTATCTGCTGTAGAATTGTCCAAAAGCGTGTGCAAGTTCCAAGTGAGCATTGTCACCTTGTGTTTTATTTTCTTGGTTCGACCGCAAAATGGGATCCCCACCAGCTGTGGTAAACTGGCCAGGGTATAGTGAAGCAGGCAACGTTCAGGGCATCTTTTCTAGCCCCTTCCTCATTCTATGGAGGTGAGCAGTGCGTTCCTGAAGAGGACTGTTCAGTTGCCCAAATAGACACCGAGTTCCACTGCTGCTTCTGTCAGCAGAAAACGACCAGTAGATCTGGGCGGCACGCCTGCAGGACCATGTCTACAGTTCCCAGTGTATCCACACCTGCTGCTTAGTCACTCGCCCAATGCCACAGGACTTCAAAGCTTGAACAACATGATGATTATGATGATGAAGGTGTCGAAACTGGTGCTTGATTTGGATTAAAGTGATGGAGAGTTGTGAAGTGTCAACCTCACTCTCTCTTTTCAATTCCCATCTGGACCCAGTGGAAAGACAAGAGTCAAAATGGATGGACGTAGGCAGTGGATGACAAGAACATCTTCTGTGTCTTGTTCTGCTCTTCGTGTTCCACCACACTTGCAGAGACCGCCTTCTTGACCGTCGGATTTTCCATTGGTCTTGTCTGCTCAACCGATTGGAGTCTGTCTTCACATGCTGGGATAGGCATTTCCCTATCTCACCGAGGATTGAGATCTGTCGGCTACCCTCACATGGTTTAGCTGGCTTGTTGGGGCCATTGACTGGGGTGTGGCCGCTGCTGCATGCAAACAGCTATAGGGAGCCACAGGTGAGAGCTGAGTGTCAGGGAGGGGGGCAAAGGGTGGACAAACTGCCTTGAAAAGGATGTGACATGTTTCCCCGCCGGAGGTACTACCCCTCTCTGACGCCCTGTACACCCTAATTTGGCAAGTTAAGTATACTATGAAAGGTCTGACACTGGGAAGTTCTAAAGAACAAAGGGACTTTGGCGTACTTGTCCATAGATCTCTGTAGGCGAAATGGCAGTTAAATAGGATGGTGAAAAAGACATATGGCACGCTTGCCTTTATCAATCGAGATATAGATTACAAAAGCAGAGAGGTCATGATGGAGTTGTATAGAAAGCTGGTGAGGCCACAGCTGGAGTACTGTGCCCAGTTCTAGTCACCACATTATAATAAAGTTGTGAATGAACTGGAGGGGATGCTGAGGAGATGTACCAGGATGCTGCCTGAGATGGACATTTAAATTATGAAGAGAGGCTGGGTAGGCTTGGGTTGTTTTCTCTGAAGCAGAGAAGACTGAGGGACAACCTGATTGAGGTGTTCAAGATTATGAATAGTATGGATGACGTAGGTAGGGAGCAGCTGTTCCCCTTAGCTGAAGGGTCAGTTACAAGGGGACACAAGCTATAAGTGACAGGTGGAAGGTTTAGGGGCGATTTGATGAAATACCTTTTTACCCAGAGAGTGGTGATGGTCTGGAATGTGCTGCCTGAGATAGTAGTGGAGGCACGATACCTCACATCCTTTAAAGAGTACCTGGATGAGTAATTGACGCACCATAACATTCAAGGCTATGCACCAAGTGCTGGCAAGTGGGATTAAGTAGGTCAGGTCAGGGCATTTCATGCGTCTGGGCAGACTCGATGGGCCGAAGGGCTTCTTCTGCACAGTAGTAATCTGTTACTCTGTGATTCATTTTGAAAATCCCGCTAAAAAAGCCAGCAGGAGTTCCTCTGGTTTTTATACGAATTCAGCACTTAGAATTTTTTGGGACAATTTCTTTCTTGTATTTATTTTATTTGTGGGACATGGACATTCCTGGCTGGCCAGCATTTATTGTCCGTTCCTAGTTGCCCTTCAGAAGGTGGTGGTGAGCTGCTTTCTTGAATAGCTGTAGTCCATGTTCTGTGGGTTGACCCACAATGCTGTAGGGAGGGAATTCCCAGTGACTGCAAAGGAATGGTGATGTATTTCCAAGTCAGGTGAGTGGCTTGGGCAGGAACTTGCAAATAGTAGTGTTCCCATTTATCTGCTGCCCTTGTCCTTCTAGATGAATGTGGCTGTGGAGTTGGAAGGTGTTGTCTAAGGATCTTTGGTGAATTGCTGCAGGGCATCTTATAGATAATACCCATTGCTATCTGAGCATTGGTGGTGGAGAAATTGAATGTTTGTAGATGTGGTGCCAATCAAGTGGGCTACTCTGTCATGGATAGTGTCAAGCTTCTTGAGTGTTGTTAGAGCTGCACCCATTGAGGCAAGTGGGGAATATTCCATCACATAGAACATAGAACAATACAGCACAGAACAGGCCCTTCGGCCTTCGATGTTGTGCCGACCAAAATAAAAAGCAAATATTCCATCACATTCCATGTGATGGAATATTCCATCACATTCCTGACTTGTGCCTTGTAGATGGTGGATAAGCTCTGGGAAGTTGGAAGGTGAGTCATTTGCTGCAGTATTCCTAGCTTCTGACTTTGTGATGGAGGGAAGGTCATTGATGAAACAGCTGATGATTGTTGGGCCCAGAACACTTTCCTGAGGGACTCCTGCAGAGAAGTCATGGATCTGAAATGACTGACTCTCCACAACAACAACCATCTTCCCATGTATCACGTCTGACTTCAATCAGGAAAGAATTTGCCCCCCCGATACCCATTGATGCCAGTTTTTTTTTAGACAGTGCTTTTAAAATGTTCCAAGACGCTGCACAGTAGCATTTTCGGACAAAATTTGCCGCAGAGTCACAAAAGGGTATGTTGGGATGATGATCAAAAATTGGTAAAAGAAATAGATTTTAAGAAGCATATTAAAGGAGGAAAACAAAATGATGAGGTGAAGAGGGTATTCTAGAACTTGGCAGTCGAAGGCACAGAACAATTGGATCAATAAAGGGAATTTGGGATTGACAAAATTGGAAGACTACAGCCATCTGAGAGTCTGAAGTTGGAAGATGTTACATAGATGAGGAGGTTTGAGTTCATGGAGTGATCAAGGATCAGAATTTTAAAATTGAAACTCTGTTAGATGAGGAGACAATGTAGGTCAGCAAGCAATAGGGTGATAGATGAATGTGATTTGCGTATGTGTTGTATACTGGCAGCTGAGTTTTAAGTAAGCTCAAGTTTACAGAGATTGAAGTTTGGGAGACCAATCAAGAGAATATCACACTGGTTGAATATTGAGCTGTCAAAGCACACATAAGGCATTTTAGCAGTAGTGAGCTGTGGCAAAGGCAAAGATGGACATTAATACAGATAGGAAAGTGGGAGGTCTTAGTAATAGATTAGATACTGGGTCAGAAGTCTTGTTTATAGACATCATTGTATTCCAGGCCTGAATGACTGGTTGATCTCACACTAGCAGCAAGCTCGTAATAGTTCATGTCGTTGGGAATTCAACCGTCCCCATTTAGCACACGTGACCCAGTCTTTATAGTGATCAGTATTTGTAATTGTGTTTATGCCTGTAGGTGGCAATGTGATAGAGGTTTTCAATGTGAATAGTATCCCCTTGTTTATCACAGATTTAACACAACTTGCATCAAATTCAATATATGCAGACCGGACAAGAATGTGGACATGCTTACTGCCTCAATTTCTTCTACTTTTTAAAATTGTTATTTTAACCAATTGTCGCCCAAGACTGAGGACTATTCCCATTTTCCTGATTGCAAGTAAGAGGTTTGCTGAGCATTTTCAGGTTGGATAGCTGACTGGATAACCATGAATTGTAGAAGTTTATTCCAAGTGCTTTTGCTGTTTTCGCACTCCAGCACATCAGGCAGGTGAGTTAAAGAGCCTCTGTATATGTCAGGGATGTGTTATGTGGTGGAGAATTATGGACAACAGATCAGCAAGAGAGAACAAATGTGATAGCAGTTGGGCAGGAGCACATTCAGATATGCCAAGAAGGGGCAATCGTGGTGGAAGCCATTTCAGCCTAAACTGATAGAACAACAACAAAGAACAAAGAACAACACAGCACAGGAAACAGGCATTTCGGCCCAACGAGCCCCCGCCGCCGTCCTAACGTCTTAATGACATATAGAGACCAATATAGGGACAATTTGTTACCCAATCAGCCTAAGAGCACATTTTTGGGATGTGGGAGGAAACCGGAGCACCCGGAGAAAACCCACGCAACCACGGGGAGAACGCGCAAACTCCCGCAGACACAAGCCCAAATCCATGTGTCTGCACAGCAACAGCGATAGTCTCTGAGCTGTCATGTTGCCCATCTGATGGTCCAGTTTAAGCATACACTAACGACATGAAGCACTAGGCCACTCCTGAAGTAACATCCAAGAGCAGCCCTCGCACGACCTGCCGAATGCATGCGCCTTGTTGGTCAACAAGATGGACCGAGTAGCCTGTAGAAACAAATAAAGTATTTAAACAGTCCTCCTATATCCCTCTATCTGCAGACCGCTCATGTGGCTGTCCAAGAGACCCTTAAACAACCTTAGCATGCCTGCTCCCACCACCTTACTCGGTAGCGCATTCCACACCCCCACTACCCTTTGTGTTGAAAAATGCCCTCTAATATTCGTCTTATACATAGCCCCCCTCACCCTAAGGCCGTGACCCCTCGTTCTATCCGATTCTAATGGTGGAAAAAGCTTACTACCATTTACTCTATCTATACCCCTCATAATCTTATATACCTCTAATAGATCCCCTCTCAGCTGACGTCTTTCAAAGGAAAACAACCCCAGTGCGTTCAACCTTTCCTCGTAAGACAGCCCTTCCATACCAGGCAGCATCCTGGTAAATCTCCTCTGCACTCTCTCCAGGGCCTCCACATCCTTCCGGTAGTACGGCAACCAGAACTGGACGCAGTACTCCAAGTGAGGCCTAACCAACGTTCTATACACTTGCAACATCAGACTCCTACTCTTGTATTCTATACCCCTTCCTATGAAGGCTAACATACCATACGCTTTCTTTATCACTTTCTCCACCTATACTGACACCTTCAGAGACTTGTGAACCTGCACCCCCAGGTCTCTCTGCATCTCTATACTCCAGATAGTTTTACCTTTTATCCTATAACTCCCCTCTACATTATTCCGGCCAAAATGCATCACCTCGCATTTATCCAGATTAAATTCCATTTGCCATCTATCTGCCCAGTCTACCAGCCTATCTAGCTGTCTAACTAATAAACCACAAAGCCAGGTCTCTGGAGCTAAGTCAATACTTGCTTCGTTTCATCAAACAATCAAGATTTTTTATTTATTTGTGTCACAAGTATACTTACATTAACATTGCAATGAAGCTACTGTGAAATGTCCAGACTCCACACAGGCAATGACTCAAGCCCAGCATCAAATCTGAGTCCCTGGCACTGTGAGGCAGCAGTGCTAATCACTTACCAGCATGCCGCCCAACATTCAGTTATTAACCATAGAACCCTATAGTGCAGAAAAAGGCCCCTTGGCCCATCGAGTCTGCACCGAACACAATCCTACCCAGGCCCTACCTCCATATCATACCCACTAATCTCTCTAACCTACGCGTCCCTGGACACTAAGGGGCAATTTCTTAGCACAGCCAATTAACCTAACCCGCACATCTTTGGACTGTGGGAGGAAACCAGAGCACCCGGAGGAAACCGACACAGACACGAGGAGAATGTGCAAACTCCATACAGATAGTGACTGGAGCCGGGAATCGAACCCAGAACCCTGGAGCTGTGAAGTAGCAATGCTAACCACTGTGCTACCGTGCAATACAGCACAAAAGCATACAGTTGGTGTACAACAATTTTATCTTCAGCAGTGCTAGAGAACATTGACATGTGGAGAGTAGTTTTTTAGTTGAGGAATTATGCTTACAGTTGATCTGAATTCCAATCATAAATATTTCTACCACATCCTGCCAACCGTTATATACCAATGTATGGTAAGCAATATAACTCATGAAGTGTGACCATCTGCAAATTCTGCTGCTAATTTTTAGTTCTGCTTTTATTTCTAGATGTTTGTTATGAATCATATGATCATCAAATAATGTGCAACAGCTACCAGAATATCTACTTTCAATATGTTCTCTTCAATCCTGATCAAATTGTTCACTTCACTGATCATAGATCCGTGATTTATTTTCACATAATTGTTGTCATCTTATCAACCAGATGTAACATTTATACAAATTAGAATTGTGGTAAATGTGGGGATGCGCATGGTGATTAAGGGCATACAATACATTAATTTTATCAAGTGAACCATTCAAGTTTAAGTCACTTTTCATTCCCTGAACTATTTCATGGTCTTGAGTTTCTTTTTTCATCATAAAGCCTTCTGAAAACTAAAAACCTCTCAGAGAATTCTATCAAACCATTTGTCCCCATTTGATTTGAATGAATTTTCCTTGGAGACTCAATTTACTCCTCTGTTAAATATTATTAAGCAAATTGAATTTTTTTAATGCATTCATGTAATGTTGAAAGTTTAACAAGGCTAACTCATATTTCCTTAGCCGAATTGCCCTTGGAAAGGTGGTGAGCCTCTTTCTGAACTGCTACAATCCTTGTGATGTAACTATACTTAATGCTTCTAAATAGGTTATTGCTACGCAACCCACCTCCAAACTTTGTGGCCTGGGCCTCAGCACCTCTCTCTGCAACAGGATTCTGATCTTCCTATCTCACAGACCACAATCAATAAGGATAGGTTACAACACCTCACTGACAATCATCCTCAATATCGGTACCCCATAAGGCTATGTTCTTAGTCCCTTACTATACCCGTTGTACACCTATGACTGTGTGGCCAAATTCCCCTCCAATTCAATTTTCAAATTTGCTGGCAATGTCATCATAGTGGGTTGGATCTCAAACAATGATGAGATAGAGTACAGGAATGAGATAGAGAATCTGGTGAACGGGTGCGGCAACAATAATCTCTCCCTCAATGTCAACAAAAGAAGGAAATTGTCATCGAGTTCAGGAAGAGTAAAGTAGAACATGCCCCTGTCTATGTCAATGGTGACAAAGTAGAAAGGGTCGAGTGCTTCAAGTTTTTAGGTGTCCAGATCACCAATATCCTGTCTTGGTACCCCTTGCTGACACTATAGTTAAGAAAGCTCACAACGCCTCTACTTTCTCAGAAGACTGAGGAAATTTGGCATGTCAGCTACAACTCTCACCAACTTTTACAGATATACCATAGAAAACATTCATCCTGATTGTATCATGGTTTGGTATTGCTCCAGCTTTGGCCAAGAGCATAAGGAACTACAAAAATTCGTTAACGCAACTCAATCCATAACGCAAACCAGCTTCCCAGCCACTGATTCTGTCTACAGTTCCACTACCTTGGCAAAGCAGCCAGCATAATTAAGCATCCCATGCATCCCAGACATTCTCTCTTCCATCTTCTTCTGTAGGGAAAAAAATACAAAAGTCTGAGGTCATGTTCCAACCAACTCTAGAACAGCTTCTTTCCTGCTGCTGTCAGACTTGTGAATGGGCTTATCTTGCATTAAGTTGATCTTTCTCTACATCCTATCTTTGACTGTAACACCACATTCTGTACTCTCTCATTTCCTTCTTTATGAACAGTATGCTTGGTCTGTATGGCATGCAAGAAACAATGCTTTTCACTGTGACAATAATAAATCAAATCAAATCAAAAGGTATTTCAAAGATTTTGATCTGGGTAATGTTGAAGGAATGGCAATATATTTCCAAATCATGACGGCGTGTGACATGTAGGCAAATTATGCATATCTTGGTCCCAGTATTTGGTGAGGCATGGTCTCTCTGGGCAGTAATGGCCTGATGTAGAGATGCTGGCGTTGGACTGGGGTAAACACAGCAAGAAGTCTGACAACATCAGGTTTATATAAATAATAAATCAGTTGGATTTAAACCTGATGTTGTCAGACTTCTTACAGTAATGGCCTTACAGCGAGTTATGTAAAGGATGTGGTCTGTCATTTATTGTACTTTTTTCCTGAGGTCAGTGGCATAGGAGTCCAGTACATTCAATGGAGGCATTTGAATACACTATGGTGGAAGTTCTGGTGCCATGTGGGCACAGTGGATGGTCTCATGGGAGTTGTGTCTTAAAGCAAGGTTGCAGCTGGCCTTGAAGATGCAAGGGCTCAGATTAATGTATGACATGGGGACATCTACATCGAAGGTAATATTGGAACAAGAGGAATGTCAACATAAATAATGATGGGATCAAAGATAATGAGGAGGCCAGATGGTCACAGGAGGGAGAAGAATCAGGAGATGATGACTGTGGAGGGGGAACGGAAGGATCTTGGTGGATGATAAGCAGCACTTAGGATGTGTTGGAAGCAATTACAAATTAGGGAACAGCCATCTTCCACTTTGTACTTATGACCCGTTTGCAAAGCAATCAAGAAGGAAATTATGGAAAGGGTCTCAAAGCGGATGAGAGACATTAAGGACAATTCTTTTGGGCTGAATGTAGGGGCACCATAGTATTTATTTGCTCTAGAGAACCAGGCTTGGGTGCATACAGTTCTCAAGTGTCCATTGATGGAGCGTTGCTCCATTTCTAATAGGAAGCCTTCTTGTGAGAATCCATTACAGTTTGGAGGTGATGTGGAATTTTGGCGACTGATGATCTGTTCTTGATAGTGGCATGAATAACGGGATGGATGTGAATTGACTCTTATGTCATGACTGTTGGGCAGCAGTTAGATGCACATTCCAAATCTCTCTAATCCCAGCTAAATAGTTATAGCTGACAAGGCATAATGCATAATCTCTTTCTGTTCTGCCAAGGCTATGTTCTCTCTATAGATTGACAAGCAGATCATTCATTCAGGTGACCTCATCCCAGGTCATCATATTTATTGATGCATCCATCTCATAGAGACAGATCTCCCAGCTTTCCCGGACAGCTGGGAGGAGAATCTTCAGGGAGGTCTCGCTGAACTGTGGGACTGAAGGTTACTTTCTTCTCTTTGACATCTCTTGTCACTCAGATATGAATCTCCTGGACTGCTGTAAGTGATTGGTTATCCAGGTGCTGTTTAAAACTGGTGCCAAGATCTTCGACTCCATTAAGTAACACAGAAATAAAGAAAATAGGAGCAGGAGGAGGTCATTTGATCCTTCAAGTCATGCATTATCCAACTCAATGGCCTGATCCTGCCTTTCCTTCTATCCCTTTCACCCTAAGTGTAATATCTAACTGCTCCTTGAAAACACATAATTTTTTTGCTCAACTACTTTCTGTGGTAGCAAATTCTACAGGCTGACCACTCCCTGAGTGAAGAAATTTCTCCTCATCTTTGTCTGAAATAGTCTACCTGTATCTTCAGACTGTGACCCCTGGTTCTGAATGCCGCAACCTGAGGGAACATTCTTCAGACTGTGTCCTACAACCAGAGGCTTTTCAATCCACAGAATGGACCATATAGTGGCCTTAGGGAAGGCTAGGGAGCGGAGGTCTGCTTTCTAATCGCTTCGTGGTGCCCAAAGATAGCAATACCGGCGAGTTTTTATTACCTGGAACTAGGATACCTGACACTAAAATGCAGCAGCCCTTACTTACTACCTTCCATGGAAGTTCACTTCCGTTATCCTGACAGCAGTTTACATCCCAGCCCATGCGGATATGAAGACCACGCTGGACAAAATATACAGCAATACAAATAGCCTTGAGACAAAACATCCTGAGAAGCTGTTCATCGTGGGACATCAATCAGATCACATTCAAGAGTGTCCGAACAAGATACCAGCAACATGTCTCCTGTTCCACCAGAGGCCCAAACATCCTAGACTATTGCTACACAAATATCAAATATATCAAAACTACCGCTGTATCGTCTGCTCACACTTTAGCAAATCAGACCACAACTTTGTGCTCCTGCTCCTGGCTTATTGAAATGGAAATTCCATCAAACAAAGTCATGCAATGTCGGTCTGACGAATCAGATGATCTCCTACAGGGCTGTTTAGAGTCAGGTAGACTGGTCAGTATTTAAAAACTCTGCGACCAGCTTGAATGATTACGCCACGACAGTAACTGACTTAGTAAGTGTGTAGTGTGCTAAAGAAGCAAATTCATGTATTTCCCAACTGGAAACCATGGATGATCAGGGATGTCCACTGCTTGCTGAAGTCTAGGTCTAAGACATTCAAGTCAGGTGATCCTGATCTATACAAGAAAGCCAAACGTGATTAAAGGAGGTCCATCAAAAATGCAAAAAGACAATACCAGACCAAGCTAGAGTCCCAGCCTAGCCACACGGATCCCTGTTGACTACGGCAAGATTTGCAGGACATAACAAGCTACAAAATGAAGGCATGTAAAATTGCTGGCACTAATGCACGTGTACCCGATGAGCTCAATGTATTCTATGCCTGTTTTGAGCAAGAGGTCAGCGAAAGCACGCCCTCAAAGTCTCGAAGTCACCCCCGATGCCTCAGACGAAGCTGTATCCGAGGTCAGCATTGCAGATGTCAGAGCAGCCTTTTCGTAGGTCAACCCACAGAAAGTGACTGGCCTGGATGGGGTACCTGGTTGAGCACTCAGATCCTTCATGGATCAGCTGGTGGGGGTATTCACAGACATCTTCAACCTCTCTTTAGCACAATCTGAAGTCTCTATCTGCTTCAAAAAGATGGCCATCATCCCAATACCAAAGAAAAGCCAGGCAATATGCCTTAAAGACCATTGTCTAGTGGCTCTGAAATCCATCATTATGATGTGCTTCGAAAGGTTAGTCATGGCACAAATCAACTCCAGCCTCCCAGTTGCCTGGATCCACTACAGTTCATCTACCACCACAACAAGTCCACAGCAGCTGCGATCTCCCTGGTTCTGCACTTAACCCTAGAATACCTAAATAACAAGGGCACCTATGTCAGAGTTATGTTTATCAACTACAGCTCAGCCTTCAACACCATTATTTCAAGAAACGCTTCTCCAAACTCTGTGGCCTTGAGCTTGGCTCCTTTCTCTGCAACTGGACATTAGACTTCCTAACCAACAAACCACAATCAGTAGGGATAGGTAACAATACCACCTCTACAATCATCCTTTGCACCAAGGCTGTATTCTCAATCCCTTACTACACTCTTTATTTACCCATGGCCATGTGGCCAAATTCTGCTCCAACTCAATTTTCAACTTTGATGATGACACCGCCATAGTGGGCCAGATCTCAAACAATGACGAGCTGAAGTACAAAAAAGAGATAGAGAATCTGGTGAACTGGTGCAACAACAGTTATCTCTCCCTCAATGTCAAAACAAAAGAGATATCATCGACCTCAAAAAGCATAGCAAAGGACAAGCCCCTGTCTATATCAACAGGCATGATGTAGAAATTGCTCAGAGCCTCTTGTGGCTTTTATGTATTGAGATCACCAACAATCTCAATAGTTAAAAAAGCCCACCAAAATCTCTACTTTCTCAGAAGACTAAGGGAATTTGGCATGTCAACTACAACTCTCACCAACTTTTACATATGCACTATAGAAAGCATTCTTTCTGGTTGTATCAGAGCTTGGTATGGCTCCTGCTCTGTCCAGAACCGCAAGAAACTGCAAAGGATTGTGAACCAAGTCCAGGCCATCACTCAAACCAGCTCCCACACATTGACTCTGCCTAAACTTCCTATGCCTTGGAAAAGCAGCCAGCATAATTAACGACCTGATGCACCCCGGACGTACTCTCTTCCGCCTTTTTCTGTCAGGAAAAGGATACAAAAGTCTGAGGACATGAACCAACTTACTCAAGAACAGATATTTCCCTGCTGCCATCAGACTCTTGGATGGGCCTACCTTGCATTAAGTTGATCTTTCTCTATACCCTAGCTATGACTGTAACGCCACATTCTGCACCCTCTTGTTTCCTACTCGATGTGTAGTATTTCTTTGTCTGTATAGTGCACAAAAATCAATACTTTTCACCGGATACTAATACACGTGACAATAATAAATCAATTCAAACCAAACATTCTTCCTGCACGTATCCTGTCTAGTCCTGTTAGAATTGTATAAGTTTCTATGAGGTCCACCGTCAATCTTCTGAACTCCAGTGAATACTAACCTGACCGATTTAATCCATCCTCATATGTCAATCCTGCCATCCCAGGAATCAGTCTGAGTAACCTTCTCTGCATTCTCGCGAGAGTAAAAACATCCTTCTTCAGAGATAAAGAGACCAAAACTGTACACAGATTCCAAGTGTGGCCTTAGTGAAGCAGGATTTGGTTGCGTCAAAACATCCCTATTTGTATACTCATATCTTCTCACTATGAAAGCCAACATAGTATTTGCTTTTTTTACTGCCCACGGGACAGGTAACTTCCTACTTGCTCCACCACAAGATTTGTAAGTTATTACTTGAACAGTGGAAGATTGCTCATGTTCAGTTGTCCAGCTGCTTGGTGAGAATCACTCTAAATCCCTGCCTGTGGGCAGACAAAGACTCCAAAACAGGAGATTCCACCTGTTGTCACTACACTCTGATCTCCCTTTCTGCATTATTTAGGAAGTACAACCCTGTCATATCTACATTTTTGTGAATGATTATCACAAAATCTTTTCAAAATTCCTTCATGGCATGTGGTCAGAGCAGGTCAGGCCATCTTTTATTGTCCATCCCTAATTGTCCTTGAGAACAGTCACGAGTCAACAGTATTGCTTGAGTCACGCGTAGGCCACACTGAGTAAGGACAGCAGATTCCCTTCCCAAAAAGATCCCTGAAAGTAGGCAGTCAAGTGGATAAAGTTGTTAAGAAGGCTTATGGAGTCTTAGCTTTATTGGTAGGGGATTGAATTAGGAGCCGCAGCATCATGTTGCAGCTGTACAAAACTCTAGTGCGGCCGCACTTGGAGTATTGTGTGCAGTTCTGGTCCACATTATAAGAAAGATGTGGAGGCATTGGAGAGGTACAGAGGAGGTTAAACACACAAAAAACAAAAACCAAACAAAAAAAAAAAAACAACCCCAAAAAACACAAACACACAAAAAAAAACAACAAACACCAAAAAAAAACCCCACAACCAACAAAAAAAAAAAAAAAAACACACCACAACACAACCAACCCCACACACAAAGACAATGATGAATCAGATGGGTTTTTACATCAGTCAATGATAGCTGTCAAGGTTACGAGTGCTGACACTAGGGAGCTGATTTTACTATTTTCATTCCAAGTGCTGAATCTGGGTGCAATTCAGATCGGACTTGGAAATCAGCTGTCAGGTGCCCCCGTATGCACTCAGCCTGAGAAAAAGATCACGGATCTGAATCGTAGGGGGAAGGCTCAACACACTTGAAACCATCAAAGCTCTGAACTGTGAATGTGCAGTTTGAACAAATTTGAAAATCGCACAACTGTCACATTGCTCCCGGGCCACAAAAAGCGGATAAAGTGGCTCAGGACCACTGCCCCCACAGACATCACTCCCACCCCTATAACATAACTTGCCACCTTATCAACCCATTTCCTCCCCGGACTGATTGCGATCCCCTGCCTCCCCTTCCCCGACTGATTGCCCGCAGAGTGGCAGCGGATCCCCTCTGTCCCAAGATCCATCTGGTCCCCCCTCTACCACCACCCCCCCCACCTCTCCAGAAATCCATCTGGCCTTCTCCCACCCCCGCCACCACAGATGCATCTGGCTTCCCTCCTAGTATATTTCACACAGTCACAGCTGAGTACTTTGACAGTTCTGCTAATTATGTGCTGTGGAATCCCTTCTCTCTGCTGCCTGTACTTGCAAAATTCACTGAGGTACATATCCAGATCTTTATTGCAGTTGTGTAATGCAACATATACGTACGTGCACAAATAAACATTGCTTGATTCAGCAACCTTAGAAATTGTGTTCAGCAAAAGTCAACTTGCAGTAAATTCTAGAAACTGCATTTCCAAATGTAGAAGATAATTTGGGAAATGGAAATAAGATAATTTCTACTTCTTCTGAATTTGCTGGTGTAGGGGAAAAAAAATCAACATCCATGGTAAGTGAAATATAGGTAACATTTACAAAAGGAATGATCAAAATTAGAAACATGATGGGATAGAATTAACTCCCTGTCCATCCCAGAGAATGATTGAGTCTCCCGTGCCCCTATCCACGAGAGAATAATTAGGCTTCCTCCCCTCTCGTCCCCAGGGGGTCATCAGGCCTCCTCCCTCTCAAGGATGATTGGGCCTTCCCTTCTCCCCCCATCCCCTGAGATTGTTCGGGCCTCCCCCCTTCACCAGACAGTGATCGGGCCTCTCTCCTTCCTCACCCGTGTCTACCAGAGATACATCTGACCCCCCTCTCCTGCCTCAATCAGAAAATGATTGAGCCTCCCTTCTCCATCCTCCCCAGCCCCCAACAGAGGATGATTGATCCCACCTTCCCTTCCCCCACCAGACGACAATCTGGCTTCCTTCTGCCGTAACCACCCCCCCCGCACCAGAGAGCGATCTGTCCTCCCTCCCCTTCCCCACCTGAAAATGCTCTGACCCATCTCCCTCTCCCTCCACCACCGATCTGAGTCAGAGAGTTGCAAGCTCTGAACTTTTCTCTTCACAGTGCCTGAAACAGACCTTTGCCGAGCATATCTGTTTCGCACAGAATCTGGACGTGCGAGCGCGATGTTAAAGGGGGAAATGCTGATAAAGTTGGCAGGTAGTTCATTAATTCAATTTAAATACATGCAAATGCATTCTCGGGCCTGTGTAAAATGAGCATCTGTGTGCCCTTGACTGCACAGATGCCCACTTTAATGGTCTCATACCCGACTTTACCATATTTTTGTCCCCATAATGGTAAAATCAGGCCCTAGCTTTATATTCCAGATTTATTAATTGAATTTAAATTACATCAGTTGCCTTGGTGAAATTTGAAACCATGTCCCCAGAGCATTAGCCTGGGTTTCTGAATTACTTGTCCAAACCACTGCGGCACTATCTTCCCTTTGGCATCCCAGTTCTTACTCAGAGCTGAAGGATGTAGGGTTACAAAATGTAGTTATTGTTCCTTTTCTGAAGAGTATTCTGACGAACAGATAATTCAGAGTATCTGAGGAAAAGGGAAATGAAACTGGAGAGTTTTGTGTTATTTTAAAATAAAAGCGACAGTGGAATCTGTGAACATGAGAACTTTTAGGAATTAAGAACTATCATAGAATCATTATGGTACAGAAGAAAACCATTCAGCCTAAAACTCCACACAGACTCACTGTAGAGCTGTTCAATCAGTCCCTTTTCAACTGTAGCCCTGTCAGATTATTTGTTGTAAATGTATTTGTTGTAAATTTATTTCCATCAAGTATCTATTCAATTTTTTTTAGAAATCAATGATCATTTCTACTTAGAATCATCGAATCCAAAAATTGCAAAAGGAGGTCATTCTTTTTTCATTCCTTAAAGTCTCAAGTCTGCAACGACTTATTGAAAGAACATCTTACCCAGGCCTACCCCACCCACCTTATCTCATAATCCCATGCATTGATCTCCATGATCTATATGTCTTTGGACACAAAGGAGCAATTTTTTAGCAAGGCCAATTCACCTAACACCTCACACCTTTTGAACTGTGGGATGAAAATGGAGCACCCAGAGGAAACCTTCGCAGACATGGGGAGAACATGCAAACTCCACACAGACACTCACCCAAGGCTGGAAAAGAACCTGGGTCCCTGGCACTATGAGGCAGCAGTACTATCCAATATGTTACCACACTGTTCCAGATACACTTCCACCACCCTCAGAGGCAATGAGTTCCTGGTCATTAGCTCTCACTGCAGAAAAATAGTCTTCAAATTGTCTTTGTACCTCTTGCTAAAATCTTTAAAACTGTGTCTCAGTTATCCTTGTACGGGGAACTGTTCTTCATCTTATCCCAATATGGGCGTGTATGGGGTGTCAGGGAGGGATAGTATCTTTGGTGGGGGAACATGTCACGTCCTTTCAGGATGGTTTATCCATCCTTTATCCCCACCTATTGAAGGCATGCAAGATAGCTTAATCATTTCCACATGACTTGTCTTCATATCATTGAAATTCTCTCTAGAGCAAGTCTACCATCAGTGCACACACTGTTGACGAGAGCACAATCCTGTGGGCAGGTCATGTCATCTGTACGTCAGATGAAAGCAAAAGCAAGCAGCTCCTTTTTGGGGAACTCTCTGCTCGAAGACGCTCGCATGGAGGGCAGAATAAACGTTTCAAAGACACACTCAATGCCTCCTTGAAGTTGCTTGACATTGACACGACCACCTGGGAAATACTGGCACAAAACCGCCCTACCTGGCACTGCCTCATCCACAAAGGCTGCCAAGCTCATGAAGCAAGGTATACTGCTAAAGCACAACTTAAGTGCAAGCTGCGCAAGTCCAGAACCACCAGCGCAACAACTACATTGTCTACACAGGTCTGTCCAAAATGTGCCAGGACATTCCGTGCCCGAATTGGCCTGATCAATTATCTTTGGATACACCGTATCCAACCTCAAAATGATGTTGAGATCCTCATTGATGACAATGGACAAACAACATCCCAATATGAAATATCTTTGTACACCTCGAACAAGTCTGCCCTCAATCCCCTTCTCTCCAATGCTAAAAACCAAGCTTTTCCAATCTTATACTCAATGCCTTTAGTAATGAAGCCTACAATCCCAAATGCTTTGAAAACTACTCTCTCAATGGGCAGAATTCTCCAAACTTGTCCGTATCTGCTCCGCTGCCAGCAAGAATGAAGAATTTGGCACTGAGCCAAAACTCCATTCATTGCAGTGGCATCAGAGAATCCCAGCCATGGGCAAGGTTGGAGATTTTCAGTGAATATGTCTTGTTACCTTCAAAGATCTATGCCAACAACTCTCAGGACCATTCTGCCCTTGTGTACTTCTTAGAACTGTGTCCACTGGTTTTGATTGCATCTCCTTATCCCTTATTACAAAATTCATCACCTCACACCTCTCTTTTAAATTCTATATGCCACTTGCCTGCCCAATTCTGCTCACGTATCTCTGGCCTGTTGTGCATCATCCTCACTTCATGACAGTGGTCACATCCTACATAACTGGAAAATTTGAAGGCAGATATGATTTCCTATCAATACAATATAAAGAATTGGAAACACGGGCAGAAGGAGGAGCTTCAAGGATATGAATGTTTGCTCTGCTCAGTTAAATAGGCACCAGTATATTCGTTTTTTATGAATGTGTAAAACTGATGTCGGTTGGGGGAGGGTAAGAAATTTATGACTCTCCTTTGATAAGGCATGAATTAACCAAAAGAATTCTTTCTTCATGAAAAGTAAGTTTTCAGGGGTAAATTATCTAGCTAAGGCATTTATTCAGTCAAGTGGAATATTTTGAAGTTCAAAGTTGTTTCACATTTTTGAGGGAGGAAACTACAACTGATTTTTTAAAAAAGATGCAGCAAATTGAAATGACATGGAATTGGAAGAAGGGTTTAAGAATCTTAAATGTTGATTATAAAGTGTGAGCAAATATGTTGTTTTGCTGAATGCAAATTGTGATCTAACAGCTAATTCACCTAGAACAGATGTGCAGGGTAGCCAGCTGCTCTACAGAAGAAAAATTGACTGCTTTGAGACCTGTCTTAAAATTTGGTGATGAAAGAGAATTCCTCTGTGTATAATTAACTTCGATAAAGAAAAGCCATATGCCAAGCTGAGCCTCCAACTGCTCGTAGAATCATAGAATCTCGACAGAAGGAGGCCATTCAGCTCATCAAGTCTGCACCGACTCTCCAACAGCGCATCTTACCCAGGCTCTATCTCCGTAATCCATGAATTTACCCTGCTAATCACCCAACCTACACATCTTTGGATACTAAGGGGCAATTTAGCATGGCCAGTCCACCTAATCTGCATATCTTTGGACTGTAGAAGGAAACTGGAAACCCACACAGACACAGAGCAAATGTGCAAACTCTTCTCAATCACCCAAGACTCAAGTCAAACCTGAGTCCCTGGCCCTGTGAGGCTGCAGTGCTAACCACTTGCCACAGTGCAGCTCATGATGCTCAAAGTTTCAAAAGCTGAGCATCAGCAATCAGGTCCAGTCTGATAAAGAATCACTGGCCTCAGAGTTGAAGTCTGGTTCTTTCTCCACAGATGCTGCAGGGCTTGCTGGATATTTCCAGCATTTTCTGTTTTCATTTCAGTCAGTTCATGGCAATCTTGCCAACCTGTTTTCAGTTAACTCTAGAGGTTATCAAAGGTTTCCTCAATCTCCATTGTTCAATATGTATCTAGAGCTTTCCATCCAGGACCTTCATGCTGGAACAACCATGAAGGTGATCATTTTGACTTTGAGTGATGGAGTAAAGCAAATTATATCAATTCAGTCACTTGCTATGTATCTTTTCCAATTTGAATATCTATTGATTCACCTGAAAATTAAAATCAGAAGAAATTCCACTTAAATCAATATCACCCATTTCACACTAAACTGCAAAGTCAGAATTCTGCCCAAACTGTACCATAAAACCAAGTGGGAAAGAAGAATATAGGAAAGTCCAGTGTGTGGATGATGTTTTAATGTCAGATAAATCTTGTCAATTTGCATAACAATAAAGGTAATTTACTGTTAGGGAACACTTCTGGCGTAAAATAAAAATGGGAAAGGATAAGGGCTTACTGTTGGTGAGTCTGGCATAAACAGTCATTTTTAGTTAAAACTGATAGCATTAAGATCCAGAGATTATGGTGTAACAGCGTACACAGTGCAACCTGGAGCTGAGTACAAGTATTATCGGAAAGTTAACAGCTCTGAAAGCACCTGTATAGTAACATTGCGATCATGTTTCCGTACTGGATTAGCAATACAGGAACATAAATTCAAAACTACGGTGGCAGCTGAGGATTTTAAATTCACTTAATGAAATAAATCTCAAATAAAAACCATGAATGTACAAGATGGTTGTAAAAACCCAACTAATATTCTTTAGGGAACATAAGCCTCCTATCTTTACCTGGCCTGGCTACAGACACACAGCAATATATTTGACTTTTTAATTACCCTTCAAGATGGTCTAGCAAACCACTCAGCTGTACCAGAAAATGATACCAAACACTATAATCCACAAGGGTTGTAAAAATTCAATGAGGCATTTTAGCAACACCTCAAGGGCAAGCAGGAATGGGCAACAAAATGTACCAGTGGCTTACCAGTTATGCCCACATTGTGTGACTGATTAAAAAAAAGCATATCTTCAGTATACAATCAGCATCCTATCAGGTATTATCCACATCTCTATAAGTTATAGAGACTACATGTGTTCAGTGAGGAATTTGATCAGGAACTGTACATTGTGCAGAAAACTGTACTTCAAGATGGAGAGTAAGAAAAAGGGACAAAAGTAGATTGTTCAGCCTATAGAGACTGTTCTGCCATTGAACTGGCATCGTATTCATTACACATAATACTCCTTTGAAGTCCATTGAGGTGTTATCAATCAAGTTTGCATTCCCATATTCTATGATTTAGGGAGGGGAATAAATTAAATAAATGATAGTTTTGAGTGAATATGTTAACAACACACTATAGAGCAATTAATTTCATCTTAGACGAGTTTAGCATATATCGGTCTGTCAAGTCAATACTAATCTTTCATTTCTGTCAGAATTGTCCCAGCATTAGCCTAAAAGAAGGGCATAAATCATTAATGTTTGACAACTCAGGGGTTCTTGTCAGCATATCAATCCTGCATAAATTTCTTCACAGATGCTATTGGACCTAATTTGTGGCCCCAATGACCTTAATCTTTTTAGGGATTTTTAACTTTTGTTTAGAGGGTGTGGTGAGCATGCGCTTAAACTACTTTGCTGATAAAAGTAAAATTGAAGGCACCATGCTAGATTTACAGTTGATTTGGAGTACGTAATAATCTGCAGACACAAACATTTAGATAATATCACAAGTCATAAACACAAGCTTGAGCAAATTATGGACTTCGCCTGCATCACTCTGATTTGCAGACAGCATGCAATTGATGTGAACTTAGCTAAGTAATAAAAGCATAAATATGTTGCTGTTACTGTCTTCTGTAAATAGTGCCTGTTGTTGAATCGTATGACAGGATGTTTTGATGCAGTAGGTAATCTTCTCTGGTAAATTGTATCTCTAACAGGAAGGGCTGTTTATGCATGAACACTCTCCACTGCAAAAATAGGAAATAGTATAGACTGAATGGCCTAAAATTAAGAAGATTCTCTCTCAGCGTGTCACTGGCTAGGCCAATATTTATTGCCCTCTCTAATTTGCCGTGAGAAGTGGTGGTGAGCTATCTATTTGAATCACTGTTGTTCATGCGCTGTAGGTAAACCTGCAGTGCAGGATTTATTGCATTCAGAGTAGCCATGCTAACATGGGGCCTAGACAGAAGTTTTCAAAGTGATTGCTGGAAACTGCTGCCAATAATGCAAGCTTTGAAAAAATAGTTACCTGAACATGGAACAAGGCATGAATTCTCCACAGCAACCCATTGCCATGGACCCGTTTATATATCTTTCAATCACCTCCTTCACTGTCAAAAGCCTTAACCTTTCTGATTGCCCTTTGTCTCTGCCAGAAGCTACTAGAGGTACTCTGCTGATGCCACACATGCTCTAAATATTTTGTTTTAGGGGTAAGTTGCATAAGGTACCTCAATTGCCTAATTTAAATGAGGAAAATGTACACATTGACCTACCTGTTCTAATGCAGTGGTCAGCAGATCTGCAAAACCCAATTTCACCACAACTGTTACAGGGGAAATAGTTGGAAAAAATGTATTATCATAGGAAATGCTTTGGATCTACCAATTTTAGTTTCCACTCAATTTACTCTGTATATGTCATAGATGGTAAGTTATCTGACTTTCTTTTTCCATTAACTCAGACCTTGAAAATCTGTGACTGTTCAGGTCCCTCTGCACCATCGCATGCTGTAGCTTTTCGCCATTTAAATAGTAATCCTTCCTACCATTATTCCTACCAAAGTGGATAACCTTACACTTACTAACATTATAATCCACCTGCCAGGTCCTCGCCCATTCACTCAACTTATCCAGATCCCTCTGCAGGCTTTCCACACCCTCCACGCAATTTGCTACCTTTTTTAAACAGCGACGTAACATTAGCTGTTTTCCAATCTTCTGGCACTTTCTCGGAGTCCAGCGAGTTCTGAAAGATAATTACCAGGGCATCCGCTATCACCTCTGCCATTTCCTTGAGACCCTGGGATGCATTCCATCCGGTCCCGGGGACTTATCTGCCCTCGGCCCCATTAGCCTATCAAGCACCATCTCTCTAGTGACTGTAATCTCATCAAGGAAGAACATGGTACGTTGAGGAGACCATGCAAACAATGGATGAATGGACACCACTTGACAATCCTGTGAGGGAACACTTAAGCAGTCAAGGGCATTCAGGCTCTGATCTTCAGATAAGCGTTCTCCAAAGCAGCCTTCTTGACACACGACTATGCAGAATCGCCGAGCAAAAACTAATAGCTAAGTTCTGTACACATGAGGACAGTCTCAACCGGGATCATGTCACACTATCTGTAACCCCCATGACTTACTTGGGGTTGTAAAATCTCACTAAATGTCCTGGCTTGAGACTATTCATACCTCTTTAACCTGTATTTGACTCTCTCCACCTGCATTGTCTGTACCTTTAAAGACTTGATTACCTATTAAGACTCACATTCCAACCTTTATCTTGTAATTGAGTTTGTGTCCGTATATGCCCTGTTTGTGAACAAAATCCTCCACTCACCTGAGGGAGGTGCAGTGATCTGAAAGCTCATGGTACCAAATAAATCTGTTGGACTTTAACCTGATGTTAAGAGACTTCTTACATTGGTAGTGCCACACTTGGAATACTGTGTACAGTTCTGGTCATCCTACTATAGTAAGGATATTATTAAAGATTTAAATGCTACTGGAACTTGATAGTTTGAATTATAAGGAGTTGCTGGATAGACTAGGACTTTTTTCTCTGGAGCGTAGAAAACTTAGGGGTGATCTTAGAGGTCTGTAAAATAATGAGGGGCATAGATCAGCTAGATAGTAAATATCTTTTCTTAAAGGTAAAGGAGTCTAAAATTAGAGGCCATAGGTTTTAAGTGAGAGAGGCAATTTTTTCACATAGGGGATGGTGAATGTCTGGAACAAGCTGCCAGAAGTAGCATTAGAGGTGGGTACAATTCTGTCTTTTAAGAAATGTTTTTAGTTACACGGGTAAGATGGGTATAGAGGGAAATGGTCAAATTTAGGCAATCGGATTAGCTTAGGGGTTAAAAAAGGGGTGGCATGGACAAGTTGGGCTGAAGAGCCTGTTTTCATGCTGTACATCTCTATGACTCTGTAACTATGAGTCCTTGAATGCTCTTCTGAAAGAGATGTGTATGCTTCCATAGCTTTACCCATAAAAATACTCCTTAGGAATACAGTTTAAGGCTGCTTGAGCCAATTCAGATTTGTGGCATTTTTTTCAAATGAGACAAAATATGTGTCTACTCCCTCATCACTACATTGAGGAACTAAGCAATTATTCTTTGACAAATCAAGTCTACGAGGAGTTACTCACCTTATGTATACAGTGCACATTCATGTATTTAATCTTTTTTCTTTCCAATTGTAAATTCTCCATTTCTAATTTTTTCTTTTTCTCTTTCAGATTCAATTTTTTTTCAAACTGAAGTCTGACTAGTTCTACAAAGGGTTTGAATTAGGGGTGATTCAGACTCAAAATGCTGGCTGATTCAGACTCAAAATGAGGCTGCCAAACCTGCTGAGATTTTCTGCTTTTGTTTCTTATTGTTTTACTTGTGTAATAGCAGGAGCATATTTTTCTTCACTGAGCTTCAAGTTATAAGCCAGTCCTTAAATGACCTCTGCCTTCTTAGCTCCTGATTTTAAGCTGACATCCATTTTCCCTGCTACAGCCTTCACAAATTGTCTTTTGTCAACTGTTCAAAAGCACAAAGAGACAAACCCTCTCTCTCCACAACATTTGAAGCATCAAAAATATTCATGCTGATTCCCAGTGACTACAACAAAAGTAAATGTAAAATCTGTTTGTTTCAATTCTGTGAGGTTATTGTAACTCACTTCACAGCCTGATTCAGACGGATTCTCACCCAACATCAGCACTCCTTTAATGTAAGCTCCTCAGTCAATCTTCACCAAAATGCTGCACTTTTTCCTGAACGTCCTTAACTGCACTCATGATGGCATGGATCTGCCAATGTTATCTTTACCCTAACCCAGGCAATACTGTGGATGGAGTGCTGATGAATCAGTTTTTTAAAAATACTTAAAGCAACGGTAGAACCTCTATTTTTCCCTTATCTCTGCTCCTACATCCAATGTCATTTTTACCCTTTTACAAGTGCATCACAATCTCTCTCCAATCATGGGTCACATGGGCCCTTTCTCATGCCACAGCAGAGATCATGGGATCCCTCCTGGTCTGCAGTGTCTCTTCTCTCAACACTGTCAGACTCTGGCAGGAAATGAACTCCATTGCTGCCTGGCAAGTGCCACCAAGCCCAGGGACAGGGACTGGTACAGGTGGCAGCTCTGGTGGAGCTGTCAGTGCCCCCTTCTCACTCTGTTGCCACTAGCTTATTAGCTGGCACTGATTCTACTCACAACGATACCATCACAATATATAAACAAAGCTACGACTAATGTTGACATTGTTGCTGTGTCTTATATTTTTCAGATGTTATATCTCAATTGCTGCAATCATGTTTATTACCCATCCCAGTTCAGAAGCCAGTTGAGAGTCAACCACATGACTGCGGGAGTCTGGAGTCACATGTTGGCCTGACCAGGTAAAGGCAGCAGATTTCCTTCCCTAAAGGACATTAATGAACCAGATGGATTTTTCTGACAATAGGCAATGGTTTCATGGTTATTAGATTATTTTTATTGCACTCAGATTTCATTATCTACCGCTGTGCGATTTTGAACACCAGTCCCCAGATCCTGCTCTGGGTTTTTGGATTACTAGTTCAGTCACAATACCACTGTGCTACTGCTTCCCAATAACATTTAGTCAAATATAATCATTACATTGTTACCTTCGATTTAAATAGTTGATTGCATTAATATTGTATTTCTATGTACATTTTAGAATTTAATATTGTTTGAGTACCTCATACTGGAAACACAAATCAGCATTGTACAAACTAAAACAAACTTCCTTTGTTTTCTCAATTTTATTTTTTATCAGTCACAGCCATATTTTTTGTTTTGCATTTGTCTGAATCATGCATTTTAAATAATCAATGGGAATATAATCAATAAACTGCAAGCATCAAAAAGTTTCCATCCCTGGTGTCTGTCTATTGTACATTTCAGCCGTAGGTTGTATGAGATGATGTATTTCCCTGTCTTTTAGTTGACCATGGAGAGTTTACACTTGCATTTGAATTAATTGGATAAAAGGTACCTGATCGCACCAATGAGTGTATTATTCTGTGGAATAATAACTTGGGCTTAATTATTTCCCATATTAATCTTAGGTAGCCTAATAGTTAAAAAAATAATTAGATAGATAGATGTTTCATAACAAGATGAAAGAGAAGGAACCTGAGAACATCAAACAGTAGAAATCAACTCTTTACATCTTGAAGTAAGTAGCTGCAAAGCAGCATTGAGAGCTGCCTCAAAGCCATTTGTTTTTGCACTATTGTGATTTTTTTTGGAAAGGGTTGACTAACAGAAGGCGAGAAAACTACTTGACAAATTTTTGATGAAGGCTAAGAATATTTCAGTGAGCTGCTCTTCTTTTAACTGTCTCACTAAATTTCTCTGAGTGAATCTTACAAAACTGTCATCTCTCAGATTGCTGCTGCTACTATGATCTTGGACTCTCTCGGATTTGTATTAAATCTAGTTTGACACTGACCTCAGAGGTTGCTTCAAAAATCACTGGATGGCTGGTGTGGGAAATGGAAAAATAAATGATGCACCAGTACAGAAGAGGTTGAGGGTAATGGTGCTTGCTGTTGTGTAGTTGAGGCTGAGAAATTCTGTTGTAGAGTAGAAAGAGAGTGAGGGGAATTTTTTGGCACACATATTAAGGGCAATTAGAAGTATGCACAGGAGGTGGGTCATAATGTTACAGTGATTTTGTAAGACATGAGGTATGAAACTTCAAGGGCAAAACTTTCTGGGGGTGAACTTATGAAAGAATTTCCAAGTCCAGAATGAGCATAAAAACTGGAGCATTTCTGATCCATTTTTTGACAAGTCCAAATGTCAAATCTTATGTACGCTGTGCACGAAAAATATCTTGAAATCAATTTCTCCTTAGTAGAAGCCTAAGTCATCCGAAAGCTGGCTGATCGCAGCAAGGGGTGAAATTGTGCATGTGCAGATTTCTGCTGTGTTAGCAGCTGAGAACTTTCACATCGCCTCTGCTAGCCTGCAGGCCTCTGTGGCCTCACTTTATGTGGGGTCCAGCAGCCATTTGCGACCCTTATCGGCCAGACCAATCACCCTCCCCGCTCTTCCCATAGCTGGACCGATCATCCCCACCCCCTTCCCAGCTGAACCAATCACCCATCAGCTGGTGGAGTGTGATGGTAAGATCGCCTTCAATGTCAACTCAGGGTGCAGCCTGTCAGATCTGTTGCTGGCATTTTCCACCATAGTTTTTGAAACTTAATTTTAAAAAATGTTGGAATTGGACCCCATGACATCATGCTGGTGGGATCCACTAGCAATGTCAGCTTTCACGAGATGGGCATCCCAATCAAACAAAAATAAAATAAAGTTCATTCCACGCACATAGAGATCTCCCCAGGACACAAGGAATACCCGCAATTGACATGGGACACTTTCCCACTAGAAACCTCCCTTCCCATAGACCTCCCCAATGGAAGATATGATTTGATTTGATTTATTATTGTCACATGTATTAACATACAGTGAAAAGTATTGTTTCTTGTGCACTATACAAAGTATACCATTCATAAAGAAGGAAATGAGAGAGTGCAGGATGTAGTTTTACAGTCATATCTGTAGAGAAAGATTAAATTAATGCAAGGTAAATCCATTCAAAAATCTAATAGAAGCAGGGGAGAAGCAGTTTTTCAGTGAGTTGGTTTGTAACCTCAGCATTTGTATCTTCTTCCTGAACAAAGAAGGTGAAAGAGAGAGTGTTTGGGGTATGTGAGGTTCTTAATTATGCTGGCTGCTTTGCCAAGGCAGTGGAAAGTGTCAATAGATGGGAAGCTGGATTGGGGTACATTCACGACCTTTAGTAGTTTCCTGCGGTCTTAGGCGGAACAGGAGCTATACGAATCTGTGATACAACATTGTGATACAATGCTTTCTATGGTGCATCTATAAAAGTTGGTGAGAGTCATAGCTAACATGCCAAATTTCCTTAGTCTTCTGAGAAAGTAAAGGTGTTGGTGAGCTTTCTTAGCTATAATGTTGGCATAGGAGGACCAAGTTGTTAGTGATTTGGACGCCTAAAAACATAAAGCTGTCGACCTTTTTTACTTTGTCACCATTGCTGGCTTCCCAGCAGTATTCGAGCACTGCACTGCAGTATCAGGGGACATTGTCACGTTACTGCCTGGGCATGACCCTCTCTTCCCTCGGGCTAACATGTATGGTCTAACAGGGACCATTTGGCAGGTCACTATTTAACCAGACATGTTTAAATCTTGCCTGCACGATGGCATACCAATAGGGTGAAGGTTGGAGGGATGGTGGAACAATCCTTATTTGATGGAAAGTACAAACGTATGATAATAGTGTTCCCCATCTTTCATTGCAGAAGCACCATTAAATAATTGCTAGGGGTGGGGTGGGGGTGGGGGAGAGGATTTGGCAGAGATGCCTGGGACCAGCTCAACATGAAATCCTGCCAGCCATTTTAGGCCTCCCAGTGAATTCTTTGATTAAGACTAATCAAAATTAGAGCTCCAACCTTTTGTTGAGTTGGTGGTCAAAGTTCAGGATTGACAGCCAGAGAAGAGCAGATTAAAGCTAAAGGAAAAAGAAGATATTTTTTACATGCAAATTTATATATATATATATATATATATATGTATACATATGTTTTTGGTTGTGATTACTGTAAAAGTAAATTTACTACCTAGCTTGATAAATTTCAGTTATTGTTGATGTTGGTTTTTATCATATTGCATTCTGGCAAATCATGTGCAGGCCCCATTTCACTTTTTAATCTATGAGTTTATTAGAACAAAGAATGAGTGGGGAATTGGGAAGTGGTTGGGGAGAAAGGGGATACAAGTGTCATGTTATGATCAGGGGAGAGGGAAAAAGTAAGAAACATGTGCTTAAACCATAGCAAGTAAGAAACATGTGCTTAAACCATCTCTATGGGATAGGGGAGAAGTGAAATGAGAAAAGAATTAGATAGGTGTGTAACCTTATCATCAATAGTTTAATTTCTTCAGATAGTCACAGCCTTAGCAATGGTCTTTCCATTAATGGTCACTCCATCTCCTCCACCAGATTTACAAACTGTAGGTATGCTTATTCCTGTCTAGTTAAATTCTTATCACCACTGGGTATGCATCACGTTCCCCTGAATGAGAGAGGGAAGTGGCTGAGATAGACAAATTGACAGAGTTTTAATCAGTCAGAGAATCAATCGTTATGGGAGATAAAGCAGGAAATTGGAGTTGAGGATTATCTCAGTGAATGGCAGAGCAGACTCAATGGCCTGAATTATCTGCTTCTGTTCCTGCATCTAATGGTCTTATGGTGTGCCATTGAGTGAGATGAAATCTAGTCTAGATAATGGTTGAATATCTGGTAGTTTTTGCAATCAATGAGGTTTAGGTTTGAGGCTTGTAACAGTGTACCTGTGTGAGTGTAAAGTGAAAATATGTATGTCCTGATAATAGTTGGCAGGGTGAGTGATGGGATTGCAGATAATTGAAGCTGGTGGTGCTGTTGGTGTGTTTAAAGATGCATTCATGGATCTTGACCACTTGTGTGTGGTCATTAATCTTCCTCTTGGGCAGTATCTATGTTTGTTGTATTAGGTTCTTGGCATCAAATTCATTTGTTATTCTTTGCATTGTGTGCGAGTATGTGTGTGTTTCGATGGCCTGCTGAGCCGTGTCACAATAGACATCTCTTTTTCATTCCACTTCTTCTACCAAGGCCTCTAGTGCAGCATTAGAAAACTGTGGTACCTACAGTCTACCATGGCCAGCCATTGTTGATTGTTGATCAGCACAATTTCCAATGATCTCAGCACCTCCAACAGCTAAGATACATCTTCCCTTTAAGAGTGACATTAGTGTTAAGCAGTTAGGCTCCCAACTGATGCATGAAGCCCATGAATATTGTATATACAGAAATCTTTATGATAAGCAGGCTACATAAAATTGGGGTCTTGCTATACTCCAATTAACTAGTATAGGTGAAACATACATTGTGAAAACCATGCCCATTCTTGGGTTTTAACCAAGTGACTGCCCTGTCTCTGCTACAGCTGACATGAGACTGTTTCATATTATTAGTGGGTGTTTGAAAGGGGGAAGTTCCATTTCCCAAGGCTAACATTCCACAAGAAGAATGCACTCATTTTTTCAGCAGTAGAAATTATTTCTGTCCTTCACTGAAGTGTGAAAGTTTGGTACAGTTCTGCAAGAATATTTTTGGCTGGAATTCTTTGCAGCTCATGCCAGCAGGATTTTCTAGTCCCTCTGCAAGGATGGAGATTTGGCTGAGCACCAACTTCTCTCTGCAGCGGAGGCAAGGCATGAATGGCCAGAGAATTCCAACTATTGTCTTGAGTTCGTTTTCCAGGTTTCCCATTGTCCAGATTTCCCATTGTCTCCTGCAGTCCCTCTAGAGGCTCTTAAATGCTATTTTTTGTCATTGATTTACCAGAAAATCAGTGTAAAATCAATATGGACATAAAAATGATCTGTTTTAAAGTGGCTTGTTTGTACATTTGTCATTTTGATAATCTCTGTTTCAACTGAAAAGTGCATAGTGATTGTTGCTCACACCTCCAAAAACATAACTTCATTCTTACTCAATTAGCACATCAAACAAGACTGAAGGTCAAGCATAGAAAACAATTACATTGTTACAGACAACCAGACAACAACTACCAGTGCCAAAGCCAGATGTGCCTTATCTTTTCATTTATACAGAGAACATACAATGAATTTATACGTGTAATAATATGATTAAGGCTATTCTCATTTAAATGTATATGTACCGACTTAACCAGCTATAAAGTTTTTTGAAAGTCTCATGAAAATGAATATATTATTTAAGAGATGGTGATGTAACTCAAGAAGAGTCAAATACTTAGAAACATTGAGGTTGATGTTTTTCTACGCTCAGAGTGATGTGACCCATACAGTTTCCTGCTCAACAGCTTCTGCTGTGGAACAACAGGAGGCTGCAGTACATTGACATTCATCGCAGTTTTTTTTATGGAAGTTGCAGAAGGCAAATCTTGATACTTTATTGAACAGATTTTAAAAAATGAAAAATACAATCAACTGTGTTGCAGGGAAGCAATTGGGAAAGAAAGAAAACAAACCTGCATTTATATAGTGCCTTTCACAACGTTGGGATTTCTCAATGTGCTTTGCAGCTAATTGTGTTGCTGCAGGCTGCTGGATTCTGCTATTATCATTGTAAGTTATACAATATGTGATGAACTGCAATCCTTAGCCCTAACAATAAGCTTCTGGTTTCGAGTTGAGAATGATACTTTTCCAAAATGAAAATGAGAAAATAAGAATTAAAATGACCAGCCAAATCAATTTTGATCTGTCCTCCACTAACTTCTTTTTCTACAGCTTTTTCTTTCATTCTGAGGCCGAATTCAAAACACTCCATTGGTGATGATTATTTTTTGCCCTAGTATGGACTGTGCTGTCATTCCAGATTTAGCAGAAACCATCTTAAGATCCAATTTCTCTTTCTAGAGTGAACACAGACTTTTGTTTTCAGTGTTTTGCAAGGTCTAACCAAATAGGGATATTTCCTGTTGTTGATGCTATCTTTGAACAGAAGAAGGTAACATAACTGATGCTTGTCTCTTACTAGACATTTGTAGTGTTGTTGCATTCATGACAACTGAGGAGAAATCCACCAATGATCAAGAAACAACAATATAGTTTAATGGGAATGAATTATAGTCACGGAATCATAGAATCTACAGTAACGACAATCCCATCCAGGCCCTGTCCTATCCCTGTATCCTCACGTATTTACCCTCCTAATCCCCCTGACATTAAGGAGTACTTTATCATGGACAATCAACCTAACCCACAAATATTTAGATTGTGGAAGGAAACCAGGGCATCCAGAGAGAACCCATGCAACATGAGCAGAATGTGCAAACTCCACACAGACAGTGTCCCAAGGCCAGAATTGAACCCGGATTCCTGGCATTGTGAGTAATGCGGTTAGCAATGCTAAGTACAACTGCTAAAACACATGCAGCTGGAATTCAGGGCAAGATGTTTGTCATGGAATGAAAGCTGCTGATAAGCTGCTGCTAGGCTTATGGCAATGAAAATTCATATTGAATATTGCTGCCACAATTATTTACAGAAATTGAGATTTTGGTGCTCAGATCATGTTCTAACCCAATGACCAGAATTGTGGCTTTGAAGAGTTTGAGTGCTGGCAGTAATAACAGATATGAGGCCCTATTACGGAAAGGAGACTTTTAGCATTTTGGTAACAGACAGGAAAAGATTGAATAGTCCGTTATGAGCATCTTATTCAGACTCAGACATTTTACTCAGACATTGTTAGTTCATTAGTGTCAGTTTCTAGAAGCAGAAATGTTGTAATTATTCACTTCTATTATGTAGTCAAGACTGGAGATGATATTTCAATATTAAACTCATTTCTTCAATGAAGTCAATCAGTTATTTATTTAATCTTTCTAGAATATTCTTGATATATGTAATTTAAGGATGAATGCCAAAACTTTCAACTTCAATGACATTGTTAAATTAGTCACGCGATGTACATCCCACCCCTTTTCCCTTCCATTGTATTCATTGAAACATGGTAGGCAACCAAACTGCTATCACCCATTTTATAACCTTGCTAAACTTGAATGTTCGCTCAGTGGTAGCTGAGTTTGGCTTTCCACTAATTTCTGCACCTTTCAGCAATGTAATTCACCAGAAATCAGCCAAAACAGCATAACGATTGCAGAAATTTAATTGCAAGTTATGCTGGGTTTAAGTCAAGTTCTTGTGAATTATAATGTAACTTTAAAGTTTTTTCAATTGGCTTTGTTGTTCTTACAGACATTAATTTTGGCTACATTGTCCATTCATTAAAAAACTAAATATAAAAGAATGATAACAATAAACAAAAGGAAATTTCCCAATCATGGAGATCTAACTTCAATTAAAATATGTATTTAAAATCTAAGTGTAAGTTTATTTTTTAGTATCACAAGTAATCTTATATTAATATTGCAATTGAATTGCTGTGAAAATCCCTAGTCGCCACACTTTGGCTCCTGTTGGGTGCATTGAGGGAGAATTTAACATGACCAATGCACCTCACCAAGATATCTTTTGGACTGTGAGTGGAAACTGGAACAACTGGAGGAAACCACACAGACAGTGAGAATGTGCAGATTCCACATAGTGACCCAAGCCTGGAATCAAGCCTGGGTTCCTGGCACTGTGAGGCAGCAATGCTAACCACTGTGCCGCCATTCCAATATATTAAAGTGATTAGTCAGTTATCCCATCCTGAGTTCATTGCATCACCCATACGTAAAATTTTGGTTAAAAGTTCTTGTAGGTTTATTCTGTATCTGAGGATTGTAGCTGTTTTGCTGAACACGACCGTCAGTAATACTGAATCGGGGGTGATTCTCATTGTTCATGACATTCTATTTTCTTCAAAATTCTTTGAGAGCAGGTTTCATCAAGAACGATCTGCCCACTAAACACCCTTCATGCCTGGTTCAGTAATCCCTGTACTTTTAAAGTACCTGCTTTGCTAAGACAATGATGCCAGGAGTGACATACAGGATAACAATCTCATCTACAGCCTTATGGAAAAGCTTCATGATTGTCGGATCTGATCTACTTGTAGGGCTTTTGAAAATAAAAACATTGTGTTGAAAGCCAATCCCATCCACAAAACTGACCCTGATCCTAGATCAAATTAAACACCTTGCTGAGTGTCTGCCAAATGGGCTTGTTTGTGAATGATTGAGAAGGCCCTTCAAATATAGCGTTATTTTAAATGCATAGACACTAGTCTGGCACATTTTACATTTTTTAACTACAAAAATGACCAGTCTACATCAATGAATCCAGTAAATTGTTCAGTATTGATTTTAAAGTAATTTATTGTGACTTAAGATCAGATTACTCACAGGTGGTGAACTAAGCACACTTCATTAAAATGGTTAGGTTTTGTGATAAATGCAAATAAAAGTGTGCCAGATCACCACTTTTACATACATCAACAATTTTTCAAGCAAATAGGATAAGTAAGTACATTCTAAATTGCTGCTTTAAGGAAGATAATGTTTATCATGAATGTGAACAGAAACTAGGTTCACTGGTTGTAATGGGTATCAGGTAATTGGATAACTCAGATTGTAGACCTGGGGATGAATCAATCTGTGAACTGAAATTCCAGCAGTTTCTTTACAGTGCAGTTTGATCCACCTGATTTTGCAATATTTGTGGTACTCGCAAAATCCAATAAGCTTGAGTCCAAAGCTCCCTTATTCATGCACATACAAAAATGTGAATTTAACCAATATATTTTCTTGCTTAGAACATTTTGAATGTTTTCAGCCCACCATTAAATTGAAGAAATTTTCAGATCCTAATATTTCCAATTTCTTAGGAAATTAATTAATCACTTTTGTTGCATTTTGCTACTGAAATGAATTTAAGGAAACATTGGATGTGAGTTTTAATTTACATCCACTCATTTTGGACCTGAGGAACGAGTGATTAACAAAGGAAAAGTGGAGTCTTGCCGTACCTGCAACTCCCAAATTCCATTGGATGCAATGTTTACAAGGCCCAGCATTATAAATCCAATTTGGGTGGTTATTTAAAATCACTTCATGGTATGAATTGTTTCTTTTTAATGAATTATCCAATAAACTGTTTGGCAACAGCTTGTCAGAATTATAAGTGAATTCCCTCTTGGTACCCTTAGTCAGCCTTTATGGATGAAAATTTCAGATTCACATCTTCTCGTAAGAGGAGTTCAAAAGTCTGACTGGTTCCAAATTTATCTCAACTAATACAGTTGTTCATAACTGGAATGCATCCACCTCTGAGGATTCATCGGGACTTTCTAGGCACTTTGCACAATATAATGAAAGTGTGTGCTGTGAGATGGGAGAGAAATGAGACTGCCACATGTACAGTCTCAATTAGGAGGGAACTGCTCTTGGAGGAATGCTGAGAGCAGCATGATTGTAAGTACCTGGTATCTTAAGAAAAAACATTATTAAAACATGCTTTACATGCAGCACTTCTATATTATAAGCATCATGTAGAGTTATAGTTTAGATGGAGAGACGTTCTGTTTGGAAAGGGATTTTCACTTTGAAGGTTTGAATATCACTGAACTGATCACTTGCCCTTTCTCTTACCTTCTCACACCCCCTGCTGGCCAACTCCATTCAGAGCTGCAGAATTCTCTGATGGGTGAACTTCCTCACTCGAGGCTTAGCTGTCCTCCTAACAAAACTTCTGAGACTTGAAGTCTGGCAGAAACCATGGTCTGTATTTAACAGGCGGTGTGGGGAGGGTGGGGAAAAATTGAGAAGGAAAGTTGACCAGCAGCCAACACACGTGTGGAAGCCTGTTCTGCAGCTACAAATCACTGGGGACAGCAGGTTACATCGGGTGGAAGTGGGACATTCATTCCTCCATTTCTGAAGTTACAAAGCCAATATGCAGAGTGGACTGGAAAAGCCCACAATCTACCTCTTGCTTCAATAAGCAGATTCAAATTGAATCTAATTCATGGTCCCCACAAGACAAACAGATACGATCCAAGCTGACAGAATAAGGATTGCTACTAATTTTGGACTTTACTGATGCCTGATCTTAGCCAGAAGGCTGAGAAGTGATTCACTGCGAGGAAGTGTTGCTTTCAGAAGTAGCTGGTGAATTCTCAGTAGTGGACGCTGGTTGGGGTGCAGGAAGAGGGACGAGGAAGATAAAGGCCAGCTCCAGAAGGAGAAGAAAAACACCATTCAAAACAGTATTCCTATTTCCACATTTTACAAGTGTTCAATGTTACAGTATATAAGACCACTTCAGACCAGTTTTCTTATTTCCTGAGCTCTGGCAAAGGGGCATCCAGACTCAAAATGTTGGCTGTAGTCTCTCTCCACAGATGCTGTCAGACTGCTGAGATTTTCTAGCATTTTCTGTCTCTGTTTCAGATTTCAGCATCTGCAGTATTTTGCTTTTATTCTTATCTTCCTGTTTTTTCCTACAGGAAAGTGGGGAGAAAGGGGGAATGCACTGATACACTCAGGCCACCTCCCTTGCCCCAGAATAACGACTTTCTTCCCTCCAAACTTTTTACATTTGGACCATAAAAACAAGCCTCCCCATTGCTACCTGCCAGTCCAAGCAAGCTGTATTATAGCATGGGATATATATTATCCAGGTAATTAGATTTGCTAACAAAGTTAGTTGCCTTTAATTATTTAGTTCACCAATTTCAGCGCCCTCCCACCTTGCACCTGTCTATTGATTGGTTTGGCTGTGGCAGAAATGAGGTGGGCTAGCAACCCAGTGCCTATTTTATAGACCCATCTTCCAAGAAGTCTATCAGAGGGACACAAGTATATGTGCCAGTCGTGGATAAGTCAAACCTTTCTGCAACCAAGCATCAGGAAAATTAAAACCATCATTTTGTGAACACTATAGTAAATTCTGCATCCTTATCATTAGTTACATATCCTTTCCTTACTCAATAATGAGACCTGAATCAGATAGTGCAAAACTTTGGTATCCTGTGTACAGGGCTGGTGTTCCTTTGTCCATAAGAGGAGTATATACAGAGGCAGCAATGGAAATGATGTGGTAGGAGTGCTCCCAATCTTTTCCGGGAACATGGCCTGTGGTTTCTTGTCCAAGAAGAGGACCCATTGTGAGTGGTGCCAGAAGGAGTTGATGCAAGTGGGCGCAGGTAGCAAGCCAAAGAAGGGATTATAGTCTCATTGTGGATAACAGCAAGGAATTTTTTAAACCTAAGGCAATTCTAATTCCTCAAGATGACAGAATCAGAATTGTTATGCATAGAAAGAGATAAATTGGCATAGTGTAATATAAACAGGGCCTAGTTTTAAGGCTGATAAAATTGGTTATCCTAAATTAAAAAATTGAGCATAATAAAAATCAAACACAGTCAAACCTCAGGCAGGCCAGTTGTACAATTCACAAACCTGTCTGGGCGTGATTCATCAATCACCCATCAAAGGTCGTTGCACCCTACTGATACTTAGCAGGAGATCATTGCAATCCATTGAAATGCACCAGCCTATAGTTAGAAGCCCAGATTGGCCAGACTTTCTGTCACCACAAGTTCCTGTACTTGGTTTAATCTGATAACAGGTTACATGTAAGCAACAGCATGGAGATAGACACCTGGGTGCAGACCCTAGTGTCCTATCAGACAGACACCAAGAAACCCATTGGGTATTGGAACCCCCTCCTGGGACCTCATTGGCTGGAAGCCAGAGAAGTTTCTGGAAAGGTAAGCAGGCAGTGGATAAAGGAACACATTTTCAGACACCAAGGGGGAAGACTCAAAAAGACGGGAGAAGACAAGGGAAGATGAGGGGAAGACTTGAGAAGACTGGGGAAATCTCGGGAAGATTTGATGAAGAAGGTGATTCTTGACCATTCAGAAGACTGACCAGAGGAAGAAGGAAGCAAGAAGCTGCCATCGAGACTCACCTTCATGACGACGGACAAGAGTGACTCAGAGAATTGAGCCTGCAGTTTTAACCAAATCATCTTTGCAGGTAGTATATTTGACTCTGGGGTATCCTCTTGTTTTATGTGGGTAAATTAAGGGTTAGTAATGTTATTGTTAATAAACTTGTTGAATCTTTACTTGTGTTTGTCCTTTGTCCATCTTGCAAATAAGAACACTGGGGTAAAACGTTGGAGTAAGCAAACTGGTTGAAAGTATCTGAGATTTAAAATTACAACAGCACAGCTTGTCTGAATTGGCTCTCCAAATGAATGATACGCCTTGTGCCATTCTCCCACCTTCTCTCCTAGTCTCACACATTTTTTCTTTTCAGATAAACATACAGCTACAGCAAACAGTTAGGAAGACATTGTAAGAGAATTTGAATACAGGAGCAAATATATATTACTGCAGCTGAATAGGGCCTTGGTGCAACTACATTTGGAGTACTGTGAGCAGATGTGGCCTCCACACATAAGAAAGGATATACACACCATATAAGTAATGGAGAAGGTTCACCAGACTGATTCCTGGAGTGGTAGCACTGTCACCTGAGGAGAGATTGGGTTGATTGGGCTGCATTCACTGGAATTTAGAAGAATGAGTATGAACCTCATTACAACATATCAAATTCTGACAGAGCTGGACAGACTGGATTCAGGGATGTTGTTTCTTCTGGCTGGAGAGTCTACAACAAGAAGTCAGGAGAAAGAATGGGCCATTTGGGCCTCAGAGACATGTCTTCATTCAGAGGTTGGTAAACCTGAATTCTCTACCACGATGGCTGTGGAGGAGGCTACATCACGGAATAAATTTAAAAAAGAAATAGATAAAATTTTAGTCTTTAAAGGTATCAATGGGATGGGTAAGTGCTAGGGGCCAAAACCGGGCTAAGTTCCATTCGGGCAAGTGGATTGGATTGGGAAGTGTTTCACGGGCCAGAATAGGGGGGGGATTTATTTTTATTTTTATGTATGAAAGGGCAGCCAGATCTTTTAAAAATCAAGTTGCTGGCAGGGCAAGCTCAATCAGAGCCTGTCCCTTCATTTTTATTTATAAATTTCTATATGACAGAGGAAGCTTCCTTGCTGTTTCTCCTGCCTACTGCACCACTCTGTCAAAAAAATGCAATATTTCCACTCAATGTCTTCTATTCTGACACCCATTATTTCAACAGATAGTGAAAAAAAAAGGTAGAGCTGGTAATGAGAACAGTCCATGGCAACATTAGAAGAAAGCATACTGTGTGATATCAGACTGAAGGACACTTATACATTCCTTTTCTAGTACCACAGACTCCTTTCATTGGTTTTCAGTGGACTCTTGATCCAACTGCTCCATTATGTATCTTTGACAAGTGAGGTTCCAGAAAAGGCAATAGGCTTTAGCATGTCAATGTTGTTCTTTATAATGGATCTAATTGAAGCATGCATCAAATTGTATTTTGTCTGCTGCTATACTAACAATTCTTTTATTCTTTCAAGGGGTTGAGCAACCCTAGGAAGGCCCACGTTATTCTCCATCCTATGTTGGAGAGATGGTGCTGAATGGCCTTCTCAGGTTGCAGCAGTCTATCTACTGCAGGGACATTGACAGTGCTGTTAGAGAGGGCGTTCCAGCATTATGACCCAGTGTCAGTGAAGGAATGGTGATATAGTTCCAAGTCAGGGTGGTGCATGGCTTTCAGGGGTACTTGCAATGATGGAGTTCCCATGCACCTACTACCATTATCCATCTAAGTGCCAGAAGTAGTGTGTTTGGAAAGTACTGCCAAAAGAGCCTTGGCTGGTTGCTGCAGTGCATCCTGTAAATCAATGCTAACTTTTTCACTCTGTGATCCAATCTTGATGCTTCAAAGTTGACATGACCCCAGATGCCAACAAAAATGAAACAGTAGGACAGGAACTATCAATAATTAATAATTAAAGTTCAGACAGATTCAAAAATCTCTTTCTAAATTATCTTGTAAAAATGTTGACTTATGTAGTTACTGGGTCTTATCTGACGCATTGACGTGTATGTGGTGCCATAATCTCTAAAAATCTGACAGCGTGGTTGATACTGCACATCTAACCTCTGATGTAACATTCAGGATTGATCAGCATTGAGATTTGGTGCAGACAAGTGTCCAAAAACATGCTGGTAATGCACACAGTGAATGTCACCCGAGTTAGTCTCAACACTAAACCAGGATTCAAACAGAGAAACTGGGAACTAAATTGATTGTGTGAAATTTAAATATCTATTCAATTTTAGCTGTGGGCATCAGGTTGACATTGAAAAGGATTTTGGACCCAATCGTATTTGTCACATTCAGAGGGACATTAAAAAGTTCGTTTCCAGCCATCTGAGATGGTCAGTTGTCACGTGAATGGAACACTGTTCAATTTCATCGTCAGATAGAACACTAGAAAGTTACAAGATAGAGTTGTTGTTTAATTTCAGAATAATGTTCTTGGAAAAACATTTTTTCATGAATGCTTTGACTTGATCATTCAGTCAAAAAACATTTATGTTCTTTCCTTGCATATTTGCATTCAGTTTATTTCCTTTCACTGATATTTCTGTGTAGTAAGCAAGGAAACAAATCTGGTTTTTGTCACAGAGAAAATCAGTGAATTCTGTTTATTTGCAGGTCATTGCAAATCAAAACAACTGATCCTTCAGTACAGAAAACCTTGGCTGAATCCTTTCTTTTAACAGCCAATGGGCCTCAGTGTGAAACGACAGCATTTCCTGATCAGCTAGACCCCACAGCAGGAAATTTATCTACATGCTTACCCTGGAATTGGGGCAGGCACGGCTCACAGAATGGCATTCTCCGTTGGCCTTGGGTGGGATCTTACGAGCCTCGGGCGGGCGAAGCGGTAAAATTCCGGCACATCTTCACATAGGTTGGCAAACAGAAACACAAGAAGTGGGTGAAGTTTAATGAGGTTCACATTTGATGTGACCCTTGCAATACTTTACTGAGCTCCTTGCTCAGTTCTGTAGTGGCTGGTTATTCACTGAATCATGCAGTGAGTCCAAACTGTAGATGGAGTGACTCTCTTCAATGAGGTACATGGGCCTGACTTGATGGTCTTTCATAGCTGAAGAACTATCAATACAAATTCCAAGTTGAGATCCCAGGGAACTCCATGTACCCCTGTAACATACTGAGTATTCTTTATGTTGCTTCATGGTCAGAAAACAGGAGACAGAACAGAACATGTTCGAGAATATTAGGCCCATAACTCCTGATCTTGGGGGTGTTATACCTGGAAGTATACAGATATGTTGAGAAATTAACATTTGTCCACCACACCTCTCCACTGACTGCCTCAACACTGATGTGTCCATGTAAGAATTGCAAGGTAATGTTCGAATTTCCACCGAGCAAATGCCCTACAATTGGAAGCCTGTGATAATCCAATTTAAACTGCAGTTTTCTGATGGGTTCAACTGTCTGACAGTAATAATTACCTAGAAAAAAATTCAGAGAATTAAAGTCACTTCTATCTCCTGGCTATTTACAGTGTTGAACTCCCCACATGGGATTCCCACCTTCCTGAATACCCCAGAACCAACTCCCCAGGGACACCTAGCAGACTGTCAATCCCATTACTCTTTGTGCTCCCCCGACTGTCTCCCTGCCCATCCTGGATTACTCTTTACTTAAGAACATAAGAACTAGGAGCAGAAGTAGGTTTTCTGGCCCCTTCAGCCTTCTGTGCCGTTCAATAATGCTTGATCTCTTTTGGACTCCACTTACCCGCACACTTTCCATCTCACCCACAATCCCCCCCACTTCAGCCACCATGGACACCCCCTCCCAACTACCTTCCTGATTCCCACAAAACTACCCTCCCCATCCTTCTACTGCACAGCAGCTTCCCAACTATTTACTCACTCCCAACTAATTACCTTCTCACACCCTGATTACACTCCCCCACTCCAAAGCCACTATCCTCACTGACGAAATTCCTGATGCCCCCTCGCTGACCCTACATCCATTCCCTGCTGACCACCTGAGCCCTCCACTCACATTGACTAACTCGTTCCACTAGACAAACCTCAATGAATCACCCAAAAATGCCCCCCACACTAATCACTGTGGGGGCATTCCCCCATCACTGATCACCTGATTACCACCCTCCCATTCTGAATGATTTACCTTACATACTGATCTTTTCTCTGGCTTCTCAATATGGCTGGAGTTTTACCTAAAACAAGTGTCGAAAGTGTTGGAAAATCTCAGCATGTCTGACAGTGGGGAGAGATTAGTCATCTAGACTTGAAATGTTGGCTCTATTCTTCCCCCACAGATGCTGTCAGACCTGCTGAGATTTCCCGGCGTTTTTTGTTTCTGTTTTAGATCCAGCAATCGCAGTATTTTGCTTTTATCTTGGACTGTAACAGTTAGTGCCGTGGAAACAGGGATTAGTTTGCTTATCCTTGACTCTTCTGCTCACAGCTGAAGGCCTCAGTAACTTGCTGCGCTACACTATTCCCACCCAGCCTGAATCAAAAAGGCTACTTGGCCTTTTCGCTATGATCAAATGTCAGATCAAGCCCAAGATGCTTTTTCTTGTCAGTATGGATCTTGTAGGTCTGTCTTGTGGGGATCATGTATTAGATTAAATTTGAATTTGAATTAGTTTTTGGAGCATGTAAGGAGATGGATTAAGGGTTGCCCTTTTCAATCTATGCATTGGCCTTCAGAATGGAATAACATCTTTTAAAATAGCCTGAGTTGGAATGTTGGGTGAGAAAGATATGGCAGCATTTCTGGGTAAGTAACTATGAATGGAGTGAAAATCCGACTGTGATTTCCACTCCACAAATGTTATGATCCAATGTTATTTTCTCACATGCAGCACATGAAAGCCAACATGTGTGCATCAAGCCCTTCAGCACTCATTTAATTTGAAGAACAAAATAGAAAGGCTGTTCACAGCTGGATCTCTGATCTGATATCAGCTGCAGTGGCCTCAATTCTTCGCATCAAAGTGTTGTTTGAGAGTAACACAGCTGCAAGTCCATTTGCCTCTACCTTCCCAAAGATTATTTTAACCACGTTAATTGTAGAAGATCATCTCAAAATTTCTGCAATCACGTGAGCTTTCTTTGCTTGTACAATCCGATAACTCGCCTCCGAAGATGCAATTTCAGCTTGTTTGGGGATTGTTGCAGCCCTGTTAACTTGCTGATGCGAAGGTTCCTCTTTTTGATTTTGAAAAAAAAATGATTGTAATTTCCCAATATATTCTTTGTGATCAGTTTTCAAATGTTGCTTAAACTTACTTGATTTCATTTTTTCACTAGTCAGCACTTGGAGACAAATAAGGCATTTTGCCCTTTCTTTGGATTTGACTAAAACTCTCGTGAAGTCTCTTCGTGTTTACTAACGTATTTCTTACCTTCTTGTTATTCATTTGCAATAGGGCCAGGAGCTCACTGCTGGAGTTAGATGTAACATGAGTGTTAATGTTGAATATGTTAATACTTAGTCTCTATCAGTCGGAATCATTGAATCATTTCAAGAAGGAAATAGATATATTTCTAATAAAAAAGGGATAAAGAGATTTGAGGAACAGGTGGGGAGGGAGGTTGATTTGAGACCAGGGAAAGATCAGCCAAGACCTGACTGAATGACAAAGCAGGCTCAAAAGGCTGAATTTGCCTACTTCTGCTCCTAATTCCTATGTTCCTATCATCAGTGCCATATGTGCACAGGGATAACTAATAATAACAGATGGTCGTAACTGTTAACCATGATAAAAGGAGCAAGCAGTGAAAAACCCAGATACTGAAAGAATAGTAAGGGATCCAATTGTAGGACAAGAACAGAATTGGGTAACCTTCAATCGCATTTCAGAACAGTGAAAGGAAGAGATGGAAAAGCCCTACTTTTACCAGAGGGATACCCAAATCAAGTCAAGAAGTGGCAGAACAGTTGTCACAAGTTCACCAGGTGTAGAACGGCATTGGGGCTAGCAAAAAAGACTTGCAAGGAGCAGATCAGTACTTTACTATACACCATAGGCAGCAGTGCACATAATGTAATAGTCAGACAGATATTAACAAAGAGTTAGCATCCTATGGAGAAGCTATTAAAGCCTTTGATGATTTTTTTAAATTTTATGAAAAATATCATTATCAATGAGAAAAAAATTAATGGGTGCAGCAAAGATTGGGAGACAGCCAAAATTTTTTCATGAATGTGTTATATTGATTAGCAAAAATATTGTGAATATGCAACCATGAAAGACAAATTAATTAACAATTGTATTGTTATGGGAATCATAGGAGAGAGACTGCCCAATTTTTTACAGTCATGAAAAGTAGAATGGATAACAAGGCAGGCAGAAGAGAAAAAGCAAAGCAAATGATATTTGAAGAAAAAGAAATCTGTGGAGAAAACAGGCTGATAATATTCATGAAAATATTGCAGTATACCTAATCCTAAACAGAGAAAAAAAGAGGATGTGATAGTCATCATTGTTCAGTGTTCTTGTAGTGGCAAGAAAAGGTTGTAATGGCATGAGGATTGCCCACCAAAACTGCAGAATGCCATTTGTGCAAGAAGGGAAGCCACTTGAAATCAGTACACCACAGTAAATAGCTTTTAACCAAACAATTAAAGGAAAAGCAACTGAGATCATATATCACTCAGAAAATTGAAGACATTCAACAAATACCGTTGTTGGGAGAAGTCATAGGATCAAATGGTAACTATTAGAGAGAAAATCACCAGGGATACAATTCCAAGCTGCATCACTTGTGTGATTCATTGCTAAAAACAGGACAAATTATTAATGGAATTTTCTTCCAGACCCTGGAAAGGACTCAGAATGGATCTTTGTGAGTTCAATTGGAAGATATTCTTCATAATTTCTGATTATTTCTCCAGATTGATTGAGGTTAAATGTCTTAATGGAACAACCTCAGAAGCAGTTATCAATTCATTAAAAGACATTTTTGGCACATATTCCAGATCTTATCATTTCAGACAATGGTGCAAAGTTTGTGAATGAATAATTTAAAGAAATCTCCAGAAGACAGTGGAGTTGTCTACATTATAAGCTACCCCATGTCCCAAAAGAAAATTGGAGTATGAACAGCCAAATCTTAGTCGAACAAGTATGATCATATCAACTTAGTACTGTTGAGCTACCATTCCACATCACTACATAGGTTATCTAATAGATTCTGAAAACCTTTGGTATTGTGAGAACAAGGGATGAATATCCTGCAAATCAAACAATGAATTGCCATCACCACCATATTGTTCAGGAGTAACCAGACAAACCAGACCAGAATCAAGAAGGCCAAGTATTGGAAAAGATAAGATATTCAAGATCTTATCTGGCTGAAACAAAACAGGATAGTGAGAAGAATTGCAAGTGCACTCATATCAATAGGAAGATGATGAATTAAATGGATTAACTATCCATTTGATCAGGAAGACAATGTGAAGAGAGAACCAAACATTTCTGAAGATATACAACAAAATCCAAGAAAGAATATGGAGCTGCTAGGACATTGGGACCACAGAGAGATCCAAACAAGACCCAAGAGATTGATGACACCATAATAATGTTTATCTCTGTGAATCAGAAATGAAGGCAGAGGCTTTGTGGGAAGATGTATGATTACACAAATGGTATTTATTGAGTTGGGCAGGGTGGAGGGACATGTGAGATGTAGTATAAAGAGATTTTTTTGTTTATGGTTGTGAGTGTCATTAGCCAGGCCAATTCCCCATCCTTAATTGCCCGTGAGAAGGTGAAGGTAAAGAAGGGAGTTGCCTTCTTGAACTGTTGCAGTCCAAGTGATGTAAGTACACTCAGAATTTTGATCAAGCAACAATATAGGAACACCTCAATATTTTCAAGTCACGATTATGTGTGACTTGGAGAAGAACTTGTAAGTGATGGTCTTCCCATGCAACTGATGGCTCTATCCTTCTAAGTGGCAGAGGTCACCAGTTTGGAAGATGCAATTAAAGGAGGCTTTGTGGGTTGCTGCAGTGTATCTTGTAGATGGTAAATACTATTTCCACTGTGCATTGGTGCTGGAATCACTGAATGATAGTGGATGAGATGCCACATCAAGAAAGCTTCTTTGTCCTAAATGGTTACAAGCTTCTTGAGTGATGTTGGAGCTGCACTCATCAAGGCAAGTGGACAGTATCACATCACACTCCTGGCCTTTGCCAAGGGGATGACCATTAGGGTTTGGGGAGTCAGGAGGTGAGTTGCTCATTACAGAATTCCTAGCCTCTTCCCTGCTCTTGTAGCCACAACTTACCTACCTCCAAGAACCACCTGCCCTTCATGTGGCAGAGATTCCAGATCACACTTTGGACTTATCAGCCGTAAATGAACTTATTGAATTGGAATGGAGGCAAGTCATCCTTAATCTCAAGAGAAGATATTTCACAGAGCCCAATCTTACCATCAAGTTGTGTCACTTTACAGGCATGAAAACTTGGTAAAGTCGGGCGTGAGGCGGGTAGCGTGATCCACGCCCACTTCCGATTGGTTGGGAATAGAAGGGAGATGAATCCGATGGTTCTCTGCTTGAGATCGGTCGTGGGGGTTGAGGGGAAAGATGGGGTCCGATGGATCTCTGCTTGAGATTGAAGATGAGAGGTTGGAGCAGGAGGGGAGTCCTACAGCTCTCTGTGTGGGATCAGTGGGGAAAGGATGGGATCTGCTGCCACTCTGCTTGAGATCAATAGAGGGGGAAGGAAGGTTTGCTACCACTCTGCTTGAGATCAGTGCGGGGGATGGGGGGTCTGCTGTCACTTTGCCTGAGGTCTGTGAGGGAGAAGAGGGGGGAGGAGCCCATGATCAGTCTGAATGGCAGAGGAAGTTGAGGGGGAGAATAGGCAGGTCAGTAATGTTGAGGAGGTGGGACAATGTCTGTGGGGCCCAGGGGAGTCATTTTCCGACCCGGGTGCGATGTGACAGGGGAATCGCATGCTATCATTTTTCTCTGTGCATCCGCAGTTGGAGGCACTGATCAGAGCTGCAGGATTTCAGGTGTGTAAAGCCCACCCACAGGCTTGTGCAGCACAACTCAGAATCACTGTTATTTTGGCAGGCAGAGTGAGCATGGAGCACCTGAGAACGGGTCTAAGAGTCGAATCTGAAACTCTCCCAATTTCAAGTCCGCGTAGCACTAAGAATCAAAGTGCTAAAATAGGATCCACTGTCAGGAAGTGAATTACCCAGTGCATAGATCGCTATGCCTTCAGTGATAGGCTTGATCCCATGTCTTGTCACTTGCAATAACACAACTATAATAAGCCAGCTCAAAAAACTCCAGGAGAAAGACAATAAATTTGATGTTAAAAAATATGTTTTAAATTGTACTAGTAAGTTTAGCTCAATATTTTTATTTTTCCCAGGTAGAGTTTCAAGTCCTTCAGGGCTTCCTACCTATCCTTAGTAAATTATTTTAATTACAGAAGAATAATGTTATCAATCTGCACTCCTTTCTTTTCCTGAGATAGCGAGGCCAACTGTAGCACTCTTAGATTCACCCTTTGTGTGGTCAGCTAATTGGTATCAAGAGGATCCCTGATGCCCACAGCCTTCATCATCTGTACGGCTCAGTGTTACATTGAATGGTATACATTGGGTGGCACATTTAGTAAATCAACACAATCATGAATAATATGAATTCTCGTTAATTGAAAGAGCAGAATGGACCTTGCCGTGTAAGTAAATATGGAAAATGGAATCTTGACTTTGTTTTGGGGCCACAGAATAATGAAAGGAGGAGGTAATGTAACAATTGCTACAATCTCTGAGTTAGGCTGTGAGTTTCACACAACTTATATGAAAGCAATGTGAAAGGTGCAGTTTGGGCTCACTGTGATGTTATGAGCAATTAGAGATTAGAGTTAAGAAGAGAAACTTGAAAGGGCTTTTTTTTTAATCGGGATTAAGAGGGGTAACACTGAACTAGTGTGACTCACAAGACAAAGGGAAATCATGATGAGAAGAACAATGACATATTTCACTAGTCACCGAAGCAGCACTGAGAAGGCACTCAATTAATCAGACAAAGGATTGAAAAGGGCTTTAGGTGAAATCAAATAACAGAATGGTGAGAAAATGAAAGTCTCTGGGTAGAATTTAGCAACAAAACACTGAAAACTGATTTGTTTCTCTCCAGAAACCCAGCCACGTTTTCTCACCAGAAAAAAAATCAGGGGAGGATGGTTTGCGCCATCACTCTGGTAAGGTGAGGCCCGATAGCAGTAGCAAAGCTGATTTGAAGGATGTCCAATCTACAAAAATAATCACCACCTTCCCACCCTTCCACGGCCATGGAGGACTTCTACTCATCCACAATCTTTGGGATGACTGAACCCCTCTTACCCCCATGAACATATAGGGGAGGGCACTCTCGCTGCTCCCCCTCTGTTATACTATTTTCGGTATGCACTCCATCCATCCCTACCACAGATAAGGGGAACCACCCCTTCCCCCCCCACCGCCAGGAAGGAAGGTAACCCCTGGCAATGCCCAATTCAGTGCTCACTTAAGTGACCCAGCACAGGCCCCTGGCATTACTTCCATGGATAATTCCGGGTGTCAGTGTCAGGGGGTAATGCCTAGTCTTGGCTCTCAATCTCTGGGGCCTCCAAGTGTGTCTGCACTTCAGGTATAATCCTCTCAATTGGTTTTTGTTTTCAAAAACCAAGTTTATATAAGTTTATTTATTATTGTCAAGGGTAGGCTCACATTAACACTGCAGTGAAGTTGCTGTGAAAATCCCCCTGTAATGAATCACTCCAATGTGATGTGAAACTGTTGGAGGGGAGCATTCCCATGGGGCCAGATGATACACTGTAAAGTTGAGTATTTACATGTACATTGATTTATTTTTAAGATTCATCCATGCATCAGCATTTGTTGCCCATCCCTAATTGCCCTTGAACTGAAAGGCATGCCTGGCCATTTCAGAGAGCAGTTAAGAGTCAGCCGCATTGCTGTGGCTCTGGAGTCACATTTAGACCAGAGCAGGTAAGGATGACAGATTTTCTTCCCTAAAGGAAATTAGTGTACCAGATTCCACCCCATCCCCGCAATGTCAACTCCCCCCAAATCCTGCAGTGCAGACACCTCAGCAGGCAGACCTCCCCCCCCACCCCAAGCCCACCCTGACTGGTGGCCTCCCTTTTATCTCCATCGATCCCAATGCAAAATGGCAACAGGACCCCCCCACCACTTCCACTGACCACCTGCTTGGCTCTGCCCCCTCATCAGACTCCACCTCTCCATAGACCCCATCCCTTGACATTGTCAGATGCCCGATAGGCACTACCAAGGAGCCCTCTGGGCACTGGTACTTTGACGCTTGGGAATGTTTGTTAATAGTATGTATTTAAAATATCTTTTAAATGCGAGTCCTTCCTCCCTGCCAACTTCTGCATGGAAATTCCCAGTGCTGGGAGACACTAGCAGGATGTGAATGCTCACGTGAACGCTGCAATTTCCACCCCCACCCTTGCGCCCCCCATGCAATTTCCCTGGCCTACTGCACTATAAAATAGTGCAACAGGATGGGAAAATTGCTCCCAGTGTGTTTACAAATGAATATTTACCCATTTCCTATGGTACGAATCACAAGCATCAGTGGAAGGCACCCATGTTGATTTAACTGCAGTTCTCAAGTAATTGCTAATTTGCTAATCTGAAGTTTACCATCAGTTTTAAGCATGAAAGCTGTTTTTGAGTACTCAAAGGAAATGAAGATTTTATCATTCAAAAATCTGAGAACCTAAGCACTTTTGCTCTTTGAACTCAAATGAATATTTCCTTACTACTTTGCAAAACATAATCTTACAGACACATCATGCACAAGTCTCGACTATTGACCCAGATTTAACATGCCATTGTCAGTACACAACAGACACTTGAACATTTGATATCTGCAAATTGGAAAATAGTTAATTTCCACAAGATTTCTACTTTATTTGGCTACACAAGTCTGAAACATCCACCACTGCACATTCATGCTACCTGGAGCTGATTATAATAAGTGGATTAAGGATAACCAACATGGGCTTGGTTGAAGTCTGTGACTTGAATCTCTAATGCACTAAGGATCACTTAGCTGAGGCATACCTTATGCCAGTATGGATTAATTCTAGTGAACTTGTATTAATTTAGAGCCTGCAGCCTGGATAATCTTTGAAGAGTGATTACATCAGTAACAGGGGAGTTTGAAGCATTTTTTCCATAACGATATGACCTTGCCTCAAACAGTTTGACATATTTCTCTATCCTAGCGAGGGAATCTATATTTCTGGATTGTTTCTTGGTTGAAGACCTACAATTTCCAGCATGCCTGCTGCTAGAGGCACAGAGTGTGACAAGAGGTAGGACCATACATACTAGATTCTGGATTTCCTTTGTTGGCTGCTTGGGAATAGAGCAATAAGAATTGGGAAGATGGGATGAGAAGTCACTCAGGTAACTGGCGTTTTAAGTCTGAAAATAAGCCCATGTGACAAGAGTCTTATTTTGCAAACTGAAATGGTGGGGAAAGCAATGAATATATACTCTAGTGTTACGAAAGGATAATCCTCAAATTGTGAAAGGGCAAAACTGCAATGAATCATAAAAGGCTAATATGTAGCTACAGCAAGTAATTTTGAAATCTAATTGAATGCTTTCCTTTGTTTCAAGGGAAACTGTAAACAAAAGTAGGGAGGTTATGCTTCAGCTATACAGGCACCAACTAGACTACATCTAGAGTATTGTTTACAGTATTGGTCACCGTATTTACAGAAGAATGTGTTAGAAGCACTTCAGAAATTGTTTATGAAACTTATATGTCTGGAACAGGAGGGTTGTTTTATGAGGAAAAGTTGGACAGGGTAGGCTTGTATCCACTGAGTTTAGAAGAGGAAGAGGTGACACATCGTTTCTGGTCATGTTCCACTCTCTGGCATTTTGGCTCATGTCTCCTCTAATGATGTGTGACAGTGCTTTGAATTAAATCCTCAGGGAAACTCATTTTTTCACACTTTCATGCGTTATGAGACAAGCACAGTTTGCACAATGATTAGCAGCCAATACACCATGTCCCTTCCACACCTCACACTCTCACCCCCAGGCACCCCCAACACTACTTCTATATAAATCTCAGGGCCATGAACTGTGTCATTTGTGCATAATTTCGCATTGGATTTTTAAGCAGTACGTAAATCATCACCCAGATGAGAGCTCTTTCGCATAACTTTTTGTGTTCATTGATGTCGAGAGTGCAGACTTCTTCATTTTGTAAATTTTAAAAGTTAGTCCTCAATGCTGACTGTCTGTGAGAACATCAAAATATTTAGAAAATCCAAACATATCTCTGCCAGTGATTGCCAATCTTTTAGAAAGCTACTTTTTACCTTCTTTCTTCCAGATAAATAGAGTTCCAACTGTATGGCAGTCCTGTGGTAGGTGTTCCTTCACATTGGTGGCTGTAACCAACTTCCGGGTCACAGTCTGCCAGTTCGCAAGGGAGGGAACATCTCACTCTATAAATCCCTTTGGATAGAAAGGTGATATTAATGTAACAGTGCAGACTCAAAACCCACCCAGTGGACATAAACTAGTTGATAGCTGTTTTATACAGTGTGCTGGAACTACTAGAGCAAGAATCAGGTATTTATTATTATCAGGTTCAACTCCACTGTCACAAATGTATTATTCAGCCCATGATTTGACAGATGATTTTGATTAATTAAATTAGAAGAGATATTTGAGAATGTGAGAAAGGTGACAATAATGGAAGAGCTTTGAAACAACACCACAGTAGCCATCAGACCACATTTGGAAGGCTGCAAGGTTCCTACAATTAAAGAATTGATAGTGCTAACAGATGGGCAGGTAGGGAAAAGTAGATTTCCATTTGTAAAACAACCCAGGATTTGGAAAGATAAGCCCAATGCAAATTAATAGGGTTTGAGCAATAATGATGGGGATAGCAAGAAGGAAAGAGCTGATTCTCTCCAAGTGGAGAGAGAAGATAATGCAAGAGATAGGGATGAATTCAAGACACCAACATGCTTCACTATCTTAAAATTGGACATGTGAAGGCAAATTGATGGAAGTTAAAGCCTGAATCAAATGGGAATTGTGTGCCTCTTCATTGTGTAGAGGAAATTTAAATTGTGTTCTGTAAAAGGATCTTGTGCGGGTGCAGCTGGAATTGTTTCTATACTACCCTTTAATGATGTAGGTTCTATGTTGGGAAATGATAGAGTGGAAAGTATGGTTTTCTGGTGCAAATAGCATGAATTTCCAAAAGCTGTTGTAGAGATTGCAGCTTGTGGGAAACCCCATTGCTTTTAATGTTTTCACAGTGGGCGTAGGTGGAGATGCAAAGGGTTATAAGGCATTTATATTTTAAAGGGAAATCACTCCATTTTCGTCCATTAAAGAGAACAGATGGATTCTGATCCTGAGAGATATTGGTTTGCTTTAAAGCTTATTGCTAGCAAAGGGTCTTTAAAAGGTTTGCTGAACAAAAATGTATTTAAAAAGGGTATTGATGGGAATTGCATGCCTCATTGTGCAGAGGAAATTTAAACTGTACTCTGTAAAAGAATCTTGTGCAGGTGTGGCTGGAATTGTTTCTAAATTACCCTTTAAAGATGTAGGTTCTATGTTGGGAAATGATAGAGCAGAAAGTATAGCTTTCTCCCCACCTTGGGACCTGGTGCCAGAATTCTGAAATTGTTCCTATGTGTAAAAAACCCTTGCCTATATATGATCCAGTTGAACAAAGAATGGATTCAAGTAAAAATACTGATGTATTCACCTCAGTAATAGATAATGTGCAGGCATTTGAAATACCTGCAGAATTTCAAAATAACATTTTCTATCCAGGAAAGACTGAGATCTCAATGTGACCTTGAAGGGTTAACAATAACACACCAAACTAAATGCTCTTGCCAGTGTTGAGACATAGAACGCCCCAGCAGAAATCCAGGCAAATGGATAGCTCACAAAAGGTCATTTGAAGTCCCAAAATGATTGGAATGATACAATTTGTGATTTGTGTGGAAGACCTGAAGGATTGGTGAGGAAACTGTTGACATTGTTAGAAAAAAATTCATCTGAATGGAATCAGAGGAAACTGAACGATTTTCGAATGTTCAAAGATCAAACTAAACAGGCATATCAAACCCATTTGTCTGAACATTAAAAGCATCTCAATGACATTCTTGGTGCAGTCAGAAGGGATTTTGATCAAAGAGGGAATGTGTTCTTGAGATATGAAGAAGCTCTTTGACCTTACTGGGCAGATTTTACAGCCTCGCTTGTCCCAAAACAATAAAATCCTGCCCAAGATCAATAGACCTTCCCATGCTCCACCCCTCACCCACTTGGAGTTCCATGGCAGGTGGGCCAGTAAAATTTCGGCCACTATCCAAAAACAGAGTTTATAATGTTTAAGTTTAGGAAATGATGTCATGGGCAGGGTTGTGTGTTTTATTGTTGTCCATGATGAAAACTTAAATGTGTGAGTCTAGTGTGTTTTCTTACCCTCTCAGTGATTTGTCCCAGTTTAAATGATTTCCAGCAACAAACTTCTGCGAATTTACAAATAATGATTGTTTATTTGCACATACTTGTTCTAGAAGGGTTAATCAACATCTTATGCCCATTATCAGACACACAAAGATTAAATACGAATGAGGGATGGTTGATGGCTTGGGTAATGTTTTGGATACTATCTATCATGGTATTTCTAGTCAAAATAACTTCCATTGATAATTAAGTTTTAAGTTTGTTTATTAGTCACAAATAGGCTTATATTATCAATGCAATGAAGTTACTGTGAAAATCCCCAAGTTGCACACTCTGGAACCTGCTCAGGTACACTGAGGGAGAATTTAGCATGGCCAATGCACCTAACCAGCATGTCTTTTGGACTGTGGGAGAAAACTGGAACACCCAGAGGAAACCCGTGCAGACACAGGGAGAACACAGATTCCACACAGATAGTCATCCAAGCAGGGAATCAAACCTGTGTCCCTGGCACTGTGAGACACAGGGCTAACCACCTAAGGAGGTATCAAACATTAGCCATGTGGTTTGGTGAAAATCCAAAGTCCTTTTCCAAATAAGATGGGCTTTAGGCTAACAAACATTCTTTTCATATCTGAGTGATTTAGGTCATCAAGGTCTTTGGAATGGGATGAGAAGCCACCACAATACAATGAAAGGTGAATGAGATCCACTTCATATTTGACTACTACCCCTTGAATTTTAACATCTCTATTGTGCATAGTTAAGTTGAATGATAGATCAGTTGATAATGATAGTCCTGATTGTTGACTGTTCATCCTTAACAAGGTGATGGATGAATTTCACAAGTAGCTGTGATTGTCCAATGCAATTATGTATTTGCCCAAGTTTCAGGTCAGCCTGGACCTAATACTATCAAGTTCACATGATATGCTATACCACCTTAAAGAGCTTTCAGTGTCCTTTTACAAACAAAATACAACTTTAAAATCTGAAATATCTTCATGCCTGGACTGTGCATGACCACAAACTTAAAAATGGAGATGTCCTCTCAGCTAAAGAAAAGGACAATAATTTTACTATGAGCTTAGCAATTTTGAAATAGTTTTTACAGAGTTGAGGAAAGAACACCAGAAAAAAAAAACAGACTCTGAGTTATGGTAATTCTATGATGTGTAATCCTACTAATCCTACTTGTTATATGTGATTGGTTTTGTTTCTGTTAAACTCTGATCTCTCAGTTAATGTGACATGTAATTATGAACAGTGAGTAGATTACTGGTACAGTGTGTAACAAGCTATTTGTTATGATGAGAAAGACTTGGGATAAAGCTATGATAAACAAAACTTCACTATGTTGAAGCCTCCATTTTCCCGAGAGATATTAAGAAAGATAACTGAATCTACATTTCTGCTTTATTCGTATGTTTTTGTTGAAGGATTACAGCTCCTGGCAAGCACAGTCCCTGACACAAACACAGAATGCAGCAGAGAGTGTAGGGTTTCCTTTGAACCTCAGAGATGGTGTGAAAAGAATGGCCTATGAGACCTGAGGCAATAGCACAATATTTTCTCAGGTGTCTGAGGGTTTGGGTATCAAAACAAGCCCACGCGACAAGAGTAGTCAGGAAGAAGAGGGTCAACTTCATGTTGCTGAAGTGCTGTCATTAGTTTGGTGCAGCTGGGGCTCAGGATGAACACAGCAATAGTTGATGGCTCCATGCTGCTTGGGGTTCTGGGGCACAGACAAGCTCAAGAGCAGTGTCAGCTCAATGAAGCTGAAGAGAAAACTATTTAGTGCAGTTGGAAGCCCGAGCAAGGGAGAAGCCTGTCTGGCGTAGTTGTCAACTCACGGAAGCTGTAATCCTTCAACTGAACCCAAAAACACACAGAAATAAAGCAGAACTGCAGATTCAGTTATCCTTTTTAATAATCCTTGAGAAAATGGAGGCTTCAACATAGTGAAGTTTTTTTTACCATAGCTTTACCCCAAGTCTTTCTCATCCTAACAAATAGCTTATTACATACTGAACAGTAATCTATTCATTGTTCGTAATTAAACATCACATTAACTGAGAGATCAGAGATAACAATGACGTTAGAGGTTGGGGTAAAGAAAATCCAATGAGCAGACTTATTCTGTTCAATGCAATTTAAAAGTTGGATGATACCAGTGATTAGATGCTAAGCTGTGATTCTGTAAACCCAGTAGGGTATAGTCGTAGGAGCCGGAGTCCTATTGCCTGATAACTCATTCCAGGCAGAACAAACAAGAAGGCCTCTAGACTGAGTTGGAACTGCTAGAGTTCTAAATCAGAGGCTAAATCCTCAAAGGAGAGGAGATGTTGAAATCCCTTGTGAGAAAGATTGAGATTGAAGGGTTTTGTGGTGATTCACAATGCTCACTCGTACCTAGGTGGACTGCTCAAAACATTTGTGGGTTCTGTCTTGGTTGTGTCTGCCATTTGCTGTGCATGTTGTGGTCTGTGTTCAACCAGTTTGCCAATGAATTTATCTTTAACTCATGTTAATTCTAGATGGAAGGCTATGAGATGGATAGTATTGATCATTTGTTTTTGTGATGACTCTTATGAAATAAAAATTATTTTGTTTGTTTAAAACCATGGAATTTTGTGGCATTACCATTTCTGCAAGTAACTGGGCATTTAAAATATGTCTGCATTGAAAGAAATTTTACTCCTCCCTAACAGGATTCTAATACAGATTAAGATATTTTGCACAACCAATAATTTCTACATGTTTAATGATTTCTGATTCAAGAAACAAAGCTGGACCACAGTGGTGTTAAAGCAGTGCTTCTGTCCCAGAGGAAAAATCTGTTCATTCAAACTTACATGGCATTCAAGTTAATGTATTTAAGCCTAACAGCAGTTTTAGATTCAACCTTCACTTTTCAGCACTTTTCAGCAGAACTCAAGCACAATGAGCTGCATTCTACCTTTAAAAGCAATGTTTTTCTGATCATTCCAGAATGGATGCTCAGCAGATCTGGACACAAAGAGATTTTCCTGGTCTCAGCCTTGAAAATATCTCAAAGTAGCAGCTTTTACAATGTGTTTTGTTATCTTATCCCTATGAGATCTCGTTATACTTGGCGGGGGGTGGGGGGGAGGGGAGTGGGGTGTAAAAATCTATAATTAGTCTTCTTATGTCTCAGCAACTGCTGGATTGAAAGCTGTTTATGTGAAGAGGTTCTATACATGCGGACCGGATTGTGATTAATTCTCTTCATTTTATTAATAATCCATTTTATGTTGCATTTAGAGCTTATGAAAGCTTTCGTCTTCATAATTAGAACCTGTGTTTGCAGTTCCATTATTGCGAAATATCAATAATGCAAGCATAATCAATGAAGAGAAACAGGGTGGTTGTTAATAATGGCCTGTACCGAGTTGCAGCACTAAGATAATGTAGTGCCTTGAAAGGTTCATTTGCCAACTATCAGAACAAGATTGGTGCTTTTCTATATTGTTACATTTCCATCATGTTATTTGCTGTCCTGATCTGTGCCCGTTCGTTTTGGGATTTTGTATTATGCACAAATCCAATTAAAAAAAAGCTTTTAAAAAATCTCTAAATTATATTGAAGTGTTTAAGATACAAACAAGTTCATTAGTTTCACAATGCACTTCTCTCTTCTTTCCGGTTAAAACATTACAAACGGATTCAGTGTCTTACCTTTCTGTAAGAAGAACTTTGCTTGTTTCCATGGTAATCTAAGGTAATGGTTAGGGATTCCATCATGCATGTGCTGGTTCATGTTGCTACACTAAATTAGTGCTGAAATTTCATCAAAATGATTCAGGCATGCATTCACCATTCTCTGCTATTTATTGGTTGTAGCCCATTTGGGGGCATTTCTGATGTAAGTAAAGTTTGGCAGCAATCCCTAAAGTGGAGGTACATGCTATCTAAGGACAGGAGGAAATGTTGTTTAAATTCTAAAATGACCACAATATGCCAACAGATCCAGAGGGGGAGCCCAAGTCCTCTGATGCATTGTGAAAGGCCTTAGTGCAGGCAGTGGAGAAGAGGAGGAAGATGCCTTTTCTCCCTCACCAGGGGATAGTAATTTCCTGCTAATAATGCAATGGGAAGGGGTCACAAAGAATTCAATGCTGGTAACATATCTCCCAGGATATACTACAACGTTAACAAAAAAAAACAATGACCTCACCAGAGTTATTAAGATAAGAATACTGCTTACTTACTCTTTGCTCACACCTTCCCCACGTCAACAAAGCTCACTGCATCAGTTTGCATTCCAAGAATCACTTCATATCCTTCTCCTCATATATGCACTCAAGCCTACTGCATCCCTCACTTCCCCACACTTTTTGTTTTGCACATTGCATTTCAATAATTTGACCATGACAGATGCTATTTTTAAGTACTCAAACAGCTGTCATTAATGAATCTGCCCAATCGGTTGGATTATAAATTGGTGTTGCTAAATTCTTACTGAGCTCTTACCACCCCAATCCAACGCCGGCATCTGTATATCATGACATTCTATCTTGCACCCAGACTGAGACAAGAAAAGTCACTGGAAGATACTGAGTCTGCTTGTACTCTGTGGATGGGAATGTGTTGACCATTATAGATAAGGAGGGAATCATGGCCATGACTGGCAACGTTAGAGGAGAAATTTACAGACTTTTTTTTACTTCCTTATCTTTCTTCAACATTTTTATTGTTATCCCTCCCTACAAATCCCACAAGACAAACTGTAGCTGCTTTCACCAGTCGCTGTTTTCTCTTGTCTTGCTTCAAACTAAAAGTAAAGCCTTGCCCCTCTCTTTTATCTCAGGTGCTGAAATATGTGGATACATCTGTCATTTCTGAAAGTGGAAGCAAGTCTTCTTATCTCAGTTTGACACTGACAAATATTGACTCAGATGCTTACACTATGTGTATTTTAGAGAGGTAGATTAGGAGAAAGGTTTTCACAGCATGGATCATAGGGCATAAGTGTGAAGGAGTTGGGGCAGGAAAATAGGATGTCACAAGTGTAAGCTGATTGGAGGATGAGATTGCATACTAACTCGCCTATGGAAAATTCAATTGCAGACTTGGAGGGCGAAAGCTACCAAAGAAGGCTAAAAGGCAGACATCAGGAAAGGTTAGATATATTGGGTAGCAAGCTCACTGACAGTGGCTCAAAGCACAAAGGTGCCCAACTCCTATTATCTCGAGGCTTTACATAGAATGGAAAAGTATTCTTACCAACATAGACTGAGCAGTCAGCTCCATGAACACAACAGTATTGTCCATTATGATGGACCCTTTGTTGACACCTCTGAAACCTGGATGGCAAGCACTCCAATACAGAGTGGAGGGAGTGCTGCATTAATTAATGAGTCAACTTTCAGATGAGACATTACATTGAGGTTCCACCTGTCCCTTGTCTTTATAGAGGAGGAACCATTTTATGGGTCCTCAACAGAATCAGTTTTAAGTTTCCAAGCTATAGCCAGAGACAAAAATACACACGAGCGTAAGGATGAGTAGACAGTCACAAATATTAGGCACTGAGATTATCTGTAATGATGATTCATAACTAATTCCTGTTAACTGGTGTCAGTTGTGGATCAGTTTGTGTCACGCTTACCACTAAGTCAGGAGGTTGTGGTTAAGTCCTGCTGTGGACATTAAACACAACAATCAAAGCAAAAACTCCAATGCAAAGTGAAGGGAATGCTGCATTTATTGATGAGTCAGTTTTCAGATATGACCTTACATTGAAGTTTCATCTGTTATCATAGGTGATCGTAAAATATTCCATAGCATTATTTGGAGGAAGAGCAGAGGAATTATTCCTGATATTGTGGTAAATATTTATCTCTTAACCAGCATCACAAAAACAGATGATCTGGTCATTACCATGTTGCTGTTGTGGGAGCTTACCATTGCAAACTGGCTGCCATGTTTGTTATGTTGTGACAATGATTACAATTCAAGAAAGCAATTCATATCTTGTAAAGTGCTTTGGGGTACCACTTTCTCCGCCACTGACACACAATAGAAGCAGTATGTACAGTCTATACAGTACATTGTATCAATTCACAAAGGCACTTTCCAAACCTGTGCTTTTTATCCCCAGAAGGATATAGGCAGCGACTCATGATAGCACCATCATCTATTGTTTCCCATCCAAGTCTTACACCATTCCTGACTTGGAAATATATCACCATCTCTTCACCATCACTACTTCTTTAACTCCCTCCCTAATAGCATGGTGGGTGTACCAAGACCCCATATACTGCGGCGGTTCAAGAAGGTAACTCATCACCACTTTCTCAAGGGCAATTAGGGATGGACAATAAAAATGCTGCCTTAACCAGTGATGTGAAAGAATTAAACAAAAAACTATATGATGTTTGGCATATTTGCGGTCAATACAGAACACCTATACAATCCCAGAAAGAGCTCTATCCTTGACAAGTGAGAAACACCCTATGGCCCCAAGCTGGTGCTGCAAAGACATCAAAGTTGAGCATTCCTAGTCTGGGATCACCATACTCCCTCGATATTAAAACCTATCAGTTTGAATTCCCTCAGATTCAAAAACATAATGTGTGAAATAAAACATCTATAAGATTCAAAACAGTTAGATTCCTAGAATTAGTTTAGTCATTTTAATTTGTGACATTGTAAAAAGAGAGAAATCAGTCACTTTCCTTTACAGTATGTCACCATTGTTGGTTCAGTAAGTTTTGAATTCTGTTCTGTAATCAGTTTTTGTAACCATCTCATTCTTTTGATTTTTCTTCCTTATGACCTTGGTGCATCTTTAACTGTACCTTGTTATCTTTACTTTAACACATCAGTTATCATTATGCATTGATTTCAGATGTAGTTTGTAGGCTTTATGTAACTTCTGGAACTTTGTAATTCCTACAACGATATGTATCACTCTTTTTCTGTTTTAATTAACTTCTACCAAACAGAGGAGGACACTCCAAAAGCATAAACTGGAATTTTACCAGCCCACCCTCCACGGGAATTGTCGCAGGCAAAGGGTAGATCGTGGGAAAGCCCATTTTTATATGGGCAGGACTTTATGGTTTTGGGATGTGCAGGATTGTAAAGTCTTGCCCACATAGTGGCAAAGCTGTTCCTATAGCCAAAACATAGTGATAATAAGTGTTCAACAGGACATTCAATATTGTTATCTTCACATCATTTAGACATTTGGAACAATAAATCCAACTGTTAAGCATTGGAGATAGACATTATGTGTTCTCTTATCACAAATAAGGACTCACTAAAAACGATCCTGTTACCTTGAGTGGAAAGTTATGACATTTGACTTAACAACGAAATAAAAGAAAAAGCTATATAAGAGTGTAATAACTGGAGATGGTTTGATATGGCTTCAATAGCAAAGGTTTATTAGCTTATGGTAATATATATATATACCAGTTAAGGTCTAACAGAAAACTCTTGTACTGGTCAACTCTCTTCTCCTCCCTGGCTCCAACTGAATATACTCCTCTCAAGTCACGTGCCCACACTCCTGATGGGCCTGGCTTCCCATATGGCCTCACCATAGGTTCTGGCCAAATCATGTGCTCCCTTAACGGAGCCACATTACTACAAGAGGGACAATTGATGAATAATTGACACATTAGAGAGCCAATCAGGAGTCAACAGGAAGTAACATCAACAGATGACCATCACCCTTGAGAAAGCAAAAGAAATTGATCCTACATTGCCTGAGAAAATCAGAATTTAAAAACACGACTGATCAGGTACATGGCTTATGTTTTGATATGAGTGAAAGAGATTGCCGAACTGACTAAAAGAGAAGAAGGAAAAGAGAGAAAAGTCCACAGGAGCCATTATTCAGCTCTTCACACTGGCAGGATCATGTGGTCCTGCCCTTGGTGCACACCTACTACATGTTTCCCAACAACATGGAGTACAATTATTGGGAAATTTTATTGACAGCAGTGGGACCAGATGATCCTACTACCAGCTGGTGGCATGCTGTCACTTGCCGCCCAGAGACCACAGAATCCCTCATGTCCTACACTGAATTTGGAAGCAAGAAGCACATCGAGACAATGATGTCAATATCTAGCTTGTTAAATATTTGTTGTTTAATAAATGTATCCTGGGTTACATCAATAGACTGTTTCCTATTACCTGAATGGTTGAAATATCAAAAGAACAAATTAATTTTGCATGAGTGCAGACTCAAAGATTTGGAAATTAAACAACCTCCAAAAAGTTAGTGCCTCGAATGAACTTGAACCACATTCTCAGTTAGTGCATTTCCAATCCTAACCATGTGAAAAAGATTTTCCTTATGTTACCTTGGCTTCTATTGCCCTTAAATCTGTATCCTCTTATTCTAAATTGTTCCACTCGTGAGAATGGTTTCTCCCTATCTACTCTGCCCAGATCCTTCATGCTTTTGAATACCTCTATCAAGTCCCACTTCAATTTCCTCTTCTCCAAGAAAAATAGTCACAGCTTTTCCAATCTTCCTACATAACTGGAGTTCCTCATTTCTGGAACATTCTTGTGACTATTTTCTGCATTTCCTCTAATGTCTTCACATTTTTTTCTAAAGCATGGTGCCCAGAACTAGACACAGTATTTCAATTTAGGCCAAACCAGGGTTGTATACAATGTCAAAATAGCTTCCTTGCTTTGTAATCTGTGTCACTATTGATAAAATGTAGGATGTGGTATTCTTTGTTAACCGCCCTCTCAACTTGTCCTGTCACCTTCAATGGTTTATGCACAGATACACCCAAGTCCCTCTGTTTCTTATTTCTGTGTAGAATTGTAACCTGTATTTCATATTGTCTCTCTGTATTCTTTCCATCAAATTGAATCATTTTGTGATTCTCTGCACTAAATTTCATCTGCCACTCATCTGCCCATTCGACCAACTTGTCTATATCTTCTTGAAGGTTATCACCATCTTCTTTGCAGTTCACTAGACCTTCAGTGCACACGAGTGCTATAATGATATTGTCCTTTAATCAAAAAGATCAGATGATACAACAGCTACTTGCTATTTTAAAATGATTCTCAGTCAGTTCAACTCAGTGGAATCTGGTTTTAAATCTCTCTTATCCTGCAGCCCATCAAACAAACCCATTCCTTTTTTCCTCTATCTTCCCCCATTCCACTTGCTTACAATCTGTTACATCTCCAAGTTACCACAATTGTGACAAAAATCAATCAACCAAAAACATTAACCACATGTTTCTCACAGCAAAAGCTGAGAGATCTGCAACTATTTCCAGCATTTTTTGCTTTTTTCTTCAGATTTCCAGCATTTGCAGTAAATGTGTTTCAAACATCATTGAACATACCTTTTCCAGCAATCATTTTCACTTTTGACCCAACTGAGCATACAGCATATAAATAGTACACATTAAATTTCACTAAACTTACTCAGGCATCCAATCATTTATTATTCAAAGCTTCTACACAAAATATATCCACAGAGTTTACTTCTTCATGACACAGCCTTGAGTTCTGCCTCAGTTCCAGAATTGGAATTTTCTTTCAAGGCCTCTGATTGCATCCATGGAACTAAAGTGCCTTGACAACATTGTGTTATCTCAATAAGACGTGAAAAGAAATTCTAATTGATCAAAACTTTATTCTTTTTGCTATTTTAAAATGAACTTCAGCCAAACTTGACTCGCCAAGTTTAAGGGCGTTCAAATGGTCAGTGAATAGGCATATGGATAGCATTGGAATAGTTGAGGTTAGAGGGTCATAAAAGTGGTTCCATTGGTCGGCGCAACATCGAGGGCCGAAGGGCCTGTACTGCACTGTAATGTTCTATGTTCTATTAACCACAAAATGACTACTATAGGCCACATGACTCACAACATTGGACATCTGTTTTGGAAGGTTCCAACAGACACCAATAACAAAGGGTGAAATTTTACGAGTTATTTTCTAAGTGCCCAGCTGGCATGAAAATGGGAGAGTTGTTGATCCATCCCTCGGATGAGTTTTTTACTCCCAATCTTATGCACTCAGTCTTTGAAAATATGAGCTAATCAGTTTATAGCCACTAGAGGCAATGGAAGGGGCTAAACTCACCAGAGAGCCAGATCAGAGCGAAAAACTGCCCATACACAGCAAAAGCTAAAAAAAAGCAACTCTCCTGGCAGAATACCCCCAGTAAGAAGTCTCACAACACCAGGTTAAAGTCCAACCAGTTTATTTGATAGTAAACCCAGAAGCTTTTGGAAATGCACTCTTTACCACTCCCTGGCCAGGTTTGAATGTGAATTAACTAACCTCCTGAATTAATCACATCACGAGTTTGCTGCGATTGATTCTTAAATGGAATCAGTCAAACTGAACAAAGACCATTGAAAGGAAATGAAACAGATAGAGAGTTGTAACTCCATAACTCCAAACTGCCGCTGACGCAGGACAAAGTTTGATTCTCTCTTTAAACCAGCCAAGGTAAGTTCTGTCAGTTGCTGCCCATCTAAGTTTCTTCTGTGCTGCCCTTGTGCAATCGTGCGCCAACACATCAAATGCCACAGATTTGATTCTCAATGCTGCTCACATGGTATTGTTTGCTGCCCTGCTATGCACCTCTTCCTTCCCACTCACCATCTCTCTCAACTTGCTGACTATCCCACTCACCAAAACATGTGCAAGGATTGATGAGTCTTGGAGAGGTAGCCAGTGGGAGGATTATGAAGGGAAGCATTCAATGGGGAGAGATGGTGAGTGGGAGGGTTGGAAGGGAAGTGGTGAAGTCAGAGAGTTGATGAGTAGTAAGGAAGCGGAGAAGGGAAAGAGTGTGAGGAAATGAGTCGTAGCATTCAGGAAAAAAGTGAAGAGGGAGAAGAAGCAGGATCATGCATGGTCCCCAGCAAAGTAGACCTGACTTGATGACCTTGTCAATGGGACTGGAGGCCATTGAGACCCTCCTGACTTGGGCACTGCCAGCCCAGCATCCTGACAGTGCCCACCAGGCACCCTGACACTGCCCTAAGGAGAAAGGTGGGGCCAAAAGGGGGCAGAGGCGTGGGATTTGAACCTGTGTCCTCAGAGCATTAGCTTGGGCCTCTGGAGTACTAGTTCGGTGAAATGAAACTAAATGACAGACAATCAAAAATAACAGCTTTTCGTTACTAGGTTAAATAATTAATTTAGCTTGAAATTACTCCTGAACTTAAGTTTAATTTCTACTTATCCTTTTCAAACCTATTTGTTTTCATCCAACTTCAAAGTCCTTTCATTACACCAAGCAGCACTTGTAGATGCTGCAGATCCTGTAAATGAATTAAAACAAGCTAGGGATTAAAGGGACATGAATGAATAGATATTGTGAAAAGCCTTTCATTTGAAAAAGGAACCCATGAAGCTGGCAGCTCTTCCCCTTCCTCCCTAAAGCCCAAACTGACTTTACATGCTAGACTTCCTACTCATCACCAACCTTTTCCCTTTAGACAAAACATTGTGACTGGGTGGGAAATGATCCATGTGACCATTAACTGGCATGTTAAGTGCCTCAATTAACATGAGGATGGGCTGAGCTATTAGAGTCCTCACCTTCTGTGCATTAAATCATAGATTGAGGTAGGTAGATAAGGAAGTGGATAAGGGAGCAAAAACATTTTTTAGTCTGGCCTGCCTGTAATTCCACCCATGGGAGGAAATAATACTGTTTTTTTATGTCTATTGCTGTGAAAGTGTTGTGCAACTGCATGGTATGTATGCAATACCCCTTTCCAGCTAAATCTGTGCCCTTAATTTCCTGGTTTTCTAATTGGAACGTGGCACTGTAAGCTTAGTGTCGAATGCAAAGTCTAACAACCAGTGATTCTTTGATGATGTTCACAGGCTGCTTGGACTACTTTGATCACGCACTTGTCTTGCTCTAACGTGCACCTATGAAACACTTAAAAAAAATTGATGGCAGGGGTTAGGTGAACATACACTACATCTGAAAGCTTTCAATAAATAAACAAGACTTTCCAGGACCTAAAAAAAATTAATTCTTGCGTAGTAGCAGCAGCAGGCATGACACCAATAATTACAAGCAAAGAGGATTGTTGGCTTCAAATAATAAGCTACATGATAAAGGGATGTCAAACATGCACTGAATGAGGGAATGCTGAGCATTTTGACCTTGAAAGATTTAATTTATAGGCATAAACCACATTTCTAAGAATAACAAATACCAAATCAAAACTGATTGAGACTCAGCAGTGATGTTTGTTTATGAATTGGAACCAGCACCAATCTGCGATTTCCGGATTTTTTCCATCTTTCAAAGGGGAATCTGTAAAGTGGGCTTTGTAGTTATTCTTTTTCCAAAAATAATGCAGGCGTAATTCGATTTAGAAGACAATTCCCATATTACACTGAGTGACAATGACCTTTTCCTCCAGATATTTTGCTCCTTTTTGAGTTTTTTTCTTTTTGCATGGCAGGCAAAAGATCCAACACTAGTTTGGTCCTCAAATGCAGGCTGATTGGCTGAATGATCTAGTTAGGCCAGAGGCTTCATTTCAGAAGCAGGCAGGGGAAAAGCTCATTACTCTTTGGGTGTGCTGATGCCTACGATTGTGGTTGACCTAACTGAGGGTAGAGTAAAGGATCAGAGTAGCCAATGAAGTTAAACCGAGGCTTTACCTGATGCAATTTTTTAAAACCATCTTGACTTTGTGGTTAAGATGAAGAGTTAGATCAAAGCCAGGAGAGAGAGTGCAATGACTCATCCTGTCAGATTCAATCTCTTTCATCGAGCCCAAATTGGGATGTAATGTCTTGACTTGTCAGCTTGGACCTTATTTGTCCCTCATGTGGGGACCATGATTGGACTTAATTTGAATTGGCTTCTTTGATTCCAATTAAAGTACCAAAGGGTACCAAAACAATGGTCAAGATAAATTAGAAATGGTTCTGAATTTTCACCCAGTGACTGAATCCATTCATTTTTTTCATCTCTCTTTTATTCAATTGGATTAGCTGAAGAGAAAAGATTTGACAAGTTGCAGGGAAAATGCAAGCGAGTGGGATTCAGTTGTTCTCGCTGCGAGTCAGCATCTACACAATGGGCAAAATGGCCTCTTCTGTGTTATAACTGTTTCATGATCCTGTGATAAACTGTTCTAAGTGTCTCAGACCATTCATTTCGGATATATGGATTGCCCGAAGATAAGGGAATACCAAGATGAAGCTATTCCAGATAGTATTACAACTGCAAATAAAGTACTGAAGCTCCACTATAAGTTGAGAAAGCAGCACTGCTAAAGCACAAGCTAACTCTCAGAAATGCCATCCTTCAGATAAAATGTTAAACTGGCTCTGTGTGCCTGATGAGGTGAACATTAAAGATTCCACAGCACTATTTGAAAACAAACGGGAAGTTCTCCTGGTATTCTACACAATAGATATAACTAAAATAGTACCATTGAAAAATATAATGCAATAGGTTTTCCACAATGCATCCCCCAGGTGTAGGAGCACAATTCAGGCAGGCAGCAAGTGACCTGGTTTACAAATTCTAGGCACTATTTTGCATTTTTCCTGTTTTCCAGGATCAGTTGCACAAAGTACTCAACATAGAAATGTAAAAAGGACAGCTGCCACCTTTTTATTATTCATTCATGTGATTTGACCATTACTGGCAAGGCTGGCATTTATTGTCTATCTTTAATTTCCCTCCAGAAGGTGATGGTGAGCGGCTATCTTGAACTGCTGTAACTCTATGCACTAAAGGCATTCAAACGGGATTTTCAAGGCATTGATCCAGTGGTATTGCAGGAATGGTGACTTTTTTTTCAAGTCAGGTTGGAGCAGGGAATTTGGAGGTGAAGGTTCCTTGCTGTCCTTATCCTACTAGGTAGTTGAGATTGCAGGTTTGGGAAGTGTCTTTGAAGAACATTGGTAAGTAACTGCAGGGAATCATGTCAATGATATATACTGCAGGCACAGTGCTCCAGTGATGGAGGGAGTGAACAGGAGTGGTGGGTGTCTTGCTAATCAAGCAGACTGCATGAGTGTTATTGGAGCAAATGTAATCAATCACGTTCCTAACTTGATTTACAGATGGTGGAAAGGCTTTGGAGAATCAGATGGTGAGTTACTTGCCATAGAATCCCAACCTCTTAAGTGCCTTTGTTACCAAAATTAATGCTGCTGTGCCAGTTAAGTTTATTGTCAATGGTGATTCCCAGGATATTCAATGATGTGCAGGTGAATTGGTCACAGTAAATTGTCCATTTGTGCTCCAAAATATGTAGGTTAGGAGGATTATCCATGGTGAATGTGTGAGGTTATGGAGATAGGGTGGAGAGAGAGACTGGGTGAGATGCTCTTTTGGAGAGCTGGTGCTGAATTACCTCTTTCTGCACTGTAGGGATTGTATGGTTCTATGTTGGCAATGTGGATTTGACTATAGAGCTCCCAAAAGCTCTAGCCCCCGAAGACGTTCCCTCTCACCTTGCCTTAAGAACTCGATTCTTAGCTGGTCTTGGATTCTAGGGATTTAGACTCCGGGGATTAGTTATTGTCACAATTCTGTCCACTGCAACTTTTAGATGGCATAATGGTTAGCACTGCTGCCTCACAGCGCCAAGGACCCAGGACTGATTCCGGCCTTGTGTGAAGTTTGTATGCTCTTTGTGTGTCTGTGTGGGTTTCCTCCAGTGCTTTTGTTAATTCACACAGTCCAAAGTGTGCAGGTTAGGTGGACTGGCCATGCTAAATTGACCTTTAGTATAAAAGGATGTGTAGATTAAATGGATTAGCCATAGTAAATGTGCATGGTTGTGTGAATGGAGTTGCGGAGCAGGGGTAGAGGGGAATTGGCCTGAGGATGATGCTATTTTGGCAAGTGGGTGCAGAGCTGATGGACTGAATGATGTCCAGCACTGTAGGGATTCTATGATTCTGATGCTGATGGGATTGGAGAATTCCTGGCCAATCCGGTCGACTGGAAGCTCTCTGATGCAGGATTTCCTCTTGATTGAGAGCACAAGTCCAACTTCCAGGCAAATGGCATTTGTTGGAGTCCTCAAATGGATATAAGGTGAGAATGAGTTCACCACCGACTCCTCGAATAGTGGGAAGAGAAACTAAAACCCTGGCCCGGGTCTATTCAAAATGAGGTTAAATACCAATGAATCAGATGTGAATTATTCATGGTGATGAAATTTATTTGGAGGATTTCAAGTATCTATATTAACAAAAACCACACGCCAGCTTTTACTTTGTGTTCTAATGTTTGTAAATTAAAAATATATTAGGAGTTGCATATCTACTGAAAGTGTTTGTTTGGAATTGGTAAAAGGAGACCTGAACTTATATTGTAACTTTGATTTCTTTAAAAATGTTTATACCCTCTCCAGACCTCTACATTTTAAGGTTATGAGCTATATTTTTCAACATACTTGGATATTTCACATTGGAATTCTTTGATACACATTTCAGACACATGTATGCACAGATCCATGCTTTTAGCCTCCAGTAATTTGAAAACTTGGACACTACAACACTAATCAAAAGAGTCTTGGGCACAGGAGTATAACTGTAATTAGGGTGACCCCCTTCAGCGAACTCTGGATAAGCATTATGGAAATGTAGCTACAATCATTAAAATGATGCATTTTGAACATCCTTCCAGAGACAGCTTAAAATCTAAAACTGAGAAAATAAATGTCAAGATAATGAAGATAACTGTGCCAGTAACTTTGGACAACACACAAACATGCAAGCGTACAAATTAGGAGCAAGAGGAGGCTATTTGGCTCCTTGAGCCATCAGTATCATTCAGTAAGATCTTGGCTTATCTGACTGTAGTCTCAATTCCACTTTCCTTCCAGCATTTAGGTTCTTGATTGACAGGAGAGTCAATCTAATGCAGCCTTAAAAAATATTCAATGATTCTGTCTCCACTTTTTTTTGGGAAAGAGAATTCCACAGACTCATGAAAGAAAAAAGATTGTCTCCTTCTCCATCGTAACTGGAAAGCTTCTTATTTTTGAATGGCATTCTGTCATCCTATTCCAACAAATTCCTGATCACACTCCATTCTCCATTTTTATCTTGAGTCTATCCAAAACTTTGCTGACTATTTCTTAACTCACACCAAGTCATGTCATCCATCACATGTGTGCTTGCTGACCTACTTTGCTTCTTGGTTAAACAATGCCTTGATGTCATCCTTGCTTTCAAATTATTCCAATGTCTCACCCCTCCCGATCTTTCATTTTCTTCAGCTATACAATTCATTGAGATATTTGTGTCATCCAGTCTGGCCCCTTGTGTATCCTATTTTTAATCTCTCCATTATTGTTGGCAGTGTTTTCATCTGTCAAGGTCCTAATCCCTTCCATGAATCTCTCTACTTTTCAAACCGTAAGGGTAATGGATCCTGGACTAAGTTAACACTTGGAGTTTTCAGGGCAGGAAAGTATTGAGCACAATGGGATGAGTTGAGGGGGGTGGGGTGGGTGGTGAATTTTGGAGGCCAAGTGCGGGGACACAAAGTTGAAGGTATAATCTTACAGAAGGGGAGCAAGTGTCCTAAATATAGAACCTACCAAATAACTTAACTTGGCCATTTTAAACAGTTGCAATTAAAAAGAGTTCTGTCTCTCTCCTGTCTGCCCATGCCAATAATTCTTTAATGTGGGAAGCATAGCATTTAGATCAATTGACTTGTTACTAACTCAGTTGCGCATTGTTTTTTCTCTTCTTTGATTGAACAACTGCAACAACAAATTGCATTCATATATTGCCTTTATAGGAATGTGATCAAATTAAATTTGATGCTGAGCCCAGAAAGAGGATATTAAGGAATATGACAATAAGCTCAATGAGATATGTGTTACGGATAGAGATAGAAAAGTAGAGAAGTTCATGGAAGGGATTAGGAACTTGACAGATGAACACACTACCAACAATAATGGAGTGGGTTGAATGACCTCCTTCTGCACTGTCGGGATTCTATGAAATGAGGATTGTGTACAACTTTGAGGCAGTGGTACATTATTTTCTGCACCTTCAGTTCTCGTCCTTCTACATGTGGAAGATATGAATTTCGATTCCTGCAATAACCTAAGCTGTCGAAACTCAACTTAGCCCCCCACCTGAGCCTTCACCATGACATCACTCCCCGCCTAGCCATGACCACACCCACCCCACACAACCTCCAGCAGCTTCACATCAATATAAACCCATACTAAAGCTTAGCCCTAGGCTCTGAGTTTGGGTGCTCAGTCCTCAGCAGTGCCCCAATTGCCACACCTGATTTGATAATTTCTGACTATTTGGCATCCTTGAAAAGTCCTAACTTCCTCTTTTGACCCACTCCCACTCTTATAGTTTGACAGTTCTAGCAACACTATAGTCCTTAATCTGTCAATGCTTTTAATTCCTGTCTTCACCCTCATTGCTACTAAAATGCCATCAGCTTTGAGCTCCTGTTAGGGTAGTATTTCTTGACACAGGATGAAATATGCACATTTCTTACATAAAAGGAGACTATCTAACCTTCAGCAGTCTATTTTACATGTCAGAGATTGACAAACAAGCCTCAAACTGAAAGGAACAAAATTGACATCTCAAAGTGCCTCACTTAATTAGGTACTTGTTTAGTGCAAAGACTTTCATTAGTTCCGCAAATACACTATGAAGTTTATTTTTGGCAAATTTACAATTAATATGTCAAGTGTAGTGGGCTGATTATTTATTGCAACTACGCTGTTCATAAAATCTTCTTCAGTTTTTAAAATTGATATTAAGGCAGTGGTGGAAGTGCCCTGTTTTAAATCACATTTTAAAAGGATATCGCCATGGGATACCTTTGAAGTTAAGTATTCTTATCAATGTATAATTTTAAATTAAAATTTGCTTATTCATCACTGTTTACAATAGGAAACAGAACAGAATGATGTTAATCCATTAGCCCAGCTTTTCAGATGAACAAGAGAGAGTGATTTTCATGCTGTGTGTATTCCAGTTCTCCAGAATACTGAATACTCACTTGTCGAAATGTCAAGGCTGTTCGTACAATGTTGTTCCTGTGGGGGGTGGCTGCTCCTCCTTGAGAACTGCATAATTTCACAAGGTAATTGTTGGAAAGATTTGCATTTATATAGCATCTTTAATAACCTGCTTTACAGCCAACATATTTTTCAGGTGAAGTCATTGTTATAATATAGGAAGCAGATCAGCCATTTTGTATATTGTAAGTTCCCTCAAACAGCAAGAAAACAACGAGAATATAATAGCCATGAGTTTCCGGCAGTATTACATCTGTCGCAGAACACATTAGAGTGGAATGGGACTGAAGAATAACGGATCAGTGATGTAGCATATTCTGCGCTTGTGCCAAATCTCATCGGTTTCTTCCTACCCACCACTCTCTGACATAATCTGGTTCTCACCCAGTAAGGATGACAACTATATCAGCATTGTCTTTACAGGCTGAATCTTCTCTGCTCCCAGGATTTTCCGACCCTCATGTGCAATGGGAGCACAGTGAGCATCACTACCGATCTCCAAAAATGGAGAATAGACATGATGTCCACACTGGAGAGACTCAGGGGCCATTGAAGCCTCTGTTAGTCAGGGACATAGCTGGCTATTGCCCATCTGGCAATGCCAACCATAGCACCCTGGCAGGTCTCCATGAACTGAATATACCTCCAGGGTAGAGGGACATGGCCAGGCAGTGGCCTGGCAATGTGCCTTGGCATAGAAAGTTACTGCCAGATTGGTATCATGCCCATGCCAACCTGGAAGTGCCAACCTCTGCTGAAGGTCGAGCCCAGAGAGCATCATGGTGAAGAGGGAGGAATTTATTCAGATTTAATTGTGGGCTGAGAGCGGACAGAGGAGCAAGGGTTACCAGTGATTGTTTTTGGGGAGGCGGGAGCTGGGGAGTGGGATGGTTATGGCGTGGGTGCCAGATCTCACTGGCAATAATGATCAGGAGAAGGGGCCAATTATCGGAAAGAAGGGGCTGATGATCGGAGGGAACAGGAAAAGGGCCCGTGATGCCAAAGGGAGGGAGGGAATATGATAAGGAGGAAAGGCAGAAGGAGAGATGTGCCGTTGCAACTGGAAGGAAGTCTCTGAGACCTTCATTGTGGGATGGGGATGGAGGTTTATTTCTATCATGATCGGGGTGCCTTTTAAGGATGGTGTCCGGATTTCAGTGCAGCCGTGATTTGCTGTTGTGTTTAGGCTCTGTCCACCTGCACAATCACAGAAAACATTTGATTATTTTTGGCAAAGTTGTAAAATCTGGAGCGAAAACCAAAATGTTTCTCTCCTTGCCAGAAACAACACTCTGCCTTTTTTGGTAAGATTCCCCCGTTAGTCATTTTTGGAGAAAACCTAACCTATGTTTCAGTTGTATTGACGGAGAGATAAATATTAGTCAGAGGCTTGGGGAGAAATCTGCTACTATTCTTCAAAAGAGATCTTTTAGGTTCCATTGAGTGTTATCTTTGTTTAGTATGTCATCTGAAAGCTGCCACTTCTAACAGTGCAGCACTCCCTCAGTACCACAAAAGTATGATTAGGGTGGCACAGTGGCACAGTGGCACAGCGGTTAGCTCTGCTGTCTCAAAGCGTCAGGCACTCGAGTTTTGTTCCTGGCTTGTGTCACTGTTTGTGTGGAGTCTGCACATTCTCCCTGTGTCTGCATGGGTTTCCTCCAGATGCTCTGGCTTTCTCCCACAGTTCAAAAGATATGCTGGTTAGGTGCGTTGGCCATGCTAAATTCTCCTTCAGTGTATCCGAACAGGCGACTACGGGATTTTCAGAGCAATGTTTTTGAATTGTTAACGTTAGCCTACTTGTGACACTAATAAATAAACTAAATTAATCTAAATTTTCTGCTCATGACTCTGAACCCACAGTTTTCAGACTCAGAGTCAAGAGTGCTACTGACTGAGCCACAGTGAATGAGCTGACAGTGTAAAGTGAGGCCAACTGTACACTAGCTACATAACACATACAAGATTTGGAATGGAATATCTGCCGAAAGAGGTGCTGGTCACCCTCAAGGAGAAATTCATACGTAACAGAGTGCAGAGGCAGATGGAATCCAATTTTAAAAAGCTATTTGCAAACTTGTTTCTTACAAATCACCAAAGCAACTGACTATATTCACAGGCACATATGAAAGAAACAGTGAGGAATCTGCAACGATGCACAGCAGCTCTGACAAGAAGTTCATTTTTGCTAAAGCTAGAAAAGTTACAAATGGAAGCAGTTTCCCATTGATAAATTGTTAAGCAACTAAAATGTTGACTATATTCTCTGTGTGTAAAATTCAGCGACCTCCAAATGTGCGTTAATATTCACATTGTCCCATAATGACCCATAATGCTGGGAGAACACTGCATTTGCCTGACGAAGGCGCATAGCGTCGAAAGCTCACGGATTTACTATCAAATAAATTGGTTGGATTTAAAATTGGTGTTGTAAAACTTTACTGAGGCCACTGCCCAACCCAGAGCACTGCCATGAGAACCAAAGGATATATCATCAGACCACAATGTAAGAAGGTGGAAGTGTGTTTAAAAACAAATTGTTATTAACAGTTCTGGAAATCAAATTAAGACAAAACTTTGTAAAAGCAGAGGACCATCTCGATTTATTCTTTCTTTTACAACTTCAATTTTACTCTTTAGAAGGGTCGTATGGATACAAAATATTAAACTCTGTTTCTCTCTCCACAGATGCTGCCAGACCTGCTGAAGTTATCCAGCATTTCTGTTTTCATTTTAGAATACACTTCAGTTTTGTTGATTCACCAGTCGCTACTATGGAGCCCTATTGATGGGGTTTTTGAGGTGACAGGATACCAACAGAAATTTCAGACAATACGAGACTCACAAAGCCAGTGTGTCAGTTTAAAGACATAACATTTATTTTGACCAACAGCCACAGGAGAAATCATCTGTGGATCAGAGCAATTCCCAAAATGGAGCATCTAAGCCTTTCCAGGGAATTCTAACATATACAATTTCAAAACAGATAAATGATCTATTTTCTTATCAATTACTCCAGCCTTTCATTAGCTTTAAATCAATCATCTTTTATATACACAAATCGACAGAAATACCTGTCATATACTTTAGTAAATCACATCTTACCCTCTGGCATAATGACATTTCATTAGTCTATAAAATCCGGACTATCTTTTCATTTTGGCTAACTCAGCTTCTCCTGTTACCTAGTAACCTCAGATATAGCCACAAAATTCAAAGTGAACATTTGCATAAGTTCCCCTGCAGATCACTGCCAAACCAGATTAATGATATGGAGATGCCGATGTTGGACTGGGTTAAACACGATTCCTCATCTGGTCAATGAATAAACTCTGTTCATGAAGTATGATTAAGTGTTTTGAATGTTCTTACCATTAAAAACTCTGCTGACAATAACTTGTTTATTTCCCAGGTTTCAGTATTCCTTTGAGCATAGCTTTGTCTTAATGCCCTTTACCATGATGCTTTGTAACAATCTGCCTTTGGCTAAAGTGAACAATAATTCTTAAACATATATTAATACATTCAAAATATCAGCATAGGTGTTTTTAAATCATAATTACTTGTTTAAATCACTTACTGCATTTTATATGTGTGTTAGTTGCTTCCTTGTTAGCTTCTGGGTCTGCTTTAAAATCATTGAACTTAATGCTGGTATTCCATCAGTGTCTTAATGTCTAATGGTTTAAAAATCTAACCTATCAGGATTTCTTCCTCTTATTAGCCCCTTGTTGGGTTTTTGTGTACACACGAGTAATAGAATGGAGATATCCTCAGAGCTCCTCTATTCCACTGCTGTAAATTCAGTAGAAATGTAGCTGTGTTTCCACCAAAATTCTGATGAAATTATGGTGGTGCAACGAGAAGAAGTCCAAGGAGATTCTAAACCAGTATAGCAAGTATCAGGGAAAGTTGATGTTTTATTTCACAAAGCTAAGTTTGCCTTGAACATTGAGCTCTCTGAGTAAGCTTCCATCAACAAATAACAATGATAGTACTCACAAACAATGTGAAAACAATGTAATGTGAATTATTTGCATGTGTAATTTCAATGTGAAACATCTACGCCACATTTGTACTCTCCATAAGACATATGCTAATGGCAATGAAGTTGAACAGCAAATGTTTGGCCATGGTGCACAGTTTGTCCAGGAAATTATTTGAGAGCCTGCTTGTAGCTACTACACTGTCAGCTGATGGGAGATTTCATCCCTGAAAAGCTTCCTCCACCAGAGGATGGCATGTGTTTCTCGTGCACACTTCCAACACCTTAAATTTTAACTGCAATCATGTGAGGAAAAGCAGCACAGTACAAGTGGTGCACACTTCCGGTTCTGTCATTGGGATTGGCACACCACAGGTAAAATTCCACACTGGTGTAGGGAACATAGATATGGTGGAGGCACTAAACCAATATTTTACCTCTGTTTTCATAGCAGGAATAATGAAAATTTTCCAAAAATTGCAATCAATGTAGAGGAACTTAATGCAATAGCCATCACTAGGGAGAAGGTATTGAATAAATTAATGGGATAAAAGGCAGATGGGTCTCCAGAAACTGATGGCCTGTATCCTTGAGTATTAAAAAATATGGCTTGTGATTCAAATGTCTTTTACCACAAGCCAAATGGTTTTAAATAAAAAGACAGAAAATGCTGGAAATACCCAATAGAAGGAGGCCATTTGGCCCACATTACTCTACCCCAAATCCTCTGTGATCTCATCTTCTAGACCAATCTTTGATGTGACACCTTGTCAATGTCTAGATATATCAAATCTACAGATTCGTCATTATCTACCTTACTGGTTATATCCTCGAAGGACTCAAATAAGAATGATTTACCCTTTCCAAATCATGATGATAATGTTGCATTGAGCTTTGTCTTTCCGAATTTTCCATCACCTTCTCCTTAATGATTGATTCCAGTAACTTCTCCCCCACAGAGGTCAAGCTAACTGCCTTATAGTTTCCTACTTTTGTTTCTTTCCCTTTTTGAATAGAGATGTCATATTAACATGTTCCCAAGCCACCGGGGCCTTACTGGAAAACAAAGAATTTTGAAAATATCACAATCAATGCATCCATTATATCTGCTGCCATCTTTTTTATATCCAAAGGTGCAGGCTATCAGGTCCCAGAGACTCGCCTGCCTTTCATCCCATTAATTTATTCAATATCTTCTCCTTCGTAACTGCTATTACACTAAGTTCCTCTACATTAACTGCAGTTTTTGAAAAATTTTCATCATTCTCTATTTAGTGCCTCTGCCATCTCTGTATTGCCCATTATTACCTCACCAGTATCATGCTCTAAAGGATCAACAATTACTTTAGTAATTCTCTCCCTCTTTATATACTCATAGAAGATTTTGGTTTCAGTGTTTATGTTTCCTGCAAGTTTCCTTTCACAGTTCATCTTAGCTCTTACAATTTTATTTTTAGTATTCTTTTGCTGAACATAAAGTTCTTTCAATCCTCTGGCCTACCACTAGCTTTTGTCTGAAATGCCATAGGTTTTGTCTTTATGTCCTCTCTGACTTCTTTCTTCATCCATGGAACTTTTTTCCTTTTGCAATTCCTCTTTCTCTCAGGAATATACTTTAATTGAAAGGTATTTAATATCTCCCTGAACATCTGTCATTTTTCCACAACCGCCCTGCCCTCAATTGTTCATGCTCGACTTCTTCCTCAGGCCTGTATAATTACCTCTGCCCAGTGCTAAAACTATAATATGACACTCTGTCTTCTTTCAGTCGATCTGAATCTGAAATTCTAGCATGCTATGATCATTCTTTCCAAGAGGATCCTTAACGACAAGACTGTTTATCAACCCTTCATCATTATACAATACTAAATCTAGAGTAACCAGCTCCTGGTTGGTTCCGTAACATTTTGTTCTAAGAAAGAGTCTTTCATACACTCAATGAAACCTCCCTCCAGGCTACCTTTGCAAGTTTGATTAATCCATTCAAAATGCATCCTAAAATCATCCATGATTACTTGTGTCTTTCTCACAAGTTCTCACTATTTCTTGGTTTATACTATGCCCCACTTTGGAAGTATTGCCTGGGGCTTATAAATTATCCCTACCAAGGGGTTTTTTCTTTTTCTTTATTGCCTCCCAGATTGATTCAACATGTTGGCCCTTTGTGCCAATATCATTTCTTAATACAGCCTTACTGTTACCTTCAACAAATAAAGCAACTCCACTTCCTATTCCGTCCTATCTATTCTTTTGGAAGGCTGAATACCTTTGAACACTCAATTCCCAGTCCCAGTCCTCCTGTATCCATATGTTCAGATTGAATGGAGGTGATCTGCAAAGTGATCACCTAATCTATGTTCAATGAGCAGTGAATGCAATATACTAAAGAACAGTGACTACAGTATACTAAATTTAAAGTATACACAAAATGCTGCTAGGTCTGGGATGGGTATTTAGGGGCTTTGATGGGGAGAAACAAGAATATAATATGGCATGGTTGTATTTTCCGTGATAGCGTGCAAATTTTGTCCTGTTTAATTTCCTGTGACTCATCTCATTTGTGATGCACTGGAAATGCCACAGTCTTGATTTCATTATTTTATCATTTTAAAAGCTTATCTCCACCATGACCACAGCACAGCACAATACTTGCTCCTCCACTGAGTATTGATGTCACATATAATGACATTTTTCTATGCATACATTTCCTTTGTTTCTGCACAGAAAATATGTGCTGTATCTCATTTGTGACTGTCTGGAACTTCAATGCATCTGTTGTAAAATCAAAGCAAGTATTATGGGATGAATAGCATGCCACTGAATATAATAGATCAAATGACAACAATAAGTTGCCTTTGTGCTGTGTCGTTAATGTAGGAAAATATTATCTGCACTTCACCAATGTGTAATTAAACTAGTGTAATGGTGAAGGTGCACGGAGCTGTCATGCCCTGATTTCCAGCATCCGATTTCAGAGCTGGGCTGAAAGCCAGGCTCCACCCACTCTGGGGCATATCCTTGGGGCAATAGATCCTGGCCAAGGTCGTCAGCCTCGGAGGATGGCAGGCAGGGGATTCAGTTAGCCTTGGGTACTACCCTCAGGACAGGAGTCAAAGTTCTTGCAAATTGGGATCAGAAATTAAGCCCAAAGCAGAGGCTGAAGAGAGCTAGAGCTGTGGCCTAAACCAGGAGCATGATCTGGAGCAGTAGGAAGAACCAGAAACTTCACAGAACAAGAGGAGAGCAGAAGTGCCGCCTGGAGCTGGAGCAGCAGTTCAAGCCTGGTGAGCATTGAGGAGCTGAGGCAACAAGTAAGATAGAGATCTGGAGCGTTGGCCATTAATATTCTCTGTAAATAGTTAAATGTGTCTCTTGAGAGTTTGTACAGCTTGGATGCCAATTTAAAGGAATCTTGCTTTTTCAACTTTGGTGCAGTCCATGTACTTGGACCCTATGTTAGATTTTGGTGTTACAATTGGCTTTCTATAATACAGGCATTAGGTCATGGTGGACAAGATGGAAAGGTGTGTCTGGTGAAGATAGAACAGATGGTGGAAGAATTGAAATTGTTGATGTCCATGAGAAAGGCTGAAACTGCTGCACTGTTGTTGGATGTCGGTGATGGAAACCAAATTTTCAATCTAAAACCAGGCAGAGTCTACCCATGTGCATTCCCTGGACTCTGTAAAGGATGTAAATAATATCCCTGATCAGATATTCTACCTGTCAATGAGTAGGAAGTTAGCAGATTCGGGTGAAGACCAGACATATGCAACAAACCAGCAACCAATGACTGGATTGAGCATGTACAGTTGGCTATGATGTCCAGGGTCCTCAATAGGTACAAGCAACTAGCATTTATGATGGAATATCTGCATGGGAAAACCTGTCTAGAAATAATGGTGAAGAGTATAGATATTTGAAGAAGTCCACAATAGATCATTGATTTGTGTGGATAGTAGTAAACGGCTGTACTTATTACAGAAGTTTTGTGAGTACAAGTAAGCCAGGGAAGAGGACCTAATCCCATCTGACTGAAGCTGGTGAAGTCGTTCAACTGTATTGTCTTTCTGTATCTGTCCTTCAAATCAACCAGGGACACAGTGAAGGGTCCCTTACCTAAAGTGGCAAAGGATGTAAATGCTCAGGTGGAGTTGAGGAGGCTTAAGAGTGAAACAACCACAATTGTCTTTTTTGATGTAGTTGGGTTTGGGGCGGGAAGGCAGTGGTGGCAGAAGGTGGGCTACATCACCCTGTCATGGAGAAAAATGTGACCAGGAAAGAGACCACCATTAAGGAGGTGACTGTCAACATGGATTGTTATGCAGCAAGGGGAACTGATTGCTGCACAACAAGCGCAAATCCAATCCTTACTGTCTGAACTCCACAGCAAGGGCCCGATCTTACCAATCGGAGGCTAAGGGCCAGATCCGGATGTACAACAGGAACAAGGGTGGAATCCCCATTCTAGTGCATTCATATGCTTTTTGCTGGCTCAGATCTGGTCCGTGCTGTGGGCGGAGCTTAGCACTGTGGGAACGATTGGAGCTTTGAACTGCACATGCACATTTCAAAAAAACTCTGAAACAGTGCGTCCGGGTGCGAAAACAAAACCAGCAGAGAGAGCCGGGGGGAGGGGGAAGATGAGCCGAGATCAGATGCCCCCTGGGAGGCAGCCCCCTGGCAGAGCACACCCCTAACCTCCTCAACTGCTGCTCTCCCTTCACCATCCTTCTGACCTGCACTTATTGATGTGGAGATCCCGGTGTTGGACTGGAGTAAACACAGTATAAAGTCTCACAACACCAGGTTAAAGTCCTGTTGGACCGGTGTTGTGAGACTTATTGCACTCGTTGGACAGCCTGCAGCATCTTCTGGCCTTCGGCTGGCGTCTGCTGGAGGAGTGGAGGCACACTGAGATGGAGCTCTAGTTGAGGGGGGATTGTGGTGGAAGATAGGAGGAGGATGGACCTGGGAGAATTTCCTCCAACCCCCTCCCCTCCCAACCAGAGATTCATCGGAGCCCACCCCACCCCTCCTGGCAGATGCCAGCGGAAGGCCAGGAAGATGCTGCAGGATGTCCAACAACTGCAGTAAGAAGTCTCACAACACCAGATTAAACTCCAACAGAACTTTAACCTGGTGTTGTGAGACTTCTTACTGTGTTTACCCCAGTGCAATACTGGCATTCCACATTAACGAGTGCAGGTCGGAAAGATGGAGGAGGGATAGCAGCAATTGAGGTAGGTTGGGTATGTGCTCTACCGAGTGGGACGTGCCTTCTGGAGGGGAAGGGTCTGATTACGGGAGGGAGGTTGGGGGAGCTGGCTGCCTCCCGGGGGGCGGGAGGTGGAATCTGACCGTGGGTGTGGGAGGTGGTCTGCCGAGGGGTCCTGCCTTCTGGAGGGGGGGGGTAGGGGGGGGGGGGGCTGCCTCCCGGGGGGTCGGACCATTGTAGGGGGAGGGGCCTGCAGCTCGAGGGGGGTTTGATCATGGTGGGGGGGGGGGGGGGGGGGGGGGGGGGGGGGCTGCTTCCTGGGGGGAATATGATGATGATGGGGAATCTGCGGGAGGAGGCCTGTTTCCCGAAGGGGCTGGATTGCGGGGTGGTGAGAGGAGCTGCTTCTCGGGAGGGTGGTTCGAGGGGCTGTGCTCTGCCGAGAGGCACCTGCCTCCAAGGCGGGGGGGAATCTGATCACGAGGTTGGGGGGTGGGTCTACCGGGCGGTCAGTGGGGAGTCTGCGAAGGATGTTCGAGGAGAATGGGCTTCGGAGGTTCTCCTTCGGAATAGGAATCAGCTTCGGATTTTTATTCTGCAGGTTGATAACAGCACAGATCCAGAACGGATCTGAAGATGGTAAAGTGGGATTTGGCAGTAGAGTTGGGCGCGCGGTTCATTAAATCGTTGGGCTGCCTGATTGGAGCGCAGACCGGATCCATGCCCAAAGCAAGTGTTGGTAAAGGCACGATCTGCTTGGTTTCGAATGCAGATCGTGTTACAGGCCCAATGCCCAAATTTATCGTGATTTCACACCTGTCTTGTTAAAATCGGGCCCCAAGTCTTATAGCTGTAGCCAGAAGGCAGCCTCAGAAAATTGTTCACTGAGAGAATTGCTTGACCATCTAAAGTCTGGCAGATTTTTGATTTGGTTTAATTTATTACTGTCACATACATACATTGAAAAGTATTGTTTCTTGCACACTATACAGACAAAAAAATAACATTCAAAGAGAAGGAAATGAGAAAATGCAAAATGCAGTGTAACAGTCATAGCTACGGTGTAGAGAAAGATCAACTTAACACAAGATAAGTTCATTCCAAAGTCTGACAGCAGCAGGAAATGAACTGTTATTGAGTCAGTTGATTCGTGGTCTCAGAATTTCGTATTTTTTTCCCAAAGGAAGAAGGTGGAAAAGAGAATGTCTAATTAAGGGGTCCTTAATTATGCTGGCTGCTTTGCAAGGTAGCGTGAAGTATAGACATAGATGGGAGGCTGGTTTGCATAATGGATTGGGCTACATTCATTACATTTCGTAGTTCCTTGCAGTCTTGGGCAGAGCAGGATCCATATCTAGCTTTGATGCAACCAGAAAGAATGCTTTCTATGGAACATCTGTAAAAGTTAGTGAGAGTCATAGCTGAGTTTCCTTAGTCTTCTGAGAAAGTAGAGGTGTTGGTGGGCTTTCTTAACTATAGTATCGGCATGGGAGGACCAAGATAGGTTATCGGTGATTTGGGCATTTAAGAACTTGAAGCTCTAACCCTTTCTACTTCATCCCCATTGATGTAGACAAGGGCATCTTTTCCTTTATGCTTCCTGAAGTTTTGTTGACATTAGGGAGAGATTATTGTTGCCGCATGAATTCACCAGATTTTCTATCTCATTCCTGACTCATACCCTGACACGTTGTTATTTGAGATCTGACCCACTACAGTGGTGTCGTCAGCAAATTTGAAAATTGAATTAGAGGGGAATTTGGCCACACCATCATAGATGTATAAGGAGTATAATAGCTGGCTGAGAACACAGCCCTGTAGGGCACTGGTGTTGAGGATAATTGTGAGGGAGATGTTGTTGACTATCCTTACTGATTGTGGGCTGTGCGTTAGAAAGTTCAGAATCCAGTCACAGAGGAAGGTGCGGAGGTCCAGTTCTTGGAGTTTGGAGATGAGATTCATGGGAATAATAGTGTTGAAGGTTGAGCTTAGTCAATAAATAAGATGAAGTGGAGAAAAGCAGTTCATTCAAAGGCGTCACTGAAACTTAGTTTCAGTGGCTAAAGCAGTGGCTAAAGAAGTGGCCTGCGAACCTAGGGATGTACATAGTGTGAGGATGCCTACCACAGTACTGGAGGAGGATCCATCTCTTTACCAGTGAAGCAACAAGTGCTGCTGATTATATGAACCCGGGAGATATGACTGAGCTAGATGCTGCATGGCTGATCCATTGAAACTCCATTCCAAAGTTCTTCCTGAATGTTAGTGCATGTACAGATGAAGGGTTGAAAAAAATAATTTAACCAGATGGTATATATCATCCCAACATTTACTATTTGCCCTAATAGTGATACATGTAAAAAAAAAGTCCCAATGTGAATTAGAATGTGCTAGTTGTTACAGTTCAATCATACCTGCTGCTCACATGATTGCTTATCAATCACCATATGATTGATATACTAGTATCTAGGAAGGTAACTCTCAAACAAGGAAGTGTTTGGCAGAGGCAATGAGCAGGCCGCTGCTACTCCACCTCCCAGCATCTGACTTTGGAGGGGGTTGGATACATTCCCTGCATGGCACCAAGTCCCTGCCAGCAAGAGGTCATCTGCGCAGAAGCTGGGCAGAAATTTGTTTGGCTTTGGGGGCTCCTCTCAGAACAGGAGCTGAAGTCATCGGAAACCTGGGGCAGAGTCTAAGGTAGGAGTGCAAGCTAGAGGTAAAGGAGGGATCAGAATCCACATGGAGAGGGAGGAAAGCCACAGCCATGATTCAGGAAAAAATCTGGAGCAACAACAGTAAATATTCTCCAATAAACTGTTCATTTCTGAACATTAAGCTTTTCTTTCAGAGTTTATATACTTATATAGCTTTGATGCTAGTGGAATAAAGGAACTTTTTTTTAACCTTCATGCAGTTCATGTGCTTGAATCTCACATTACAAGATTTGATGCTGAGTCCAAAAATATATTAGAAGAAATTAGGAGGCAGTTTAGGTTGAGAACTGGGAAGTTTAGACAGACAAATACCAACTGCTGATTTTAAACCTGTCAGCCTGATCTAAGAGCCAAACAAAGGAAAGGCATACATTCCAACCTGGACCAGGTGCAGCTTCCTTTTGGTGAACAATTGGTCTTGCAATTGAATGGATGTCTCAATTTTACAGACAAAGTAATCCAGCTTGTTGAAGACAAAAGTCATGTGGATATAGCACTTGGAATGAATAAGATCAAAGGTTATGAGAGAAAGCATGATTAGGCTGTTGAGGAATAGCCATGATCATGATAAAAGAAAGAGCAGACTCGAAGGGCCAAATGGGCTCTTCCTGTTCCTATCTTCTACGTTTCTACATGAGAAGGGTTTAAAGAGATGGCTAATATTAGAGAAAACATAGAGTGCAAATAAAGACATTAAGAGTTTGGAAGAAGAAGAATGTTGTTTCACCCAACATTCTTGTTCTTTTCATGGGGCTTGTAACAGCTTCAGTATCATAGGATTACAGACACTGTTTTATTGTTACATATCCTTGTTCATCTACATTGCATCTTTTGCATGTTTCTAATATCTCTTCTAGAACTGCAAACCTAAAACTGTACAAAAAGAAACTGTGGACAAACAAATATTTTGCATGGATTTGTCATCACCTCCTAGGTCTTCAGTGGTTCCAAGTATAACAGCTAGAATCTCCTTTGTTTTCTTTATGAGATTCGTTCACCTGTAATCTTTCTTTTAAAAATGTGTTCTGAGCCCTCATATCCTTTTTTCCTTCACTTCACTGTTTTGCTGTGAAGGATGTATTTCCATTTTATTTTTCCCCAAGTGAGGCTCGATCCATTTTTTTCTTATCTTCCACAGAAGAATAACTGCAGATGTAACTTAATTACATATAAAGCATTCCAGAATATAAAGTCATAAAATTTCTCTTTTGGACCCCAAGATGATGTAGCTTTTTTTAATGACCTTGCATTAATTATTTCAGATTTTCTTGTTCAGATTTTCTTCTATATTACTCGAAGGGAAAAACTATTGTTCTGGTCTCTAATCTTTCTTCAGGGTTATTAATTTTGCACACATTTCTCTTTTTGTGCACATTATCCAAGGCAAACAACCTGTTTATGTTTATATTATTAATGTCTTTCAGCATGTAAATATTCACACCAATGAACTCAAAAAGAAAATAGGAATTTAATTACTCAGCGTGGGTACTATGCATTTGAGCAGCACAATAAGCCTACATGCCAGTGTGATTAGGTTGGTCTCTGAGCCAGAAGGCTGCGGGTTCCATCCATGACTTGAACGCAAAGATCAAATCTGAGATTGTTGCATGCAGCAGTGAGTGCTGCACAGTTGGAAGCGTTGTTTCTCTGATAAGAAATTAAACCAAAGTTTTTTCTGCCTTCTCAGGAGGACGCAAAATAGCCCAGGGACATTGTTTCTAAGAAGAGTAGGGTATTCTGGCCCCAGTTGCCATCACATTATCTGGTCAGTATCACACCGTAGGAGCCTGCTGTGTATTAATTACAGTAAAAAGCCTCACAACAACAGTTTATTTGATAATAAACCCACAAGCTTTTGGAAACACTGCTTGTTCGTCAGGTGTGTGGAAGGTTCTGATCAGAGAAGGGCATTTCGAGGCACACACATTTTACAGGATGCTGATTAGAATGTGAGTCTTTACAGCTAACCTGCTATGCAAGTCTTAAAGATGAAGACAATATAAGTGGAGAGAGCATTTGGCATAAGTTAAAGAGATGTTTGGGCCTATTTGAATGTTTGTCAATACTCATAAATCAAACAGCCAAAACAGAGGAGGATTCTGTCCCATCTCACTTTACACCTTCCTCTGTTGAAAGCTGGGGCATTAAGAAGTGCTAGGGCAGCAATATCAATGACTACCACTGTTATAAGAGCAACAATATATAAGCTTTAGTTGTGCAGGAAAATAGTCAACCACCACTTCTTCATGGCAACCAATGGTTTATCCAATATCACCAACATCTCATACCTGAATAAAAAACTCTGCACTGGATTTGAATTTAGCACCCCTGGAATAAATGTTGCAATCCTAAAATGCACTAATGCACTAAAAGCCAATAAATCCCCAGGACCTGATGAAGAAAATCTATTCATTCTAAAAGCTGCAGAAATGAGTCTAGTTGAGGCATTGGACATTTATCTGACAGCTGGGAATCTCTGCTGCCTCTTTTCAGGAATGTGCACAAAACCACAAGATAATCAGGCAGTGTCAAGGCCACCAACAAGCCTTCCCTGAAATCAAGACCTTGGAGTGGGGATCTTGTCACTTCAGGGTTGCTGACCAATCAGAGGCCAGCAGTTCTTGTGCTCAGCAGTGCCACTGTAGATGTGGTGCCTGTTGAAGGGTAAACATCTACTGGAGTTCCAGGATCACTGAATGACGGAAGCCACAGGTAAATAATGTGGGATAGCTTTTGTGGATTGGGAGTCATGGGGAGAGGTGTGTAGGGGGGTAGGAGGTAAGGGCAGGGGGTGGCTCTTAACTCTTCTCAATGTCAAGTCCCTCAATCAGGCACTGAATGCCTTTGATTGCGTGACCTGGACCCCGACCCAGCTTCTCCTCCCATTCACCCTGACCCCAGGAAGTGTCAAGCTGGCTGCATGATTTTAGCAGCCTTGCAAACCACATGGTGCCTCATTCATATCAACTGGATTAATACCAATGACTATGTGATAAGGCCCTTAAATGGACACTAATTGTCACTTAAAGCTCTCAATAGGCACCAGTGTGGAAAGGCAGGGTTCTGATATTTCATCCCACCTAATTAATTGCCGTTCCCACCTCAAAGCTCACAGTGACAGTGCTGGACATGAGTGTTATTGCTGCATGGGAGAAATATGAGTGGTGGTTGACTATTTAATGGCTGCCAGAGTCCTGTCCAATGTTTATGCAAGGGGCAGGCCATGAGTTGCTGACCTTGGTGTCATTTGACACAGACAGGAGTTAATGCCATTTGTAAAAGTCTGATAGCTCTGCATAACCATTGCTGCAGCAACACTCCAGAGAAGGCCTCGCCTTCCAAGAACACCTGTCTACCTCAGATATTGTATCCCTCTTCTACTTCGTTGCATGGGTTCTTCACAAGTTTTCGATGGGCAGCCCTTGGCCCCAGAATTTCACCTCTGAAAGCCAGAAAGGCTATGGCACCCGGGACCATCAAAGTATGGAGATGTTGCTGTTGTTTCTGGGAACCATGTATCAGATCACTGCAGACAAATTGGGCTTTAATGGATTGATGAAGGCCACTGACTGCTCTTCAGAGCCTTGATGGCCATATACGCAGTCAATGAGACTTTGCTCCTGAGGAATCCGGCAATAGCCACGCCATCTACATTTCAGGATTCATCCAGTAGTGCATATAGTTACTGATCCTCTTCCACATGACATGATGCAATAAAGGACCAAGGCTGCAGGCTCCCATACATGTCCTCAGTGAATCCCTGAAAAGAGCAGGCTGCATAAAAAGGTTTACTTCTATTATGATTGTCAGGGCTATAGATATTGGTGTCCCCTGAAGCCCATGGGGCTCAGTGCAGACTGCAGATATCGCATGTCTGTGATCGCCTTTCTGAAGAGGTGTCATCTCTGTTTTTGCTGTTGGATAATCTGCAAATAGTTAAAGTGAATTTAGTGCATTTTTTAATGTGGATAGGCCCTTCCTCCTGTGACGAGTTGTTTGGTATGCCCCTAGACCAGCTTCACCAGTATGCCTGGAGATCTCCTTGCTGCTTCTGCTCTATGAAGCTACTGGCATTCAGTCTCTGCTTTCTTTGCTCCCCCACATGGGAGTCATGCAAAAATGTATCAGTCATATACCAATTGATCTCTTTCATCATGTATTGTCCTTGCAATTGACCTCCCTCAAATCATTCCCCTTGCCACTCTCCTTTCTACCCATGTCAATGAAATTTCTTCACTCAAGGGGTTATAATTCAAAGCAATGATAGTCACACAAGATTTCAGCATCTTTCATCAAGGTGGTCTGAAATGGAACACATTATTCGTGCTCCCTCTGCAATCAATAATAAGGAAGGCAGTTCAAAAATTATTGTTTCTTTTATAATTTGGTAAATGGTGAGTTATTTTATTAACATATGCAATTTACTGAGATTGTGCTTTTCTAATCTTAATTCCATGAATGTATTAAAAGTAAATCTGCTGTGCGACCCGACAGAGATTGTTAATTTTAATGTATTCCACTTATTCAAACTCGCTGAAAACAGCAATCGAGGATGATCATTAGGTCAATAAATATCTGCTCCAGAGTGGCTCGATCAGCGCATGTTATCAAAGTGGTGAATGCTGAACTATTTTTCAGCAATGATTAATCGCATGACTACTTCTCACTTTCCAAGTAGCTTTAAGATTGATGACATTCTTTAAATCAGATTTGGAAGGGGAGGTGTCCACATAGCTGTCGAATCCATTCCCCTTCAAGTAGGTGTGTGATCATTCATGTGCATCCACTTCTTCATGAAAGGAATTGGAATGCTCGATGAAAAGTGTTAGACAGCGCCAATACTCATTCACCAAAACTCATTTTGTTTCTCTTATCTAGCAAACTAATCTTTAATTTATCCCTTTCTGCAGACCTTATAAGAACCATTATCTTGCCAATGATTCTTTTAAAGGATGTTTCTGGAGAGGGGGAGGGTTTTTTTGCAAAGAAATAATTTAGCAGAAGAGTATATTGTAATTTTTTTTTTGGACATCGCCAGAGGGAAGATGTGGCTACAGTAATCTTGATTTCGACAAGTAGGATGCAGTACTAGCCAAAGCAATAGGTTGGGGTGGTTCAAGTCTGCACCAGCCTCCCTGAAGAAATGCACCCTCCAGGAGATGTGCAGATGTACCACCCTTTTGGAACAGTAATAATCCTTGAATCTCCTCTTGTTCTATGGCATCAGGGCAACTACAGCTCCATTTAGTCTTTCAACTTGCTACTTCTGCTTCTTTTCTTAACTCACATCAGGAAGTTTATTTTTATTTATTAGTGTCACAAGTAGGCTTACATTGACACTGCAATAATGTTACTGTGAAATTCCCTTAATCATCACACTGTGTTGATCCAGAAGAAACTCTTCCAGTGCAGACAATAAAAATATAACAACACTTACTCCAACTTACAAATCAAAGAAAATATTTACTAAAGAAACTTCATTATTCCAAATTTAAGGCCTCACTCTGAACTATTATAAGCTCCCAACAAGTCCCAACATGTTCTAATTTATGTTGAGTCAGCTGGTCAGCTGATCATCACATCATTCTGTCATTGGTTACATGATTTACTGAATCAGCTGACCCATACAGCTTGTTATCTTTGGTCACATTGCAACACAATGGTTTTCATTCCAACACAATCCTTTGCCTGTTTGGGTATACTGAGGGAGGATTTAACATGGCTAAAATGCATCTAACCAACACGCCTCTCAGATTCTGAGAGGAAACTGGAACACCTGGAGAGACCCACGCAGGTACAGGGAGAACCTGCAGATTCCACACAGCCAAACAACCCATGCAGACAGGGGGGAGAACATGCAGACTCCACACAGACTGCGACCCTAGCCGGGAATCGAACTGAGGTCCTTGTGAAGGAGCAGTGCTAACCAATGGGCCACTGTGCTGCCCCAGAAAGCTTAGCAGAAGGGATAAAAATTTCTCGAATGCTTTCCTTATTATTCCTTGTAGCAGCAGCCCCTTTAAATTCCTTGATGTGTTTCCAGAAGCAGAAAATAAAAAGAAGGCTGGATATTAAGTGGAGTGGTTATGTAGATGGAGGGAGTGGGGGCAGTGGGGGGTTGGGGGGGGGGGTAGATAATGTTTCAGCTGGGAGATGTGGAAAACTAGCAAAGATCTTTTGGCCTTCATGGATCCCCTGCCTGGAAGTCAGCCTAAGTGGATCAGTTTGATGGGGAGAGCTCTGGCACAGGCCACAAGGACAGATAAATCTGAGCCCTAGCCCTAAGGATTTTTCAATGGAACAGGGTGGGCCTGATGGGCAGTGGGAGCTTGGAGATATTTGAGAAAGCATTGTTGTAGCTGTTGGCCCACCAGCAGAATTCTAAAGGCACTTTAGCTTCTCCCCAGAAGACACTTATCTTCTTCCTGCAACTATTCTTGATCTTTCTTTAGCCAGCCATAGTTTAACCTGTAAGCCAGGTTCAGTCAAATGGTGTCAGCTCATTAAAATATTTAATGCCAATTGCCTGACACCCACATGTTGTACTAAAATTAAGATCCAGAAATTAAAGCAGCTACTGACTATTCAGGTGCAACTAGTACAAACCGTTTTCGTGCTGTAGCCATAATTTGTTGGTAGGTTCAGAAAGCAGTGGGGGTGTGGGGATTGGTGGCAGGGTGGGGATGGGTAATTTGTGGTTGGTGGGTGCAGTACTGGTTCACATGAAATCTGGCTATTAATCATATGATTTGGCATATTTAAATTATTGGGCTTCCGTCTGTTTCAATTGGGAATACTGAGTCAGTGAATGGTGACGCAATAAGAATACAATGGGAAAGTTCTGAATGAGGCCCAAAGAATTTTCTTTGCATAGTTGTTATCCCGCCTACTACCTCTTGATGAAAAATGACTTGATTTGATTTATTATTGTCACATATATTGGGATACAATGAAAAGTATTGTTTCTTCTGCACTATACAGACAAAATATACTGTTCATAGGGGAGAGGGAAAGGAGTGGGTGCAGAATGTAGTGTTATAGTCATAGCTAGGGTGTAAATAGAACTTTATTAGAACATTTAAAAGAGTTAGAGTACAGTTTTAAAAACATAGAATAAGATTAAAAGGTAGAATTATAGCGTATGCTGGGTCAGCTCGCATGACACTGCCTCACTCTCGTACCATTCGTTGTCAATATTCAAGCCCCACTTCTCATAATATCACAGGGAGGCTGAATACAATAAAACAAAACAGATTCACGTGCATTCCAAAACGTTTGAAAAATGGGGCCCATTATTCCAGTGCTTTTTCATAGTTTGCATTTGGAAGAAGGCAAATTAATCAGTTTGAGGAAAGACGATGTGTTAGATCTGGACTCCTCCTGTCGCTGGTAGGCTGTACTAATATCAAACTTGGCTAATAAAATAAGGCATAATGTGTTCATAAATTTTACATAAAAGAGGATTAAAAATGGCATTACACTAATAACATAATGTTGAAAGCAATACATTACAAAATTTGAAATTAGACAAAAATCTAATTTTCTTTTCATTTACGATATGAGAATTTGTCAATGCCTGTCACATATAGCTTAATATAATTTTATTCTGGCAGGAATGACTATTAGCCAATATCTATTATAAAAGATCATTAGAAAAGCCATTTATTTTCTTGTCAAATATTTTTATATTAAGGTTGCAAAAGCATATGTTAATAAGGAAAATCTAGGTCTCACTGAGGTACAGCATTGTTTTTGTGCAACATTCATTTCTGAAGGAAATATGCTTTTAATTTCACTTAATTTAACACAATATTATGTGCAACACTATCATCCAGAGTCACAATTATCCTCTAATTGCTGTTTTCTTTTTCATATGTAATCTTCTTTAACCTATCCCTGCAAATTACTAAGCACATCAAAGTGCATCAAACACAATCAATTTGACCAACCTCGATTGCAGTTGCTTTCACCTCCTATTACTTACCCAAATGAATGAAGAGATATTCAGCCAAACCCTACCAAAAAAATGTTGGTTTTGGCTGGGAAACATTGAATGTTTCCCGCCAATGGTGCTGGCGTGTTTTTGGTTTGAATCTTATGGCTCATTGGTATTCATTTTATTCCCAAATGTCTCATCCTACTCCAGCGGCTCCATATAAATGGCTCCCCAGCACTTGTTCCACAACAACTGCAGGAGATGGCAGCCAAGAAAACAGCACCATGTTTTACAGAACAGGCTCTCACCAAATTGCCAGACAGAGTGACGCAGAGGCAGGACATCTTAAACACCCCCTGCTCCAGGTGACGGCCGTCCAGCAGGATGACCATCCCTGCAATGGCAGCCTTGGTCGGTGCAAGCACACCCCAAAAAAGCATGGTGCAGCAATGTCGGAAGCAGCTGAATGATCCAGGTGAATTGAATCACCCCCATGTACACCTCGTAGTCCCAAAGCTTTCTCTCACTTGGTGTCTCCCAATACCAGGCACCAGGTTCTCCCCTCCTCCCTTCCACAATCATCATGTTTCCCCAGTAGCTGCCATGCTCTTCACACTCCAGCTCCTATCCGAGCCCCATGCCTTGAAAACCTCATCACCATCTTAAATATCAACACTCCCACCTACATTCTTCCTCTCTGTGTCATTGCAGGATAGAACATAGAACATAGAACATAGAACAATACAGCACAGAACAGGCCCTTCGGCCCTCGATGTTGTGCCGACCAAAATAAAAAGCAATGCCCCTCCTAACTAAACCATTCCCTTCTCATCCATATACTTATCAACTAACCTCTTAAACGCCACCAAACTTGGCGCATCTACAACAGCTGCAGGCAGGGCATTCCACTCCCTAATCACTCTTTGAGTAAAGAACCTACCTCTGATATCCGTCCTATAACTCATACCCCTTAATTTAAAGTTGTGTCCCCTCGTGCTAGCTTTCTCCATCCTAGGAAAAAGGCTATCACTGTCCACCCTATCTAAACCTCTAATCATCTTATATGCTTCAATAAGATCCCCTCTTAGCCGCCTCCTTTCTAACGAAAACAACCTCAAATCCTTCAACCTCTCTTCATAGGACCTGCCCTCCATACCAGGCAACATCCTGGTAAACCTCCTCTGTACCCTCTCCAATGCCTCCACATCTTTCTTATAATGTGGCGACCAGAACTGCACACAATACTCCAAGTGCGGCCGCACTAGAGTTTTGTACAGCTGCAACATGATGCTGCGGCTCCTAAATTAAATCCCCCTACCAATAAAAGCTAAGACTCCATAAGCCTTCTTAACAACTTTATCCACTTGACTGCCTACTTTCAGGGATCTATTGACACATACACCAAGATCCTTCTGTTCCTCAACACTATTAAGAGAATCCTAAAGATAAACTTAACCACAACAGGCATCAGCAGGCGCAGCCAGCTGGAGTAATGTCCAAGCTCTGAATCCTCGCATGCTTTGAGGAGCGAGTCTTGGAGATGGCAGGGGAGGAGGAAGAATGTGCCCACGCCGTACTGGGGCTGCAAAGAAACATGGGAATCCTCAACACATATGCTGTCATTCCTCTAACTTCAAACGAATAATCAACGTTCCCTCTGAATTATCTGTCATGCACTGATGCCATGTCTCTTCTCTTACAGGCCAGCCAGCAGAACAGGCTGGACAATCCCCATGCCCCCTGGACCCACCTGACTACAGCAGTTCAGAGGGGGATTTCTCTAACCCTGCATTGAGGAGGTGTCACAGCTGTCATCCATGCCCAACACCAGCACAAATACTCACATCTCAGTGGGTCTCAAATGTAGGCAAGCTTCTGGGACACTCACTAGTGAACACCTCACAACAGGCAGAGCCAGGGACATTCAAGGGAACCGATGCTCAGGGGGATGCTGGAACTCAGGACTCTGCTGAGCCCATTACCAATTATATGCTCCTCAGCCTAGTTATCTCACAGCTGCTGGAGCTGCTAAGACAGAGTCACAATATTAGGAAGTAATGACAGGACACCTCCTTGGACTGCACGACTGACTCGAGGAATCCATTCCCTCTATCTGAGGAGATGGTGTGGTCACTGTAGTGTACTGAGGCCAACACTGCGAGTTTGGCGTTCACAGTGGAGACCGTGGTGGATGCACAATCAGATCAGTGTTTTATTCTTGCATGTTCTCTATTATTTGATGCAGCAACTTCTGGAAATTCACAAAGTACAGTTCACTGCAGCCCTTTTGTATGGCATTAAACATTGCCTCTTCTTGCTACTGCTTGTCTGTTGTCATCAACACTTGTCACTCTCCACTAGTGCTCAGTGCATCAGCGGGTGTTTCTCTCTAATTCTCCCTGACTGATTCCCTTGAAGTGGATATTTCTGTGCTCGTGCATGCAGGGCTTGAATACCTGAAGGATTAGAATATGATTGGCTGCTTCCAGAGTACCAGCACCAACACCTTGGGAAATCTCTACACAGAGAAAGAGAACATCTGTTAGCTTGGCAGAGAACCAAAGATAGTGCACATTGTAGCAAAGCTTTGCTGTCGAGGATTGCCAGTTAAATCACTGATTGAATATAAAGAGTAGCTAACACAGCTACCACACTTTATCCTTAACCAATCTCTCCTCACCAATTATTTGGAGGGTATGTTGATCACGCCAGGTGGAGTTTAGGTGGTCTATCAGCAATGTGGGTGAAGTCTTGCTTTTGCTTCTAAAAGCACGCACACAGATGCTTTCAGCATGAGAATGTAACCCAAGTTTAGCTGGTGAAAAAGGAGGGATAAAGTTCATGTGGGGAATTTTGCACTCAATGCACAGAGCGCTGACTGGGATGAGAAAACCAGTATGCAGCTGTCCGAAGTTTCTCTCCAGATTCTCCGGCATTTGAAAGTCTGGGGACCTGACTTCCACCCACACAACCAATGGGGTGACTCACATGTAAGTAAAATCCCCTTCCCCCCATGGGGCTCCCTAGAGTTGGCACTGGCCTGATTTGCCAGTGCAGGTGTCTCAAAACCTCCCGTAATCCCTATACAAGCAACGGGCAACCCCACAAAAGTAATGGGGCAATCCCCCCCCGCTACATGCTTCACACCCACTTTACCTACCATTGCACTCTGTCCCCCTGCCCACCCCACTCACACATACACACACACACGCACAAAAGCACCGGGGCAACTTCTCCCCCACACAGGCACTCCCCTTACCCTTTATACAGGCAATCCCTTCCCCACACTAATAAGAAACTCCAGTAGGGCTCCCTAAATTCCTGGCAGTACTAACTTGGCAGTTTTTGTTTTATGGGACTTAGGTGTCGCAGGCTGGCCAACATTATTGCCAATCCCTAGTTGCCCTTAGAGGGCAGTTGAGACTTAACCACATTGCTGTGGCTCTAGAGTCAAATGTAGGCCACACCAGGTAAGAATGGCAGATTTTTTTCCCCAAAGGGCATTGGTTTTTAAAGTTTTTTATTAGAGTCCATAAGTACGCTTACATTAACGTTGCAGTGAAGTTACTGTGAAAACTCCCTAGTTGCTACACCTCGGCGCTTGTTTGAGTATACTGAGGGAGAATTTAGCATGGCCAATCCACCTAACCAGAATGTCTTTCAGAATGTGGGAGGAAACTGGAATACCCATGCAGACATGGGGAGAATGTGCAGACTCCACTCAGCCAGTGACCCAAGTCGGGAATAGAACCTGGGTCTTGGACACTTTGAGGGAACAGTGCTAACCACCATGTCATGGTAGCATTCAGACAATCAACAATGATTTCATGGTCATCAGCAGACTTTTAATTCCAGGTTTTTTAAAATTGAATTCCACCATCTGCTGTGGCGGGATTTGAACCCAGGTCCCTAGAACATTAGCTGAGTTTCTGGATTAATAGTCTAGCACGAATACCATTAGGCCTTCACCTCTCATCACCAGAGTCCCAGGGAACAGCACTGCCTGTGTATGTCCCTCTTTCCCATCCCAGGAGCTATACCTATCTCTGCATCCCCAGTCGGTTCTCCTTGACTGCTTTCTGTTTATTAATACCTGTTATAAACCTCATTGACATGATGTTAGTGATAGAAGAATTCCTTAGTTGGGGGGAATTAGATTGCATGCAAGCCCTGTAACAACACTTAAATTTAAATTCATTTTGAAATATGTTGCTGGAGAGAGTGCTGGAGGCTGGTTCCGAATGGTCTGAAAATGATGAATTTAGAGGGTTATGGAGATAGGACTCGAGAATGGGGCTAGCTAGGGAGCCAGCACAGAGACAATGGGCCAAATGGTCTCCTTCTATCATTCTATCCACTAAAAAGCTTGAGCACAAAGGACCCAGCAGCCGAACAGAAAATTTGAGTGGACCCCAAAAGCACGCAAAGATCTAACTATTTTGATCTTCCTAGTCAGAGAATCAGTGTCTTGACTCAAAGTGAAAGGAGGCCAAATTTTGAAGGGAAGATGATTTTTGTCAACCGAGAGATTTTCATGTAGGAAATAAAGGGGCAGATTTGGCGCTTGCTGTTATTTATCCATAATGTTGCAATGACTTCTGGTGGCGAGCAGATACACAATATTGCTGCAATGTTATCAGTGTGCACTTTCAACAACTTAGAGGGCAAACATTTTTGGGCTGAAAGGTGCAGGGCCAATTTTAACTGTCAGCAGAGGCAATAGATGCCTCACCACAGCAAATCTGGCCTATTATATAGCAAAATGCATGTTTAGGGAGAAAAATAGCATTAGCTAAAAATTGTAAGACATAGGAAACAAAACTGTGATGAGCTTAAAAAAAAACTAAGAACAAAGCTGTCAACATCACAATACTTTGACAAAACAGCAAGTGGGAGACCCCTTCACTCACATAGAAATGCATGAAAGTTGAATTGCTGAGAGGAAAAAGGCTCTCAGTATGGGTTACAGTTTTAACTGCAGACAGGGGACTGACTTCTGTTGAGGATAAATTATGATGTTTTGAGCATAAAAGCCCAAGCCATCATAATCTTTAACTTTCAGGAGTAGCATGTTGAGTGGAGGCTTTTTTAGTGTCTGTGCATGCTGCGATGTGCAGCCAGGATATCCACTGATGAGTACACATGCAGCATGTTGATCAAGTGCTCTTGCAACAGATCTAATAACCAAGAACGTCCACGGAGGAAGGCCTGACAATCTTCAGCCATGGATGAAAATAAGGGGTTACTATATAAATCTATAGACATATATACATTTAAACAGACATATATAGATAAAGAACATGGCTACAGGAGAACCAGGTGATATTTTTAAAATTTTGTGAAGTTTCTCTATGGAACAGTGGAAATATCCAAGCCTGGAACTATCTTCTCCATCAAATGCAAGATTTTCTGATCCCTCCCTCAATTTCTGACTTATCTGGTTAGCCTTTGTTTCTGTGGCCGTCTCGTTCCTCTTGAATTTTGATTCCTGTCTCCCATTGGCTCCATGCACTGGTCAATAATTGAGATAAACCGTCCCAGGTCTTACAATCTGAGGAGAAGGATTTCACCCCATCAGTCAAATCCAAACTTCATATCTCTCTACTCCCACTCCAAGAAAATATCAGGATTTATTTTTAATACCTTCTGCTCCCATCACTAGAAAGATTCTGCCTAGGTGCGTACAGCTATGTTACAGAGCCTCGGTGAGACTGCACCTGAAATATTGTTTCTCTCTTTGGTCTCTTTATCTAAGGAAGAGTATACTTACCATGGAGGGAAAGCAACAAAGACTGACCAGACTAATGCTTGGAATGTTGGGATTGACTTGTAAGGACTGATTGAGGAAACTAGGACTTTATTCTTTTGCATTTCGAAGAACAAAACTGATAAAATTCTTACAGGGTATATGTAGATAGAATGTTTCTCCCTCGCTGGTGGGTAAACGCAATATGAAGTCTCACAACATCGGGTTAAAGTCCAACGAGTTTATTCGGTAGCAAAAGCTTTTGCTTTGCTTTTGCTACCAAATAAACCTGTTGGACTTTAACCTGGTATTCTGAGACTTCTTACTGATGAATCTAGAACCAGGAGATACGGTTTCAGAATAGGATTGAGATGAGGAGGAATCTCTTCACTCCGACAATGGTGAATCTTAGGAATTCTCTACCTCAAAGGCTGTGGAAGCTCAGTCATTAAGCATGTTCAAGATAGGGATTGATAGATTTTTAGATATTAATGATGTCAAGGGATATGGGATTAGTGGGGAAAAATGGGGATCGATGATCAGCCATAATTTGTTTGAATGGAGAACCAGCTTGATGGCCAAATAGTCCACTTTTGCTCCTACGTTCCCATGTTCCTACTACTATTTACATATGCTTTTAAGAATAAATCTTATAGCACAGTTTAAACAGAAGCTTAAAATAATTTAGACTGATTCCCTGAATTTCTCTTTCTTTCTCTAAAGTCGGGTCTTTGATGATCAAAAGATGAAATTCTAGTTTCTGCCAGTTTTCCAACCTTGCTCTTCCTTTTTTCTTGCCACTTATTAGGCTGCTACAAAGGCTTGATGGATTGAGTTATAAGGAGAGGCTGAATAGATTGGGACTTTTTTCTCTGGAGCGTAGGAAGCTGAGAAGTGACCTTATCTATAAAATAAGGTCTATAAAATAATGAGGGGCATAGACAGAGTAGATAGTCAATATCTTTTCCCAAAGGTAGAGGAGTCTAAAACTAAAGGGTATAAGTTTAAGGTGAGAGGGGAGATATATAGAAGTGTCCAGAGGGGCAATTCTTTCACACAGAAGGTGGTGAGTATCTGAAACAAGCTGCCAGAGATAGTTGTAGAGGCAGGTACAATTTTATCTTTTAAAAAGCATTTAGATAGCTACATAGGCATGATGCATATAGAGAGATATGGGCCAAATGCGGGCAATTAGGATTAGTTTAGGTGTTTAAAAAAAAGAGCAGCATGGACAAGTTAGACTGAAGAGCCTGTTTCCATGCTGTAAACCTCTCTAATTCTATGACTCTATGTTATGTCAGCCATGGCTCAGTTGGTAAGATACTTACTTCTGACTTACAAGGTTCTCAGTTCAAGTCTCACTCCAGGACATAAGCAAGCACATCAAGGCTAACACTCAAGGAAGCATGGTATCAATAGAAGTTATCATTCAGATCAGACTTTAAATCAATTCCCCAGTATTAGAACCCGTGGCATTATTTCAAAAAAGAGGATGGGTGTTATTCCTGATGCCTTGACCAATCCCTCAATGAACATCACAAAAAGCAGAAATAATTTTTTTACAGATGCGCCATAGAAAGCATTCTTTCTGCTTGTATCATAGCTTGGTATGGCTCCTGCTCTGCCCAAGACTGCAAGAAACCTCAAAAGGTCATAAATGTAGGCCAATCTATCACGCAAGCCAGCCTCCCATCCATTGACTCTGCCTACACTTCCCACTGCTTTAGCAAAGCAGCCAGCATAATTAAGGACCCCACGCATCCTGGACATTCTCTCTTCCACCTTCTTCCATTGGGAAAAAGAAACAAAAGTCTGAGGTCATGTAATAACTGGCTCAAGAACAGCTTCTTCCTTGCTGCTATAGACTTCTGAATGGACCCACCTTGCATTAAGTTGATCTTTCTCTGCACCCTATCTGTGATTCTAACACTACATTCTGCATCCTCTCACTTCCTTCTCTATGAACAGTATGCCTTGTCTGTATAATGCGCAAGAAACAATACTTTTCGCTATGTACATATGACAATAATAAATCAAATCAAAATCAAAAAATAAAAACAAAAGATGCAGGAAAATCTCAGTAGATCTGGCAGCATCTGTGGACAGAGAAACAGAATTAAGAGACTGGATTCTGCCCACCACTAACCCCCCCCATCAACCCCCACACCCTCCATTACCCTTTGATGTAGTGGGTTTTGCAATGGGTAACACAGGTTGTCTGCCATTAGCTGTTGGTGGGATCATGGGATCTTCTGGTTCTGCCACTGTCAACAGGGTTTCCCATTGCTCGTGCCCTCCACCATCTGTGATGAAGGAGTCGGCTCCAAGTGCAGAACTGGAAGATCCCACCAGTGGGAGTCAGTGGAAAGATCATGCCCAACATTTTGAACGTGCAAGACTCCTTCTCCCAGCTAAAAAAAAAAGTTAGTCCAGACATTGTCATATTTCTGTTTGTGGGACCTTGCTGAGCACAGGGTAGCTGCAGCATTTCTTAAATTGCATCAGTGACTACACAGTAGAAAAAAACTCCGTTGTTTGCAAAACACATTGAGATACCTACTGGATGTGAAAAATATATTATAAATGCAAATCCTTTTTCTTCTAGAATAGATATGCTAGTACTGCAAGCAAAAATAAGTGCAACACCAATCTAAGCAAAGAGGGCAAATAAAAAATTATGGTCTGAAATTGTTGAACTCAACTTTGAGTCCAGAAGGCTACCAAGTACCTAATTGAAAAATGAGGCATTGTTGCTCAAGATTCTGTTGAGCTTCGCAAGAACTGTGCAGCAGGCCAAGAACAGAGGGGTCTGTCTGAGAGAAATAAAATGACAGACCATCAGAAGCTCAGGTTCACACTTGCAGACTGAACAGTATATTAGCTCTGTAAAATAGTCATTCAATTTGGTGTTTGATCTTCCCGAAGTGGAGGTGATCATGTTGTGAGCAGTAAATGCTGTATAATTAAGAATTAATTAATCAAAGAAGTACAGTAAGTCATGACTTCACATGGAAGAAGTGTTTGGGGACTTGGACAGTGAGGAGAGAGGAGGTAAAAAGGCTAGTATTGCCCCTCTTACATGGAAAGGAGACATGCCATTGAGAGATGACTGAGCGGGTGGGGGGGGGAGAGACACAGATCCTTCCAAATGCCAAAAGAGGAGGGGAAGAGCATTCCAAAGGGACTGTTTTGCTGGGTCCACTCCTCACTCACCCCCAACACTTCATCACTTTCTCATAGCATCTTTACATGCAATCACAGGAGATGTAACTTTTGTCCTTTTAACTTCTCCCCTCTCACTGTCCAAGACCCCAGCCAATCATTCCAAGTGAAACAACAATTTATGTGCAATTCTTTCAGTCTAGTCTACTGTACATGCTGCTGCTAATGTAGTCTCCTCTAGACTAGAGAGACCAAATGTAGATTGAGTGGCTGCTTTATCAAAAATCTCTACTCAGTTTGCAAGTGTGATCCTGAGCCTCGGATGGTCTGTTAATTTAATTCTCCACTTGCTTTCACACTGATATCTCTGTCCTCAGTCTGCTGCACTGTTCCAGTGAAGCTCAGTGTGAGGAACAGAATCTCAGCAGTCAATTAGGCACTTGACAGACTTCCAGACTAAACAGTAAGTTCAATAATTTCAGATCATAATCTCTCTCCATTTTGTGTCCTTTTTGCTTATATTGGGTTTATATTGTATTTTTGCTTGAAGTTAACAGAATATCTGGTTAAGGCACATCTTTTATTTATTTTCTTGCCCCAGTATCATTCCCTTTGACCCTCTAAGGTTAAGGCCTGAATTTTCTGATTGGTCACGCCAGCAGGATTTTCCAATCCTCCTGCAATGAACAAAGATTTGGCTTGCCACCAAATTCTCCATTTTCACAGCAGTATGAACGTGGCATGAACTGGCAGTAAGATTGTGCCTTAATTATTCTGAGATTCAAATCTCTCTTGTCTTCCACACTATTATGGATCTTCCTTTTGTCCTTGCCCACATGCCCCTTGCTCAAAACTGATTTTATCTTTAATTTTTTTCCTCTTCTGAAGAAAGGTCATAGACTTGAAACATTGGGCAGGTTTTTATGGCCTGTTCAAAACTGTAAAATTCCACTAGAGGTCAACATATCTCTCCATTGTCCACTCTTTGTCCACTCCAATTCCTATGGTGGGCAGGGTGGTAAACTTTCAGCCATTAACTTTAGGTGGGATTTTCAGCGCCAGCCAAAGTCAATGGATTTTTGAATGGCTCACCTCATTTTCCAATCAGTTAATGTCATTGGCAAGCACTCTTGTCAGGTATAATATGGCTCAGAGATAGGGTATAACTTTTCAATGTCAAATATGGCTATTAATCTAAATCTCACAATTCTGCTACACTTGTCTAAATATTTCTGCTTCCACGCTAGCCATCTCTGTGGTCTAAAAGATACTCTCAGCATAATGTTAATCGTTGCAAATTGTAGGAAGAATGTGCTGCAAATTCATACCAAATGTTTACTGGCTAAATATATTTCTATTGAGACTCATCTATCCTTCGGAGAGACACTTATCCAGATGGTTTGACCTGAATTCGAACTGAGATCCACAATGTGAAAAACAATATGTTAATCAACTGCATCAGCAAGTGCTTTGGATTTATAACTCAAAGCCAAATTCCAACTCAAGCCTGGTGAATATGGCTCAATGGACATTTATTAATCCTTCTTACTTCTGCCCTTCTGGTATTAAGAAATCTCTCCTGTGAGATACTGTTGTTCCAATCTTGGCAGAGCATTGCTAGTGCATGAGAAATAAAATAAAACATGCAGGCAAAGCAGCGGTCAACATTTTATAAAAATTTGATTTCCCTTTTACAATGAAATGGTTAAAAACCTCTTTTTACCTAAAGAAGCTTGTTGATTTGCTGTATTTTTCTAACATTTTTTTGCTTTCATTGCAGATTTCTAGCATTTGCAATTTTTGTCAATTTTATCTCACTGCACCAGTGTGATATTTAAAAAAAACTTCCATGCGACGTCTTCCATTTGGCGTCTCAGTCAAAGATTAGCAATTTCTGTCAAGATAATTTGATTTGATTTGATTTATTGTTGTCACATGGATTAACATACAGTGAAAAGTATTGTTTCTTGTATGCTATACAGATAAAACATGCCGCTCATAGAGAAGGAAACAAGAGAGTGCAGAATGTAATGTTACAGTCATAGGTGTAGAGAAAGATCAACTTAATGCAAGGTAAATCCATCTAAAAGTCTGATAGCATCAGGGAAGAAGCTGTTCTTGAGCCGGTTGGTGTGTGATCTCAGACTTCTGTATCTTTTTCCTGATGGAAAAAGGTGGAAGAGAGAATGTCTGGCATGTGTATGTCTTTAATTATGCTGGCTGCCTTGTCATGGCAGAGGGAAGTGAGGACAGAGTCAATGGGTGAGAGACTGGTTTGCATGATGGATTGGGCTACATTCATGACCTTTTATAGTTCCACTGCACCCAGAAATATGTATGCCAACGACCCAAACTTGTTTGACAAAGGATTTTTAGCGGTTATAGTATAGAACTGGTAATTTCTTGAGACTATCATTTCCACCCCCCCTCCCTATATAAAAAGAAAACTGTTCACTAACATCTTTAAGGGAATAGAACTTGCCATGTAGTCTCATCTAACAGTGACTAGTGAATGCAGTGTAGGCTCATTTTGCCCTCTTAAATAGCAAGCCGCTGCTGATATATCAACATTGCTTCTTACCTTATTTTGCCATTCTCTAGGCTTTGAAAGCCACTTTGTAATGTCTGAAATAACCTTTGAAGTACTTAAATGTAGAAGGGAAACATTTATAATCAGTTTCAAGGTTCAAACATTATATGTGGCCAATTTCCTTGATGTCAGTCTATTCTTGCAATTTTCCCTGCAGTCCATTAAACACTTGCCAAGTGGTAGGCTTAATACAGGCTCTTTGTATATTCTATTTGCTTCACAGATGTTTTGTTGATTTCAGTGGTCCAACAAACAATCTATCCAGCCTTTTCTTTCTTTCGCATAGAAATGAAATGATTGTAAATCAATGACATTCGTTTTAAAAGTAGAATGTAGCAAAAATGCACAGTCAGTCAGTCAATGATTGAAAAAGAGAAGTTAATGTTTCAAGTGGAAACATTTAATGTTTAAAGCTGTCTTGCAGTTTATTCCCAAGTTATAGGATATGTACTGTGTGCCATTTCTACACACAATTGGAAAGATCTATGTACAGACGGAAGGCTGTGAATTCCATTGAATTTTATATGTAATTGAAATGTGGGCCATCTGGCCTGGTAGGTCACAATACTGCAGAGACTAACTATGCACTTCCTACAGCAGACACAATTAGAGGAAAGGTGACAGACTTTATTTTCAAATCCATCATAATGTAGGAGCTAAGGAAAATCCAATTATATAGTTTGAGCTTAATGGGCATTGTTCCAATGATACGGAGAACATTGCCCACTGGTAATTATATATATCAAAAAGTTGGGTGACATGATTTTTCCACCATGATTTGAAATTGTCAGAATGCTGCTACCTGAATTTCTGATATTCATGCTCAACGGCTGAGGATTCTCACCAAGAACATGAAGCAGTCAAATTACCAGAAGTAAGACATTTATCTAAGTGGTGACTCTGTAGCCCTGCACTTTCTAGCAGGGGGCTGTGTCCGTGAGAAATGCATTGTGGTACATGACAGGCCACATCCCATGATTTTCCAACCGTTAAAACTGAATTGGGTGTTTCGTCACGTCTGGGAATGATGGAATGTTGAACAATATCTTTCAAATCTTCATTTTCTGCTGTCATCAGACTTTTGAAGACCTTCCTTATATTAAGATGATCTTTCTTTACACCCTAGTTATGAACATAACATTGCATTCTGACCCCCTCCTTTCCTTCTCCCCTATTTACTCTATGAATGGTATGCTTTGTCTCTAGAGCACGTAAAAAACAATTCTTTTCACTGAATACTAATATATACGACAATAATAAATTGAATCAAATCTGTTCTTAATTGAGAGTGTAAACTTTCTGGTTGTTCAAATGCCCATCCCCGAGTGCCAAGTTATTTCATGGAGGTTAATTATAAAGATAGAGCTCAGCTTCAGCCTTCTTGAGGATACTGTACAATTGCAATTTTTCAACATAACAGTAGCAGCACAACGAAACAGTAAAGAAGAACAAAATCTTTGGCTACGGATAACCTCCTTGCCGCAGTGCAAAGGCACATAAACCTCAAGTTGTCATGGTGAAAGAACCATCTGGTGCTGCTCAGTTCCACTTTTCTTCATTATTATCAGATCAGATAGTCCCGAAAGTGTAAAGCACAAACTTTTCCTGATCACCAACTATTAATCTGGACAAGAGGGGTTTATTTTGATTTTTACCTCTGTTGAACATCTGGCCAGATTGAGATGGCAGCAATCAGGCACTCAGAAATGGAAGGAAATGTGAAATCTATTTCTAACCATTTATAACTGAGGCCTTTGATAGCCCTGTACAGTTTTTAACCATATTATTAAAGATTTTGGAACAGAAACTTTGAAAACTGGAATAACTAACAAACATCTTGTATTCAGTTTAGTGTTTTAAAATATGCTCAAAAGCTATTATGTTTATAGAATATTGGCCAAAGCCCTATAACATCTGGGATGGATGAGGTTCCAGAACAGAAATCTCCAATGGTCTCGGATGAGATTTTATAATCTTGTCTCTGAGAGGCTATAAAATCTTGCCCATCAAATTCAAAACAATGTGCCTGAACATTAGATGGCTCAGGCAAAAACAAAATGTCCAATTTGACTTGGGCCAGTTAACACATCCTATAATTTTCAAAGCACACTTCTTGAATCTAACAACAGAGTTAAACACCAAGTTCAGTTTCATTTTGAGTGAAAAGCAGCTTCACAGGTAAACTTTAAAGGGAACGAGAGGCATCCAACAAAATGGTAATGGAACATTTTTACTCACTTAAATGTGAAATAAGGGTGCATGAGTTTCCTTTGGGTGCTCTGGTTTTCTCCCACACTCCAAAAGACATGCTGGTTAGATGCATTGTCCATGCTAAATTCTTCCTCAATGTAACTGAACAAGTGCCAGAGTATAGCAACGAGAAAATTTTTACAATAACTTCATTGCAATGTTAATATACTTGCAACACTAATAATCTAATAAACTAAGGAGGAGCAGGAGGTATCCAACCCCATATTAAAATTGCGGGCTACTGCTGATCACCCGAACGCTTTCTCCTAACTATAGGCCCAGTATCGGTGACCCCACTGGCCAGTCTTCAATTTCACAGTTAGCACATTGCTTCTTCAGACAGGATTGATGATCTCAGCATTGCATGTGGCTCCCGGTGATAGAAAAAAATATTATTTACATAGCCCTCTTGTGTGTTAGACTAGATATGAAAGTTATGATTGACAATCTGTAGGCCAGCAAGCACATGGATGTGGTTGCAACAAATTATTGAAAATAGATTAAAGTAACTTGAGCAATGGCTGCCAATTTGTTAAATGTATGAAGATACCTTGGGAACGCTATTACATGAAAACTATTCAAGAATTTCTGAGAAAAAAGTACATTTCCCTTAGGCATTGCCATGTTAAGATTGTGAATTATTTAATAATTGCATCAAAAATTGTAGATATTTTATTTTCGGAAAATTCCAAAAAAAAAATTTATTCAGAATGCAAGCTAAACTGAATATGTTGCAATGAATTTAACACATGAAACTTCACTTTATAAAAATTCAATCAGGTTACCCAATCTGTTTTCATACAGTTCGTCCTTCAGTACCTCGACTCAAATCTTCATTATTCTATTCAGCATCATTCAGATCTTATCTCAATATCTCAGGCTAGCAAATCAGATGTCACACCTCAGTTCAAAGTAATATTCTGTTATATTCAACATACTGATAAGATGTTGTAATGTATCGTCAGAGGTTATGGTGTAGCCACATATTTATCTGTGCAGTAAAATACATTCTTCCATAAGGCAATAATTGTCACTTTCCTTAATAAATTTCACTGCATTTATTCAGTACAACATTTGAGGAGTTAAAAGAGGACTCTGTAAACATTTTTAATGCATTTTCCTTGGAGAGCAACATTCATCTGAAAATTAATTGCAAGCAATTTTATACAGGGAACAACATTACCCTTTTGTTTAAGTTCCAAATCATCAGCTGTGGCTGATTGATTATTAAATCAATCAAATTAGCTACACTCATTTTGTCAAATGTGTTACTGTGGATGCTTTCAGGCTGCTTAAAAGGCACTTTAAGTATTTTACATAGCGCACCGATGGTTTGAACATTTTAAGAGTGACACCTTTTATAATTCATACTTAAATATCTTTCCAAGGTTAGGTTGCAGCCAAAATCTTCCAAAATGCTGAAACATGCTGGAAGTATTAATAAAATAAGCATTAATTTCATGGGAATGTATTGCTAAATAGTAGGAAAAGATTGCATGAATCGCCCTCTTCTTAATGGATCTGCCAATTTTTTTTCTTGAGGAGACTATTGCTTTAATTGATACTGTACCTGAGGTGTCTGCTAGGCGTGGCTGAAATGTGCCAACAACACAAAAAAGCTAAAACAGCATTGGTTTTAATGACCAAGACATGATTGTGACAATTATATATCTCATCTCCATGCAAAACTCAGGGAATGGGCAATAGTTTTCTCTTAATATATCCAGTATTGGAAAATACCTTGCATGCCATCCAGATTTATGAAGGAAATGCCTCAGAGTCCTCACATAGGCGTCATTCTTTACAAAACCATCTGTTTTCTCTTATGTGCGAATGTAAACTGCTATGGAGCCAGATTTAGTTACAGTAACCTGTAAATGCTCCTTTCACTCAATAAAGGTGATCTGCTGGCATTGAGTGCTGGGGAAGACGTTCATATTTTATGAAAGCCAAAAATATTGACCTAACAAACATTCCTTTATTGCCTGGAAATGCTGATTCATCTTTTCATTACACAGCTTGGCTCAAGGCAGCATAACATTTAACAACACGTGAATGTACAGAAATTACACATAATGGGCCAGCTTCTGTGGCATGGCAATTACAGTCGCATTGCTTTCTGTCTTGGGCCAGGTCAGAAAGAAGTTGGGCAGTACAAATTCAATGCTTTGGGCAGCTTAGTTAAGGTAAAATTAAGGTAAGTGCCTTTTTATGAGAGTGGCACCCCTAAATCAGGTAGGTTTAAGTGAATAGTCAGGGAGGAGGTAGGTGGATAAAATAACTGGGGTAAGATTGGGACTAGGTAGGGATCAGATGTTGAAGGGTTGGGATAGTCAATGGATGACATCAGTGATTGAGGTGGTCAGTGGGAGGTGTCAGGTGGTCAGTGCAGGGGATGGTCAGTTACAGATGTTTGAGTGGTTAGTGAGGAAGTTCAAGTGATCAGTGGGGATGACAGATGATGCATCAGTGAGGTGGTCATGTGGGTGGTCATTGGGAGTGGTCAGTGCTTGAGATCGGGTGGTCAGTGTGGGTGGTCAGTGGAGGGGAAGGAAGGGTAGTGGGAAGTACAGTGAGTGAAAGGATCAAGTGATCAGTGAGGGTTGATCTGTGGGCGAGGCCACATTGTCAGTGGAGGGGTGTGGTTTAGTGATGGGTGTCAGGTGGTCAAGCAGTAGTCAGTAGAGATCGGATGTGTAGTTGGGGATGGGGATGTAGTTGGGTGATGGGCAGTGTACTCAAATTGATAGGGGTGTAGTTGGATGGTAGGGAGGTTCATCAGATGGGTAGGGGGACAATAGAGAGTGAGGAGAGTAGTCAGGTGGTGGGGAGGGTCATTGGGAGGGAGTGTAATTGGGAGGGTAAGGGTGTAGTCAGGCTGTGGGAGTGAGGATATATTCAGGAAATGTCTTGGGAAGTCAGAAGGCTGGAGTTAGTCCCATGAGAGATCGCAGATTGGTTTTGAGTTTATCTGCAGCAAAGCTGAGGGAATCAGCTGGTGATTGGAATAACTTCCCCTTGAACCATATTCCTTTCCAAATACCCCTTAAACCTGCTCCAGGGGCTGCACTGAGGGACTTCGCAGGTTGCATCTGGCCCATTGGATGTACTTCAGACAAGCCTGCCTTAAAATAATAGAGCAAAACTCCAAAGAGTTATCCATCCCTACAGCATTCTTTTTGAACTCTAGCTAGCTGCATTTTACAGGTATCTCAGGAACCTTCTTTCTCCCAGCTCCTTCCAGCAGAGAATCACAATGTTCTCAGAAAAAAACAGGATCATTTTAAGATGAGCTTCATCATGATATCATCAGGGCACCTTCTTAATATCAGCTACAATAAAAACAGAAGTGTGTCTTAACCTACAGAGAAACTCTCACAATACTAGCTCTGGGATGGACAAATGAATAGGAGTCAGAAAATCCTGGCGTTTACACATAGAGAACTATTTCCCCTCTATTTATGAATGAGAGCATTTATTTTAGAAGCATTTATTTTAGTTCAAGGCAACTCTACAATTATCCAGTTTGCTTCATGTTACAATTTTAGTTCAGTCTTTACCCTTGGCTTAATTTCACATTGAAAATTCCCCCATTCCTCCCAACTCCACCTAGCCCCATTAGCATGAATAAACATGGTATAATCACCTCTACTTCTTAAAAAAATATATCTTTTCAAAAATAGGTCTATTCCTGATGTAGCACAACATTGATGAATGTTAATGTTTTGCTGGATATAACAGTGGGATCTTTTATATCATGTAAGGACCACAATTATGTGACTTTTTTTAAACCCAGCACCAGAAATGGTATTTGCCTTGAAGAACTGACATTTATTTATTCAGCATAATTTAGGTTCAAGTGAACATAGTGTGGCAATTCATTCCTCAACTGTCCAGCATGTATAAACCTTTTGGTGCCATGATCAGCAAGGCGAGTTCTTATTTCCTTGGCATTGAAGGCACTCTGGATTAACTGGACGTTAAATTGTTCCAAAATAAATTGTTGTGAATGTTGGAAATCTGAAATAGAAATATGTATACTCAGCAGGTCAGGCAGCATCTGTGGTGAGAGGAACAAAGTTAAGAGGCAGAATATTCCAATCCCACAAGCAGTGGACGGAAGGACTTAATTTGGCATGAGGTTGAAATTCAGTCCCCAAATTTCCCCAAAATCTTGCAATTAAAGGCAAGATAATGATGGGTCAAACTTCCTGATGAACAATGTTGGGAAGGCCTGTTGCATATATTAGCATATCTAATGTATCTATGTCCTGATTTGTGAGCATCAGATATGATTATTAAAGGCTCACACCTCATCAAACACCATCTGCCAAATCTGTGGCAGAATCCATAACCCTAGGATTGGACTATTCAGTCACTGTAGAACCCACCTTCCGAGTGGAAACAAACCATCCTGGGCCCTGAGGGACTGTCAAAGTAGAAGAAGCTGGAAAGTGTTCAGGTGAGAACTGCATCGGGTTTATACATGATGCCTCAATGGAAAAATGGGTTGCTGACACTCAGGCCTAGAAGTTCAATGATCCTGTGTCTGTATTAAAGGTGGAGTATCAAGCCTTAAATGTAAGTAGCTGCATATGTCTACGCAGTTCACACTGAATGGTTACTGTCAGCAATATGGGAAGATGTGTCCAGCCAATATGCAAACTACGTAGATGTATATGCAAATTTGGGCCTAATGTCAATTTTATGCCTCCCTTATCAAATTGGTTTACTTGAGTTCAGCTGTTAGACAGCTTAGGGCATCAGGACATTGGAGATGTTAGGGTGTGCTTAGTAGATTGGAGTCAATGGGGTGATCAATGGTGTCTGGTAGTGTCTTGTGAATTTAATATAAAATCAGGATGAGTAATTCTGCTCCATGTTCAGATAAGGAAAGAACGTATGCTTCCAAACAGCATATTGGAAACTTACTCAGCCATCCATTAGTTCCTTTTCCAGGAATATGATATTAATTTCTAGCCCCAGGTTTCCGGTCCTGACTTGTGAGCATCAGACATGATTATTAAAGGCTTGTGCTAATAAGTACTTTATTAACCCTGGTTTCTTACATAGTCTGAACTGTTTTTGGTGTGTTATAGGGTTATGAATCGATTTACACAATCCAAAGAGAATTAAATGGAATATTATTGAGCTATATCAGGGTCAATAGTGTGGTTCTGATAGTGTCATTGTAAAACTTAAAGATGAATTGATTGGAAATCTATCAAAGTATCTTTCACTTCAAGATGGCTGCCAGCACACATAAAGTTGTCATTCATCAAAGGACAGAAAAGTATTTTATATGTAACAGTAAATCACCACAACATATTTAATTTCAAAAGTAAAGAAAGTCTTTTTAAGTTGGAACAAAAATAAATACTTTTAAAATTGCACTGTCTAAAAAGGCTAACAAGTCAGTTTACAACTGTGCAATTGAGTATGCACAGTAAGAAATCTCACAATATCAGGTTAAAGTACAATAGGTTTATCTGGTAGTAAACAGCACTAGCTTTCGGGGTTTGCCCCTTTGTCATGTGAGGCAAACCCTGAAAGCTAGTGGCATTTACTATCAAATGGATTTTAGCCTGGTGTTTGAGACTTCTTACTGTGTATACCCCAGACCAATGCCGGCATCTCCACATCATAATTGGATGTGCCCAATATTGAACTCAATTATAATATTGATCTCTTGTATCTAAGTGGAAAATTAAGCTGAAATCCATCAGATATTTATCAAGTTCACTTGTCTGACTGTAAACAGAAATATATGACAGTAGCTCCATTTCCTTTCCTGATGAATGTAACAAATTCTCAGGATGTTACACATATCAGAAATATCTTGTTTTTATGATGCAACTGACCGACACTCAGGGCTGTTGAATTAACTTTATTGACAACACATTTCCCTATCATGAACACATAACTGCAATGCATCTGAAGCCTTATTTGACTATCTGTAACATGTGCTATCTGACCTTCAACCCAGGTCACGTAACTCCACATGTCATACAGCACGTACTATACAGGATCTAATACTTCAATCCGTAACCACAATCTTGTACTATGCTAGATCATGAGCTATAATCACTCTTGTCTCTGTTAAGCCTCAGCCCCTCACCAGAGGAATATGCCTCCATTAACTCGGTGACACGCACCTTGGATAGCCAGTTCTAGGACAGGCTCAGGGTCACTTTCTGGAGAATATCTCAGCGAAATACCTCCACAACAGTGACACTATCCCTGTTCCCTTTCTTGAAAATAGGCACCACATCCACACTCCTCCAATCTTCCGGAACTTCTCCCATCTCCATTGACGATGCAAAGATCATCGCCAGGGGCTCTGCAATCACTTCCCTCACCTCCTACAGTAACCTGAGGTACATCCCATCTGGTCCCAGCGACTTACCTACCTTGATGGAATTTAACAGTTCTAACACATCCTCTTTCTTAATGTCCACATACTCAATGACAGCCTAGGTCTCTGGTATCTCCTTCATGATAGCATTGGAAAGAGATAGGATCAGACAGGATAGGAAGGTGTTTATCTGGAGTAGGGGGAAATATGAAGACATCAGGCAGGAAATTGGAAGAGTAAACTGGAAGGAGGTGTTCTTGGGGAAAAGTACTGAAGGAAAGTGGCGGATTTTCAAGAAATGTTTGTCTGGAGCTCTGCACAACAACGTTCCGGTGAGACAAGGAGGTTTTGATAGGTTGCGGGAACTGTGGTGCACAAAGGTTGTGATGAACCTAGTTAGGAAGGAAAAAAAGATATACAAAAGGTTCAGGGAGCTAGGGGATGTTAAGGATCTAGAGGCGTATAAGACTTGTAGAAGGGAGCTTAAAAAGGAAATTAGAAGAGCCAGAAGGGGTCTTGGTGGGTAGGATTAAGGAGAATCCCAAGGCGTTCTACAAATATGTGAAGAGTAAAAGGATGAGAAAAGAAGGGATAGGACCTATAAAAGATGAAGGGGAAAAAGTATGTGTGGAACCAGAAGAAATGGCAGAGGTGCTTAATAAGTACTTTGCCTCAGTATTCACAGTGGAAAGTGAACTGGGAGGTTGTACTGCAGGATTGCAGCAAACTGAAAAGATTGAGTATGTGGACATTAAGAAAGAGGATGTGTTAGAACTGTTAAATTCCATCAAGGTAGGTAAGTCGCTGGGACCAGATGGGATGTACCTCAGGTTACTGTAGGAGGTGAGGGAAGTGATTGCAGAGCCCCTGGCGATGATCTTTGCGTTGTCAATGGAGACGGGAGAGGTTCCGGAAGATTGGAGGAGTGTGGATGTGGTGCCTATTTTCAAGAAAGGGAACAGGGATAGCCCGGGCAATTACCGACCAGTGAATCTGACCTCAGTGGTCAGTAAGTTGATGGAGAGGATTCTGAGGGACAGGATTTATGAGCGTTTAGTGAAGTTCAATATGATCAGAAATAGTCAACACGGCTTTGTTAAGGGCAGATCGTGCCTTACGAGCCTAGTTGAATTCTTCGAAAATGTGACTGAACACATTGACGAAGGAAGAGCAGTGGTTGTGGTTTACATGGATTTCAGCAAGGCGTTTGATATGGTCCCCCATGCAAGACTTCTTGAGTAGGTGAGACGGCATGGGATCCAAGGGGCTTTGACCTTGTGGATCCAGAATTGGCTTGCCTGCAGAAGGCAGAGAGTGATTGTGGATGGGTCTTTTTCTGTACGGAGGTCAGTCACCAGTGGAGTGTCCCAAGGATCTGTACTAGGGCCCTTGCTGTTTGTCATTTTCATAAATGACCTGGATGAGGAAGTGGAGGGATGGGTTAGTAAGTTCACCACCGATACGAAGGTTGGTGGTGTTGTGGATAGTCTGGAGGGATGTCAGAAGTTGCAGCGAGACATAGATAGGATGCTAGACTGGGCGGAGAAGTGGCAGATGGAATTCAACGTGGATAAATGTGTGGTGGTCCATTTTGGCAGGACCAATGGGATGAAGGAGTATAATATCAAGGGTAGGAGTCTTGGCAGTGTTGAGGAGCAGAAGGATCTTGGGGTCCGGGTCCATAGGACTCTTAAATCGGCCCCGCAAGTGGAGGATGTGGTCAAGAAGGCATTTGGTGTACTGGCCTTCATTAATCGAAGGATTGAGTTTAGGATTTGGGAGGTAATGCTGCAACTTTATAAGACCCTTGTCAGACCCCACTTGGAGTACTGTGTGCAGTTCTGGTCGCCTCACTATAGGAAGGATGTGGAAGCTATTGACAGGGTGCAGAGGAAATTTACAAGGATGTTGTCTGGATTGGGAGGCATGCGTTATGAAGGTAGGTTGAGAGAGCTAGGTCTCTTCTCCCTGGAGAGACGAAGGTTGAGAGGTAACCTGATAGAAGTTTATAAGATGTTGAGAGGAATAGATAGGGTGGATTCTCAGAGGCTATTTCCCAGGGCTGAAATGGTTGCTATGATAGGACAAAGGTTTAAGGTGCTGGCCAGCAAGTACAGAGGTGATGTTAGAGCTAAGTTTTTCACTCAGGGGATGGTGAGTGAATGGAATCGGCTGTCATCAGTGGTGGTAGAGACGAACTCGCTGGGTCTTTTAAGAGACTTCTGGATGAGTACATGGGATTTAATGGGATTGGGATTACAGATAGTCCTGTGGCCTGGTAGGTACTGATATGATCAGCACAACTTGTGGGTCGAAGGGCCTGTTTGTGTGCAGTGTTCTATGTTCTATATACTCGAGATCAAGGACCAGTTGAAATGATGAGTCTCTGAGAGAAACCACTGGAACCATACTGGATTTGCAAAGCTATATGGTCAAGTATCAGGCACAGATGCAAAGAGTCACAACTAGAGCGACAGATGGAATGATGCTTTCTGTCTGGTGTCACATCTCCAACATGCCACACTTTGCAGTCACATGGCAAAGGTGTCTTGGTCGAGCAGGTTTTACGGATTTGTGCTCAGACCTTCAATCTATAGCTTTGGCATTGGTGTGATCCATCATGGCTAGGCAAGAAGGGGTGGGCATCTTGACCTCTCTCCACGACTCCTTCTCCTCAAGGAGTCAGGCAGGATCCCTCTGGCACGCAGAGAGTGGGTGAGATTCAGTTGGTCTATCTGGGAGCCCACACACAGTACACTCCAATGTGTCCAGCTGCTCAGAGTCCCCATTGCATGTGATGCCATCAACTCCGACTGGTGAGGCTAAGGAGGGTTCATCTGCCCCTGAGCAGCGGATGCTTAACAGGCCAGGGCCATCCAGGCCTCAAGCCACCAGAGGACGTCTGCCAAACTCATCACAGACATCAAGGAAGAGCAGTCAGCACACCCCAGCTTGTGGATTTTGGGATTGTGCCCAAGCATCGCTTTAGTGTTAGAAAAATGACAAAATATTAACGTTACTTCTGGGTCATGGGCATTCAGTTGCTATATAAATCTTGTATTTTTGCAAATACATTTGATTTCAGTGAGAATAGCTTGTTCATTTGAAGGCACTGTGCACATGCATGTATGTGCCCTCTTATTGTGAGAATGAGCCATCCTCCCACTCAGTCATTGTCTCCCTTTGTCAGCCTCACATTCATGTGATGTGAAACCCACTGAGGGGATTGTTCCCAGATCCTTGTGTGATGTCAGAAAGGTGTGTCAATATCTTTATTGAAAGGATGAACTAGATGAACCTGTAACCCTTATTGCTTGCGAGACAATATTATGTGAGGACTGCACAACAGTTTATAGGGATAGCTGCCATTATTTCTTCCAGCATGGCAAAACACAAGATTGACAAGATGATAACGTCTCCAAATGTGTGATCATTTCACTGTCAGTTGAAGTATCTCATTTAGGTGTCCATGGCTGGGTTAATTTCTTTGATGCAGTATGAGCGTTGCTGTGTTGTCTTTAATTTTCCAGAGCAGATACTTACACATTTCACCACTGACCTGTTCACAGATCACGGTCTGGTAAATTTTGAGAGTTGAAGGTTCAAGTGCAGATTAAAAACTTGCTGTTGATATCATGAATTCTCAGTCTTTTTCAGAACACTGGCATGGCACAAAGTGACAGGAGAAATGCGGCCTTCTCCTATTGCCTGTACCTTCCTCCTCCTGGAATCTAGTCGCTACTGAAACATCTTCAACATTGTGCTTCTTCAATGACTTCATCGTATGAAAGTTGACCTCTCATCTCCCGCTCTTCATGGTCTGATGAGTTCTCGTCTACTCCATTTCTCCCTCTGGTAAGGGATCCCTACTTTGAGGTGCTGGGTTGTGAAGGGTACAACAAACCATTATAATGTAAAAGGCCCTCTCTGGACAGTACTACTGAATCCTACCTGAGTGGTCCAAACATTGGAAGCACATCTTCAGGATGCCAATGGTCTGCTCAACTATTGTGTGGAAACATATATAGAAACATAAATGGAAAATAGAAGGATAAGGCCACTCAGTCCTTCGAGCCTGTTCCACCATTCATTATAATCATGGATGATGATCAAATTTAATACTCTAATGCCACATTTCCTCCCATATCCCTTAATCCCTTTAGCCCCAAGAGTTATATATAATTCTTTCTTGAAATTATACAATCTTTTGCCTCAAGTACTTTCACAAATGCTCCAGAAGGACAGATATGATCTCTAGAACTGTCAACTGTCAAGTTATTTATTTGGTCTCCTTTTGAAAATTGAATTAAATGCCTGCCTGTCTCTGTGAGAAAGTGATAAACCCCAAGCTGTCAAACTATGTAAATGGACAGCACTTTAAAATTTTAAAAAGGCCTCCTGCCTGATCTTGTGAGAACTGAAAAAAATCAATTTGAGCATTTTCAATTGGTGTTTGTTGTCATGACCTCAAATGCTATCTAACCTAATATACTACTTTCCACAACCTATAATTATCACAGCAAAGCTGGGCTGGGGGAAAACTCAGGCCAATGTCCTGTGGAGTTTGTGAATGATAGTCTTTGAGAAAATATACCACAGATTCTCCTCTTCTCATGATTCCTTTCTGCAATACTGTAAGAAGTACAGCGGATTAACAAGGTCCTTGTACTGTGGTGTAAGAGCAAAATTGTACTCAGCAGAATTCACAATGGGTTGTAAAGTACTCCACGTTGTGAAATTCCAGCTGTTTTACAATGTTAATATTTTGGCCTTAATTTTATCTTTCTGAGACTTTATGGAAAACTGCTCTCATATTTCATGTTTTATTCAAGTCAGTTTATGTAAGGTCACAATTCAATCATAACATAAATGCAATTGGCAAAAATGAGTTATTTTCTACCAGGACTGTAAGCAGAAAGGCAAATTAAAAATAGTTACAAAGAATTGAAAAACACAAGTCATGCATGACAATCTTTATTATAATTTAAAATCCAAGTATAAACGCAAATTCTTGCTTGACTTAGCTCCATTCTTGCTCATAGAAAGGTTGCTGGTATAGAGTGTTAATGTATCTTGTGCCTTGGACTACAAGACATGTATCTTTGCCGATGACTGTGCCATGTATGCTGGCTCAGAGCCAGAGATGCAAGTCAGTACGGATAAATTTTCCATGCTTGTGACAACTTTGGACTCATCAAAACATTAAAAAGGTAAAATCTTGCACCAACCTGCTCCTCATGCACCGTACATAGAATCCATAACCACAATCAAAGGGCAGAAACTACAGGCAGTGGCCCAGTTCACTTATCTTGGCAGCACCCTCTCCCAAGCAGTGACTATTGATACAGAAGTTAACTACAGAATAACAAAGGCAAGTTCTGCTTTTGGCAGACTGTGCTCCACTGTATGGGAACATCAAGGAATCAGCCTAACAACAAAACTGAAGGTCGACAATGCCGCGGTACTCACTATCCTCCTGTATGTCTGCGAAACGTGGAATGTGTATCAAAGGCATGCAAGACAGCTCAATCATTTCCACATGACTTGCCTTCACAGAATATTACGCATCTGATGGCAAGACGAAGTACCAGACACTGAAGATCTCTCGAGAGCAAGTCTACCATCAGTCTACACACTGCTGATGAGAGCGCAGACCCAATGGGCAGGTCATGTCATCCGAATGTCAGACAAGCGCATACCCAAGCAGTTCCTTTTTGGGGAACTCTCTGCTGGAAGACGGTCGCATGGAGGGCAGAAGAAATGTTTCAAAGACACACTCAAAGCCTCCCTGAGGTTGCTTGACATTAACACGATCACCTGGGAAATGCTGGCACAAAACCACCTTACCTGGCATTGCCTCATCCACAAAGGCTGTCAAGTTTATGAAGTAAGGTGTATTGCTGAAGCACAACTTAAGTGCGAGCTGTGCAAGTCCAGAGCCACCAGTGCAACAACTACAGTGTCTACACAGATCTGTCCAAAATGTGCCAGGACATTCCATCCCGAATTGGCCTGATCAGTCCTCTTCGGACACACTGCAACCAGCCTCAAAATGACTAATGGTGTCGAGGTCCTCATCGATGACGATGGACGAACAACACCTTGGGCTACAACACATGTATCAAAATACTGCATTCAAATATATTTATTTCTTCTGTATGTAACCTGCTGATGTTAAAGCAAGTCATATGCAGTCCCAAGTAAAATTAAGATCTTGTATTGACCCACACTTGTTGGTTTTGCAATGAGCAATTCGGGATTATTAGTCTTGATGATGTGAAATGTAAGTGAAATCTCTCTGGGATTTTCAAACATGGAACTCAGAAAGGAAGAGAGTAAATTCAGTTTTTGGGTCCATGCTGGGACAAATTACGTGAGAGATCTTGCTGTAAGATATCAGGAGTTTGACTCTAAATTTAAAAAACCTTCGAGGGTAAACATTGCCTTCTTTTATGTTGCAGGATGCTGTAAACTAACTTTATTACTAACAAGTTGTCAGAATGTGAACAAACAATTGCAAGACATCTGCAGCCTTCTCTTACATGTGCTTTCTGACAGTTGACCATCAGGTCAGGTGACCCCATGAAGACCAGCATACCGTATTGTATCTAATACTGGAGTCCACTACCACAACTGGCATATTATCATGACAATCATCACTGGATTATTGGTCAAACCAGCTGCAAATTGGCAGAGAAGCAGACTGATCTGGACAATTAACCCAGGGAAAGGGGCTCATTAGTTTGCAACACTATATGAGTTCTAGTGGAGGAAAGAGCTGGACCAAAGAAACAGGCTCCACCTGAACCAGGATGGATTGCTTCGTCCTTGTGGAAAGGCCAAATGTGGAGTAGTAACAAATTTAAACCAGTGAGTTTGTGTATGGAGTATGAGCAGAGGTTGTTATTAAGGGAGGTGATATATTCAGGAGATATAAACAGCTGTAACACAAACAAGATAAGAAAAATGAATATAAAAATAAATAAAGAAAGAAAATAAAAATAAATAATGTAAGGGAGAAGATTGATGACAAAAGAGTAAATGGAAACAGAGAACAGACGACAAAAAGATGGCTATACACAAAGTGAGAGGAAATCCAATCAAAAATGAACTAACCTGTCTGTACAACAATGGTGCTGCCCACAGCAAAACATGGGCAATGGAAGAACATCATGCCTTGAGAAGAACCACATATAATATTGATTAGTGAGACATGGTGACAGATAAATCTGTACTGGGAATTTAACATTTCAGGGAATACCTTATTTAGAAAAGATAGAAAGCGAGATGGAGTAGCCGAGCTTATTAGGGAAAACATAATGGCAGTAGAAAAAAGGGACACAGTTATTAGCAAAACAAAAATAGAACAGAATAAAGATAAAAAAAAAAGAAAGATCCATCATGCTAATAGGTGCAGCCTGCAGACCACCCAATAGTAAAAGAGATGTGGAGGAACGAATATCTAGACCGATGCGGGAACTAAGTAAAATAGAATAATAAACATGGGGGATTGCAACTAGCCCAATATTAATTAGATAAAGGAGCTAAGGTGAGGGGATAATTTTCTGAACCCAAAGTGTAAATAACCCAATTTTTGGAGATTCAAAAAAACTCTAAATACTGATTTCGCACAAAAACTGGAATAAATCACATTGCTTTTTCAGTGCAAGTTAATAAAGAATTTCTGACACTCTGAGCACTGCAAAGCGTACTAGCCTGAATTGTGCTGAAAAGCTGTGGGCAGAGCCTATTCCCATTGAAGAGGCTGGAAGCACAATGTTGAACAGCCCACTGATCTGTCAGTGCCAGGATCAGCACATGTACAGTACCCTCTGTCTGCTGCCTCTCTGATCAGCAACTGAACTGGCCAGCCCTGTGACTCTGTGACACTGGGTCTCCAAGCCCTACATGGCCCGAGCACCAGCTGTCTGGGTCAGACTTGACCACACCCCCTCACCCCACTCTTGGCCCGCCTCGGTCTCCCACCATTCCCCCTCAACTAATTCCCCGCCAATCCTCCACCGATTCCTTCCTTCCCACCTGCAGTCCTAAACCCGCAAGACCCACAGTTCCACCCCTTCCCCCCCCAAACTCCTTCCCTCCTACTCCTCAGAAGACCCACTCCAGCAGCCTCCATCCCTTTATCACTGCCCCATGTCTGGTGTGCAGTGCCAAAATACCCCCAATCCTCTTGGGAGTCAGGCTTGCACTGCTTATGTGTCAATGTCCCAGGGGCACTATCCTAGCATCCAACGTCTCGGGGGCAACAATTGCCCCTCCATTCCACTGGGAACATGCTGATATCTCCCCACAAGTGGGGAGCTATAGTAATCACCACTGGAATGAAATATCCTGGCGGGGGTGACTGGGTACAGGGTAGCGGGCCTAGAGAATTCAGTCCCAGGCCTGCTAATTAAATCACATTAAAATTATTCACTGCATAAATTATTTAGCTCTGCACCGATTTTGGGCTTGGAGCTAATGATGCCGGAAATCTGGCTCTGGGAGACATGCTCGGAGCTGGTTGTCCAGCATGGATCATACTAATCGGGCACCACTTAAATCTCCCGGCCCACTTGCACTAAAAAATCTGCACAGTCAAATGGGAGAATTGTCTCCATATGTTTGTACATTTATATTTTCTATTGGATTTAGTAATGGGGCATTGACCAGTTAAAAGAATTTGAGGTTGATTAACAGCCAGATAATAATCATCCAATAATTTGCACATTAAGTTAATAAACTGATAAGTCCGAGGTCATGAAAGTAGGCAGTCAAGTGGATAAAGTTGTTAAGAAGGCATATGGAGTCTTAGCTTTTATTGGTAGGGGGATTGAATTTAGGAGCCGCAGCATCATGTTGCAACTGTACAAAACTCTAGTGCGGCAGCACTTGGAGTATTGTGTGCAGTTCTGGTCGCCACATTATAAGAAAGATGTGGAGGCATTGGAGAGGGTACAGAGGAGGTTTACTAGGATGTTGCCTGGTATGGAGGGCAGGTCCTATGAAGAGAGTTGAAGGATTTGAGGTTGTTTTCGTTAGAAAGGAGGCGGCTAAGGGGGGATCTTATTGAAGCATATAAGATAATTAGAGGTTTGGATAGGGTGGACAGTGATAGCCTTTTCCTAGGATGGAGAAAGCTAGCACGAGGGGACACAACTTTAAATTAAGGGGTATGAGTTATAGGACGGATATCAGAGGTAGGTTCTTTACTCAAAGAGTGATTAGGGGGTGGAATGCCCTGCCTGCAGCTGTTGTAGATGCGCCAAGTTTGATGGCGTTTAAGAGGTTAATTGATAAGTATATGGAAGAGAAGGGAATGGTTTAGTTTGGAGGGGCATTGCTTTTTATTTTGGTCGGCACAACATCGAAGGCCAAAGGGCCTGTTCTGTGCTGTAATGTTCTATGTTCTATGTTCTATGTTCTATGAGCCAACCTACTCCAAAACAGTTTCTTCTCTGCTGCTGTCAGATTTTTGAATCCGTTTACCTTGCATTAAGTTAATCTTTCTCTACATCCTAACTATGACTGTAACACTACATTCTGCACTCTCTTGTTTCCTTCTCTATATGTTTTGTATTGCATATAAGAAACAATACTTTTTGCTGTATGTTAATATATAATAAATCAAATCCAATCAAAATAGAGAAGAACACAAGAATGGCAAAATCCAGATAAATCGATTGGACAAAAGCTGATCTTGAAGATTGGAATAGAACTTTGGGAAATGAAATGGAAACTAACTACATTGTTCTATTTTGTGAGGCAATAATATTACCTAACAATGTAGAACAATGAGGAACATTGAAACTGAGTGTAGGGCATGTATCAAAACAAAAACAGGAAAGGCTGGAAATACTCAGAGGTCTGGCAGCATCTGTGGAAGAACTGAATTAATGGGCAGACTGCTGCTCCCAATAGCATAACAGGAAGTGGGAGCCATTTTGCTCTCTTGCTTTTTCATGGTTCCCAAACAATTACAATGGAAATTTACAATATCTGAAGCACCCATAGGAAACACATGTGACCATGCAGCAGGAGAAGGCTTACAATGTTGAAACCCACTGTAATCTGACAATGCACTAGCTAATAAAAAATCCACAGGGAAGCTCTGCATGAAGGCTACAATTTTCCTTGTTACGACATGGGCAGTGCAACACAGTGGCATAATGGTTGGCACTGCTGCCTCACAGTGCCAGGGACCCAGGTTCAATTCTGGCCTTGGGTGACTGTCTGTGTGGAGTTTGCATGTTCTTCCTGTGTCTGTGTGGATTTTCTCTGGTGCTCTGGTTTCCTCCCACAGTCCAAAGATGTGTTGGTTAGGTGGATTAGTCAGGCTTAATTGCCATTAGCATCTAAAGTTGTGCTGATTAGGTGGATTAATGTGAGGTTACAGGGTTAGGGTGGGGGAGAGGGCCTGGGTAAGATTCTCTGTCAGAGAGTTGGTATAGGGTCAATGGGCTGAATGTCCTCCTTCTACAATGTTGGGATTCTATGATTCGATGGAACTCCATATCGTTGCGTAAGATTTATTGAGAGCGCTGAAAAGGCACAGGTGTTTCTGCAAAATTCAATTTCACTTGCATACATTTCATATTACATTGGTTTCATCTTATTCATGTGAGCATCATTGTTATTTTTTAGACTAGCTTACTCAGAGAGCTAAATATACCGGCACATCTATTGTTGTCACACGTTGATGATTACTGTAGAGTTAGAGACATTTATTGTGGAAGGGAACAGTGTTGTCTTTTTGCATTCAATCTTCACAGAATGTTAATGCTTGTGTCCAGTGTTGGATTCGTCAGTCTGTGCGGCATGGCTAAACCTGTAGACTCAGCTAGCCCTCCCTTCGTCCGAGATTACTCTCAGCAGGGATAATTGAAATGTTTCCATTGCTTGCCATTTCAACTCAGCATCTTGCTCACATGTCCATCCTTGCCCTGCAGTAAAGCTCCAGTGAGGCCCAACACAAACAGGAAGAGCAGCACTGCAGCTTCCAATTAGCCCTCGAGCCACAACATGGATTTCAACAACTTTAGATTGTGACCCTTCTTATCCATCCTGACCCTATTTCCTATATTCAAAACATCTTTTGTTGCAAACAAAACCCACTTCCCCCCTCCCCTGCCAGTCCATCTGTCACAAGTTTTGCTTTTACTGAGCACTGACTTTATTCTCCCATTAACACATTTTGATATCTTATCTTTATGCAACTGCTAGCACCTCCTGTCATTAACACTTACCCTGTCTTGCGACCTACAAATCTTTGTTGCAATCTCTCCCACCTTCCACCAATCACTGACAAACTATCCTGCTCCAGTTGCTACACACCTTCTTATACAGGATATAATCCATCACAATTCCCTCCCCCTTTAACTCCGAAGAAGGGTCATATGTCTTGAAACATTGGCCACCATTTTTTGATCCCATTGTGCTCATTTTTTTTAGTGCAGCTGGCCAGGAAAATCTCGTGGCAAGCGACGTGCAGGATTCATGCACATATTCCCGCATCAGGTTTCTGGTGGAGTTCGTTGGACACTGGAAATCAGCAGACTCAGAAATTATTTCAATATTCAAATATCTTTAACATGCCATTTGTGGGCCTGGGACTGAATTCTCTGGGCCTGCTAGCCCTTCTCACTCCTCTCACCCCTCTGCACCAGCTTTGCAGTAGCTCCCTTTCAGGGCAGTAGTGGCCTGACTCCACTGGAGGGGAGCGACTGGGGCTTCCCAAAGGGTCGGGCATGGAGAGGGCAGGTTTACTCCCAGGCACTGGCACCCTGGCAATACCAGGGGCCATCTTGTCACTGCCTATCAGGCATGGAACAGTGCCAAGGGAATGGCGCACACGAGGGGTCAAGGCCTGGTGGGGGAGGACTCTCAGCTGGTGATTAGTGGGGTTGGAGGCCCCACTGCCACTCTGCAGTCAGGATCGTCAGGGCAAGGAGGGATACCGGTGATCAGAGCGAACTGGGAGGTAGAGTAAGACAGGGGGTGGGGTTAGCTTGATGGGTGGAGTCGGTGATGGAGGGGGTGGGTCGGGAATGTGGGAGGGGGTAACTGTCAGGGGAGGGATGATTGGTGGGGGATGCTGGAGATAAGGGCAGGCCAGGAGCAGAGGTTTCGGGATTGAGGCTGGGAATAATCAGGGGGCTAGCAATTGGGCTGTGGGGGAATAGAGGCCGGCAGGTATCACAAAATGCATTAATTTGCAACTTTCAGGTGGGGTGAGTCCCATCGCCAGCAAACAGACAATCTGATTTTCCCATTGCTATTGACACCTAGTCCCAATTTGGGAGAATGGAAGCCAGGTGCCACCTAACCTACTGAGTATTTTCAATCCACACTGTTTTACTTTTGCAATGGAAAAATATATTCAGCAAAAAGAAAAGTGCAATCTAAATACTAATACAGCCTTGGTGGATGTATAAACACATAAGGGAACAATTATGGATTCAGAAAGAAGCAAGCATTTAGCACATGGACTGTATGATAAGAGGCAATAAGAAGGGATTAGGGAAAAAACCACAAAAACAATTAAGAAGGCAAAAAGGAATGATGAAATTAAATTATCAAGCAACACATAGCAAAACAATAAAACATTTTACAGGTAAATCAATAAAAAGAAGAGAACTGGGATTGGAACAGGGTCATAAAGATATAGACTGGATAGTACCAGAGGTAATAACAGTGATAGCAGAAATGTTAAACAATGATTTAATTATTTTAGTATTTACCAACGAGAGAGAACAGGTACTCATGACATTGGAAGATTAATAGGAAACAAATCCAACTTGAAGTTGCGAATCCCACACCGCATAATTCCAAGGTCTTTCCCTTTGCTGCAATTACATTGCTAATGTGATACTATTTTGAAATTTTAGAGCCATAAATGAACTAGGGGTGATAATCTTGGCAGCTCCATTAGTAGCTTTGAGTGTTACCGGGGCACAATTGGCAAAGATAGCTGATAGCTGTATTGGGGCCTGCTGTTGCATTGTTGAATAGAGCAGGCAAAATGTCAGAAGGCCTGCAGTTTAAGCAGGCATTTACCATATGGCCAAATTAAAGGTAATGAGCATAATTCAGGACAAGGAATCCCCCCCAGGTCTCATCATCTTCCACATTCGAAAAAGAACTTTCACCTCTCCCTGCAAAGAACCTGGCAGTAGTACACCAAAAATACTTTTCCAGTTCATTGACTTCCAGATTGAAAATTCTATTTTCTCTCTCCCAATCCATTAACAAGTTCTATAAGAAGTTTAATGGGCCTTTAATTGGAGGTAAATGGTTTCCTTCCCCTTCTCTGCACACCCACACCCTTTGCTTGCTTTGAAAATGGATAGTGTCCAAGAAGTATCAAGATCCAAAGAAGCCTTCCAGAGATATGCCTTTTAAATCACACGTACCCATTTCCAATCCTACTGGCAATCCAAAGCTTGGCTCATTTTCTTACAGCAATGGTTTACTTCATAGTTCAAATATGGGGTCATAATTCATGACCTGATTGTGTCAGTTCCATTGCAAGTATGCAGCACAGAAACTTGGTGTTCCCTCTTCACAATCATTAACTTAGCATCGCACTTATTGATTCTGTGCTGCCTACTCTAGCCTTCTGTTCTTAAAGGTGGCCTGTCCCTTTTAAAGGGAAACTATGCTGAATAATGTTGCTTGAAAGACAATGTGTCCCAGGATGATGGATTCAGAACTGGAAATTCATGATGGTGGTGGATAGGGTGAGAGATGCCATGGTTCCATGGGAATTCAAGAAACCCTGAAGGACACAAAGGAATGTGAGTAAATAATGAGGGTAGTCAACTTCTGGTATCTGGACCCGAGAACCAGACAACAGTGAGAAATCTAATGACCTCACCAAGCCTATTCAGATTAGTAAATATAACTTCATGTGACATCTGCTCTCCAAAATACAACCAATCTCAACCTCTTATGCTATTCAATGCACAACACCCCTCATCACTTATCCAGCAACACTCCCTGGCATTCAGAACTCATGTCTGACATTTGGACATTTCACCACATGCTTACCAATCCTTCAAGAATCATACTCATCACTCGCTGCCTCCACAAACCTCTCGGTATTCAGCTATGGCAAATGCATCAACTAAAGACATTACTACATAACACATTGATGTTCTGTCCTTCCTCTTGCAGGACAAAGTGGCATAAAATAGGAGGGGACAGAGCCAGCAGAGGACAAAGATGCCTGCATCTTCTGCCCTAAAAGGGAGATGGCTCTCAGCATCATGAAAGTAGCCACTACAGCATCCTACTTCACTGTGAAAATTGAAGACATTTATATTTCTGGCTTAAGCGCTTTCTCAACTCCTAGCACAAACTCATCCTGCTATCCAGCGTGATGAACAAACTGCTGATGCTGTCACCGTTAACCCTTTCTCCTCACTCCACTTCTCTTCCCTTACACGTAGGCGTTGCTACCATTTCAAACACAGCAAGAAGAAAAAGGGAGAGCAATAGTGCAGCAAGTTGAAGAAGCCCTGATAAGACACTTCAGCCACCAGCTCAGATATTAGCATTATACATACCATGATGATAAGTAGGAAATTGGAATCTGCTGTAATGAGTAATGGGCTTGCATGGCCTCCAGCCAGGCTGTAGAAAAGGATATTTTTTGCCAGTTCACTAGAGGAAGAAGTTCCAGTAGCACTGTGATGTAAAAGACTCAGATGATGATTTAGATGGAATGACATACACAAAAGTACTGAAAGGATATGCACACCAAGATGCTGGCTATGATTGTCCTGCCAAATAGCTTCTTTCACTATCAAGGAATATGGAGGGAATATGACTCCAAGATGGCAGAGGGCATCATGCAGAAACATTGGCACCATCACCCTGACTGCGCAGCCTTTGTGCGGGCAGGTACGTAATCCTCTGTCCTCTGTGAGAATGCTGCAACATGCTCTCCCCAAATCCAGCAATCCACCACAACACATTCAAAAACAGTGTAGAATGCTTCCAGACAGTTTCACAATTGCAAAAATTCTTTAAAATTACTTTATCTTCAACTTGGGTGCCAAGTCCCCTAATGTATGCTAGTACGAGGCTCATTGTGCAGTTCAGTGCTTGCTCTTTGTGGAGTGAAGTGCAAAATCATTGTATAATCCAAATTTGGCATTCTGGCATCATATCAGTTGTTGGGGTGATCTGATAGGGAGGTAGTACTAGATCTGGGATGATGAGATCGTCTTATGAGGCAACATTGAGGAAACGGGACTTGTAATCATTAAAGTTTCAAAGATTGAGAGGAGATCTCATTGAAAGGTACAAAATTCTTACAGAGACTTCATCTAGGTGAGTCGCTGGTGGTTATTACAGGCAACTCATCCTTCTCCAGCATTGAATTTCAGAATGCCTGCTGTGCTGACAGCAATCCAGAGGCAAATCCTGGGCTTTATAATTCCACAGAGTCACAGGGAGACTTTCTCAGTCTCAGGATATAGGCAGTGCATTTGGCGGGCTGGTGAGTCTAGAACCAGGAGACATAATCTCATAATAAAGGGTAAACCATTTAATACTGAGATGAGGAGGAATTTCTTCATTCAGAATGAGGTGGATCTTTGGAATTGTCCATCTCAAGGAGTTGTGAAAGCTGAATCAGTGAGTATGTTCAAGGCATTAAGGGATATGGAAGTAACAGGAATGTGGTGTTGAGGGCCTAGACGGGACAACATCTAATTGAATGGCAAAACAGACTCGATGGGATGAATAGCCTGCTCCTGTTACTATTGTCCCTATAAATGCAGGATACAGCTCTTTCTAAGGCTTTCAGTGCATGTTAGGAGGTCTGTGTTGTGCTCTTTTCAAGAGGGCATGCCACACAGGTTGCAATGTGGACCATAGCAATGCAGAGTGTATTAGTCAGCAGGCTAAAGTCCTCTGTCATATTCTGGGGACCATTCCTGATGCTGTGGGTAGACACCTGAAACAGGTGACCTAGGCTTATTAAAGGCCCTTCTACAAAACCATGTACTGCTCAACTGGGTGGATGTTGGACCTGTCCCAGACAGAATTCTCTAGAGGCAGCCACTAGCTGAAGGTGAGTAAAACGTCTTATGGTGGAGCCAGGAGGAGGAGAAAGGCTCCCTGTGACTCCATAATCCTTCAAGCAGCCCAGGATTTACCTGACCCTTATTGTTAACATGGCAGCTATTCTGAAATTTATTGCTGGAGATGAGAGACTCATCTCCAGCAATGAATTGAATACTTTGATGAAGTTCAAGCCTCAAGCCTTGCTCTTCAAGTGCAAACTGCCTGCTTAGTATCAAATCTGGGTTCCTAATTTCATTGTGGTTTCATGTTAACCATTCACAAAATAACAAACCAATATACTTTGATTTATATTAATGAATAGGTTATTTATATTAAGAGAAATAGACTTGACATGTAGTTAACTGCACAAAGGTGCAAAAAGAATCAGATATGATAATCCGGAATTATCTTGAGACGAAGGAATTTTTTTTGGGAATGCAGATAAATTGTGTAATTTATCTCTCAATCATGTAACTTGTTTCAAATTTAAAATGAAACTCGTTGCTGTAGGTTTACCTTTGGAATGAAATCGAACAGAAGTTAATGAGAAAACCTTGATATTCAGGGTGATAAATTTGCAATAAGACAAGGTTTAATGGGGGTGAAATTTAATTCTGACTGGCATAAAATGTCCCATATCAGATCATTGTGCATTCCTCCCTGCCCCCCGTCACTTCCTCCTCCCCACCCCTTCCCCCCCCCCCCCCCCCCACTCACCCCTGGCTCTCTTTCCCATTCGACTCAATAAAGTGAAATCACTGGAGCATACCAAGGCAGCTGATCCCAGCCATTTCATGCATCCACTGGTGTTAACTTTAAGTCCAAATCTTTCCTAATGCCAGTTATTTACAGCATCAAATGAGCAATTTTTCCAGTTTATAAATTGTGTTATGGCTATTGCTAGATGAATGATAATGGGCAGTAACTTCCTTGAGTGACAATCAGAGTGGATTTCTTGCCTTGCCTGCCGCTAAGATTGGTCCAGTCCCATCAACACTCATTGAATTTCTGGCTGTTTTGCTGAATCTCCTGCGGCAGGTCCCATATTCTGACCCCAACTACTTGTCTGGACTGAAGCCACTCCTAAGTACCAACTGAGGCCAGCCGACTATAGTTCAGCCTTATGCTGAGGGCAAGTGAGTCAGAGTTATGGAAGACACGGTCCCCCTTTGTTACAGCACTAACTTCTGTAAAAACAGCAGTCCAGCTACTCTGAGAAGCCAGCGAAAAGGTAAGTTTGTTAGTACCAAAACTGAAAATGCCTGGAAAATTTCAGTAACTCTGATGCATTGGTGTCATGATATAGAGCTAAGGTCTGAAGTCTGAATGTCTCAAGACTTGAACCATTAGCTCTGTACTTTCTCCATAGGTGATGTCAGATCTGCTGAGATTTTCCAGCATTTTCTGTTTTTGTTTCAGATTCCACCATAATTTGCTTGTACCTTAACTTTTTCAGCAAGTGAGTAGGATGGAAGGAGAGGGGCTGGTGTAAAGGGAGGGGTGGGCCAGTTGGGGGGGGGATGGCCAATGGAGGAATTAGCTAGTGGGCAAGTGGTTAGCGGGGAAATGTTGATTGTTAGTGAGGGATGTGATCAATGGGGCATTGCTGAGTAGTCACTTGGGGTTGGTGGTCAGCAAAAGAGTTTGGGTGGTCGGTGGGTAGGTAAGAGGTCGTCATGGGTAGGGAGGGAAGTTGGGAGGGTGATGGTATATTGCAGGTTGGGGAGAGTAGTCAGAGGGAGTGAAATCGGGGATGTAGGATGGTGTAATTAAGCTGTGAGGAGGGCAATGGGAGGTGTGTAATTGGGGGGTGGGGGGGTCTAGTTAGGTTTGGGAAGAGTGGTCAGGGAGTAGTAATCGGGCAAGTTTGGGGGTGTCCGTAGAGTGTCCCCCAAATCTGTATCCCAGGAATGGAAGTTATGGGTCAATATATTTTTTGCGTTACTGCTTTGTAAAGTTTGAATCTGCTTTAGATATTTTCTCAGCTTGATGGTGCTGTTCATTCCTATAAAAGCCTCAGTGAATTACTTTTAGTAATATCCCTGTACTGCCCAACATCTAATTTTATAATTGAGTTTATTTCTTTATAGTAGTGTTAGCACTTAATTGTCATATCCTTAAGTATTTCTGAAAAATTATGTTCTCCATGTAGTTTAATCACAAAAGCAAGATGGATAAGTTCAATTGAATGTTGACTATAGTTCTTTACAAGTTATGTTATGTTGAGAAATTATGAAAAGGACAAATTCAGATCATGTAAAGATCCTTTGTTTAAAAGTCGTTAAAATGTGGATAACTTCACATAGGCTGTTAGCCTTTTTTTTAAACAGTCATGACTGTAGATTGTCTAGCCAAATAGCTGTGAAATGGGACAAGCATATATCGATCTTGTTAAGTGGTCATTGTTGATGAATAAAAAGTACAAATCAGAAGCCCTCTTGAAGGACAATGCACTAAATGATGCTTTAAGGTAACATTATTGAAGGGACTGACCTTGATGGACAGAAATTAGGTTTTCCCTAATTATGGCATATAACCAAGCTGAGAACAGTCCATAAAATAATTTGTATGATATTATACCCATCACCATCAAGCAGAAGAGAAGATAGAAATGAGGTGGCAAAGTGGCACAGTGGCACAGTGCTGCTGCCTCATAGTTTCAGGAGCCCAGATTCAATTCTGACCTTGGGTGACTGTGTAAAGTCTGTCTGGGTTTCCTCAGGGTGCACCAGTTTCCTCCCACAATCCAAAAGTATGTAGCTTAGGTTAATTGACCATGATAAATTGTTTCTTAATGCCAGGTGGACAAGCAGGGTAAATGCATAGTGTAACAGGGATAGGATAGGATTGTTCTCAATGCGGACTCGATGGGCTGAATGGCCTCTTTCTGTACAGTAGTAATTCTATGATTATATGATAAACCTCAATCAAGAGTCAAGGCACCTAGTCAACAGAAGGTTGAAAGCTGGTGTACCATCATGAACATAACATAAGAACATAAGAAATAGGAGCAGGAGTAGGCCATCCGGCCCCTCGAGTCTGCCCCGCCATTCAATAAGATCATGGCTGATCTGCAGTGGTTTCTCCCTGTAACCCTTAATTCCCTTGTCAGTCAAAAACCTATCCACTCTTGACTTAAATATATTCAGCGAGGAAGCCTCCACCACTTCAACAGGCAGGGAATTCCAAAGATTCACCACACTTTGCGTGAAGAAATTCCTCCTCAATTCTGATCTGAACTGCACCCCCCCCCCCAATTTTGAGGCTGTGTCCTCTAGTCCTGCTATTATTGTTAAGCAGGAAGAGTCTCTCAACCTCTACCCTATCCATCCCATTCATTATCTTATACGTTTCTATAAGATCCCTTCTCAGCCTTCTAAACTCTAAGGAGCACAAACCTAGCCTATTCAGTCTCTCTTCATAATCCAATGCCCTCATCTCCGGTATCAGCCTAGTAAACCTTCTCTGCACCCCCTCCAAGGCCAATATATTCTTCCTCGAATGCGGCGACCAAAACTGCACACAGTACTTCAACTGTGGCCTCACCAGTACCCTATACAGCTGCAAAAGTACCTCCCTACTTTTATATTCTATCCCCCTAGCTATAAAGGCCAACATTGCATTCGCCTTCTTGATCACTTGCTGCACCTGCATACTGTGTTTTCACAATTCGTGCACAAGGATCCCCAGGTCCCTCTGCACCGTCGCATGCTGCAGCTTTTCTCCATTTAAATAGTAATCCTTCCTACATTATTCCTACCAAGGTGGATAACCTCACACTTGCTAACATTATACTCCATCTGCCAGGTCCTCGCCCATTCACTCAACTTATCCAGATCCCTCTGCAGGCTTTCCACACCCTCCATGCAATTTGCTTTTCCACTCACCTTCGTGTCATCAGCAAATTTCGTCACCCTGCACTCAGCCCCTTCCTCCAGATCATCTATGTGAATGGTAAATAGTTGAGGCCCCAGCACCGATTCCTGGGGCATTCCATTAGTCACCAGCCATGAACATGGCTGCTGACCATTACTTTTGCTAAGTTTCACAATTTTGTGCTTATTATAAAAAATGTAATAGAGCCTGTGAAGCTGGTACCCATGTGATTGTGTAGCTACTCTGAGCTGTAAGTCCCTTTTCGATTAGCTGTTCCAAATCAGCCTGTAATTGTAATTGACCTAAGTCTTACAATTAAATTAAAGCAAATACCAGATCTTACATAATCATATGATCGATGCAGGCTTGGAGGACCAAAACACCTGTTCCTGCATTGTACTTTTTTTTGTTCTTTGTTGTTCATATTATGGCATTAATAATACTCATAATAGTTTTTTTTAATTCTTATACATCATATGGGCGTCACTAGTTAGACCATCATTTATTGCCAATCCTCATTTGCCCTTGAGAAGGCAAACTGCAGAAGGCTTTTTTTAATACTTTCATGAGATATGGGTATTGCTGGCAAAGCTAGTATTTGTTGCCAATCCTGAATTGCCCTTGAACTGCGTGGCTTGAACTACACATCCTGATCACCATTTCTGATGGTGAGACAGGGTGCCAACACAAGAAGATAATTTAAACAGTGGCAGCGGTTCTTGTCCACTCACCAATCTGTCCAAATCCGCCACTTAACAAATTCTTCACAACTCTCTTTCCCATCTAGCTTTGTACCATCTGTGACCTCAGAAATATTACATTTGGTCTCCACTTTCAAATTATTGTGAGCAGTTCAGCCCAAGTACTGATTCTTGTGGCCACAGCTTGCCAATGGGAAAAGGATACATTTATTCCGATTCTGTTTTCTGTTAGCAATTCCTTAATCCATGACAGTATATTTCCTCCTATTCAATGTGCTTTTATTTTGCTAATCAGCTTCCTGTAGGAGCCTTTAATAGACGTGACAAGGATGTTTCCTCCTGTAGGGCAATCCAGGATTTTCCCTATCACTGATATAAGGCTAACAGTTTTATACTTCTTTCCTTTCTCTTCCTGTATTCTTCCTTATGTGTTTGATGTGTGTATGTAGTAATGACAAGAAGTCATAGTTTTAGGATAAGGGATACCAGATTTAAAACAGAGAGAAGGAGAAGTTACTTCTGTCAGAGGGTTGTGAATTTGTGGAATTCACTATCCCAGAGTATGGCGGATGCCAGGACATTGAGTAAGTTAAAGGTGGACAGATTTTGAATTAGTAAGGATTTAAAAAGTTATGGAGGACAGGCAGGTAAATGGAGTTGAGGCTGAACTGAGATCAGCCATGATCATATTAAATGATGGAGCGGTTTGTATGATTCTTTAGCAAAAGCCTTCTGAAAGTCAAAATATACTGCACCCATCGATTCTCTTTTATTTATTTTGTTAGTAACATCCTTAAAAAGCTCCAAAAATGTTCATCAAACATTTCATAAATCCATGCTGATTATGCCAATTAGATCATGATTATCCAACTGCCTATTTATCACTTCTTTTATAATAGGTTCCAGGACTTTTCCCACCAATGAAATAAGACTAACAGTTCTATATCTCTTTGTAACTTTTTCTTACTGTGTTCTTCCCTGTGTGTACAATGTATGAGTGTAATAATGATAAACCTTTTCCTGAATAGTGTATGTAAAATGTGATGCCTCTGGTTCAAAAATCCAAAAACATCTGCTGCTAATGACTTTGTAAAACAACTGATTATATCTGATCAGGATTTGGGAAAAAGACCTCATTCTCATCCAAATTAAATCTTTATGACCAGAGAGAGAAGTTGAGAAGAATTAGGGAGTTCACTTTCTGATGTCTGTGACAGTAAATTCAGGGTCATGACCTGATGGGAAATCACAGTCAGGCCTTGGCAGCTGGAGGGGATTGTAACAGCTGAGATTACTCAACATGTTGTGGCTAGGCCCATACTGAAGCCTAGGTTGGAGATTTGCTTTGGGATTTATGCTCACAATGCAATGCTGTACTTGCAGCAAGAGGTAATAGAACATCTGATGAAGCTTCCAAAGCCTACACACAGCCATATGTGGATGATGGAGGAATCCTTCCAGCTATTGACTACTGCCCTGTTCTGTGTGTGAGGACATGACTTCCTCTTTTGAGAGATTGGCAACCTTCATGGAGAACCTGATCCGAAGACCAGAAGTGCACATAGAGCAATTTACCAGTGTGTTGGCCATAAATTCAATGCAAACTCAATGCCCTGTTTGTGAACTGGACTATTCAATCACCTGATGAAGGGGCAGTGCTCCAAAAGCTCTTGCTACCAAATAAATCTGTTGGACTTTAACCTGGTGTTGTGAGACTATTTAATGTGCCTACCCCAACACATGCAACTCCACATCAATACAAAGATGGTGAGGTGAGAATAAAGCACTCAGGTTCTTCAACAGGTCCTTTCTTGTGCTTCTTGGGTTAGCTGAGAGGTACAAGTGTGCCCTGCAGGGGAGGAAGAAAGCTGCTTTCTGCTTACTGGGTTCCTGTCAGGAAAATCCAAATGGGGATAAAAGATCCTCAGTCACACTGATGGTTACACCATCATTTCAAAAAGCTGCAGTGACAGGAGAGATTCCTACATCCTGTTCAGGGATCCCTCAGCATGGTGGGGCCCATCAGGCCCAGGCAGCCAGGATCATTCTAAGTCACACGGTAGCTTGATAAACAACCTCCTTCCATCTGACTTACAAACAGAAGGGTGGTACCTCATGGGAGCACATGTAAAAGAGTTAAGAAGAGCGTCCAATTAAACTTGGAGGGGGGGGGGCTGTCAAGGGTGATTTAAATATACAATTAAACAAAAACAGAAAATGCTGGAAAATCTCAGCAGGTCTGATAGCATGTATGGGGAGAGAATAGAACTAATATTTTCAGTCTAGGTGACTCTTGGTCAGAACTGGTTCTGACGAAGGGTTATCCTAGATTCGAGATGTTAGCTCTATTCTCTCCCTACAGATGCTGTCAGACCTGTTGAGATTTTTCAGTGTTTTCTGTTTTTGTTTCACATTCCAGCATCCGCATTACTTTGTTTTTAAACACAAAAAAGTTTTTTTCATAATCTGCTTCTCGCTCAATCTTCTGAATAATCACTCTAATTCTTGGTGTCCCTGTGAGATCACATCTGCACTCTTTCTCTCTCAAGGTGGTTTATTAATAAACTACTTTCTTGAGCCATGCAAGTTCATGTATTGTAGGTAAACTCACAGTGCTGTTAGGGAGATAAATCCAGATTTTGACCTAGAGATACTGAAGGAACAGTGTTATTATTCTAAGGATAGTTTGTGACTTGAAGAGGAATTTATGGGTGGTGTGTTTCCTTCTTTCTTATACTTTCATGCGATGTGGATGTTTCCCATATTGCTACTTTTATTGCTTTGATTAACCCAACATTTGTGTTTAAAAGATGAGAGGTGAATAAATAGTGAGATTTTGGTGTGGGAACAGGAAATCTGGATGTCTGTGCATGAATCACAGAAATGCAACTTGCAGGTACAACAAATCACTAGAAAAACAATCAATATAGAGTCATAGACTTTTACAGTACAGAAAGAGGCCCTTTGACCCATCATATCTGTGCTGGTTATTAAGTATCTATATATATTCTAATCTAGGTGGGTAGTCTTTATCATGAGGTATTATGTATCACTACCCCATTCGCTTCTTCCAGTTACCTCATCAACATTCCAAATCCACAAAAAACTATAAAGAATCGTGAATGAAGTCCAGTCCATCACGCAAACCAACCCCCCAATCCATTGACCCTGTCTATACTTCCTGCTGTCTTGGAAAAGCAGCTAGCATATTCAAGAACTCCATGCACCTCAGATATACTTTCTTCCTCATTCTTCCATCAGGAAAAAGATATAGAAGTCTGATGACATGTATCAACCAACTCAAAACAGCTTCTTTCCTGCTGCTTTGAATGGACCTACCTACTACTAAGTTGATCCTTCTCTACACCCAAGCTATGACTGTAGCACTATATCCTGCACTATCTCCTTTCCTTCTGTAAGTATGGTATACTTTGTCTGTATAGAACATAGAACATTACAGCACGGCCTTCGATGTTGTGCCGACCAAAATAAAAAGCAATGCCCCTCCAAACTAAACCATTCCCTTCTCTTCCATATACTTATCAATTAAACCTCTTGAACGCCACCAAACTTGGCGCATCTACAACAGCTGCAGGCAGGGCATTCCACTCCCTAATCACTCTTTGAGTAAAGAACCTACCTCTGATATCCGTCCTATAAATCATACCCCTTAATTTAAAGCTGTGTCCCCTCGTGCTAGCTTTCTCCATCCTAGGAAAAATGCTATCACTGTCCACCCTATCTAAACCTCTAATCATCTTATATGTTTCGATAAGGTCCCCTCTTAGCCGCCTCATTTCTAACGAAAACAACCTCAAATCCCTCAGCCTCTCTTCATAAGACCTGCCCTCCATACCAGGCAACATCCTGGTAAACCTCCTCTGTACCCTCTCCACAGCCTCCACATCTTTCTTATAATGCGGGGACCAGAACTGCACACAATACTCCAAGTGCGGCCGCACTAGAGTTTTGTACAGTTGCAACATGATGCTGCGGCTCCTAAATTCAATCCCCCTACCAATAAAAGCTAAGACTCCATATGCCTTCTTAACAACTTTATCCACTTTACTGCCTACTTTCAGGGATCTATTGACACATACACCAAGATCCTTCTGTTCCTCAACACTATTAAGAGCCCTACCATTAGCCCTATACTCTTACACATTTATTGTTCCTGCCAAAGTGCATTACCTCACACTTTTCCACATTAAACTCCATTTGCCACCTCTCGGCCCAGCTCTGCAACTTGTCCAAGTCACTCTCTAAACTAAAACACCCCTCCTTCACTATCTACCACACCACCAACTTTAGTATCATCTGCAAATTTACTGATCCATCCCTCAATACCCTCATCCAGATCATTTATAAAAATTACAAACAGCAGGGGCCCCAAAACAGACCCCCGAGGCACACCACTTGTCACCGAACTCCACGATGAATATCTCCCATCAACCACCACCCTCTGTCTTCTATCTGCCAGCCAATTCCTAATCCAATTAGCTAAATCACCCTCTATTCCACACATCTGCATTTTCTGTAGAAGTCTTCCATGGGCCAACTTATCAAACGCCTTACTAAAGTCCATATATACTACATCAACCGCCTTACCCCATCCACCTCTTTGGTCACTTTCTCAAAAAACTCAATGAGGTTAGTAAGGCATGACCTACCCTTCACGAAACCATGCTGACTATCCCCAATCAATTCATTTCTCTCTAAATAACTATAAATCCTATCCCTAATAATTCTCTCCAATACCTTGCCCACAACCGAAGTAAGACTCACTGGCCTATAATTCCCTGGAAGGTCTCTCTTCCCCTTCTTGAACAACGGGACCACATTCGCTATCCTCCAGTCCTCCGGAACCACAACCGTAACCAACGACGACCTGAAGATCAGAGCCAGAGGCTCTGCAATCTCCTCTCTTGCCTCCCAGAGAATCCTAGGGTAAATCCCGTCCGGCCCAGGGTACTTATCCAACTTCAAACCCTCGAGAATTTCTAGCACATCCTCCCTATCTACTACAATACTTCCCAATTTGCAACCCTGTACCTCAGTGTTCTCCATTGCTACATTTCCAGCACTCTGCGTGAATACCGAAGAGAAATATTTATTCAGTGCCTCACCAATCTCTTCAGGCTCCACGCACAACTTCCCACTGCTGTCTATATTGTTTCTTGCACACTGTATAGTGTGCAAGAAACAATACTTTTCATTGTTTACCAATATATGTGATAATAATAAATCAAATCAGATCAAATTCAAAATTGGCCAGGAGACTGGTATAAGATAATTCCTTATACATGGGAATAGGTTTCATTTTTTAACCTGTATCTGTGTTTGTAACTGAATTGTTACAGTCACAGAGAGTTGTTGATTTTGTGCATGCAAGGAGAAGTGACAATGCACTATTGCTTTGTCAAGAACCCGAAGAACAGTCAGAGAAGTGCAGAAGAAATCCACAAGCGTCAAGGGAAATGGCTGTAATGGAAACTGAAATTATATTTCTTTCAGCCAATACAGTTTGAAGAGCTCTGTTGCTATAGATACATAGCTGAGAAATATGCTATCTTTACAGGAACAAAAAGTTGAAGCCTTTGTTTCAAAAGAAATACCGTATAAAGACATGGATTTAGCATAATCATTGAATGGGTGAATAAACAATGCAAACTTGCACATGAAGCTACACCCAGGGCACAATTTTACCAACAACTTACACCTGTTTTCGGGTGCAAAATCGTGGCAAAATCGGGTGTGAGGCCTTTATTGCAGTCTGCACCCGAGTCTGTGCAGATCACCACTTCACCGAGACCGGTGAATGGCAGGGAATCATTCCGTGCCCAAACGCAAATGCATTTAAATTGAATTAATGAACTACCCACCCAACTCTATCAGCATTTCCCCCTTTACCACCACATTTACCAATTCGGAATCACGTTTTTAGCAACCTGCTGAATAAAAGTATGAGTCGGGTGCTTCAGCCTCTGAAGACCATGATCCCAATTGTTCTGTGACTCAGATCAGTGGTGGGGGGAGGAGGGAGGCGGGTCTCTGGTGGACAGACAGGGGGATCTGCTGCCGCTCTGTGGGCGATCAGTGGGAGGGAAGGAGGTAGGGTGGCAATCGGTCTTGATAGTGGGAGGCTGGATAAGGGGGGCAGTGACCCACACATATTACTGTCCCCCTTATCCACCCCCCATTACCCAGACTGATTGCCACCCCTGCCCACCCCCCACCGATTGTCCGCAGAGTGGCAGTGGAATCCCTGCCCCCGCCGCCAAAGAGCCACCTGCACCCCCCCACCCCCCCTCACACACACACACACACACACACACACACACACAGTGATCCATCGGTACCCGGTACCCCCCCAGAGATTCATCCGCCTCCTCTCCCGCAAGATACAACTTACCTGCCTCTCTCCCACTCCTGCACTGAGATAAACCATCGCTCCTGCTTTTTGCTCCCAGGCTGCTTTCTCCGCTTTCTGGAGTTCGGGAGCAATCTGACATGGGCACGCTTTTCCAATTTTTTTCTAACTTCTCATGGGTAGTTCAGAGTTCCGATCGTTCTGGCAGTGCTAAGCCCCGGCCATAGCACAAATTGGGCAGGAGATGACTGACAGCATAGGGGGCACCTGAAAGCGAATTTCTAAGTCAGATCTATACTACACCCACAATCGGCACTTAGAATGAAAATGGTAAAATTGGGCCCCCTGTGTTGAACTGTATGCATTTGATAAGATTGGTAAATGTCAGCTTATTCTTTCATAATTGGGCATTGTAAAATGCAACTACATACATTATCAAATGCTGATTCGCCAAAGAAGTTGACATAAATCATACCATAGTTACGGCAAAGAAGGAAGCTGTGCATCCTGTTAATTTTGTGTCAGCTCTCTACAACAGCAATTTAGACAGTCCCCCATCCTTAACTGCAGCCCTGCAATTACTTTCATTTCAGGTGATTGTCCAATTCCCTTTTGAAAGCTGCAATTGAATCTGCCTCCAGCATCTTCTCAGGCAGTGATTTCCAGATCATAATCACTCACTGCACAAGCTAAAATCTTTTCTCATGCCACTTTTGCTTCTTTTCTCAAACGCCTCTCCCTATCTATTCTGTCTAGACCTCTCATGATATTGAATACTTCTTTCAAATTTCTTTCAGCCTTTTCTAAGAAAAAAACCCAATTTCCCCAATCTATATAATTGAATTCCCATATCCGTCGAAGCATTCTCATAAATCCCTAAAATCTATCTCTAAAATCTTCACATCCTTCTAAAGTGTGGTGCCCAGAATTGCACATGATACTCCAGTTGAGGCCAAACTAGGGCTTATAACACCTTTGGAAATAAAGATAGCAAAATAAATTGTATTTTAATTTGTGGCTGTTAGGAATAAGGTATAGCTTTTAAGTTTAATTTGTATTTCTGTATTTGGGTGTTAAGAAAAATTGTGTTTTGGTTTTTTAAGGAAGTTGTAAGTCTATGGGTTTGATTGTTTTGTATTATTCGTTCGTGGGACGTGTGTGCCGCTGGTTGGCCAGTATTTATTATCCCATCCCTAGTTGCTCTTGGAGGGTAGTTGAGAGTCAACCACATTGTGGCAGCTCTGGAGTCACACGTATGCCAGTCTGAATAAGGATAGCAGATTTCCTTCCCTGAAGGACATTAGTGAACCAATTGGATTTTTAGGACAATAGACAATGATTTCACAGTCATCAGTAGATTCTTAATTCCCATATATTTTTTGTTGAATTCAAATTCCGCCATCTGCCATGATGGAATTCAAACCCAGATCTCACAGAACAGTTTCTGGATTAATAGTTGAGCAATAATATCACCAGGCCATTACCTCCTCATAATTTGCATTTTAATGAGGTTTTACAACCATTGAAATAATTTTGGGAAGTTAAAAAAAAACTAAACGAGGAAAAAATAATGCTGGTGCCTAACAACTGGGGCCCAAAAAGGGAAACCTATAGAGACTAAGTTGGTGATTATTCTGTAAGGTGAAAGGAGCAGTTTAATTCTCTCTCTAGATAGACATGGTCACCACATTGCTGAAGAAAATGTGTCTAAAAATCATAGATGAGTTGCTTTAGAATTAAAATAAAAGTGAATGCTAAGTGATTCTCACATTTCAAGGAAGATTCTAAGTTGTCAGCAGTCTACTCGGAGAGAGACTGCAGGGAGAAAGTCCTAAAAGAAAAAGATAAATGTCCCAAGAATACTTTCCAGTCAAAGGAAATGAAGAAATCTGGAGAAGGTCCTGATATGTGAAGTTAACAGTAAGGAACAAAGGCAGAGGGTCCAAGTTAAAAAGCAAGCTGCAGACCTGGCATAATGTGGTCTTATAAAAAGCCAAAATATCCAAGAAGACCCAAAGGTTGGTGACTCCTTTCTACTGATCTGTGAAGCAATGATGCTTCATTAACATGGCTAAATACCTGAGGGTGTGTGTGGAAGATGAAGCTTTAATGTGCCTGGCAATCCAGGGGAAAGGAACATCAGGAAAAGTTGCAACCTTGGAGGTGAATTCATGATCAAGAAATCTCAGAGAAAGTGTCATTTGGGAAAAGATCTCAAGGTCTATTGTTGTGTGAAAGACAGAATTCTAGTGAGACTAATTGACTCACAAGCAACTGAGGGGAGTTGATGAAAAATCCATAGAAAATTTTTACATGGAATCTCTCACTTAGTTTCAGAGTGTGGGACATTTGACCACAGTTTACCAATTAGTTTACATGGATTGTAACTTGTATTATGCTCATGAGTATACATATATCTGTGTAGATAATGTAGTTAGATTAAAGGAGTCATGGATGATAGCTCATCTTTTATTGTGAAAATTAATAGAACATAGAACATAGAACATAGAACATTACAGCACAGAACAGGCCCTTTGGCCTTCGATGTTGTGCCGACCAAAATAAAAAGCAATGCCCCTCCAAACTAAACCATTCCCTTCTCTTCCATATACTTATCAACTAACCTCTTAAACGCCACCAAACTTGGCGCATCTACAACAGCTGCAGGCAGGGCATTCCACTCCCTAATCACTCTTTGAGTAAAGAACCTACCTCTGATATCCGTCCTATAACTCATACCCCTTAATTTAAAGCTGTGTCCCCTCGTGCTAGCTTTCTCCATCCTAGGAAAAAGGCTATCACTGTCCACCCTATCTAAACCTCTAATCATCTTATATGCTTCAATAAGATCCCCTCTTAGCCGCCTCCTTTCTAACGAAAACAACCTCAAATCCTTCAACCTCTCTTCATAGGACCTGCCCTCCATACCAGGCAACATCCTAGTAAACCTCCTCTGTACCCTCTCCAATGCCTCCACATCTTTCTTATAATGTGGGGAAATGATTTATTCTTTTCTTAAAATTCTTCAGCTGACTCCTATGATTCTGTTCAGTGGCTGTGTTCCTAAATAAAAAATAAAGTCAGGATCAATCAAACTGGGTTCAGCCATGAGATCTTACTAATCTGTATAACAACAGCTGGGATTGTAACAAAAGATTCATTATGACTTCCTTGTTATTATATTCTATTCATAAAGCCCAGGATCCTGTTGGCCTTTAATTGCATTCTCAACCTGTCCTGCCACCATCCACCATGTGTACACATATAATCTAGCTTGGCTCCTGTCTAAACTCCCACCTAGGTGGAATTTCACATAGACTCTGGATCCTAAAACCTCCCTGAGGAATCTCAGCCTCCACAATTTGAGCTGTCTCTTACAAAACAACCTTGTGCAATTCAACTTTGCACAGAGGGATCTCCTATGTGGGCTGCACACCTGCCGATCACTCATCCTCATTAACCAACAGGACATGCAGTACTGTTCCATCCTGCTGTCTAGACACTATGGGGACCCCCCCAGTCAGACCCCCCTCTGCATAGGAATCCTCCTCTTTTCCATTGGAGATTTGGAGTGGAAGGGATTTGTCGCTGCCCCCTTGCAACTGCTGACTGGGATGGTTCACAGACTCTGCCCATTTGTATTTTCTGTGGTCCGGAGGAGTACATGTTCACATCTTTATATTTTGTACAAGATTGCAGCTCCTTTCTCACTACTCGCAGTGATTGCTTCTCATGTTTAGTTTGCACTTCAGCCCCATGCTCCTGATTTTTGGTCACCTGGTGTGGAGAGAGCATGGGTAGGGTGGACGATCATCTTGTTGTCTTACTCCTGGTCTGGCTAAGGTGGTCACTAACATGTCCAGGTATGGGCTATTCGGAGGTAATTTGTTCTAACTATCTGCCCCTCTTCACGATTTGGGTGTCCTTAGACCCACTGCATGTTTGAGATCTTCCGCAAGCCAAGAACATGGGTTGGAATGTATCAGTAGCCTCAGGAACATTATTTTAATTTAATTTTCACAAGATTGCTTTAAAATTTTTATTCTCATGTAGAAATCACAAAAAGCTAGTATGCAAGTTCAGTGGATAATAGGGAAGGTAAGTGGGATGTTGGCCTTTATTTCAAAGGGAATTGAGTATAAAAATAGGGAAGTCTTACTAAAACTGTACCAAGCATCAGTTAGATCACACCAGGAATACTGTGAATGCAACATTCCACATGTTGGCTCACCAAGGTCCTGTGTAATTACAGCAAGACACCCCTGCTCCAGTATTTGAATCCTCCTGCTATAAAGGTCAACATGTCATTTGCCTTCTTTATGGCCTGCTGTATCTGCATGTTTATCTTCAGCGACTGGTGAATGACAGGCCTTGTGGCACATTCCCCTGTCTCAATCTGTAGCCATTCATATAATAACACATCTTCCTGTTTCTGCTACCAAAGTGGATAAACTCACATTTATCTACATTATACTACAATCTCGCCAGTGAGGTTTGTGATTTTCTGGTTTTGCCAGATCTTGAGCCCCTGCTGCCATTCCCTTGGATGGCAAGAGTGGGCTCATGATTCTGAACTTTGGCTCAAACATTAATCACTAAATAATTTGGTTTTGGCTGAGATCACATTATCGTATACTTTACACGAGAATTACGATGACCAGTAATGGTTGAGATGATAACTGGTGTCATGTTGATAAACAGAATTCTCCAGGAGGCATCCATTTAACCAGTTATCTTCATGGAATGGTATTGGATCTTGGACACCTGAAAGGCAAAATGTTTGCAACATACTAATCATTAACGTGGAAAATGTTCATGCTAACATCAAGCCTGAACTGTGATTTATAGAGTAATATCATCTTCTATTTTTGTTGGAGCTGAAGTGATGTTGCTTGGAGTACTTGGGAAATTATCAACATTAAAGAAGTTTGCGGTTTGAATTTCTGCTGTTGTGACATGATGCTACGGTTCACTAGTGACTGCAGTGACAATTTGGATATTAGGAATAATTTACTCCAAATTATCCATCATAATTTAGAAAGATCCTGAAGATTAAAAATTAAGGACCATGCTCTAATAATCAAAGGTAGAACTGGATTTATGGTCATTGTCTCTCCCACCTCAAGTATTGTACACAGTTCTGGTCACCACACTACTAGAAGGATGTGGAAGCTTTGGTGGGAGTGTAAAGATGTTTCACTAGGATGTTACCTGATCTTGAGGCGTTGGATATGAGGAGAAGTTAAATAAACTAGGTTTGTTTTCACTGGAAAGACAAAGGCTGAGGAGAGACAAAGAACAAAGAACAAAAACAGCTCGGAAACAGGCCCTTCGGCCCAGCGAGCCCGTGCCGCCACCCCAATGTTCCCACCTCTACCCGTGATCCCTGTCTATGTTTATAGATCTATGGATTAAAAACTAAATTTGAGACAATTTAGGGAGAATTTGTTTTGCCAATTAGCCTAAGAGCACATCACTGGGATGTGGGAAGAAACTGGAGCACCCGGAGAAAACCCATGCAAACACGGGGAGAATTCGCAAACTCCCACAGACACAGGCCCAAATCCATGTATCTGCACAGCACAGCGATAGTCACTGAGCTGTCGGTTGCCCATCAAATGGTCCAGGTCAAGCGTACACTAAAGACCTGATAGAGGTCTACAAAATTATGAGAGTCATAGGCAGGGTAAATAGTTGGTGGTTTTTTTCTAAGGGTGGAAGTGTCAATTACAAGAAGGCACAGTTTTAAGATGAGAAGGGGGATGTTTAAGGGAGATGTACAAGGGAAGTTTTTCACACAGAGAGTGGTGGATGCCTGGAATGCACTGAGAGAGGACATGGTGGAAGCATTAGCAACATTTAGGAGGCATCTGGATGGGTACATAAATAGGGAAGGAATAGAGGGATACAGACCCATTAAGGGCGGAAGTTCTTTTTTCAGTTTAGCTAGGGCGTCAGATCTTCTTTTTCTGCTGTTCTCTTCTGATTTTAGCAGCATTAACAAGTTTATTTTAATGGAGTCCTCTTTAATTTTATCTGGATGGTTGATCATGTGCGCGACTTTCTGAACCAATACTGTCCTGATCTAATTTCAATGGAAAGGAGGATTGAGTGGGATGTATAATGCCTGATCCATTCTCACACATTTTGCTGCAAGATGAAATAAGTCCTCTGTTTCCAAACTATCCAATTCAATATGGTAAAAACCATACATCTTAGAGCTACAACCCAGGTAGTGTGGTGGATTCAAATAATGTTCTATTACATCAGTGCAATTAGGATTAAATGACGTTAAGTTTGACTGAATCAAAGACTGCTCTCTGAAACACATTGGACAGATTCAACTCAGTTCTAGTTGAAGCTACGGCACAGGACATTCCATGCTATGTTGGCTATTCTTTTCAGATAAAACTAAACTTAATATCAGGACTGATTACATAGAAATCCTTTACCCAGCACTGATGGACATAATTTTAAGGTATTGTAAACCTACCCACTTGCACAGAATTAAAACTGGGCTTGATCTCTCTCAATGTAGCACGAATTTCTATCCACTCACTGGTTGAAAAAAACTGAACTTCCCAGTTTAATTTCTGTTAGAGTCTTGTTGCAATATTGGTGGTGTACTTATGAGACAATTCAATGGAAGAAACTGCATGATTGAATGAAAATGAACACCACCATGCAATTCTCAACAGGAAACAATTTAAAATATTAAGGAGGAAATAGTTTTCATGCAATAATACTGGAGCTAGAAATGATAGTTGGTAATTTCCTCCAAGTATTTAAGGTTCTAAGGCATGTCCAAGTGGCTGAGTAGGGCATTCAATGCAATGTCCATTGGTCTGCATTTAGTGCAAGACCTCACCTTCATAAAGGAGATGTGAGGAATGGCCACCAAAAGGATCATTCAGGGGCTAATGGATGAGCAGTAAAAATATTGCTGATATAAATTTTGACTTCAAGCTGACAAAGCCTCTGCTTGCAATGACAGTGTCCCTGCTATTTCCACTTCTGCTATTCTCTTCTGATCTTAGCAACATCAATGAGTTTGTATGGAATTCTTGCTAGTGTTCATTAATGTGGCTTTACAGCATTTTGGTGGCAAGATCTTGACCCAAAACCTGGCTGAATGGAACTAAATTATTTGCCATTGCTACTGATTACATGCTGCTGGAGGGTTGAACAGAACATTCTGGGAAAAGAAGTCAAGATTTCAATATTCTATTTATTCCGGAAATTGTTTGATTGCTTCACTTAAAAGGCACGCGTTGAGCCACTCTATTGGTCATTTATGGGAATCAGGAAATTGGTTTGCAGGAGAATTGAAAGGAGGAAATGTGGCCGGGCAGAGCAGTATTCATTGCAGTAATCAACAGCGACAGGGGGACAGAAACACAAATTTCTACTGTTGGTCTTTCCTCTTTTGGGCCTCCTCCACCAGGGTCTCCAGCTCCAAGTCTAAAAGCTTGTACACCCTCTAACTTCACCCCTGAAACAAGCAGAGACCTGCTGCAGTATGTGAGGCAGCACCTTCAGTGAAAGTGGGTGGGTGCAGACTATCTATAGAGCTTTCATCAGTGCTTGAGTTGTTTTCAGTATCTGCAGTTATACTTAAATCATCACTTAGCCTGAATATTGCATCGAAAACCTACACTTTTAAGTAAGTGTTTGTTTTCACCCTAAGGCCAAAATAGCCTTCAGAATTTCTAAATCATGGATGGAAAAATTCCAACTCTGTAATGAATTCAAATAACTACTGTATATGCCAAAACTGTCCAATTTTCTTTGATTAGAGTCTGGTCTTGTAATGTTGTGATTGCTCCTGTTGTTAGTGGAACATAGTAAACTTAAAAGTCAGATGAGATATAACAATTTCTTTTGACAAGAAGGCAATTGTAAGTTAAACAAAAGCACGCTGATGCAATTACAGTGAAACATAATGATTGGATAGAGAGGTTGTCACACCGCAGGCTCAGAATCCACAGGCAGGAAGGAAATGGGTGACCACCTGGCAGAGCTAGGCAGGCAGTGTAGGGACCTCCTGTGTCTATTCCCCTAAAAAACAGATATACCTGTTTTGAATACTGTTGAGGGTAATGGCCTTGGACAGCACGGTGACACAGTGGTTAGCACTGCTTCCTCACAGCACCAAGGACCCGCGTTCAATTCCTGGCTTTGGTCACTGTCTGTGTGGAGTTTGTGCGTTCTCTCCATATCTGCATGGATTTCCTCCCACAATCCAAAGGTGTGTTTAGCCATGCTAAATTCCTCCTCAGTGTATCTGAAGAGGTGCCGGAGTGTGGTGACTAGATGATCTTCACAGTAACTTCACTGCAGTGTTGATGTAAGCCTATTTGTGATGAATAAATGAACTTTTCATGGGAAAAACAGCAGCAGCGAAATCCGTTGCAGTATGGTTGATTCTACTGCAGAGAGGAGGAATAAAAAGTGAGGAAATGCATTAATTATAGAGGATTCAATTAATAAAGGAATAATAGGCATTTCTGTGGCCGTGAATGAAACTTCAAGGATAGTATGTTGCCTCCATGGTGCTAGGGTCAAGAATATCTCGATGCGATTGCAGGACATTCTGAAGGAGAAGGGCGAACTGCCAGTGATTGTATTTACATGTGGGTACAAATAACAAAAAAAAGGAAGAGATCCTAAAAGCAAAATATAGGGAGCTAGGAATCAAGCTGAAAAGTAGGACCTCAAAGGTAGTGATCTTAGCATTATAGCATTACCGGCTTGGGGTAATGTTATTGAAAAAAAATAGTGGGCAGACAATGACAGACATTTAAAGAATGAATTGGTGAACTCCAGGAGTTATTTATTCCTGTTTGACACATGAATCTTACACAAATTATGATGTAACCATGCCTTACTAGGGAAATTAGAGATAGTATCAGATTCAAAGAAGAAGCATACAAATTGGCAAGAAGAAACAATAGACCTGAGAATTGGAAACAGTTTAAAATTCAACAAAAGAGGACCAAGGGGTTGATTAAGAAGAGAAACTTAGAAAATGAAAGTAAGCTAGTGGGGAACATAAAAACTGGCTAAAGTGCAAAGAGAAAAAGATTGACAAAAATGAATGTAGGCTCCTTAAAGTCAGAAACAGGAAAATTCATATGGAGAATAAAGAAATGGCTGAGGAATTAATTTTATATTTTGCTTCAATCTTCACAAAGGAAGACATAAATAATGTACCAGAATTGAAAGAATCATGTTTTAGTGAGAAGCTGAAGGAAATCAGTATTAGCAGAGAAATGGTTTTGGGGAAATTGATGAGAATTAAGGTGGATACATCTCCAGTTCCTGATAATCTTCATCCCAGAATACTTAAGGAAGTGGCCCTGGAAATAGTAGATTCATTGGTGGTTATTTTCCAAAATTCTTTGGATTCTGGAATAATTCCTACAGATTGGAAGCCTGCAATTCAAAAAAGGAGGTAGAGAGAAAGTAGAGAATCATAGACCAGTGAGCCTAATGTTAGTACTGGGGAAATTGCTAGAGTCTATTATCAAGGATTTCATAACTCGGCATTTGGGAGGCAGTGGTATAATCAGGCAAAATCAGCATGGATTTATAAAAGGGAGACCTTGCTTGATGAATCCATTGGAATTTTTTGAGATGTAACCAGTAGAGTTATAGAGGAGAACAAATGGATGTGGTTTATTTCGATTTTCAGAAGGCTTTTGACAAGATCTCACAAAACAGACTACTATGTAAAGTAAAAGCACATGGGATTATAACCAGTGGCTTGAGATGGACAGAAAGTTGGTTAGCAGTTAGGAAACAAAGAATTGGAATAAATGAGTCTTTTTTCTGATTAGCAGTCAGTGACTAGCGGGATTCGGGAGAGATCTGTGCTAGGATCCCAACTGTTCACCAAATATATGAATGATTTGAAAAGAGAGAACTGAATGTATTATCTCTAAATTTGCTGATGATACAAAATTGGATGGGGAGGGGTGAGCTGTGAGAAGGATGCAGAGATGCTTCAGTGTGATTTGGATAGGCTGTGTGTGGGCCCATGCATGACAGATGCAGTATAATGTGGATAAAAGTAAGGTTGTCCTTACTTTTGGTAGTGATAAAGGGAAGACAGATTATTACTTGAATAGGTGTAAATTGAGAGACATGGATCCTCAATGAGACCTTGGAGTTCTCATGCATCAGTCACTGAGAGTAAGTGCGCAGATACAGCAGGCTGTAAAGAAGGCAAATGATACATTGACCTTCATAGTGAGAGGATTTGAGTATCGGAATAGGGAGGCTTTGAGAAAATTGTATATGGTGTTGGTGAGGGCAAACCTGGAGTACTGTGTGCGGTTTTAGTTTCCTTATCTAAGGAAGGATGTCCTTGCTATGGAGGAAGTACAGAAAAGGTTTACCAGGCTGATTCCTGGGTTAGCAGGTCTGTTAAATGAGGAAAGACTAAATCAGTTGGAATTTTATTCACAGGAGTTCAGAAGAGTGAGAGGGGATCATGTAGAAACTCATAAAATTCTAACAGGGTTAGATGCATTAGATTAAGAAAGAATGTTCCCAATGGTGGGGATCCAGAACTTGGGGTCTTTGTTTGAGGATAAGGGATAAACCTTTTAGAACTGAGGTGAGGAAAAACTTCTTCACCCAGGGAGTGAAGAATCTGTGGAATTCACTACAACCAAATGTAGTTGAAGCCAAAACATTGTCTGATTTCAAGAATAAATTAGATATAGCTCTGGGGGCTAAAGAGATCAAAGGATATGGGGAAAGGGGAAGATCAAGATATTGAATTTGATGATCAGCCATGATCAAGATGATTGGCAGAGCAGGCTCAAAGGACTGAATGGCTTACTCCTGCTTCTAGTTTCCTTGTTTCCATGTTTCTTTGAAATATCAGGAAAATATAAATATTGTTTTGATACAACTGCCTGATTTTCTACTAGCAGAACATGTTGCTGTTCTATGATCATTGTTACCATCAATTAATTTGTTCATTGTTGGTGCTGCTGATCTTTTGAAGTAGATATCTTAATGTTATCCCTCCTTCTTTAAACAACATTGATAGTTACACTGAATGTATAATAATCACTGTAGTCAAGGAAAAGGTAAAGCTTGTTTTGTGAAACAATTCCCTTTTGTGATGAAACACAGCAACCCTTTGTTGATACAGTATTGTAAAGTGAAAGGTTCATAGATGCTGCCGCTTATTTTCTTTTAACGTGCCTAGAGCAAGATTAATTGCTGACAAAACATGCTGATAGCATTGACGCTCCACCACTCTTCCACTAAAATTTGAAAGAATAGCAATTGAAATTTACAATACTCCTGTTACACAAAGACCAACTAGCCTGAGTTCTATTTTGATGGAGAGCTTACTTAACTTGGGGATTTTGATGAATGAGGAATTTTTAAGAAATGACCTTTATCTAAAATCTAGTCAGGTCTTTCTTTTAGCATTTAACTTTAAATTGGAATTTCTTTCTGTCTTAGTCAGCAGTAAACCAGCTGCCCGCTACTGGCAGCAACAGCCAAGTTAATTAAGTGGTTTAGTTAGACAGCATTACTAGGTCAGCCAGGGCTGTCTCAGCTCATTAGAATTTCTGTGAGCATAAATACACGATTTTTTTTTACTTATGGGTGAAGTGAATAGCTTGAAGTCTACCTTAATGAGTACCACTTTGACAAAGTACTATTTAACTCAGGAAATTTGGTGAGAGAATGAATTGTAGTGAGGCAACAGATAGCTTTGTGGTCTTTTGCAGAAGAGAGAGAAAAAAAATTAAAGTTAATGTTTATTTATTAGTGTCACAAGTAGGCTTACATTAACACAGCAATGAAGTTACTGTGAAAATCCCCTAGTTGCCACAATTTGGCGCTTGTTCAGGTACAGTGAGGGATAATTTAGCATGGAAGACCTTGAGAGTCCAGAGACATTAACTGGGTAAGTGGTAAGAGATTCATTAGTGGAGTTAATGTTTCTTTTTTCTTTATAGTATGGGAGTGGCTTAAACTAGGTTAAACTTCCTGAGATAATTATAATAATCAATGAATAAATACTTTGATTAAATACTGCAAATGTTGTGGGTTCTGATATCTTTCCAGCAGGAGTACTGAAGGTTTGTACTCCATACCCAGCCAATCTGTTCCAACCATAACACTGACATCAATCTAACAATGTGGAAAATTTGTTCTAATATGTTCTGTGCATAGAAAGCAGGAAAAAATTCAACCCAACCAGTTATTGACCCATTAGAGTAATCTCGATCATTAGCAAAGTAAAGGAGGATGTCATTAACAATTCCATCAGGCAGCATTTGTTCAGCAATAACCTGGTGATCAATTTGGGCTTCAGTAGGGCCACTCAACTCTTGACCTCTTTACAACCTTGGTTCAAACATAGACAAAAGAGCTGATTTCAAGAGGTGAGGTGAGAGTGACTGCCTTTGACATTAAGACAGCTTTTGACTGATTGTGACATCAAGGAACATTAGCAAAATTAAAGTCAATGGAAATCAGCATAAACTCCCCACTGTTTGGAGAAAGATAGTTGTTATTATTGAAAGTCAATCATCGAAGAATCATGACATTGTTACAGGAGTTTCTCAGAATAGTGCCCTACGCCCAACCATTTTCAACTACTTTATCAATGATCTACCCTCCATTATAAGGTCAGAAGTGGGAATATTTGTTGATAATTGCACAATGTTCAATACTGTTTATAACTCTTGTGGTGCTGAAGCAGTCCGTGCCATATGCAGCAAGACCTGGATGACATTATCTGGCAAATAACATGTGCACTAGACAAGTGACAGGTAATGACTATTTCCACCCGACAGGAAAGAATCTAACAATTTTGCCTCAACATTAAATGACAGTAACATTGCTGAATCTGCATTATCAACATCCAGGACTTATGGAGGATTGTCATTGTCCAAAAATTGAACTGGAGCAGCCATATAAATACTGTAGCTGCCAGAACAAGTTAAAGACTGGGAATTCTAAGATGATAATGTGTATCCTGACTCCCCAAAGTCTGTCTGGTATCTACAAAACACAAGCCGTGGATCTGATGAAATACTCTTCACTTGCTCAGATGAATAGAGTTGCAACAACACTCAAAAACTAGACATTCAGGATAAAGCAACCATTCATTCCCTCCACTACCAGTGCACAGTGACTACAACAGGTTCAATTTACAAGATGCACTATAGAAACGCACCAGTTCAATAACATCTTCAAAACCTGCAACTTCTACTACCTAGAAAAGCAGTAGATGCATGGAAACATCACCGCCTTTAAGTTCCCTCCAACCTAGATACTGTCTTGACTTGAAATATATCCATGATTTGGAGATGCCGGCATTGAACTGGGGTAAACGCAGTTAGAAGTCTCACAACACCAGGTTAAAGTCCAACAGGTTTATTTGATACCACAAGCCACTAGCTTTCAGAGTGCTGCCCCTTAATCAGGTGAGTGGGAGTTCTTTTGCAAACAGGGCATATAAAAACACAAACTCAATTTACAAAATAATGGTTGGAATGCAAGTCTTTAAGGTCATCAAATCTTAAAGATACAGACAATGTGAGTGGAGAGATGATTAAGCACAGGTTAAAGAGATGTGTATTGTCTCCAGACAGGACAATTAGTGAGATTTCGCAATCCCAGGCAAATGGCGGGGTTACAGATAGTGTGACATGAATCTAGGATCCTGGTTGAGGCTGGCCTCATGTGTGCAGAACTTGGCTATCAGTCTCTGCTCAGCGATTCTGCGTTGTCTTGTGTCATGAAGGTCGTCTTGGAGAACGCTTGCCTGAAGATCCGAGGCTGAATGCTCATGATCACTGAAGTGTTCCCAAAAAGGAAGAGAACACTCTTGCCTGGTGATTGTCGAGCAGTTTTTGTTCATCCATTGTGGTAGGGTCTGCATGGTTTCCCCAATGTACCATGCTTCAGGATATCCTTTCCTGCAACGTATCAGGTAGACAATGTTGGCCGAGTTGCAAGAGTATATACCATGGTAGATGGTGTTCTGTGTGACATGATGGCATCCGTGTCAATGATCCAGCATGCAGAGATTGCTGTGGCAAGGTTGTGTGATAGTGTGGTCACTGTTCTCTTTAAGGCTGGGTAGTTTGCTGCAGACAATGATGTGTCTGAGGTCATGCGGTTGTTTGAAGGCAAGAAGTGAGGGTGTGGGGATGCCTTGGCGAGATGTTCATCTTCATCAATGACATATTGAAGCTCCAGAGAAGATATTGTAGCTTCTCCACTTTGGGGAGGTATTCTGTCCACCTTGTCCTGTGTTTGTCTTCTGAGGGAGCCGGTGCAGTTCCTCAGAAGACAAACATGGGACATGACTGGAGACAATACACAACTCTTTAATCTGTGTTTAAACCTTTCTCCACTCACATTGTCTGTACCTTTAAGGCTTGATTACCTGTAAAGACTTGCATTCCAACCATTATTTTTTAAATTGAGTTTATATCTTTATATGCCCTGTTTGAGAACACAACTTCCAGTCACCTGATGAAGGAGCAGCGCTCTGGAACCTAGTGGCTTGTGCAACCAAATAAACCTGTTGGATTTTAACCTGGTGTTGTGAGACATCTTACTGAAATATATCACCATTCCTCCACTGTCACTGCTTCAGAAGCATTGAACTCCTTCCCTAGCAGCATTACAGGAATACTTACATCACATGAATTTCAGCAATTCAAAAGCCATCATCTTCTCAAGGGTAATTAGGGATGGGAAAAAATGCTGGCTTGGCTAGAGACATCCACACCTGCGAAAGAATTTTTTAAAAACTTGACTGCTGGCCATATCAAAATCCATGAGGATTTCAGCCTATGTGACCTAATAAGTACTTGGGATTTTGCTGTTAACTGATATTGAATCTCAGGAGATTGACAAACCTGACAGTGAGGTGTTTTGATTGTCTCTCAGTAATTTTGGTCTTACCATAGAATTCTTACAATACAGAAGGAGGTCATTCAATCCTTTGAGTCTGCACCACCTTTCTGAAAGAGCATCTTACCCAGGTCCACCCCATCCGCTATCCCTGTAACACCCCACATTAACTGTGGTTAATCCACCTAACCTATGGCAGCATGGTGGCAGAATGGTTAGCACTGCCGCCTCTAAGTGCCAAAGATCAGGGTTCAATTCCCAGCTTGGGCCATTGTCTGCGCGGTGTCTGCACATTCTCCCTGTATCTGCTTGGGTTTCCTCTGGGTGCTCTGGTTTCCTCCTACAGTCCGAAAGATGTGCTGGCTAGATGCATTGGCCATGATATATTTTCTCTCGGTGTACCCGAATAGGCACTGGAGTGTTGTGACTAGAGGATTTTCACAGTAACTTCATTGCAGTGTTAATGTAGGCCTACTTTTGACACTATTGAATAAATTAAAAACAAAGCTACAAATCTTTTGACACTAACTACACATCTTTGGATTGTGGGAGGATTCTGGAGTACCCAGAGGAAACCTATGCAGACATGGAGAGAACGTGCACACTTTATACAGGCACCAAAGGATGAAATTAAACCTAGTGCTGTGAGGCAGCAATACTAACCAATGGACAACTTCATTCCATAAACCAGCTTTATCATCTACCTGTTGTTCTGAAATCTTTGCTGGACTAGAGTTGACTTGGTCCACCTATGTACATATATATACCTTGATTTTCTAGTAATGATTTCCAATAATTTTGAATTCCGTTACATGCTTCTCAAGATCAGGCCAGTGACTGGTCCCTGTTCTCATGGCACATTTGCTCCCGTGCAAGTTCTTCAGGGCAAATTCCTTCTTCTTCTATTCTTGCACCAGTTTTCCACTAAAGCCAAATTCTCACATTACAGCACAGTTATCTGCGTGAGCAAATGTTACAACTTTCTGCTTGAAAGTAGCTTCCTATTTCATTTATCTTCCTGGAGAATCCATTTCTGTTCATCACTTACAATGCCAGGCACAGTCTGCTCTGTGTGGGTGTATCTTAAACTCCCACGCAACTTCTTCACAACATAGCCCGTATTGCCTGCCTGATCCCAATCTACCAACCTATGATATAAGGTTTGTAAGAAACACATTTCTGGGGTTAAAATTTATGATTGACTGCTAATGTGAATGTACCATTTCATTACGGAGCAGGGGGTCAACATATGCAGCAAGTATTTACAAAAAAAGCATGATTTTTGGTGCTGACAAATGGGTTGTCAGCTGGGTCAAGTTATACAAGTTATACAGTGTGATCTATGGTACTTTTTTCTTGGCATGTTCTCATGCTTCTCTCCCTTCTTTTTTTCCATGATGTAGAGATACTGGCATTAGACTGGGGTGGACACAGTAAGAAGTTTCACAACATTTCAAGCTTTCGGAGCACTGCACTAGGTTTCTGAAAGCTCATGATTCTAAATAAATGTGTTGGAGTTTAACCTGGTCTTGTGAGACTTTGTACCCTTTTCTTTCCGTTTTGGGTGGGAGGTAATGAGCAATGTGGTTCAGTGTGCAGGGAAGAGAGCAACCATGGATTGAAAATTGGCAAGCACCTCATAGAGACAAATTACTGGCCCTGAACTTCCATGAGATTTGTTCATCTTATTGTCTGTAGGAGATTGGCACCATTGCCAAAGAAAGTTTCAGAAACATTTCCAGCTTTCTAATCCTATGCTCCAGAGGTTCCACTAATCTTCTGCTGAAATTCAACACAGCACCAGAAAATCAGAGCCATATTATCTCTTCAATCATTCAAAATAATAACTTTGGTGATTCTAATTCAATATTCATATAGCCATAAGAAATCATATATTAGTTAAATAATTATTGCTTATATCTTAATTACTTTGATAAGGTTCCCTATGGAAGACTACTGCAGAAAATGCAGATGCATGGGATTTGAGGGAGATTTAGCAATTTGGATTAGGAATTGGCTAGCTGATAGAAGACAGAGAGTGGTGGTTGATGGGATATATTCAACCTGGTGTTTAGTTACTAGTGGTGTACCTCAGGGGTCTGTTTTGGGGCCACTGTTGTTTGTCGTTTTTATAAATGACCTGGATGAGGGTGTAGAGGGTTGAGTTAGTAAATTTGCTGACGACACCAAAGTCGGAGGAGTTGTAGACAGTGAGGATGGACGTTACAGTTTGCAGAGGGACAGCGGTAAGTTGCAGAGCTGGGCTGAGAAGTGGCAAATGGCGTTTAATGTGGAAAAGTATGGGTGATTCACTTTGGTAAGAGTAATATGTATGCAGAATATAGGGCTAATGGTAGGACTCTTAGTAGTGTAGATGAGCAGAGAGATCTCAGTGTACTGGTGCATAGATCTCTGAAAGTTGGTATTCAAGTTGATAAGGTTGTTAAGAAGGCGTATAGTGTGTTAGCATTTATTGGTAGAGGGACTGAATTTCGGAGCCGAGATGTTATGTTGCAACTGTACAAAACTCTGGTGCGGCCGCACTTGGAGTATTGTGTACAGTTTTGGTCGCCACATTATAAAGAAAGATGTGAAGGCATTGGAAAGGGTGCAGAGGAGGTTTACCAGGATGTTGCCTGATATGATGGGTAGGTCTTATGAGGAAAGGCTAAGGGACTTGAAGTTATTTTCATTAGAGAGAAGAAGGCTAAGAGGTGACTTAATTGAGACCTATAAGATGGTCAGAGGGTTAGATAGGGTGGATAGTGAGAGTCTTTTTCCTCGGATCGAGATGGATAGCACGAGGGGACATATCTTTAAATAAAGGGGTGGTAGTTATAGGACAGATGCTAGAGGTGGGTTCTTTACTCAGAGGATAGTAAGGGCGTGGAATGCCCTGCCTTGCAGCAGTTGTGGACTTGTCAAGTTTAAGGGTGTTCAAATGGTCAGTGGATATGCATATGGATAGCATTGGAATAGTTTAGGAGACAGAGTCATAAAATTGGTTACATTGGTCAGCGCAACATCGAGGGCCGAAAGGCCTGTACTGCGCTGTAATGTTCTATGTTCTAATTATGCTATTTTCAGTCACTGCTGAAAGTTAATATTGATCTATTTTAAACAGATGCTATTATATCAAACTGCTCTGTCATTTCCCAGCAGTAAAAATCTTGCTGAATCAGTGGCTGTTCTATTCAGATCAGGTTATTCACCAGAGTATTTTGACTCACATGAAATGATGTCATGTGTAATCTTCAAATGATCATCACGTTACAATAGGCTACTCGATACTCTCTCAACTGCAAGCCATCACCTCACAGACCTTTCTTGACATTCATCCTGATAGCCATTTTCAGAGAGGAATGGACTCCATAGATATGGTAATCCTTTACACCACACTAACACTTGTAACTGCAAATAGAAGGGTACATTTGCTCCAGAAGTGTATCCTTCTTTGACCTGGGTTAGACATTGAAGATTTGTGCAAAGTAATAGGAGCTGTCTTTTTAAATTTCATTCATGGGTTGTGGGCATCACTGGCTGGGCCAGCATTTGTTGCCCATGCCTAATTGCCCTTGAACTGACGGGCTTTCAAGACTATTTCAAAGGATATTTAAGAGCCAACCACATTGCTGTGGATCTGGAGTCACATATAGCCAGATCAGATAAGAAGGCAGATTAAGGCAAAATACTGCGGAAGTTGGAACCTGAAATAAAAACAGAAAGGTTAGAAAATCTCAGCAGGTCTGACAGCATCTGTGGAGAGATAGAGCCAACATTTTTCATGTAAAATAGCCGGAATAAACCATTTTGCAAGTACTGATACCAATGCTGTTGAATAAACCTTCTATGAAAAGTTTATGAATGAAATTTGATATGAAACATGATATGATGATTATTTTTGGAAAGGCGATCTATCAGCAATATTTGCTCTGAATAAGAGGCATCTAGACTTGAAACATTGGTCCTAAGGATAGCAGCTTACTTTCCATAATGGACTCTAGTGAACTGGATGGGCACACAAATCTTTGAGAGACAAGCTGATAGTCAACGGGTTAAATTTGCCCAGTCACATGGAAAGGGGACCAGGATTAAACCTGGAAAATAATGTAACAGATCAGCCAAAAAATGCAGTTTCCCCTCGGAATGATCTTGCCAGAGGGAGCATCAATACGGCAAAAACTACCAGGCAGTGACAACTAAGCATTTAGGCCCATTATTGAATCAATTGGGGAAAAGGTTACGGTGCTGCCAGATTTTCTTGATAGTGACAGCCATCTTCTCCTACCTCCCTACGCTGTATGTGCCTGATGAAAAAATAGGAGCAGCATCTCAGCAGCAGATCAGGGAACAAGCATCCTTCCTCTTACACACCCCAAGTTCTAAAGATGAGGATGAAGATAATAATCTGAGAAAATCATACCGGTCACAAATAATTTTAGTTTTCTGATGAATGTGTTATTTATAGGCCTGTTTAACAGTGCATTGCTAGATAGGCTTACACTTCAACGATAGTATTTTGATTCACTAAATAATGAGGATTGATGCAAAGTTAAAGAATGTAAAAGTACAACTTGTTTCATGTTTGATTATGACAACACTTTCAGTCACAAAGAGATTTGTAATTTGATGTAAAATAGCTGGAATAAGCCATATTGCAAGTATCGATAACAATGCTGTTGAACAAACCTTCTATAAAAAATTTACAAATGAAATTTGAAATATAAAATGGAGATTATTCTTGGAAAGGCAATCGATCAGAAGTTTACCAAATCAGGCCACTATTGAATATCCTTAATGTCAGCCTTCTCGACAAGTATTAATTGCATCAGTCAATAAGAAGCTGAGAAAACCAAAACAAATTTGATGGGATCTTTTAGTCCCACCAAAGGTAACTCTGCAGCTAGTTCTCCAATAGCAGGATAAGCAAGTTATGCATAATGCCATAGATATGAACAGGACGATTAAATCCCACTAGCAGCCAGTGGTGAGCTGCCTATGCTCCCAAAAAACATGCTGTGGGCAAATTGTAGATAATCCTGCATTGTCTTAAAATTACATAGACAATTTTCACATCTGACCTGGTTTAAAAACCTACAAAAGAATATATGCATGAGGAGGAATTTCTTTTCTCAGAGGGTAGTGAATCTGTGAAATCTTATACCACAGAAGACTGTAGAGGTTGGGTCATTAAGTATATTTAAGGCTAAGAGAGACATTTTTAATCTGTAAAGAAATCAAGAGTAAAGGGTTAAGGCAGAAAAGTTGAGTTGATGATTATTTTATCAGATTGGTTATTATCTCATTGAATGGCAGAGCAGACTTGATGTGTTGAATGGCCTACTTCTGCTCCTTCATTTTATGGTCATTTAGTAACCTTTTTGAATATTATTTTAATTTGATTTAATTTAAGTTTTTTTTAAAGTTTTTATTTTAATTATAATAAGTTAGTGATACATATTGCAAATGTAACAATCAGTTGGTCAAGGTATTTCAAAAGAGGTATAAATAGACAGTCTAAAACTGTGTTTGGATGTGTTTGCTTGTAATATTAAACTCTGTAAATTAATACAAAAGTAGTGTAAAGATTGGCTTCAGTTCTATCCTTCACCAACTGGGTTTCTGGAACAGAACAAACTGGAAAATCATGTTAATAGCTGAAAAGACAGAATATCAGTGGGAGGTGTTCAAAAAGAATTCAATTAGATACAAAAACAATGTACGTTCCCATGGGACAAGAACTCTGTTTGCCAAGAATAACACTGCAATGAATGATTAAAAATGTAAAACACAACAAAAGCTAAAAGAAAAAGCATTCAAAAATGAAAAGTAGCACACATCCTAACACATCTTGGTGGCACGCTAACAGTAGTTGGCACTGCTGTCTCACAGTGCCAGGGATTCAATTCCTGGCTCGAGTCACTGTCTGTGCAGAGTCTGCACATTCTCCCAAAGTCTGCGTGGGTTTCCTCCAGCTGCTCTGATTTCCTCCCTTAGTCTAAAAGACATGCTGGCACACTGGTTAGGTGCATTGGCTGTGATAAATTTTCCTTCAGTGTACCTGAACAGATGCTGGAGTGTAGCAACTAAGGAATTTTCACAATAACTTCATTTCAGTGTTAATGTAAGTATACTTGTGACACTAGTAAATAAACATTAAATAACTTAAATAGGAAAGAAACAAAAAATGGCAAAAGGTGAGAAAACAGATAATCAGAGAAACAATAAGGGAGAATGAAAGGAAATTAGATGGTGCTTGACTCGCTGAGTATTTCCAGCATTCTGTTCTTATTTCAGATTTCCAGCCTCTGCAGTATTTTGCTTTGGAGCATTGTTGCAATTATTTCTAACAGGATAGATAACACTGGTCTACAAATGGCATGTTGTCTGGACTATCCTAATGGAGAGTAATAGCAGTCCTTTAGTCTCTGTAAACTGAATCAGTTTTGCCCCACTTGGCTTTCGATTCAAAAAGTGGTCAGTTTTCAGCTGAGTTGGGATACGTTATATGCAGAGGAGATTGGTATTACGAGCAGCCACTGCATGATCAATGAAAACTATATTTACTGCGCATTATTAACTTAAACAAGTGAATAACAGTATGAGCTAAAGTACTTGAGGGTTTTCAATTTTGCTATACACTTTCTTCTTCAAAGGCTACGTTTAATAAGATGAGGTGTGCTTGTGCCAGGAATTGGTAAACCATCCTAATTTTTGCACAGATTTCAGTGTCATATATTTTAAATATTGCACAGTCCTTTGAAGAGAAATTTTGCTTTATCATCACTATTGGATTATTTCCATTTCCAGTTTCAAGTACTTTCTCTGAATGTGACTACCGTAGTGTTCAATTACCGATAGCTTTCTTGTCAGGATTTCTGCTGAATAGGAGATGTGTTGAAACTCTCTAAAGTCATTTCACTTAGAACTTTATTGATGATTCATGTCATCAATCAAGAATTGATTCAAATGCAGTTCCAGAGATGAAAGGCTTTGACAAATTGCATAATTTAGTAAATATTATAAATGCATCTTATTGGGTAAAATCAAGTATTTATTAAGATATTTAATCAGATATCCCAGATGGATTAGTAAAGGACAAGTCTGGCAGCGTGGATTTGTAAAGGGTAGGTCATGTCTAATGAACCTGATTACATATTTTCAAGGCACTACAACAGCAGTAGCCAATTGATGCTAGATCAGATGTTAATTCTAAATCTGAGATTGATGGATTTTTGTTAACCTATGGTATTGAGGGATATCATACAATATGGATTAGCCATAACCTCATTGATTGGCAAAGAAGGCTCACTGAGTTTCAAAGACGTATTCTTGCCCTTGTGTTCTAGTAGGCACACTGCTCAGGGTTAAAAGTACTTACTTTTGTTACAATAACAAGGCTTTACGTTTGGAACTCTGTCTTTACTTTACAACAAACTGAAGACAGGTCATGTGACCTTTTCTGAATTCTGCTGACTGTAAACCTGCGTGATTTGATTACTAAAGATTAAAGTGGGACACAGGTCATTTCACTGGGAAAAAGATGCATGATTTTCACACCTTTGGACAATGGTAGAAACATCTGTGCAGTTATGCGGGTGGGAGATTGCATACAGTTTGAAAAGACCACATTTGTGAGAATTCAAACAAAACTGGAAGGATCAGTTAATTTTGATAAAGAAAAAATGATGAAAGATGGGGTTAAAAGTTATCAACCTGGAAAAGGGGACGAATAAAAATAAATGCTCAGATGTTAAGAAGCATATTGGATCTCGGAAAAATGAATGCTCCTTAAAGGACAGTGTAAATATGTGAACAGCTTTTTTCAACTGTATTGTAATAAAAAGGAGTTAGCTTCTGTAGTTTAAAATTTCTTCTGCTTATAAAAGGAGATGTTTAACCAATGGTGCTTTCAGTTTGTTTATTATAATAAAAGCTATAAAATGTAAAATTTTTGTCTGTCATACTTTCAGCTGCTCACTGGATTTCAAATTTCTTTTTAAAAATCAATGTCTCTACGGAGATTGAAATACTTTAATTTAGTTACTTGATAAAGAAAAACATCTTTTAGCTTATGCTTTCACTTTGTACAACTGGCTCACAGTTTTCCCTTGAGACAAATAATCTGTTATTTTGAATTTTTTTCCAAAAATGCCCATACAATTGAAGAAGAATGTGTGAAACATTACAAACATTACATTTTAAAAATAACACTGATTTTTCAAATGTTAAAAGGTGCAATTTGCAAATATGTGTCTTAAAACTATGCTCTTCAAAGACTAGTCAATGAATGTCTAACATTTTTGTATTCAGTTCCCTTAATTTTATGACCTCACAATCTCACCAATGTACTTGAAAATTGAACATTCCCACCGACCTTTGACTTATCTTCCGTATTAAGGTGTTTGTGTGTGTGTGTGTGTGTGTATAGTGATTGTCCCTTTAAGGGCAACACAGCAGAATAAGAATCACTGGACTGGTGGACCATTCACAACTTAGAATGAGGAATGAGGAGTTCACATAGACCTAGGTATTCCAGAAATAATAGCAGACATGCTACTGCTCTTGTAGATCCTTGTATATAAGTTATTTGTTCTTCACTTATGAAGTGACTGAAAGTGCATCATTATAGTGTGCAAGGCATCAGGAATCCTTGAGGCCATTAAATGGCCCATTAATGGCCACTCAAGGGCTTTATTACATCTCCACCTGATAAGACGTGCTGCGGAGAAAGTCTGGAACAATGCAAGCAATCCGACAGCTTTGAGTGAATGGACTGTGAGTGGGCAGAAAGGGATATCTCTTTTTGGGGATCTCATGTACCCATCAGAGGCAATCACCCAAGATTATACCCCCTTCCCTTCCTTTAAGTCTCCCCTCTCCACAGTTTGATCCTAAGTGAAATGAGAGTCTCAACCCATCTCCTACTAGATACAAACTCATGCTCAAAAATTACCTGTAATTCAACACTGAATTGATTATTCAGAGAAGCTATTAATTGAATCAGGAAATGGAAATAACTCAATAGTGCAGTTGAAGATGCTCTTTTAAGATTGTGATGATAAATAGCTTTGCTTTTCAATAGGCTATGTACTATCTGGACCATACCATAGTGAAATTGATGCAAAAAATAAAATCATTTTAAAATGAAAATCTCAATTGCATTTGCCACTTCTCTTCCCCAATCACCAACTTGCTGGGGCCTGCCAACCATGCCCAGTCAAAATGCCCTGACTTATCTGAAATCTAGGAGCCATTAGTCTTTTTCTTTGAGTGTTACCCAGAAGTGACCAATATTCGATCCTTCCATTTAGATTGACTGGCAACTCTCTGGGCTGATACTTTCTTCTCAGGTAGGAGTCCTTTTTGACTTTCTGAAAATTTTTACTCCATTCTTAAAGTTACAAAGCAAATGCCCAGAATGAATTGGGTGGACCCGAATCCATTCCATACTTACTCCAAAAACCAAATTAAAATTCCAATTGAATCCGATTCATGATCCCCACAAGAGACAAACAAGATCCAAGCTGGAAAGGTCAGGCATTGCATGCCATATTGGGCTTGATCCAATACTTGATCTTGGTCAAGAGGCTAAGGGGGACTTTACGTAAAAAATCCTAAGCGCTGAACGAGCATGAAAATAGAAGAGAATCGCACCCATTTTTGGGCAACTCCCAGATGCAGTCGTATGGCATTTAGGAAAAAAAACCAAAATGTGATTCTTACCAGCAGGGGGGATGGGTGGAGCCTATGAAAAGAACAAAGAACAAAGAAAATTATAGCACAGAAACAGGCCCTTCAGCCCTCCAAGCAATGCTGCCCAACTTAACTAAAACCCTCTACCCTTCCAGGGACTGTATCCCTCTATTCCCATCTCATTCATGTACTTCTCAAGATACACCTTAAAAGTCACTACTATATCCTCTGCCACTACCTCCCTGGCAATGAGTTCCAGGCACCTACTACTTCCTCTACCTCGTACGTCTCTTTTAAACCTTGCCTCTCGCACATTAAAAATATGCCTCTTCGTAATTGATTCTTCAACTCTGGGAAAAAGCTTCTGACTATCCATTCTGTCCATGCCTCTCATAACCTTAGAAATTTCTATCAGGTCTCCCCTCAAACTCCGTCGCTCTAGTGAGAACAAACCAAGTTTCCCCAACCTCTCCTCATAGATAATGCCCTCCATACCAGGCAACATTCTCGTAAATCTTTTCTGTATCCTCTCCAAAACCTCCACATCCTTCTGGTAGTGCGGCGACCAGAACTGAACACTATATTCCAACTGCAGCCTTACAAAGGTTCTATAAAGCTACAACATGATTTGCAAGTTTTAAATGCAATCCCCCCGCCAATGAAGACAGGTGTGCTGTATGCCTTCTTGACTAACTTCTCCACCTGCACTGGCACTTTCAGTGACCTGTGTACCTATACACCCAGATTCCTTTGCCTGTCAATGCTCTTAAGGATTCTGCCATTTACCGTATTTTTTGTATCTGCATTAGACCTTCCAAAATGCACTACCTCACATTTGTCTGGAACAATTTATTCATGCCTGAAGTCAGTTATTGATCTCCAGTACACAATGCACTGAGAGATTAATCATTCCCCCATACCTTCCAGATATCATTTCCCAAGACATTGCTCACCTGATCTTTCCCCTGGACGAGCGCTCCCCCCGGCACTACCCCAGGTGATCGTTGTCCCAGCCAATCCCCACCCCTGCCCAATGCAGAGTACCCCTACTAACCCCTCAGCCAATATCGCCAGTGAAACAGGGCTGGTGAGTTCACAAGAGGTGAGAAACCAAGAACAATTTTTCACTTCTCACCCGATTTTACCAGCTCACCATGCAGATTCCTTTTTTTTGGTACCTTTTTGTACTTTAATTCTAATCTGGTTGCCCTTGGTGTGATATCACTGCAGGGCAGCTGGATTTCGATGAGTGGCTGGTCTTAGACATTGTGGTTAAGGTGGCAGGGAATGAGGCCTCTCCAACCCCCCCTCCCCTTCCCTCCAATCTATAAAGTTTCAAACACATTTTAAATTAACAGATTAATCTTTTAGTTAAATGATTAACAGAACATTAGCACATATTGGTGTTTATATGTTAATATGAATAGATAATTTCAAACATCATGCACATTTCAAGAATGAGGATCAATTTTGCTGAAAAAAAACGTGAATTTATATAACTGAGAATGGATTCATTTGACTGATTACAAAACTCAGCTGTTGTCAGACTCTTGCTCCTCACTGAATAGAATACCTTAAATGATTATGAGAGTTTTTATGTATTAATTTTTATGGGCATACTTAATGTTCTAGGGTAATTTATGCAGGACTAGGGGATTAAAAGCTGGTTAAAAAATTAGATGCACTTTTGAGTATTACTCGCTTCTAAGTTCCCTAATTCATCATAAATTAACCTAGTGTTCATTATAACCATTAATGAGTAGACAGTAATGTCACCATTAAACTACAGCCATTGTTGGTTCTGTTCCAGAGAAGTAAGCTTTTACATAAACTAATGACTAGTATGTCAGCCAATTACATTTTCAAATTCACGAATGTACCCACTAATAATCATTGAAATACAGTGATATGTCTGTTGCTGACTCCACTAAAACCGATTTGCTACCACGATACCATTCAGCCTACTCTGTCTGCCCCAGCCAAAAAAGTAAATTAGCTGTTCATTTTAATTCCACTTTCTAGCATCTGGTCCATAGCATTACAGATTGTAGTACTTCAAATGCAGATCCAAGCAGTTTATAAATGAATTGAGCACTTCAATCTAAACCACAAACTTATTCAGTGAATTCAGACCCACCATCCTCTGGGTAAAGCATTTTTCCTTATGTCCCTTTAATCCTTTTACCGAACATCTTAAATCCATCCTCCCTGGTAATTGACCCCCTTGCTGGGGGTAATAAATCTTTCCTGTCTACCCTGTCTGGGACCCTGATAATTTTGTACTCCTCAATTAGCTCAGTCCACAGCCTCCTCTGTTCCAAGGAACATAACCCTAATCTATCCAATTTCTTCTTGTAGCTGCAATTTTTAAGTCCTAGCAACATACTTGCAAATCTCCTTTGCATTGTCTTCAGAGGAATTATGTCCTTCCTGTAATGTGGTGACCAGAACAGCACAAAATACTCCAGTTGTACCTAATAAATATTTTACACAATTTCATCATTATATCCATACTTTATTATTCAATATCTCACCCAATAAAGGAAAGCACCCATGTGTTTTATCTACCACTTTATCCACCTGTCCTGCCACATTCAAGGAGCTGTGGATGTGCATTCCAAGATCTCTCAATTCCTCAATTCCTCTCAACATCCTCACAATGAGGGGAAACGCTGTAAAATGCATTAGCCTAAAAAAGCCTCCAAAGTCTTAAGGATTGTTCCAGCTACAATGTCGACTGCAAATCATGCATTGTGCAACCCCTAACAATAGGAGAAAAGGAGGAATTCTAATGTTTTCCCTTATAATGCAAAGTCAAACCAGGTGGTTAAACTAATGAATGAATTTCTATTAAAGATTATTTTATATCACAGTATTTCAATTTTATACATCAAAATAGCAAAATAGATCTTCCCAAGTTTTTTGTTAAGTTTATTTCAGGATCACTGTACATTAGAAATTTCATTAGTTTATACAATGTATTAGCTGCTAATCTGCTTTTTGAAACCAAGGGGAGAATTTAATGGACTCCTGCAGGTGGGAGAGTACACAAAATTCTGCCAGTGCCTTTCCAGCCCACTTCCAGATGTCCACTTCCTACCTGGCAGCCATTTTATGGTTGCAGGTGAGGAATCACATGGTACATATGGTGTCCACAATTGGTCAATTAATGGCTAATCAATGGCCAATTAAGACTTAGCTCTTACCATAACACAATTTTTAGGCCAGCAGTTTGAGATTGTGAACAAGGTAGAAACCTGGCCAGTTAGACTATTTGGACTTTGGGTAGGAACAGGGCTTCCACATGGACCCCTTTTCCTGAGACCCATCCCAAAGTTTGCCCAGCACCCACCCGCTACGCATTGGTAAATTACTTCACCATGGTCTTTGAAAACCTAGTCATCACACCCCTCATACCCTATCATACATGCAGCCACTGAGGCCACTCCTGGGGCCACTGAGAGACTCCTTGGACATATCACTTTGTTCTGTGGGACTCAAGGTTTTCCCAGCAGTGGCCATTGCTTCTGCTGGCCAATCACATGGTTTGGCAGCTCTCTGAGAAAGCACATCTTCCTGCATGGTGTCAGAAGGTCAGCCACCAGCTATTTAGTAGCCTCAAACATTAATTTTCTGCAGGATAGGAGTTTGTCTACCCAAGATGCTTCAGTAAAGGATATCCCGAGGCATGATACATTGGGGACACCATGCAGACGCTATGACAACGGATAGTTCTGATCACAAGCAGGGCATATAAATGAACATACTGTTTACAGAATACTGATTAGAATGGGAGTCTTTACAGCTAATCTGCTATTCAAGTCTAAAAGAACTTAAAGGGAACACTGCTCGACAATCACCAGGCAAAGCCATTCCCTTCCTGTAGGCGAACACTTCGGCAGTCACAGGCATTCGGCCTTTGATTTTTGGTAAAAGTTCTCCAAGGCAGCTTTCGTCACATACAACAGTGCAGAGTCGCTGAGCAGAAACTGATAGCTGAGTTCCACGCACGTGAGGACAGTCTCAACAGAGACCTTGAGTTCATGTTGCACTAGCTGTAATCCCCATGACTTGCCTGAACTTGTAACATTTCGCTTACTGTCTGGAGACAATACACATCTCTTTAACCTATGCTTAATGCCATTTCTACTCACATTGTCTGCATCTTTAAGACTTGAATAGCAGATTAACTGTAAAGACTCCCATTCTAATCAGTATTCTGTAAACGGTATGTGCATTTATATGCCCTGTTTGTGATCAGAACTCGCCACTCACCTGACAACGGAACAGAATCCTGTCAACCTTACATTACCCTGTGTGGATAAGGCTTCTCAAAGATTTGAGCAACAAGCGAAGCTATCCATTACATGCTGCTATTGTGCAGTAGCAACATAACTGGTGGTCGCCGCTGTTATAATCCAGGCCAGAAACTCCAGAGGATTTTATGAACTCAGCCTAGATTATAAGTTTTGTATTTTGAATTTTGGCAAGAGTAAGCATAAGATGTTTCACTCCAATTATGATTCAAATGACCCACTGGGAGCTTTTATCAAACAAAGTTTATTTAAGAATACTGTTAATATATGAAACAATTAACATTAATGCTTACCAATTACAAACAAGAGAAAAAAAAATCAATCATGATATTGTATATACCTTAACAGCTAAGAATACTGTTTTATATTCAATTCTCTTACAAATATACACCCTGATTTTGGCGTAACATAGAAAATAAGTATACCCACGTGATGGTCGATCTTGTAGCTTTCCTTTTAAACCTTTGGATGCTGGGTTGAAAACGCTGAGGTCTTCCAACTGTGGTACTTTCAGTACACTTCAAGAGACAGAGGCACTCCTTGCCTCTAGTTACTAGCTAACCAACCATGAAGAGCTATATTTCCAAACTAGAAAGAGGCACAGAAGCACACTGTTTGCAGTTTGGAGTCCAACAGTTTCTGTCAACTGAAAGTGAACCCTTGAATTTCTTTGTGATGGAACTGTCAATCAGCCTTCCCCTGACAATTTAAAAAGGTCATAAACCCTAGAACATTGCATTAGGCCAAATTAAAAAGAAACAAAGGCTCATGAAATCATTCAAGCAACAATAAAAGGAAATCTAGTCAGATAACTCAGTGTCTGCTTATAACTGCAGACAACATGCTTAAAACACATTTATTAAAGCAACATTAGTTTCAGGTCACTGAGAGGATGCTGTTGGGAAATCGTAAAGACATTCTAGCTACCACATAAATGAATAATGTGGTATATGAATTTCAGTATCAATGCAATGCTAGGTATACAGACTGCATGTCCTAGTGACTGGTGGATTGTATCAAACATCATATCTCTTCAGCAACAAGTATTCAATCAGCCCGCAGTTGCAAAATTCAGAACAGTGTGTTCAACATTAGTTGTGATATTGGAGTTCAATAGCACTTACTGAACAATCCTTAATGTGCTACAAATTACAGGCTAGATAGAGTAGATGTAGAGAGATTCTTCCCGCTTAGAAAGGATAGCAGAACTAGTGGGCACAGCCTCAAAATAAGGAGGGGTGGTTGCAGTTTACAACAAAGTTGAGGAGGAACTTCTTCACTCAAAGGATAGTGAATCTCTGGAATTCTTTGTCCAATGAAGTGGTGGAGGCTACCTCGCTGAATATATTTAAGTCACAGGTAGATAGATTTTTGGTAGACAAAGGAATTAAGGGTTATGGGGAGAAAGCAGGAAAATGGAACTGATCCACTTCAGATCAGCCATGATCTTATTGAATGGCAGGGCAGTCTTGAAGGGCTAGTTAGCCTACTCCTGCTCCTATTTCTTATGTCCTTATGTTCTTATGTACAGTAACAACCAATTTAAGATAATCAGTCAGGATTGCAAAGAGGTTGACTTATGCTCCCTAGAAGCTATATATATTCATACACAGAGTTTAATCCTCTGCAAATAAAAGGAATTTGCTCTGGAATGCACCTTTTTCAATTAAACAAAAGCTGATGCATTCTCCATTGCAACATCTCTACCAATCAGAGCCCATTTGCCAACCAATCAACACCCTTTTTCTTGTGTAATATAAATTGTAGCCTTTGAAATTTTATATTCTTGTCCTGATGAGTTCAAGATGAAATGCTTTACCAGCAAGTCACTTTCTCAATGATGCTAAAGTAAAGTGAAATAGAAAAGTGGTGCATAATGATAAATGTCAGGTTGATGATAGGAGTGAAAACCAGGCTGAATTTAGAAAATTCAGAAGGGAAGTGAAAAAACTAATAAAAGAAGTAAAGAAAACTATTAACAGAGAGTATGAAAAGGGACTTTCAGCAAACATAAAAATGAATCCAGAAATCTTTTATAACGTCATAAATAGTAAAAGGGTAGAAAAAGGATGAATAGAGCTGCTTAGAGACCTAAAAGATGTTTTACATATAGAGGCAGAGGGCATGACTGAAATGTTAAATGATTACTTCGAATCTGTCTTTAACAAGGAAGAGGTTGTCAAAATCATTGTGAAAGAGGAGGTAATTGAAACATTGGATAGGGTAAAATTTGATAAAGATGGGTTATTAGAAGGGATGGCTATACTTAAAATTGATAAGTCATCAATACCAGATGAGTTTCATCCGAATACACTGAGGGAAGCAAGAGAGGGAATTATGGAGGCATTAGCCATAATTTTCCAATCCTCCTTAGATATAGCGGTGGTATCAGAGGACTGGAGAATTTGCAATGTTACACCTTCATTTGAGAAAGGATGTAAGGATGAGGCCAGCAGCTATAGGCTTATATTTTTATGTTGAGCAAACGTTAAGAATGATGATCTGAGACAAAATAAAGTCACTAGGATGAATATGAATTAATTAAGTAAAGCCAGCATAATATTTATTAAGGGCAAATCACATTTAAATACTTTGCTTCCATATTTTGATCAGGTAACCAAGAGGGTTAATGAGAGTAATGTGTTTTGGTCATGGACTTCCAAACAGGCATTTGCTATTGTGTTATATATCAGGCTTGTCAGCAATGTTAGAGCCCTGGAATAAAAGTAACAGTACTAATATGGATACAAAGCTGGCTGAATGACAGGGAACAGCTATCGTGGACAGCCGTGTTTTGGACTAGAAGCAGGTATTTAGAGGAGTTTCCCAGGGGCAGTGTTAGAATCTCTGCTTTTCCTGATATATATAAATCAGCTTGACTTGAGTTTAAAGGGCACCATTTCAAAATTTGTGGACGATACAAAACTTGGAAGTGTTTTGAACGGTGAGAAGGTTCACGATAAACATCAAGAGGACATTGCAGGTACACATCGTAATTATTCCATTTCCGTGAATGGTTTTTATTGAGCTCATCTTAACATCTCTGCCCCAGAGGCAGAATGTCCTGTCATATGACCACAGAAAGCCTAAATGCCAATCAGACTATATTCAAAATCCAAACATCGTCCCTTTTATATTGAACTAAAGATACAAACGCTCTCTTTTTATATATAAAAATCTAAGCTCTGCAGTCCTGCCACATCATGAATCATGGTAAAAAAATAAACAACTCACTGGAGGATTAAGCTCCACAAATATCTCAATCTTCAATGGTGTGGAAGCCCAGCACATTAGTGCAACAATAAGGCTGAAGGATTTAGAACAAGCTTCATTCAGAAGTGCCGAGTGGACGATTTATTTCAGTCTCCTCCAGAAGCCCAGAACATCACAAATATCAGTCTTCAGCCAATTTGATTCACTCCATGGGATATCAAGAAATGGCTCAAGGTACTGGATGCTACAAAGGGTTTGGGCCCTGACAATATTCCAGCAATCATACTGAAAGCTTATGTTCCAGAACTTATTGTGTCCCTATCCAAGCTGTTTCAGTATAGCTACGACATTGGCATCTTTCCATCAATGTGAAAAGTTGCCAAGGCATGCCCTATAAACAAAAAGTAGGAAAAATCCAACCCGGCTAAATACCGCTCAACCAGTCCACTCTCAATCATCAGTAAAGTGATGGAAAAATCATCAAGAGCACTATTAAGTCTCACTTGCTTAGCAATAATCTGCTCATTGATGCTTAGTTTGGGCTCTGTCAGATCACTCAGTCCTTGATCTCATTACAACCTTGATAAAAACATGGACAAAAGAGCTGAATTCCAGAGGTGAGGTGAGAGTGACACCGTTGACATCAAGGCAGCATTTGACTGAGTTGGCATCAAGGACCCTAGCAAAACTGGACTCAAGGGGAATTAGGGGTGAAACCCTCTGACTGTGGGAGTCATACCCAGCATAAAAAAAGATGGTTGTGGTTGTTGAAGATCAGTTATCTTAGCTTTGGGACATCGTTGCAGAAGTTCCTCAGGGTACAGTCCTACGGCCAAAGTCTGTGTGGAGCTTGCACATTCTCCTCATGTCTATGTGGGTTTCCTCCGGATGATCTGGTTTCCTCCCACAGTCCAAAGATGTGCAGATTAGATTGATTGGCCATGCTAAAAAATTGCCCCTTAGTGTCCTGAGATGCATAGATTAGAAGGATTAGCGGGTAAAATATTTAGGGATCTGGGTGTAGGGTCTAGGTGGGATTGTGGTTGGTGCAGACTTGATGGACCAAATGGCCTCTTTCTGCAAAGTAGCGTTTCTATGATTCTGTGATTCACCTTCAGCTGTTTCATCAATGACTTTCCTTCCATCATAAGGTCAAAAGTGGGGATATTCGCTGTGAATGCAAATTTTCTGCACCACTCATGAATCCTCAGAAACAGTCCATGTCCAAATGCAAGAAATCTTGACAATATTTAGGCTTGGACTGACGAGTGGCAAGTGACATTCATGCTGAGCAAGTGTCAAGCAATGGCCATCACCAAGAATTGAGAATCTAACAATTCTCCTTGACATTCAATGGCATTAGCGTTATTGAATCCCCCAGTACCAACATCCTGGGGGTTACTATGGACAGAAACTGAACTGGACTAGCCATATAAATATTGTGTCTACAAAAGCAGGTCAAAATCTTGGAATCCTGCGGCAAGTAACTCATTTCCTCACTCCCCAAAGCCTATCCACCATCTATAATGCACAAGCCAAGAGTGTAATGGAATATTCTACACTTGCCTAGGGAGTACTGCTCAAAATCACCCTCAAGAAGCTTGGCACCATCCAAGACAAAACAGTCCTTTTGATTATCACCCCTTCCACAGACATTCACTCCCTCCATCACCAACAGAAGGTGGCAGCAGACAGTATTATCTACAAGATGCCCTGCAGGAACTCATCAAGACTCATCATACAGCACCTTCCAAACCCATGATGAATTGGAAAAGGACAACAGATGCATAGGAACATCACCATCTGGAAGTTCCTCTCCAAGTAACTCACTATCCTGACTTGAAAACATATTGATGTTCCTTCACTGTTGCTTGGTCAAAGTTCTGGCACCCCCTCCCTCACAAAAGTATGGGTGGGCCTACGATACATAGACTGCAGCAGCTTCTTCTCTTTGGGGTCTTTTGCTTCATGCTGATGGAATTTTCAGGGTTACAGCCAAGCTTTAGACTTATTCAAACTGAAATTAGAGGCTGTTGTATCTCATATGTGATCTGGAAATCCAGATCTTCATTCTTGCCATTGCATTGGGCTGTCAGACTAATTCATCTTCTCGGTCTGAATCTTGGGCAATCATATTATCTCAATCTGACTTTCGAGTGCTTCATTTTCAGATCATCATGTTGAGCTACTTCACAAAGATCTGTGAAGGCTATTCATCTCATTGCATAATGTGCCAGTATATCTCTCTCACTTCTTGTTCACTTGATACCTTCATTTGGTTGATCTCACAGTAATAGTCATGAAACATTTGTCACTATGCACTTGACTGAACTAACCTGTATCATGTATAATTCTTCATCTGTCTCGCCTGATGAAATTTCTCCAGTGGCCATCTGTATTTGCTTGTTTAATTATTTTCTAGCCAAGCAACTTAAGTGCAAAATCATTCTGCTGCTTGAAATTAACACACAACTTTCCCTATGCTGAGCAATTCTTCTTTCCTATCCCCTATAGTAACTGCATCCTGCCTTTTGTTTGTGAGTTCTCAGCTCGTTTGGCCTGTGCTATCTTTCAAAATGATATACCTCCTGATCCACTGTGCTATACATATGATCTAGCTGTTGCTTCACAATATCTGCATGTTGGCATACAACTGTTGTTTTCTTTAGCATCAGTTTCTCATATTTCAGTAGACTTGTTTCACAGAAGTATCTCTTATACCAAGAACTAATCAGATCATCTTTCAACTGTCCAAATTCACATGATTCTGATCGATGCATTACTTTCACAATGTATCATTCAATCATCTTGTTTTCACTTTGAACAATACATATTCACACTGTTCATACCTAACATTCACTCAGAGTTTAAAGTGTGCGTTCAAGGCTTTTGAAATCTCTGTTGTATTTTTTCTTTGCTCATCTATTAGATTTAGAGTGGTATACATTTTTTTTTAGCAGTGTGGATAAAAGTCTTATCAATTTAGAATTGCTAATTAAATCTGTTGCAATCCCATAGTTTTACCATATAAGTAGGAAAAACTGCCAGGTTTGCCACATGTCACCATCCAATTTTACTGGAGTTGGATTGCAACCATTTTTACTCACAGCAATTTACTTGCAGTCTTTATCTCTGTATTTTTTTGCTCTGCAATGGTATCTTCATTGTAACGAGTCTGACAACATCAGATTTAAGTCCAACCAATTTATTTGGTAGTAAACTCACAAGCTTTTGAGGTTTCCATCTTTGTCTTCTTCAGAAGAGGGAAACCTCGAAAGCTTGTGAGTTTACTATCAAATAAATCAGTTGGACTTAAATCTGATGTTGTCAGACTTCTTACTGTGTTTACCCCAGTCCAACGCCAGCATCTCCACATCGTGGTATCTTCATTAGCAGCCTGTGTGTGCTTCTCTTTTGTCTCTTGCAGCCATTGTCTGTTTTCTTTTGTTCTTTTCAACAGCCTTTCCTGGCAGATTTTGAACATTCCTGTGTCCTGGATTCTCACTATCTTCTCTGTTCCTTTGCACATTTTCGGAATCTATCCTTTTTTACCATTCTCTAACACCATGAGTGGAATTTTATGGCCTTGCTCATTCCAAAATTGTAAGAACCCAAGGTCAGTAGACCTTCCCATTATCAGCTCCTCGCCCGCTCTGATTCCCGTGATAGTAAAATTTTGGCTCATGTAGCAAGTATAAGGGCAACAGGCTGGAATTTTGCATATGCTCACACTGGCAGGAACTTCTAATCCCATTGATGGTGCACTACTGCAGGATTCCTGGTGATGGAGGGGTTGCATTCAATGGGCAACTCATTAACAAAGGCAAGGCCAGAAGATACCACCACTGACCAACGGCAGAACTCCTCTACCAGTCCAAAGTATGTGTTGGGGTGCACAAAAAATTCCACCCTTTGTCTTCATTGGTGTGTCTGTGAGAAACTTTATTCAACTCATCTTAAGATGTCGACTAGGAAGGGGATGTGAAGGCTGTCGAGAGGGTGTGGAAAATATTTGCAAAAACAGTTCCAGGGATGAGGACCTTCAGTTACCCGGATAAACTGAAGAAGTTAGTGCTGTTTTTCTTGAGAAAAATTAAAAGAATTGCTAGAGATATTCAAAATCATGAGGGCTCTGGGCAGAGTAGAATTGCTGGTCTGATTAGTAAAGACTTCTTACTGTGTTTACCCCAGTCCAACGCCAGCATCTCCACATCGTGGTATCTTCATTAGCAGCCTGTGTGTGCTTCTCTTTTGTCTCTTGCAGCCATTGTCTGTTTTCTTTTGTTCTTTTCAACAGCCTTTCCAGGGCAAATGCCCTGGAGGGGCATTGCTTTTTATTTTGGTCGGCACAACATCGAAGGCCGAAGGGCCTGTTCTGTGCTGTATTGTTCTATGTTCTATGTTCTATGTTCTAAATTTGCAGATGACAGAAAGATTGCTGGAGTTGCAGATAGTGATGAATATTGTCAGAGATTACAGCAGGATATAGATAGGCTGGAAAATTGGACAGAGAAATGGCAGATGGAATTTAATCTAGGTAAATGCGAAGTGATGCATTTTGGTAGATCTAATGCAGCGGGGAGCTGTACAATAAATGGCAGAACCATCAGGAACATAGACACACAGAGGGATCTGGGTGTGCATGTCCACAGATCCTTAAAGGTAGCAGCACAGATGGAAAAGGTGACGAAGAAGGCATATGCCATGCTTGTCTTTATTGGACAGGGCATAGAGTATAAAATTTGGCATATGATGTTGTAATTATATAGAATGTCGGTTAAGCCACATTTGGAATACTGCATCCAGTTCTGGTTGCCACACTACCAGAAGGATGTGGAGGCTTTGGAGAGAGTGCAGAAAAGGTTTACTAGGATGTTGCCTGATATGGAGAGTATTAGCTATGAGGTGAGATTGAGTAAACTGGGGTTGTTCTCCCTGGAAAGCTGGAGGTTGAGGGGCGACCTAATAGAAGTTTATAAAATTATGAAGGGCATAAATAGGGTGAACAGTTAGAAGCTTTTTCCAAGTCAGAAATGACAAATACAAGGGTCACAAGTCCACGGTAAGGGGAGCAAGGTTCAATACACTTATGCAGGGGATGTTTTTACACAGAGTGGTGGGGGGCCTGAAATGCACTATCAAGCAAGGTCATTGAGGCAGACATGTTAGGATCATTTAAGACCAATCTACGTAGCCACATGAACACACTGGGAATAGAGGGAGACAAACGGATGGTTTAGTTAGGAACACATGATTGGTACAGGCTTGGAGGGTCAAAGGGCCTTTAGCTGTGCTATATTATTCTTTGTTCTGTGTTCTTTGGTACCAGAAGAGTCACAAACCAGATTGATTTAAGATGATTGACAAAAGAAGCATCAGCAACTTGTGGAAATCTTTTCTTTACACAGTGAATGGTTAGGATCTGGAATACATCAGCTGAGATTGTTAATGAGCAGATTCAACCGGGGCTTTCAAAAGAAAACTGGACGATTATCTGAAGAGAGAAAATTTGCAGGGCTGCAGAAAAGAAGTGGGAAGAAAAGGTAAAGTGGACTCAAATGATTCGCTCTCACAGATCACCCACATGAACACAACAGACCAAATGGCATTCATCTGTGCTGTAACCATTCTATAATTCTATAACTTTTCACTTACAACTAATATAAAAATAAATGGTGGGATTTTCCATTGGGCTTGCCCCAAAACCAGCTCGAGGCCAATAGACCTTTGCATGGTCCTCCTCCCACCTGCCATGATTCTCATGATAGGTGGAGTGGGAAAATTCCCCTCAAAACTCAGATCCACGGATATTTTTCACTCCATAATCTTTAAAATCATTTATGATCAAGTTTAACTGTTCAATAATTCAAAATGCATGTGTAATTAAAATGATTATCGCTTGGCTTATCAATTCATTTTGTATATTTTAGCTTTGAATACATCAGCACATACTACAAATTATAAGTAATTTAACGATCACTGTAATTTTAGTATCATATTACCAAATCATGCTGTACATTTCCTATTCCTAATGAAAATATCAAACATCCTTAAGTTGGCATTCATTGGCATTTTTGAGTAAATTTATCAATCATGTCATCTTAATGAGAAGCGATACTCATAAGGAGTGGGGATTGAAGATAACATTGTCATAACGGTTCTTTAACCCACGTTCACATCAGGAATGACTCTTCATTTGAAATAGTGGTTCAGTAATACAACTTGAAATTCGTCAATCTTGTTCTGAGGATCTGAAAGGTAAATCGTAATCAAAAACTGAATTGTCAGCTTATTTATTAAAGAGGTCTTCTGAAATTGGAACAATAGGTTAAGTTATTGGAATTAAGTAATTGAAGCCTGACTTTATAATTAGTTGTGGTATACTCAAGATAACTGATGTAGGAGATCTGCTGTCATGGTACATCACACAGGTCTGTCTTGAGTCATCTTTATACACTCACTGTAACACATCTGCAAGTGCTCTGTAACATCCATTTTCCAACTTCCCCGAGGACAACATTTCCTTCTGTATCTTCCATTTTGCTCTCTATCTCTGTAGCTTTCAACTCTGATCAAATGGTCACAATTAACCACAGTAGAATTACTACAGTGCAGAAGTAGACCATTTGGCCCATCGAATCTACACCAGCTCTCCAACAGAGCATCTTATCCAGGCCATATCGCCATAAGCTAACGTATTTAGCCCCCTAATCCCCTGCTAACTTACACATCTTTGGACACTAAGGGGCAATTTAACATTGCTAATCCACTTTGAGCTGTGGGAGGAAACCAGACCACACGCATACAGGAAGAATGAGGACACTCCACATAGACTATGATCCTCGGCTGGAATTGAATCTAGATCCCAGGTGCTGTGAAGCAACGGTGCTAACCAGTGTGCCTAAATACTGACATTTTCATTTTTAAACATTCTTTCACATGGTGTGGAATTGCCAACTCCTAGGCCAGCATTGCTCTTAATAAGATGGTGGTGAACTGACATCTTCACCTACTGCAGTTTATGTGGTGTAGGTACTCCCTCAGTGGCGTTAGAGAGAAAGTTCCAGGAGTTTGACCCTGCAAAGTTGAGGGAATGGCGATGTCATTCAAAGTAAGCATGATGTGGCATGGAGGGGAACTTGGAGGTGATGGTGTCCCCTTTTTTAAATTACTCCATGGGGTTGCCATGGAGTTCTCACAATTTTCCACTGTAACTTTCTTAGGAAGTCTGCAGAAATTCTCAAAAAAAGCATAAATTATACTTAAACCATTTCTGCTAAAGCCGTAACGGGAAAGTGGGAGCACCACTGTGAAAATGCAATTCCAAATGTTTGCTTCTACCACCCCACCTGGTGGATATTCCAATTGTTTATTACTCTTCAAGTAAAAAGAGTACTGAAAATATACATTCTTAACTGAGACATGTCAGGCCAATGGGAGTGGAGTGGTGGGGGCGGGAGGGAATGGAATCTTGTCCACTAGTTGGAGAGTCAGTGGCAAACCCCCATCAGTTCCATGAGGAGGTACAACAGAAAATAAAATATCATTCAGCATTTAAATGGCCACCACGGCCTTTCCCCGTGACTGAGGTCCTGCCCAGCTGCCAGGCAACCACAGGGCACCAGCTCCTCGTGTAACCAGTGCCAGTGGGGAGCAGTGGCTACTGGTGGTAATGGACACAGCAGAAGTCCAGAATTATCATGGGAAACCAGATCGAAGGTGGATGAGGTGGAATGAGGATTATTTGGTAATGGTCATGAGAGAGGGAGAGACAAAGGGTAGTGGTTTGGAGGTAAAGGCAGGGTGTGGATCTTTCAGCCGGCACTTCTTGCCAAATGCTGGTTTCTTCATTTGGAATGATGCCAACGTTGGACTGGGGTAAGCACAGTAAGAAGCCTCACAACACCAGGTTAAAGTCCAACAGGTTTATTTGAAAGCAAAAGCCACTAGCTTTCGGAGCGCTTGCTGCTCCTTCTCAAGTGAATGAGAATTCTGTTCACATACAGGGCATATAAAGACACAAGCTCAATTTACAAAATAATGGTTGGAATGTGAGGCTTTACAGGTAATCAAGTCTCAAAGGTACAGACAACGTATGTGGAGAGAGCTTTCAACACAGTTTAAAGAGATGTGTATCGTCTCCAGACCAGACAGTTACTGAGATTTTGGAAATCCAAACAAGTCAGGGGGGTTACAGATAGTGTGACATGAACCCAAGATCTCAGTTGAGACCGTCCTCATGTGTGTGGAGCCTGGCTATCAGTCTCTGTTCAGCTACTCTGCGCTGTTGTGTGTCGCGAAGGCCACCTTGGAGAGCGCTTACCCAAAGATCAGAGGTCAAATGCCCATGACCACTGAAGTGTTCCCCAACAGGAAGAATCATAGAAATCATAGAAATCCTACAGTACAGAAAGAGGCCATTTAGCCTATTCAGTTTGCATCAACCACAATCCCAGCCAGCCCTATCTCCATATCCCTATCTATTTACCCGCTAATCCCTCTAATGTACACATCCCAGGACACTAAAGGCAATTTTTAGCATAGCCAATCAATGTAACCTGCATATCTTTAGACCGTGGGAGGAAACAGAAGCACCCAGAGGAAACCCATGCAGACATGGGGAAAATGTGTAAATTCCATGCAGATAGTGAGCCATGCCGGGAATGAAACCCAGGTCAGGTCATTGGAGCTGTGAAGCAACAGTGCTAACCACTGTGCTGCCCTACGAGAACACTCTTACCTGGTGATTGTTGAGTGGTGTTCATTCATCCGCTTTCATATTGTCTGCATACTCTCTCCAATGTACCATGCCTCAAGATATCCTTTCTTGCAGCGTAGCAGGTAGACAACATTGGCCAAGTTGCAAGGGTATGTACCAATTACCTGTTGAATGTGTTCTCACGTTAGATGATGGTATCCGTGTCGATGATCCGGCACGTATTGCAGAGGTTGCTGTGGCAGGTTTGTGTGGTGTCATGGTCACTGTTCTCCTTAAGGCTGAGTAATTGGCTGCAGATAATGGTCTGTTTGAGGTTGTGCAGTTATTTGAAGGCAAAAAGTGGGGGTGTGGGGATGCCTTGGCTAGATGTTTGTTTTCATGAATGACATGTTGAAGGCTCTGGAGAAGATGTCGTAGCTTCTTCACTCTGGGGAAGTACTTGCCAACGAAGGATACTCTATCCACCATGTCCTGTGTTTCTCTTCTGAGTTTCTTGCTGTGGCACGTCAGAACTGTCGATCGATGAGTCGAGCGCTATATCCTGTTCTTATGAGGGAACTTTCAGTGTCTGGAGGTGTCTGTTGTGATCCTCCTCATCTGAGCAGATCCAGTGTGTACGGAGGACTTGTCCATAGAGGATGGCTTCTTTAACGTGTTTAGAGTGGGAGCTGGAGAAGTGGAGCATCGTGAGGTTACTGTGGGCTTGCAGTACAATGAAGTACTGCAGTGACTGTTCTTGATGGAGATAAGTGTGTCCAAGAATTCAACCAATTCCCTGAGAGTGGTCGTTGATGAGTTTGATGGTGGGTGTTGTGAGACTGCTTACTGTTTTTCATTTGGGCACAGAGTAATTGGTTAATAGACATTTAGTTCTGTATGGTTTTGATACACTGATCAGGTTAATTCTCCAGTGCAATACTGAAGTAATGCAAAATGTTGGAAATGCTGTCCAATCAATGAAATGTTAATCTATGGCCCCATGTGTCTGTTCGGCTGTACTTTAGGATTGCATGGGATTCTTTGATGTTGAGAAGTAAGTTGTACATGTGCTGGAGCCATCATGTCTCTTCAGCTACTATTTCGAAAAAACATATTATCGGCTTGTTAACTATGAGATATTGCTGACAGAAAAGTCTGTTGTATTTACCTCATAATAACAGTAATTTTGTTCCATAATTAATTGCAAACATTTTGAGATGTTTCAACATAATAAGAAATGATATAACTGCAAACATTATTATGGTGTTATTTTGGGAATCAGTGAGTAGATTTCCACTGATTGGCCAAATTTCTCAGTAATTGCCATGAATTCTCTTCCTTGAATCTGGAACCCATCCTGATTTCCATATGTGTACATAAGCTCCCAGAAAATGTACAACAAAAGTGGCTCAAAATATTGTCCTAAGAGTTCAACTTCTCTCCTTGTTAATTCTATCCACTCCTTATGCATCAGATTGCGCAACTATACACAAAACAAGCAGGCACATTTGACACACAGAGTCAAATTTTAGCCCAACGCGTCCATCCTCAAATGAAAATCAGCAAGCGTTTAAACCTCTCACACTTCATTGTGGCTGCTCATAATCTATCACAGCTCAGTTATTATTGTCACACTCCATTCAGAACTCTTGGCTCCTCTCTTAGGAAATAACAATGGTAATTGTTCTGTTGATGAAAAGTAGCTTATCTGCTTGAAGTAAATTCTAAAACAGGCTTTATAGGCATGTAAGCTCAGGCAGTAACATAATGAATTCCTGAATTAACTGTTGTTTTACAAGAACAGAACTTTTCCCCCAGTGAACGATAATAATTGATCCACGGGAATATCAGAGGCAGATAGGAGGCTACGTTCACAACCCTTTGTAGTTTTTTGCGGTCATGGTCAGAGCAGGAGCCATACCAAGCTGTGATACATCCCGAAAGAATACTTTCTATGGTGCATTTGTAAAAAATGGTAAGAGTTGTAACAGACATGTCAAATTTCCTTAGCCTCCTGAGAAAATAGAGGCTTGGTGGGTTTTCTTAACTATAGCATCAGCGTAGAGGGACCAGGACAGGTTATTGATGATCTGAACACCTAGAAACTTGAAGCTCTTGACTATCTCCACTTCATGAGAGAGAAGTGTCAAATCCGGCCCCGTAGGCAGAGATTGACACTCGAGGTCAACAGACATTTTAGCTGGGATTTTCAAGATTTGCTTGCTATAGCTGCAAATCATATCACATGACCATTAACTCTTGCAAGAGGGCCATATTGGGATTTGCGCTGGTGAGATCTCCACTTCAAATCTTCCCCAATCCCTGCAGATGACATCATCAGATACATGTCCTTGCCATGATTTCCATCGATTTAAATACATTTAACACAGTACCTTTCAGTAGACATTGACTACTGCTCTGTAGCAGTCGTGTTGACCGCTGGTGTAGCTCTCAAGTGGAAAGGGATATGGCACTGTCCCCGATACTCTAACAATGCCCACTTGGTGGCACTGCCAGATTGGCACTGCAGGGGTTAGTGCCAGGTTGACACTGTTAAAGGGGAAGGCCAAGGGATGGAACAAATGGGCTAGGCTATGAAGGGGGTTGGAAAGATTGCCAGCAATAATAGATGCGGGAGGGGGGGTAGAGGTCCTGATTTCTGTAGAGCTAACCTTGCTGACGTCTTTAGGTCCTGCCCCTCAACAGTGCTAAACATACCCCCAATCTATTATTTGACAAAATCCCAGAAGACCTGGGGAGAAATCACCCATCTGCTTCTCTGGGGAGAAACATGCCAAGTTTCTGTTAGAACCTGACATCGCCATCTTTTAGGAAAATTCTTTGCTTATCTATTGAATCCTTCATCCTGCCTGTGACGATCCTTGTGACTGGGCAGGAAGCTTGATCCGTGTAAGGGAGGGAAAAATTAGATGTGGGGGAAGAATGAGACGTGGGAGTGACGGTGGGTGGAAATAAGTTCACTATGACAAAAACAATTTTAAAACAATTTAACAACGAAAATTACCATCAATTCACACCCACAATAACATGTAACTTCTCTGTAAGATATTGACGAAATGGTATTTATCTTGCAGCGTGTACACTTATTGAAATTGTTATTGCCATTGTTGTTGTCTTCACTCTGGTAGCTTTTGTTCTTTGAAAATGTTGAGTGTTTTACAAAAATACTGTGGCCTGCTTCACTGTGATTTTGACATATCCTGAGAGTTTTGACATATTATACTTCATTTTCCTTGCATTTGACAGAGAAGCCTGTGCGTCACACTTGTAGAACTTGAAACAAAATTTGCAACAATTTTTAGGATTGTGATCAATTCTACAGGAGATAGCAAATATTTTTCTATATCATTTTTCAAGTAGAAAATTAATTGCCCATTGCTTTTTCTGTCTTTGCATTATTGTTTCTTTTAAATGCAAGTCTAACCCATTGAAGAAGCACTTTGTACAGTCAATTGAATTCTTGTTAATCCTGGAACATTTAGTGGTATGAAAATCTTTAACACTCCTTTTTTGTCTTACTTGTTGGGCTGGCTTTTGACGTTGCTCGGTGCTGATTTCAAAGAAAGCCTCCTTTAAAGGTCAGTGACCTTTGGGGCAATCCTGGAAAATGTCGGAAAACCTCAGCATGCCTGAGAGCATCTGTGGAGAGAGAACAGAATTAATGTTTTGAATCTGAATGACCCTTTGTCAGATTGCAGCATCCACAGTAATTTGCTTTGATCTTAATGATTTCTGTGGCTTGATTATTCTCTCCCCTGAGACATTAGATTAAACTTAGTATGTAGATAAGGGGATCTTCAACATGCAGCAGCAAAAACATCAGCAAATAGATAAACAATTAATCACTTTAAAGTGGCCATAGACACCAAACCAGCAGGCTAAAAGCTCATTATACCCATCATTTTTACCTTAAGTTTTCAGATAGTGGAATAAATAATTATAAGTGGAATATTCCACTCCAGGACTAAGTCCCACAGCAGAGGTGGGAACCAGGAGAATTCACGCCATGGAGGCCGATGGGAATTGGCACTATATCGTGTGATGCCAGCCTCATTAATTATGCAGTTGGGAATTTCATATATTTTTTGTATTGGGGGCAGGTTGGATGTCGCACGCCCCGCCAATGTATCTGGATGTCATATTTAACAGATATCTGGACATCACAATTACCACCATTGAAGAAGGAGATGGCCCACCAATCGCAGGGAGCTCCGGCCTCCAGATTCAGCGATGTCTCCCTGGAGGTTCTTTTGCAGTGGAGGCTTGGAGGGTTATCCTCTACCTAAAGGATTGAAGGAGAAGGCCAAGACATCACTCTAACCCAGAATGAGAGGAAGTCTCCAGGGAGATCCACCAGAGGATTGCCCCGCAACGCTATGACCTCATCCACCCTGTCAGAGTAAGCAAACCTTCAACTATGAAAGCTCACCTCCCTGGATGATAGAGGGGCATAGGCCTCAGCAGCAAGGACACTATCTATGTGGCTGATTCCTTAAAGAGCTACTTAACATGATAAGGAGATGCCTCATAGCCAATCTACAGTTCATCTAGCCTGCAAATGGAGAGGCCATATTGAGTCTCTGATCCTTCCATAACATAGCTCAGATGCTGTCTGTGTGCGGGTCAAAGCGGAAAGAGTTAGACATTGAAGACATCAGAGAGCTCTGTTAATAGGATACCTTGTGTGCCTTATCCTTCCATCTGCATGGGCTCACCTCAATGGATGGTGCTGCCCCAGAACTTGCAGTGCGTTGATCACATGGCTCACAATCAAGTCGCTATTTCTAAGACTAGTAGATGAGAAAGATACCTGAAACCAAATAGCTTTCAACCCCCATTTTCTCTCTCTGCATGGGAAATGTGACAGCACGACAAGAGAGAGAACGAGGGACAGGAGGAAAACACACCCTGATTGAATTTGAGGAGGGGCAGCCCAGGTGGAAGGGAGGAACCTGATCTCGTCTTTGCAGATGGAGAGGACGGTGGGTGCCGTGATGTTCCCCCGCTTCTTACAGCTTGCACAACTGGAAGACCCAATCCAAAGTCTTGTCATGACTTGGATTGTGCAGAGGCCTCTTCACTGGCAATCCTCTGAGTGTCGGTGAGCTTGGCTGACCCTATCTCCTTCTCTGCTGACCCATGTGTGATCTTGCTTCCTCCTACTTTGACTTCTGCCTGGCCTGCCTCCTCCTGCTGCTGACCTGTATTGACCTGCCTCCTCCTGCTGCTGACCTGTATTGGTCTGCCTCCTCCTGCTGCTGACCTGTATTGGTCTGCCTCCTCCTGCTGCTGACCTGTATTGGTCTGCCTCCTCCTGCTGCTGACCTGTATTGACCTGCCTCCACCTGCTGCTAACCCGTGTCTGACCTGCCTCCTCCTGCTGCTAACCCATGTCTGACCTGCCTCCTCCTGCTGCTAACCCATGTCTGACCTGCCTCCTCCTGCTGCTAACCCATGTCTGACCTGCCTCCTCCTGCTGCTAACCTATATTGATCTGCCTGCTCCTGTTGCAGACCCAAATCTGTGCAGTGACCAGCAGAATGTGAGACCCAGCCTGAACTAGATCGAGGTGAGAGAGGAGCCGGTAACGGTCCGTGCATATCACATAGAAACCTAAGGGAAACTTAAAGGTCACCGGTATCCCAATGTTGGAGATAGCTCACGTACTTATTTGCTCACTCCTCTCTCTCACTTATAAGTGTTAGTATGAAGAGTGGTGGGGAACATTGGAGGGAGGGATTTGACAGGAGTTTGATGTCGAATTCAATCAGAGTCTGTCCAGCAGTTCAATAGGTAACCAAGGACATTGGGAGGAAAAAGGAAGTACAACTGTGCAGTCATCATAGCAGTCACCAGCACCCTGCATCAATGCAGGGACACCTACCTGAGAATTGAGAATGCTGGATGGTCACATCATGGACAGAGGTCAGCAGCAGGGTCAGCCAAGCTCACCGACTCTCTGACGACTGCTGGGAATGAGGCATTTGCACCATCCAAGCTGGATGATGAGATCCTGGAACGGGTCTTCCACAAGATGTTAAGGAAGATGCAAGAAGTGGGGGAACATCAAGCAGATGTGTCAGAGACCCTCAACAGATTGGCATACGAGGTGGAGAATTCCGATGACCTGCACACACATTGAAGTCTCCATGGAGAGGCTGGTGGATTGCAGAGAGAACGTGGTCCAGGAGATTCTGCAAGAGATGCACTTGAACTCTATCACTGTAGCCATGGTGAGGTTTGCTGTGGCTTTATGAGTGGGCAACCTCGACCTCCCTCCAGGTACCTGTTTCCCACATGAAGTCAGTCAGGACCATTGGGCACCCAAAGGGAGTAGGGAAAGCAATGGCTCCCATTGCCCTCCTTAAACTTACCATCCTTTCCAATCACCAATTCCCTGAAAATGTCCTCCTAGACTCATGAATTAACACGTCAAACCTTCCCTCTGGCCTCTGTTTCCTTCACCCTGCCCCCCCCGCTGCCTGATCACACAACCATCACCCCAATTTGTGCTCCAGCACAACCATCACCCCCCAACATCTCTCTTTCCCCAGCACCCTCCAACTTCCCTGCCCATCTTTATGCCTCCACACTCATCCAATTCTTTTCCTTTCTGTCCTGTCTAGTTCCCAGCACAGGCCATCATCTCTGAACAATATCTCCTGCAGCTGTTCACCTGTGGCTTCAGGATTCATCTTTTGGAAGAAGCAACTATGTCGAGAAGATCCACGTGGTTTGTGCTGCAACCATGGTGTTCCAGGAACTGGTCATTGGAATTTCTCTAGGCCTTCTTATAGGTAAATAAGAAGGAAAATTGAAAAAAATGGAAAATTCCACTGTATGATTACATCGAAACATGAATTAAAATAGAGGAGAAGAAACTTTATTTTTTTTCAATGGATGTTTGACATTGTGGAAAATATTACATCCCACAAATGAGTTTTTCAGGACCAGTGAAAGTGTGCAGCAATAATTATGAGCTTCTATATTTATAAAAAACAAGTTACACTGCATAATAAGGTTCTGGCACATATATGGCTAATGTGGAATTGAGTATAGTACCACCCACATGCTGATGTTAGAGGCACAGGATCCACACCTCAGAATCAGTCACATGTTGAGCAGAGCCCTGTGAAATAGTAGCATAGAGTTAGCTCCTAGCTTGTACCCTTTCCTCTTAAGACCTCTTGTACCCTTTCCTAGTTCTTAAGAGTTATTGAAGATTACAGTTAACCTATATGACTATGAAGACTTCTTCAGACCTATGGAACTGTAGCCAACACATTACAACATAATGGCAGCTTGTGGAAAAACCAAAGACCTTGCAGAGGTAAACTGCAAAACTGGAAGACTAAGAATAAATCCAGTGAAGCAGTCTGAACTCAAAAGAAGTTTCAGGGATAGGGGCACAGGAGGAATCACAAGGACAAAGCTCTAAACAGAGGCTTGGAAACTGAAGGCAGAAATTTAAATTCCTTACTGTAGCAGAAGACTACATTGAATCCCCTTTCAGCTTCCAGCTTCAGATCCTAGATTGTGGAGTCTGTGGTCCAAGTAGGGGTGGACTAAATCTCTTAAAGCTCTGGGCTATAGCACGTCCTGAGAAATCTTTAAATAGTTCAGAGCTAAGGTGCAATTTGAAAAAAACACTTTTTTAACACCAGATTCCTGAGTCTGAGCATCTTGATCTCACTTCAAAACAAAAAAAATAAATTATCCATGAGAATTATGACTTTTACACTCAGCTACGAGAAAGCAAAAGCCAGAATTTGACAAATTTGTGAATTTAAAGTAAAAGACTGAGCAAGAGAACTCTGCAGGCAGCCTTTACAGAAATGGATCTTTCAAGCTGAGTCTGATGGCCACCACAGGTGGAATAAACTTTTTGTCTTCAAGCAAGTGGCAGCACCAACTTGAATTTCAGTATCTTAAAGCTGAACCAACACTTCATAAATTGAACAATGGACCCAAATGTACACATCAACTTGGACTAATCCAAGGCAAGGATCAATCACATTATTGGGGCTTTTGGAGAAATAGATTCCTAAATTACAGTATTGCTTCTGGTTTCGATAAAAAGACAGAAACAGAGCTTCTGCTTTACTCGCTGGGCCCTTTTGCGGATGACATTATTTGCAAGACAGGCAGTCTATGAATCATCTGTTAAACGTGAAGAAGTACTAAAATCATTTGACATTTATTTTAATCCAAGAACCAATAAAATTCATGGAAAGGTTGAATGTAACAAGTGAGTCCAACAACCAGAAGAACCTGTTCATTAATCATCTGTACAGGAGAGTGGTGGTTGCAAATGTGGAGATTGAAAATCTGACGTAATGAGAGACAGAATGGTGGAAGGAGTAGCAGACATTGCATTTTCTAATTTCTTGCAGACAAATAATGTAACCCTAGAAAAGGCAATCCAGGTAGCTGGACAGTCAGAACTCCATAAGCAGCACACGACCATTTACAGGGGAGCAAATAAACCATGGTGTAGAGGCCAACCCACTGTTCAGTTGATTGAGCAGTAAAGCCACAGGGCACTTCAGGCCAGGGTAGCCATACTCGAACCAGCCAGCAGAGTGACCATGCCAATGCTGTAGAGGAAAATGCTCCCACGGGGAGATCCATGTCCTGGAACTTCACCCATTGCATTCAATGCAACAGCATTGGACACTATGGCAAACTGCACAAAACAAGAACTCTGAAACACAGAGAACACCCAAAGGTTATCCACAAGATCCAAACTGCAAAGCCAGAAGATGCACAGAGTGAGAACAACGATGTTGGTTTCTCATTTTGGAATGCAGACATTTCAGTCAATGATCATTTAACAAATTTTAAATTCAATGCTGGAGTCAGTGTACAAGTCTTATTGGAGAAAGAATCATGACTAAAGGATCTCTGTCTTCAAACAACAGACACAACACTCTGGGCCAGGAGGAATACAAGTTCAAGTCATAGGCATGATTCTGGAACCACGATTATATGACAAAAAATATATCTTCAAGCTGATGTATGTCATCTGTAATCAACCTTTCTCCCTCATGAGCAGAGATGCCTATGCAGCCATGAATCTCAACAAAGCAACAGGAGATGTCAAGACAACAATTGCTGTTAGTCATATAACACCACAATTTCCTGAGTACGGAAACAAAAAAGAAGTTCTGACAGGGACTTCAGCTCTGAACTGCCTTCTCTTTTTGCAGAGTAGATTTGTGCATTCTCAGTACAGATGCTGGAAAACCATCTATAGTCAGACGAGCCAACCATCTAGGAGATAACCACAATGCTGCCAGTGTAGGATGTGAAACAGGGTGACAACATGACCGATGAGTTTCAGTATCCGGCTCAGTTGGCGGTATAGCTGGTCAGCGCAGAAACTATTGAATGTACAATGACCAATCAAATATTTCATGCATTAACATTATTGTTCTGTTGTCTCTGTAAACAAGCAGGTAAGAGAGGAAGAAATGTGAGGAGAAGTAAGGAGGGATGGGGTTGAGGGAGGGAGAGAGGGGAAGGGATGATTTGAACATAATGTACATTTTACATGCAGCCTGACTCTTCTGCACATATGTCAAAACCCTCAAAAGAACTTCAGTGATTTTTACGAAGCCAATCTAAAAGTATAACATACCAGCAGTTGTTAAACATGACTCCAGGTTTTCAATCTGTACTGGATTGTACAATACCTATCAGTAAGTTCACATCAGCTTACGAGAAACCTGCATATGTCATCTTAAGGAATTTAATTTTCTAAAGCATCTGAAATAGCCAAGTTGCATACTTCTTTAGAGGCTTTAAGAATCATCATTGCATCAGGGAAACTTTTAAAATTGGGATAAACAACATTGCTTAAAATATATCGCAAAATCCAACTGGACTTTAACTGAAACTTAATACATCACTGCAAATCCATTTTATTACAAATGAATGTACTTTTTCACTATAATTAATATGTCATGACAAAGTTATAAAAGATTGTTTAAAAAATCTTTCTTCCATTTTCGTGCATTACATATATTTTGAACATCTTTAAGCACATTTACAAAAAAGAATTAACCCACACAAAGAATATTGCTGCCTCTACTCATTGCAGCTAGATCAGAAGAAAAATGTGCAAATAAATAAGTGTGAATACTCACCTGTTATTGGGGCAAGTACAGGAAGTTAGGAAGAGATTGCAGCACAGTGCTACAACACCCACAGCTTTAGAAAGCAGAGCCAAATGCTTAAACGTAAATGCTTTCAGCGCATATGTCAATATGTCAGGACTTCTGTACTGTCTCAACGCATACCTATGGTGCACAATCCACATCAGTCAGGATTCAGGCTGGAAATTATCGGTCATGTTTTGGCTCAACTACTTCCTGTGGTAGCGAATTTCTCAGGCTTACCACTTTCCAGGTGAAGACATTTCCTCTCATCTCAATCCTAAAATATTTACCTAATCCTTAGACTATGACCCCTGGTTTTGGACTCCCCCACCATTGGGAACGTCCTACTTGCATTCACCTTATCTGGTCTTGTTAGAATGTTATAGTTTCTATAAAGCTCCTTGTTATTCTTTTGAAGTCTAGCAAATTTAATCTTAACCAAATCAATCTCTCCTCATACGTCATTCCTATCATCCCAGGAATCAGACTGGTAAACCTTTGCTGTACTCCCTCCATTACAAGAACATCCTTCCTTAGATAAGAAGACCAAAATTGCACACAATATTCTAGGTGTGGCCTCACCAAGGCCCTGTATAATTGAAGCAAGACATCTCTGCTCCGATACTCGAATCCTCTCGCAATGAAGACTAGTATAACACTTGCCTTTTTTATTACCTGCTGGTGCATACTTAACTTCAACGACCGGTGTATGAGAATACCCAGGTTTCATTGCACATTACCGTCTCTCAAATTATAGCCATTCAATAATAACCTGCTTTCTGTTTTTGCTATTGAAGTGGATAACTTCACATTTATTCATATTATACTGCATCTGCCATGCATTTGCCCACTCATTCAACTTGTTCAAATCACACTAAAGCATCTCTGCATCCTCTTTACAGCTCATCCTCCCACCCAGCTTTGTGTCATCTACAGGTTTGGAGACATTGCATTTAGTTCCCTCATCTAAATCATTAATATATATTGTGAATAGCCAGGATCCAGCGGTACCCCACTTGTCACTGCCTGCCATTCAGAAAAAGAATCAATCATTCATACTTTTGTTCCCTGTCTGCCAGTTTTCTCTCCATCTCAATCCACTACCCTCAATCCCACGCGCTTTAATTTCACATGCTGATCTCTTATGTGCAGCTTCGTCAAAAGCCTTCTGAAAGTCCAAATAAACCACATTCACTGGTTTTTTTCTCATCAACTCTACTAGTTACATCCCTGAAGAATTTTGGTAGATTTGTCAAGCATGATTTCCCTTTCACAAATCCATGCTGAATCTGTCCAATTTTGCCACTATTTTCCAAGTGCTCTGCTATTAAATCTTTTCTAATGGTCTCTAACATTTTCCCCACTACCAACATCTGGCTGCCTAGTCTATAATTGCTTGTTTTTCCTCTAACTTCTTTTTTAAATAGGGGGGTTATATTAACTACCCTCCAGTCTATAAGAACTGTTTCAAATTCTATAGAATCTTGAAAAATGACCACCAATGGCTCCATTATTTCTAGGGCCACTTCGTTGAGTACTCTGGAATGTAAATTGTCAGGCCTTGGGGATTTATCGGCCCCAGTTCTATCAATTTCCCCAATACCATTTCTCTACTGGTACTGATTTCCTTCAGTTCCTTTCTCTCACTAAATCATGTGTTGCCCAGCATTTCTGGTACGTTATTTGTGTCCTCCTTTGTGAAGACAGAACTAAAGCATATATTTGGTTGGTCAGCCATTTCTTTGTTCTTCAATATAAATTTCCATATTTCTAACTGTATAGGACCCACATTGGTCTTCACCAATCTTTTTCTCTTCACAAAAATATAGAAACTTTTATAGTCAGTTTTCATGTTCCCCATAAACTTACTTTCATACTTTATTTTCCCCTTCATATTCAGTCCCTCATTTGCTGAATTCTAAACTGCACCCAATCCTCAGGTCTGTTTTCTAGCTATTTTGTATGTCTTTTACCTGTAATTAATACAATCTCTAATTTCCCTGGTTTGGCCACCTTTCCCATTTTACTTTTAGGCCAAACAGGAATGAAAAATAGCTGCAGTTCACCTGGGCACCATTTAAATATTTGCCATTGCCGCTCCACAATTAGCCTTTTAAGTAATGTTTCCCTGCTTCATATGCGATGGCCATGCATCATACCATCATAGTTTCCTTTATTTAGATTCAGGACTCTCGTTTCAGAATCAACTACATCATTCTTCCATCTTGAGGAAGAATTTTGCCATATTATGGTCATTCATTCCCAACAGGTCTCACACAACTAGATTGCCAATTATCTCTTTCTAATCTCACACTACCCAGTCTGGGATTGCCTGCTCTCTAGTTGGTTCCTCAAGGTATTGGTCCAGAAAACCATCCCATAACCACTTCAGGAATTCCTCTTCTACAGTATTGTTACTAATTTGATTTGCCCAGTCTATATACAGATGAAATTCACCCTTAATTAAAGATGATCTTTCATCTCATGCGTCTCTGTTTTCCTGTTTAATATGATTCCCAACATCACCACTATAGTTTGAGGGTCTACGTACAACTCCCACTGTTACTTTTTGCCCTTGGTGTTTCTCAGCTCTACCAGGGCAGACGCCACATCATTAGAGCTAATATCCTTCTTCATTATGTGTTAATTTTCCATTTAACCCGCAATGCAACCTCGCTGCCTTTTTATTTTTGTCTGTCTTTCCTAAATACTGAATATCCTGGGTATCCAGTTCCCATCCCTGGTCACTCTGCAGTCATGTCTCCGTAATCCTATTTACATCTATTTGTGCAATTAATTCATCCATTTTATTGCAAATTCCCCACAAGTAAGGTTTGTCTTTTTAACATTCCTTGTGCCATCCTCATTGGTTTTCACCGTGGCCCTGTTTGATTCTGGCCTTGACTTCTCTGCTTATCATTTTTCTTATACCTCTTTCTGTCTTTTGTTCCTGTTCTTACTTCCCCCTCCTCTGACTCCTTACATAGCTTCCCATCCTCTTACCATTTTAGTTTAAACCACTCTGGCGAAGATGCCTCCTAGGTATGCCTCCTAGTAAGAGACTATTTCCCAGGGCTGAAATGGTCGCGTGGAGAGGGCACAGATTTAATGTGCAGGGAAGCAAGTACAGAGGAGAAGCTAGGGGAAAGTTTTTCACTCAGAGGGTGGTGAGTGAATGGAATCGGCTGCCGTCGGTGGTGGTCGAGGCGAACTCGCTGGGGTCTTTTAAAAGACTTCTGGATGAGTATATGGGATCCAATGGGATTGGGGGTTATAGATAGGTCTATGGCTGGGTAGGTTTTGATGTGTTCGGCACAACTTGTGGGCCGAAGGGCCTGTTTGTGCTGTAGTCTTCTATGTTCTATGTATCAGTCCCAGTCTTGCCAGGTATAACTCATCCAGTATGTATTGGTCCCACCTCCCCCAGAATTGGTCTCAATATCCCAGGAACCTGAATCCTTGTCCCTCACTCTATCACCAGAATACTACCACCACCTTGCCCACCACAGAATCGGACTGGGTGAGGGGCAGACAACAGAAATATCCATTGACCTTGGGTGAGAATTTCCATCTTGCTCAAGCGAGGTCGTAAAAATCTGCCCCGACTTTTCAGCCATGTATTTGTCTGATATATCCTGTTATTTCTTCTCTGATAAGCACGTGGCACTGGGTACTCCTGACATCACTAGCCCTGAGCTCAAACTTTTCAACTTACTTTCTTACACCCTAAAACCTACTTTTAGAGCCTCATCCCCTGCTTTTTAACCTATGTTAATGTGGGAGTGAAAAGAGTACCACCCACGCAGTGATGTAAGAGGCACAGGACCCACACTTCTGGATCAGTTGACAGTTGGACTAAAGTCCTATGTATCAGCAAGCACGGAGACAGCTCCTAGCTTGTAGTCTTTACTGTATATTTGTAAGTAGTATTAAGAATTAATAAAGATTTACAATTGACCTATGTGTGACTCGGAAGATTTCTTCAGACTCACTGAGGGGCAACCAATATCCTACAATACCTCATTCAACATGCTATAAATTTTCTGAGGCATTTTATAGTAAAATTAATGGTTTCTAGGCTGGAAATTCTCGAGAGTTTAGGTCATCAAACTTCCATTGCTAGTACTCTCGTGGTGGGAGTCTCAACAGTGCAGCTTCTGGAGAAGTGCAGAATTTCAGCATTTTTGCAGAATTTGCTGTCAGTTCCAGTCAAATAATGTTGGGAACACTGGTATCAACTCCACACAAGCCATCCCATAAATTCTGTCCATTTCAAAACATTTCAAGATAAAAGTAAACTTTCTGTCATTTTACTTGTAACTAATTCAGCATTTGAGCATTGAATTTAAGGTGACACTTTATTACAATATTTTGCACTACCAGAAGTGCTATATTTCAGATGAGATATGAAAACAATATCAGCCAGTTCAACTTCAGTGGTAGGAAAGTTTGCAGAAACTAATGATCTGGAAAAATATTAACATTAATTTGAACAAGTGTGGACTGATCCCAGCACAGTTTTGTTAAGGGTAAAGTCATGTTTAACCAATTTGGGTTTTTGATGAGGTAACAGGAAAGAGAATGTTCTTAGAGAAGAGAAGGTTGAGAGGCGATTTGATAGAGGGGTTCAAAATCATGAGATCAACTGATTTCCTTTGGTGAAAGAGCTGAGAATCAAAGGATTCAGTTTAAGGTGATTGGCAAAAGAGCGCAAGATAAGGAAAGTTGTTTTTGCACAATGAATGGTTCAGATCTGGGCTGCATTGCCTTAGATGTAGCGGAGGCAAATTCAATCAGGGATTTCAAAAGGAATTGGTTAAGCGTAGAATTAAATTATAGAATCATAGAGCATAGAAGGAGGCTATTCAGCCCATTGAGTCTACACTGACCACAATTCTACCCAGGCCTTATAACTCCATGCATTTACCCTAGCTAGACCCCTGACACTAAGGGGAAATTTAACATGGCCAATCCTAATCTGCACATCATTGGACTGTGGGAGAAAACTGTAGCACCCGGAGGAAACCCTCGCAGATATGAAGAGAATGTGCAAACTCCATATTGACAGTGATCCAAACCAGGTATCGAAGCCGGATCTCTGGTGCTGTGAGGCAGCAGTGCTAACCATTGTGCCACCATGCTGCCCCTAAGCACCTGAAGAGAAAATATCTTGATGGCTATGAGTTAAGTGAGGGGGAATGGGACAAACTTAACTGCTCTTGCAAAGAGCCAGCATAGCCCCAATAGTTTAGAACATAGAACAGTACAGCACAGTACAGGCCCTTCGGTGATCGATATTGTGCTGAGATATGTCCAAACCCAAGATCAAGCTATCCCACTCCCTAACATTCTGGTTGAATAAGGCAGTAAGAGCATAAGACATAGGAGCAGAATTAGACCATTTGGCCCATTGAGACTACTATGTCATACAGTGAGATAATGACTGATCTGATGTGAAAATTTACAACTCCACTTTCCCACCTTATTTCATATAACCCTTGATTTCCATACTGATTCAAAATCTGTTTCATTCAGCTTTGAACATACTGAACGGCCCAGCCTCCAAAATCCTCTGTGGTAAAGAATTCCACAGATTCAGTACCCCCTAAGAGAATAAATTCCTCATCTCTCTCTTAAATGGGCAACCCTTTACATGACATTATGCCTTATGGTCCTAGACTTTCCCACAAGTGGAAACAAACTTTTAGCATCTACCTTGTCAAGACTTCTGTGAATTTTATAATATTCAATAAGGTCACTTTTCATTCTTCTAAACTCCAATGAGTGTAGGCCCAGCGTGCTCAAACTTTCCTCAGAAGAAAAACCCTTTATATCTAGGATCAACCTTTCGAATTTTCTCTGGACTGCCTCTAATGCCAGTATATCTTTCCTTAGGTAAGGGGACTAAAACTGTTCACAGGGAGATGACTATTGTGTGGTTCTATAATGTTCATAATGTCTTATTCTGGGCAAACTGATAGCTCAGTTTTTCTATCAGTGGTTCCCCACAGCACACTGGTGTGCCATGAAGATCGCCCCAAATCTGCCACAAATAATGATTCAAAATAATTGAAAATTCATGTAATTAAACTAAATCTTGGGCCTCCCACACATCTGCTGGTTAAGAAAGAGTCACACATGTGTGGTTTAGATTTTTTTATGTTGATCAGGCCCATGCATGTGACTAACGGAACTTTGAGCTGAAGACAAAGGTCCCAAGCATCTACACAGAAAGTAAAAACTCAAAAAGGATGCAAAAACCCTGGTGAATCAAGACAGACAAAGAAAGATTACAGGGAAAGGTTAAAAATAAAGTTCCCAATGATGGAAGAAGACAGAGAAAATACGAGTGCGCATCAAGATTTCTTATTATAGTATTAGAGATTTGCTATGACATTTAAATGTTGGGAACCACCAATATACATAACAAAAAAAAAACAGTGCTTTAAAATACTACATTGATTGTGAAATATTTTGAGATGTCCTGGGAATGTCTAAGATGCCATATAAACATGAGTTCTTCCTTTCTTAACATTTATTCAAAATATGTGAGGACGATTACAGCAGGCAAAGAAGATGACAGTTTAAAATGGAACTCCAACTGTTGTGACAAGTATATGCAACTAATTGAAGTTGAAAATACTAGAAGTATTCTGTAGGTCAACAGCATCTGTAGAGTGAGAAATGGAATTAATATTTCCTCAGAACAGAAGTAACTGTGTATATACATACAAATTAAAAACAGGAGTTGGTCCCTCAAGCCTTCTCAGCCATTCCATATGATCATGGCTGATCCGATTGTAACTTCAATCCTACATTAAGTTACAATCGGTTTCTGATCTTTGTTAGTTCAGAAACTCAAATAAACTTGGAATAACATGACCTTAAAAATATTCAAAGTTGGAGAAGTAACAGCTTTTATTGGTTACTGTCCCCAGAAAGATGATAGACTATGATTGGAAATTGTTAAACCCTGCTTTCAGTCTGGATGGCTGTAAAGTGCCTGTTTGAAAGTGAGATGTTGTATCTTGAGTTTACGTTGAGCTTTAGTGGAATAGTATAGGAGGACAGGAACAGAAAGGTCAAAGTCAGACTGGGGATGGGAATTAAAATGACAGGTAACAGGAAACTGAATGTCTCACTTGTGAACTGGACAGATGCGTTCTGCAAAGTACTCATCAAACCTCTATTTGGTCACATTGTGAGTAGGTAATCCAATGTACTCAACTGTTCTTTGTTCTTTGAAAGAAGTTTGGAGAGGAAACACAACTTGGGTGACTGTAGAGAGAAAATAGAGCCAACGTTTTGAGTTTGGATGACCCTTCATCAGAGCTCTGATGAACGGTCATCGAAACATTGGCTCTCTTCTCTCTCTGCAGATGCTGAGATTTTCCAGCTTTTTCTGTTTTTGTTTCAGATTCCAGCATACGTAATATTTTGCTTTTATCTTGTTTTGCTGAATAATTCCAACATTTTCTGTCTTCTTTCTCAGATCTTCAGTATCCACAATATTTTGCTTTTGTCGATACAGTTAAACAATGACGTAGGCCCCCCGAGTATTGTGGTTTCATGTCTGCTACCTAACAACAATTGAAGGGTAACACCAATATAAATACACCCCTCAACTCAATTCAAAGGTTCTGCTGTCTTGAGAGTGTCATATCTACAACACCAGATTGGATGTAAACGAATTACCCAGAAGTAATCTCAGCATTCTTCAGGCTCATCCACAAACTTTAAAGAAAGCATAAAGTTTATCTTAAAACAAAGACAAAACCAATCAGGCAGTGGTTCTCACATCACTTCCCTATAGCAATAATATATCACTATACTAAATGGGACATAATTAAATATCATCAACTTTGTTAGCTCAGAAACTCAATAAGCTTGGAATAACATGGCAATTGATTGGAAAACAAACTTAACCAGGCAGGGCTAACTTTAAAACAGAAAACCAGCACATGGAAATCAGCCTAAGAAACATTTATGTGGAAGTTGTATTTGTTTGAGTAGCATGGTTACACACAAGTGCTACGCATAAAGAAGTAAAGTCTCACAACATCAGGTTAAAGGTCAATAGGATTATTTGAAATCACAAGTTTTTGGAGCACTGCTCCTTCACCACGTGAATGGAGTTGGTGAGATGAGTTGGACTTTAACCTGGTGTTGTGAGACTCCTTACTGTGCCCACCCCAGTCCAATGCCAGCAATTCCACATCAAAAGATTGTAAGATTGACTCATAATTAACTTGCTGCAGGCCGTTCTTCATTGTAAAGACCTACATAGCCCATGAATTGCAAAATCAAAGCCTGGAGACACTAGATCAGTTTTCAAGTAATATTTTCAGACGTCATGCATAGGGCACACTTTACTTCCTCTTTCAGATTTTAGTTTCAACTTATTTTAACCTACTGTATAAGATGTGGGGGGTCGGGGTAGCAGGTGGAGCACAGTGGAAGGTCGTTGATTTGTGAGAACTGGGAGAGATTGCATCAAAGATGTGTAGGTCATAAGAAAGTGTTAATGACAAGAAGGTGCTAGTAGCTGCATAAAGGTAAGATCAGAATGTGTTAATGGAACATTAAAGGTCAGTGCTCAGTAAAAATGAAATTTAAGAATAAGTGACAGATGGAATGGTGGGGGAGGGGATATATCAAAATGTTTTGATATAACATTTATTTTTATATGTGTTGGCATGGTGGCACAGCAGTTAGCACTGCTGCCTCACAGCACCAGGGACTCGGGTTCGATTCCCGGCTTAGATCACTGTCTGTGTGCAGGTTGCACACTCTCCCTGTGCATGTGTGGGTTTCCTCCGGATCTTCTGGTTTCCTTCCACCGTCTGAAGATGTGTGGGTAGGTTGATTGGCCATGCTAAATTGCCCCTTAGTGTCAGACAGACAGATTGGGGTGATGGGGATAGAGGCTAGGTGGGATTGTTGTCAGTGTTGACTCGATGGGCTAAATGACTTCCTCCTGTACTGTTGGATTCTGTGACATCAAAACTTTTTTGGGCCTTTGCAAACAACCCAGCCCCCACCCCCGCCAAGCTATCTGTCACTTGTTCTTAAGTTTCACTTTCACTGAGCATCGATCTTTGTTCTTCCATTAACACATACCTGGTATCTTACGTTTATGCAACTACCAGCACCTTCTCTTGTCATTACGACTGTCTCCTAACATACACATCTTTGTTGCAAGCTCTCACAAATCCCACCAATCACTGACATACTACCTTGCTCCAGCTGCTCCTATACAGAACATAATCGATCACATTTCTACTTCGGTTTAACTCTAAAGAAGTCATACAGACACAGCACATTAACTCTATATCTTTTTCCACAGATGCTACTAGTCTTGCTGAGCTCTTACAGTATTTATTGTATTTGTTTCAGATCCCAGCGACCTGTTTCTATTTCAGTCTATGGTCCCCAGATAAGGGGATACCAGATCCAAGCTGACAAGAGCAGGTATTACACCTGGTCTCACGCTTGATCCGAACCAAAAGGGTCCCTGTTCTTCAAATGCCACACTATTAGCTCGCCACCTTTCGCTTCTTTTTTATCTCTGCTTGCCAGACGCACGCTATCTTTTAAAGTCACTCTCTGCACAGGGCCAGCCTCCTGTCAATCATTCTCCTGGCCTGGGAACAGCAGTTTTGCTTTGCTATTGGTGAACCCAAGGCCACTAGGAGAGCAGCCAAGCAACCGCCGTGCAGTTATTGGTGGCAAGCGGTGTCAGTCACGGAGCTGTGTGCTGAGTTCTTCCCCCCGCTGAGTGGATTCACTGAGAGAGAGAAGGAGGAGGAGGAGCAGGGGCGTGTGGTGAAGTGTCTGTCTCCAAATCTCACAGACAGGAACCTTTGCGCCTTACTTATTTCCCAGACTGGGAGGGAAAGCGGACTCCGTCATTCCTATATATAACTAGACACACTGATATTAAAAAAAATGCGTCTCCCTCGAAAATGTTGGACATTATGCACCATAAGTATCATAGTCATTTTTTTTAAAACAAAGGACATAACAAGATCGGAGCACCAGCAAACGCAAATGGGGTAATGTGCATTCATCTCGTCTTAAATGAAAAAGTGGTGAAAATATTTTAAAGGAGTTTGTCTGCAGATCAATAAATGCAGTGTTAGTGTTTAATTTCATTTTGATGAAAGACAATTAGCATTTGTAATCCACAAGTGATTTTTTTTGTTCCTACCTTTTAAAGCTACTATGAATGCTTTAGCGAGAGAGTTTTTTTCCCCCTTTTAAATGTACGTTTACCAATTGAGTTAGTTTTGCTGCTTATGATCTTTGTGGTTCCTTTTTAACTGACGACGTGGCTGGCGAACGTTTTTTCTCTGTTGTTCGGAAAGAAAAGTGCTGGGTGGAATGGAAGGAAAACCTTTGTGGAAGTGAATGAGTGAGAAAGACAAGTCTGAGCTTCAGGGAACAAAACCAGTCTCCCCCCCCCCCCCCACCCCACAACCACCCAGCCGGCCACTATCCGGCAGAGAGGAGCAGGGATTTTGATAGCGAGACTCAGACACGCTGGAGTGCCAGTAGTGGCCCTGGGTGAAATGTGGTAAACTCTGGATGTTGAGAATGAGCTGCGTTTGACATCCAGGAGCGAAGCTCCCCCACCGCCACCTCCTGCTCCTCCAAATCAGCAGCGTCTTTTGTGTTGTCTTTCATTGAGTTGCCATCTCTCTCTTTTTCTCCAGTAGGTGGGCTTGTGCCTGCATCTCAGATGTGGTTAACGCGCCACTATTTGGTCTGCTACACACACTGAATGGTTGTGATTTGACTGATTGGGGTAGCGGTGAAGTCACATTCAGCCGAGCACTGCAAAAGACCACAGTGTTCTCTTCTTTGCAACCCAGCGTGTCTCTCTGAACAGACTTTGTGAGGGTGCAGAACTATTAAGCCATTCTCCTGTTCATATCGATTTTTTTGTTTCAACCTCACCGTTTCTTTTATGAAGCTGTCATTGCGAGTTCAACACATTGTATGCTCCCCATAACGGTGCAGTGGGTTGTTATTTTAGATTAGATTGCCATCGACTCTTTCAGTAATTCAGTCTGGGGAAAACAAAATGTTTTTTTTTCTCTGTTGCGAAAGCTAAGCATGCGGTTTATTTTGTGTGAGAGCGGAAAGTCAGCATTTGTCAGAAAGTCACATATAACCAAGTGTCCGCTGGATGGAGTGAGATGATTGCCAAGCTCTGTCTTGTCTCATCCGCTGGTTTGGGGCGGGAGGCGGCGGAGGAAGCTGTGGAAAAGGCAAGGCGAGCTCTCAACTCAGTCGCCCTCGCTACAGCTCACAAGTTAACCTGTGGCCGGATCGCCTGCACTTCGAAAAGTGCCTATCATTGTCACAAACAGGAAGAAAAAAGCTGTACGTGACTGGCGGTATAGGTGAAGCAATACTGTGAAACATCAATGGTCAGCTGTACTTGAGCAGTTTGTATGAGATGCATATGTTGTGGTTGCCTCGTCTGTCAACTGAGGCTGATAAACAGTAGATAGCAACCTCTGCAGTAACTTGATTTTTTTAAAAAAAACCTTAACTGTTTCAGGGATGGAGAAGCCAGCCCAACCAGACTGATGGTCAATGCTTCCAGGAAAGTAAACAGGAAAAGTGTGCTTCCACGCTTCGAGCACACTGTCAAAGGTTGGAAAAACAATGCATCCCTAGTGTTAAAGATCAGGTATAAAGTTTCAATAGATACAATAGAGTCATGTGATGTACGCATTGCAAAGCTGTGTTCATATTCTGTAACTAATATCCTAATGTATTTTAAGTTACCACTTTAAGGCTGTAAAGATTTTTATTTTTAGCAGAGACTCAGAATCTGGACAGTGCAGAAGGAGGCCATTTAGCCCATCTAGTCTGCACTGACCACAATCCCACCTAGGACCTATTTCCATAATCCCACATATTTACCCTGCTAAGCCTAACACTAGGATCAATTTAGTATGACCAGTCAACCAAACCCGCATATCTTTGGACTGTGGGAGGAAACCGGATTACCTAGAGGAAACCCACGCAGACATGAGGAAAATGTGCAAACTTCACACAGACCGTGACCCGAGGCCGGAATTGAACCCAGGTCCCTGGTTCTGGGAGGTAACAGTGCTAACTGTTTTTCAACATGGAGTAGGAAACATGAACATTTTCAGCAATTTTGCCTGGCCCCGCTATATGTGGAGGCTACATTTTTACACCAAATCATTACCCAGCAAATTTGAGTAAAGGTATCAGCATGATTTTGGAACTCAGTAGATCTACATGTTATTTTCTCATTTTTACAGCCAATTTTTCAGTCACAGATCAGAGTAGGTAAAACAAAAATAAGATTATTTAGATATTTATTATATGTATTGTAATGTTTGCTGCTACAATACTAGTCAGAAGTCTCACAACACCAAGTTAAAGTCCAACAGATTTATTTGGTAGCACAAGCCACTAACTTGTGGAGCGCTGCCCCTTGATCAGATGATTAAGTGTTTTGTTCTCAAACAGGGCATATAAAGACACAAACTCAATTTACAAAGTAATAGTTGGAATGCGAGTCTTTATAGGTAGTCAAGTCTTAAAGATACAGAATGTGAGTGGAGAGAGGGTTAAGCACAGGTTAAAAGATGTGTATTGTCTCCAACCGGGACAGTTAGTGAAATTTTGCAAGCAAATTGTGGGGGTTACATATAGTACATGAATCCAAGATCCTGGGTGAGACCGATCTCATGTGTGCAGATCTTGGCTATCAGTTTCTGCTCAGTGACTCTGCACTGTCATGTGTTGTGAAGGTTGCCTTGGAAAATGCTTACCTGAAGTTCAGAGGTCGAATGCCTGTAACCGCTGAAGTGTTCCCCAACAGGAGGAGAACACTCTTGCCTGGTGATTGTCGAGCGGTGTTCATTCATCCATTGTCATAGCATCTGCATGGTCTCCCTAATGTACCACGCCTTTGGACATCCTTTCCTGCAGCGTGTCAGGTAGATAACATTGGCTGGGTTGCAAGTGTATGTACTGTATACCTGGTGGATGGTGTTCTCACGTAAGATGATGGCATCCGTGTCAATGATCTGGCACGTCTTGTGGAGGTTGCTGTGGCAGGGCCGTGTGGTGTCATGGTCACAGTCGTGAAGGCTGGGCAGTTTGCTGCGGGCAGTGGTCTAGTTGAGGTTGCGCGGTTGTTTGAAGGCAAGAAATGGGGGTGTGGGGATGGCCCTGGCAGGGTGTTCATCTTCATCAATGACACGTTGAAGCTCTGGAGAAAATGTTGTAACTTCTCTGCTCCGGGGAAGTATTGGACGATGAGAGATACACTGTCCACTATGTCCCGTGTTTGCCTTCTGAGGACGTCAGTGCGGTTTTTCACTGTGACGTGTTGGAACTGTCGATCGATGAGTTGAGCGCCATATCCTATACTTATGCGGGCATCTTTCAGCATCTGGAGGCGTCTGTTGCGATCCTCTCATCTGAGCAGATCCTGTGTATACAGAGGGCTTGTCTGTAGGGGAGGCTTCTTTGACATGTTTACGGTGAAAGCTGAAGAAGTGGAGCAACGTGAGGTTATCCATGGGCTTGTGGTACAGTGAAGTGCTGAGGTGGCTGTCCTTGATGGAGATGCATGTGTCAAGGAATGCAGAGTCGTCCATGGTGAGTCTGATGGTGTGATGGAATTATTAATGTCATCATATAGTTGTTTCAGTGATTGTTCACCATGAGGCATGGTACATTGGAGAGACCATGCAGGCACTACGATAACGGATGAATGAACACCACTTGACAATCACCAGGCAAGAGTGTTCTCTTCTTGTTGGGGAATACTTCAATGGTCACCGACATTTGGCCTCTGATCTATTGGTAAGCATGTCCTAGGAGGCCTTCACGACATACGACAACGCAGAGTCGCTGAGCAGAGACTGATAGCCAAGTTCCGCACACATGAGGATGGCCTCAACCAGATCTTGGGTTCATGTCACACTACTTGTGACCCCAACAACTTGCCTAGGCTTGCAAAATCTCACTAACTGTCCTGGCTGGAGACAATACAAATCTCTTTAACCTGTGCTTAACCATCTCAGTAAGAAGTCTGACAACACCAGGTTTAAGTCCAACTGATTTATTTGATAGTAAACTTAAGTTTACTATCAAATAAATTGGTTGGACTTAAACCTGGTACTGTCAGACTTCTTTTACTCCAGTCTAACGCCAGCATCTCCACATCTTAACCCTCTCTCCACTCACATTACCTGTACTTTTAAGACTTGATTACCTGTAAAGACTCACATTCCAACGATTATTTTGTAAATTGAGTTTTTGTCTTTATATGCCCTGTTTACGAACAGAACTCCCCACTTACCTGATAAAGGAGCAGCGCTGCGAAAGCCAATGGCTTTTGCTACCAAATAAATCTGTTGGACTTTAACCTGGTGTTGTGAGACTTCTTACTGTGTTTAACGCCAGCAGCTTCACATCACAATACTAGTCACCAGACTTCCTCTGCCCCAAGCCACCTGACATTTAGCTGAACATTTTAAATTATCGGCACTACTCATTTTATGATGTACATAATTTAGTAATATGAGCACTAATGATGGAAATGCTTAATGAACCAAGAGTATTCCTCTGACAGTAGTTGGTATTAATAGAGAAAAGACCACAGGGCTGCAATATTTTACATGCACTGTTGCTGTGAAGAAAGTGTAACAGGGAAAAGAAACTAAATCTGAAATGCAGCAGCGTAGCATGTGGTCTACTTTATTATTAGTCAACTAGCTTGGAAAACTATTCAGAGGGACAATTCAGGGGAAAATATGATAAAAGTGAAAGTACAATAAAGGCTGACGAAATCTTCAGGAATAAATTTTATAGTTAAATCCTAATGTTAGTGATTATTCACTAACAGCCAGTTGTATTCACTAAGAATCAAAGTAAACTGAGCTGGATAACAAGGTTTTCAAACAGACAGAGGGTAGAGAAATATTTAACACACCTCTCAATTCAGTACAAAATAGAAACTATAATAATGGGGAGATCCCCAGATATATCTTGTCATCAAAGGGAGGCTTGCTTTACATATATATTTTATTTATGTAAATGTATAGTGACAGAAGAGGGAGTGCATGCAAGAGAGAAAATGATAAATATCTCTCTGCATTGCAAGACAGTAGTTGTGTTAAGAGGCTCAGATTGATTGTGAATAAAGCTGGAGTTACTCACCTGAACATTGAGTGTAGGTCACTTATTTGACTGCAATTAGTTATAACTTACTGATAAAGTGCATAAAGGAGTAGATTTTAAAGTTTTCTCATTGCATTTCTGTTGCTGTTTGAAGAAGACATGTGACGTAGCCAATCTGAAGGAATATTGATCTTTAGCACATGGCCTACAGGCATACTGAATTTGTGACATAGAATCTGGAGTCATATTGAATTTGGGACGTGAGATAAGCAGTAGTTGCTAATTATATTTTGACAGTGAATTGCTAGAAGTGTCTGCATTGTATAGACCAGCTGCAAAATCCTAATCCTGATTACATGTCCATAGGGAAACCGAGAAATAGCACATTAATCACCCATAAGTTTTTTGCAATTGCAGTAGTTGGGATTGCAGTCCACGTGTGTGTTTTTTTTAGTCTAGCATGCTTCATAGCTTTTAATGAGGTAGAATAGTCCCAATTTGATATTTGACTTTTGTTATTAGCATTTCTTTCTGTTTCTCAATTTTCATGTTTCCTCTCCTGAAGGCAGGGGCAAATATGATTCCATAGGTTCTTTTCATAAATAGCATTTCCAGTGCCTGAGTCTAAATAGTGAAAATGGAATTGTTTGTAACAGCAAAAGGAGGTTTTGTGGTGAAGTATAGCATCCCTACCTCTGGCCTGAATTTCGGTTTCTACTACAGGACACTAAGGTAATGGAAGATGGATTCATCTTGCCAAGCAAATTGACTCTCAGCCCATAAATCCTTCCAATACAACAAGCGATGAGACGGGTAGTAAAAGTGGGAGAGTTTCTTGTCAGCCTCACTTCAGAAGGCAGTGGCAAACCATTGCAATGCTTTGCCGAGTATAACAATGGAACAATCCAATAGAAGTCCGTGATTGCCAATGACCTTGTAAGGCATTGTACCTGAAGGAGGAGGCCACCTGATGTGAATTTTCCAAATGGGAATAGAGAGGGAGGGTCATCACAGGATATGCTGGAGAGTGGGATTTCTGATTGAAATTCCCTTTCCTAGACGTGAATTATTCAATTCTGACATTCCTGCTTCTTCCCTGTCTAAGTTCAGCTAATTTAGCACTTACTAGGAACATAATCTGTAGGTTTTGAGGTCTTCCTGGTTGGATACGTCCTCATAAGAAGTCTCACAACACCAGGTTAGAGTCCAACCAGTTTATTTGATAATAATCTCACAAGCTAGCTAACCTGCTAACCATAAAGACTTGCAATCTAATCAGTGTTCTGTAAACTGTGTGTGACTTTATATGCGCTTTCCTGATCAGAACCTTCCACACACCTGACAAAGGAATACCATTTCCAAAAACTTGTGAGATTACTATCAAATAAACTGGTTGAACTCTAACCTGGTGTTGTGAGACTTCGTACTGTATTTACCTCAGTCCAACGTCAGCATCTCTACACCATGGATACATCCTCAGCAGAATTTTAACTTATAACCACCACCCATGATTCCTTTTGGAACGTGCGGTTGTGTGTTTGTTAAGTAAAGAAAAGGTCAGTCTAGGCTGTAAACTTCTCTTGCTCTTCAGTTCAAGTTGCAGGCCTTTACCAGAATGATGACATGTGCTGATGAACAAAACTGCCAGATGCAGCTCCCCCACAATGTAAAGATATAACACTTAAATATACATTTTGGGTGGCACATTGGTTAGCACTGCTATCGCATGGCGTCATGGGCCTGATGACTCGCTTGGATGACTGCCTGTGTGGAGTCTGCACATTCTCCACATGTCTGCGTGGGTTTCCTTTGGGTGTTCTGTGTTCCTTCCACAGTCTGAAAAGCATGCTGGTTAGGTGCATAGGCCATGTTAAGTTCTCCCTCAGTACCCGAACAAACGCTAGAGCATGGTGAGTGGGGGATTTTCACTGTAATTTCATTGCAGTGTTAATGTAAGACTACTTGCGACACATTAAAAAAAACTTAAAATAAAAACTTCTAAATATAATGAATTGGTTCAGAAAATATTACTTAAACAAACACCTTTGGACAATTAAAGCAGTGCCCAGCATAATTGACTTCTTTTTGTTAGAGCTAGTCATGTTGGCCAAATGCACGAAATATTATAAACCTTTTCTACTTAAACTTACAAGACACTGAAGTTGGAAGTAGATTGATTAACAGAGTCAATCTGGCTTTACTTCTTTTCAGCTGAGCAGTTCTGCTAAAAGCTGAAGGTGACTTGGGTCTTTGAAAATGGAACAGCTGTTTCTTCATTTAAATTTCCTTCTTTTGAAGAGACAATGGTGAAGGGGTTCCTGTTGCCGAAACTTCCAGCATTAGTAATCAGCTGGAACATTTTATAAAGCTTTCAGTTGCAATTCAGAAATTACTGCATTTTGTATTTATACAGAATTAGAGGAAGTGGTCTACAATACGCATTTGCAAACAGGAAAACCTATAAATAGATGGCAGATATATTGTAAAGCGCTGTCACATACGCCAACTATCTAAATCTTCAGGAGTTTGGGGAAGTTTTATTTCCCTTCCAGCTGTGCAATCAGGAATAACTGACCATTTTCAAGATAAATAGGAATCAGTTTTGTTTTTAAAAACTGTGACAGATGTGTGTAGAATAGACACAATATGCTACCCATTTTATCTTCAATTCCCCAGTCTCTTCTTGAAGACACTGAATTTTTGGCATCCACCAATAGCACTCCATGATCTTACGCTGGTATATATCAGTGTCACATACATATCCAGGTGAAAACTTAGCAGATATTTGTGTGTGGGCATTATTATAGTTAACACTGATCTTGTAGATCTTTCCTGTCTGGTGGGGTTCAATGGATAGCAAATTGCTGTGAAAATCCAGAGTGCTTTTCCCTCTCTTGAACAAAGGGTTATTAGAACTAACCATAGCTATCCCTATCATTGCCCATGAAATAACTAGAATAACAGACCAATGAGTGAAACTGGGAGGGTGCAGTTCATTATCTTAATATGTGGTGCATTGAATCATTGGAAGAATATGGACATTCTCAGTTTATTCACATAAGTCCTGTGATCAATTCCTTAAGAAAATCTTTCTCATAAGTGAAATAAAAAAGGCATTTCACTATTCCCTGTGGTGTATTCAGTTTAGTAAATAGTTCTAGTTTCTGATACAAGCATTGTTCAACTTATTGAACATAAAATTCAGTGACAAAATGTGTATCATTTTGAAAATTGGCTAACGGATTTTTATGAGGGAAATTATTACAGCAACCTGTTTACGTTCTGTAGGCCAGCTAATGTAAGTGCAAACCAGCAGCCAAGAGAAACAGAACTGGCTTCTTGTTTTAGTCCTGATTCACAACTCATACGACTGAAGTGATTGTGAAAAATCCCCTAGTTGCCACAGCCTGGGAGAATTTAACATGACCAATGCATCTAACCAGCACTTTCGGACTGTGGGAGGAAACCAGAGCACCTGGAGGAAACTCATATAGACACTGGAAGGATATGCAGACAGTTAACCAAGCCGCGAATTGAATCTGGAGCCCTGGCACTGTGAGGCAGCAGTGCTAACCACTGTGCCACCCCATGTAGAATTCTATCTGTGCTGAAAGTTATTTCTCTCCACTGTAAATAATTCCCGCTGAAATCTTCAAAAATAAGGAGAAAGTGGAGGCAGAATATTTCAGAAGGAACAGTAAATATTGTTTATCAGAGTAAGGTTTGATTAGCACTGCTGCCTCACGGTGCCAGAGACCCAGGCTCAAGTCCTGGCTTGGTTCACTATCTGTGTGGAGTCTGTACATCTTTTCTGTGTCTACATGGGTTTCCTCCAGGTAATCAATTTGTGGATTGGGTTACTATTTGTGTGGAGTCCGCACGTTCTGGTCTCCCGTGTTTGTGAGGGTTTCCTTCAGCTGTTTCGGTTTCCTCCCACAATCTGAAAGACATGCTGGTTAGGTGCATTGGTCATGCTGAATTTTCCCTCAGTGGACCCAAACAGACCCAGGAATGTGGTGACTAGAGGATTTTCACAGTAACTTTGTTGCGGTGTTAAGGTAAGCCTACTAACGACACTGATAAAAAATAATAAATAAAAATATTCTTTCCTGTTTAAATGGATAGCAGAGCAACTAATAGCATCTCCGTCTGCTAAGGATAACATTTCTCTGCATTAGTACTGCACAACTACTGACGTTAAATTCTGAGAAAATATGAGAAAAGATTTGAACTTGTAGTGATTTTTCAAAATCATCTGCTGTTATGGCAGATGAATTCACCTGTGTATGGAATGCACTCAGTAATGTGAAACATATAAAAAAAATTTTAAAAGAAATAACATGGCTTTCGTAAATCTAACACAAGAAGGATGCATTGGCTGGTTGCGTGATTAGATATTTCAACCAAGGGACTTAAGAGACAATTAAAGGAAAAATGGAAATATTGAACCATATCCAGCAACAAGAATGCATGGAACTTTAATATTGTCGAGATTTTCTGAAATTCCTAAGCAATTTGGACTCAGGCTCATTCAAAACTAAATAACTCAATCAAAACCAATTCTATGTGCTGTGTTATTTGATTTGGATTTATGAATATGGTACATTATCATCTAAAGAATGTAACATGAGTAGGGTGCATTTTTTGTTCTGTGAGGATATGAGTTCCTTCATTGTCTTTCTCGTTTCCTTAACCCTTTTGCTGGCCTAGCTGGTAACTTGTTCCCAGGTGCTATTGGAGAAGGGGACAAGAGCAACCTACAGAATGTCCTTTCCCTTAATATGTAAAATTCTTTCATGGGATCTAGGTGTTACTGGCTGGCCCTTAAAATGAGCAAATGCTAGGCCATTTCAGAGGGTAGTTGAAAGTCAATCACATTGCTATGGGTCTGAAGTTATACATAGGCCAGGCCAGGCAAGGATATCAGATTTCTTTCCCTAAAGGACATTATTGAACCAGATAGGCTTTTATGACATTCAACAATGGTTTCATGATCACTTTTAAACTTTTAATACCAGATATTTTATTGAATTCAAATTTCACCATCTGCCATGGTGGGAATTGAAAATGGGTCCCAAGTGTATTTGTCTGGGTCACTGGATTACTAGTCCAATGACAATACTCCTAGTCACTGCCATCCCTAAAATATATTTTCATATATATTTTCCACAATCCCTTTTTTAGCAGCACAGCTGAGATTGGATGCACAGAAGATTGGGGAATTAACTCACTTCCCTGCCACCATTATTGCACATTATTTATTTATTTGAATTGCTAATGGGTTGAAAGAGGAATATGATAAATAGTTTAATGTAATTCGAGCTAAGTGTATTAGAAATTATTTCCAATATTGTACATCGGACAGGTATTGGATCTACTATGCCTGGCTAATAGTATCAGTGGAAAACAAGCCATTTTCATGGTGCAAACCAGATCAGGGACTCCCAAGGATGGTGGGGGGATTTGACCTACCTTCCTAACAAACTGGAAGTGCATGTTAAAAGAGGGGAGAGACAACTCCAGTAGACAGAACACAGAAGGATCGGTAGCAGACCAGGTCATTATGACTTAACAGAAGCATTTAAGCTCCTTCTCATCTTAAAATTTATTGAGACGAATTGTTTATATAGTTAGCAGTTTGGCCTCCATCAATCACTTTAAGAACACGTGCTGCCCTCATCAAAAGCTACAACCTGAGTAGACCCACATAAAGTAAGACATTATAGAGAGCCACAAAACCATGGCAAGCACTGTTGTCCAAACAAGCAGATGCCTGTTCGGGCAACAGTACTCACCAACGATTTTGTAGCTGTCTATAATTGCACTCTGAAAACTCTGTTTATACAACTGTGTGTCAGGAATCTATCAGATATCTGTGATATTAATGTTCTGAATGAGTTTTAAGCTCTGATTTAATTGTTATTCAAAGTATTGGTCGTTTTAACAATGTGTTGCAGATATGACCAGTGATTTAATAATATGACGTACTGAGGTTTTACAAGTTCTATTTATATACATGGCAAAGTTTACTCTGGAGCTTTGTTGACAATATCATTTCAAAATGATACTAAAACATTTGCAAGTGTAAATCTGGATGGCAAGAAAATCTTCAAATTTAGTAAATGGCTTTTTCAATCAAATATGTTTCATTTTAAAGAAGGAACCATAAACAATGAGTGCTTTCTTAATGATATTTTATACCTTCAGAAAGCATAGTACAAATATACTCCTGATTTTAGATCTTTAAAGATCGGAAGACGTAAAACAGCTAATTTTCACTCTTTGAATTTCTGTAATGTTTTACCTTTACTGAAATAGAATTACATCCACAATTTTAGTTTAGAAATTAAAGCATAAAGCATAGAAGGGAGTTATTCAATCCTTGTTCTTACTTAATTTGAACTTTCTTGGGGACCAAATTTACACGGTCCATGGCCAGAATTCTCTAGCTGTTCCCACCCAACCACCAACGCTGCTGGCGAGAACGGAGATTTTGGCATTCAGCCAAATTTCTGTTCACTATAGTTGGAATCCCAGCTTGGGAAAGGGGAAGGGTTGGGGGGGTGGGTGGGTAAGGTTGGAGAATCCGGCCTCATCTGTCTGCTTCTTCCAAAAATAATCCCAATTAATGATTCTGTTAAGCAGACAACTGGCATTGTTTATATCATTCATTTAAATAATAAATTTCTTGAATTTTTTATTCAATTAATAATGACCATTACCTGCTGTTTTACATTCTAATAGCATGTTGCAGGAACAATTTTTTTTCCAATTTTCACCTTTATGTATCCCAGCTTATTTTAAGATCATGACCCTTGTCTTCAATTGATTTACAAGGGAAAATATATATCTATATTTACCTTGTCTGTTTCTTTTATCATTTTGAAAACCTCTAATCAAATGCCACCCCCACATTTTCCGAGTTCAAATCACGGAAGCTCTGGTTATCCTATCCACTCTTTAATACTCAGAATTCTCACCTTTAGCTGAATAAATCTGCATTGGATTTTTTCATGGTTATTGTATTTGCTGTAGCAGTGAGGAGCTCAATATTGCACATGGTGTTTCAGGTATGAACTGACCATGATTTTGTAGTGTCGTTATGACACTTCTCATGTATTCTCATGGAGATGGTATTTCTGATGGTGTCATTCCCTGATATTCATAAAAATACAGGCTAACTTGTAATCCTGTTAAAGCATAGTGAAAGCATATTCTCGAAGTGATTTGTCTTTTTCACTGCATTTTATTTCTTTTAATGCAGGAAGGATATTCTTCGATTTCTAGACGCTGAGAGAGATATATCAGTAGTGAAAAGCAGCTTGAAACCAGGGGATATTATTCATTATGTGCTGGACAGGCGCCGGACCCTCAACATCTCTCACAATTTACACAGTCTTCTCCCAGAAGTGTCCCCTATGAAGAACAGGCGATTCAGTACTTGTGCAGTTGTTGGAAATTCTGGCATTCTCCTCGGTAGTGGATGTGGAAAGGAGATTGATAGTCATGAGTTTGTAATAAGGTAAGACCCATTCTCTGAGAGGAAGTTAATGCTTTTGAGTTACAATTGTTTTCTAAAACGCAGATCTTTGACATTATGCTCAAGCACAATAGAAACATGAGGTTGACTGGGGTTTTGAATGGGTTAAAATTGATCCATTGTATAAGAGGGGCAAACTTTATATATAAAAAGATATCCTGTAATGCAATGTTTTTAGTTTTCCCTAGTCTGAATGGAATTATATAGTGCTTCCTTTAGAAAAATCTGAACCAAAAGCAAAATAAAATGATATCGGGTCATGTGCTTCTTTCTGGGCTAAAATTACTGGATTGTTTGGCAATGACACAGGCTATTGCAGGTTTTACAGACTATGCCACATAATGGCATGAAATGAGTTCACACAGACTATCACCTCCATGTTAAGATTCTGATTTTAACTGCACCGTTATGGGGAGAGACAAGTTTTCAATATGCTCGGACTTTCATGACATAAAGTGGAACAGTAGATATCTAGAAAATACAGTAATCCAGTTGAGAAAAAAAAATCAATGTTTTTAAAAATATTTACAAAATATAAATGTTGCTTTATAAAACGGTTGATATTGTTAGAGCATTGTGCTCCATGGGGTGGCACGGTGGCACAATGGTTAGCACTACTACCTCACAGCCCCAGGAACCGAGTTCGATTCCAGCCTTGGGTGGCTGTGTGGAGTTTGCACACTTTCCCTTTGTTTGCATGGGTTTCCTCCAGGGCTCTGGTTTCCTCCCACAGCCCCAGATGTGCAGCTTAGCTGAATTGGTCATGATGAATTGCCCATTAGTGTCCATTACTAGATGTGTAGGTTGGATGGATTAGCCATGGTAAATACATGGAGTTAGAATGATAGGAGCAGGGGAGTGGGCCTGGCTAAAATACTCTTGCGGGGGAGGTTGGTGCAGATTTGATGGGCCGAATAGCCTTCTTATGAACTATAGGGATTATACGCTTTGATTATTACTTTTGAATAAAGATAAGAACTTTGGAACATGTTCAGTAGGAACAGTAAGGATGATTTCTGCTCTTAAGTCTTTGATATTTGAAGAGTAATAAAAAGAAGCAAAACTGCTTTTGTTGCAAAAGGCTAAGTTGACAATATTGGAATTATTATGGGGATATGCAGAGCCGATGTGGAAAAATACACCATCTCATCTGGATAATAAGAAGCAGACGTGTTATTACATATACGTTTAAACAGGAATTAATTAGAACTAAAAGAGTAATTATTTCACAGTTGGGGGCAAATTATAACACTTTGTTAATTATGGTGGAAAAATAGTTTGAATAAAAAAGTGAAGTTATTCAAGTTGAAACTACTGGTGAAGTATTTAGCTGTGTTGAGCTTTGCACCGACTATATGCAGCTCATCAATAATGCATTGAAAATATTAGGAAATGGTAAGTAACCAGCCTATACATTTTCCATTGAGGTGTTAGGTCATCAATGATGAATTTTTGCAGCATTCTTTAGTGAAATTTAGTTTAATGCAGAGCTTTGTGATTATTTATCAGTGTCACAAGTAGGCTTACATTATCACTGCAATGAAGTTACTGAGAAAATCCCCTAATTGTCACACTCCAGTGCCTGTTTGGGTACACTGAGAAAGAATTTAGCATGGCCAAAGCAACTAACAAGCACGCCTTTTGACTATGGGAGGAAACTGGAACACCTGGCAGAAACCCATGCAGACATGGGGAGAATGTGCAGACTCCAAATCGACAGTGAACCAAGCCTGGAATTGAACCCAAGTTCCTAGCATTGTGAAACAGCAGTGCTGCCCAAGAGGGAGGGGGAGAGAAAACAGGGAAGTACAGATTTGTAAGCCTTACATCACCATGGGGAAAATGCTAGAATTTTTAACCGTAGAACCATAGAAGCCTTATAGTGCAGAAAGAGGCCATTTGGCCCATTGAGTCTGCACCGACCACAATCCCACCCAGGCCCTACCCCCATATCCCTACATATTTACCCACTAAAATTTGTAAATTCATATTTTCAGGTTTAGTTTGGAAAGAGTTCATATTTTAACATTATTTTTGTTCTGTGCGCACTTACCTCAATGGCCAATTCTGTTTACAATGCCCATATCTTGTTGAGCATCATGTTCTAGCCATTATATTACCCCTTGTCTTACTGACGTTGGCTGCATGTCTCCAAAGGATTGAATTCTGATTTCTGATCCTTGTTTGCAAGTACTTCACAGCCTCATTTCTCCTTTCCTACCATTTTGCAGTTATGGAGAACAGTTTAATATAGAAGGGAAATGCCAAATATGTGGCTCAGTTGGCTGTACAACTGGTTTGTGATGCAGAGCAATGTCAACATTATGGGTTCAATTCCTGTACCAGCTGAGGTTATTCACGAAAGCCCTGCCTTCTTAACCTTGCCCCTTGCCTGAGGTGTGGTTATTCTCAAGTTAAATCAGTGCCTTTGGTCATCTGTGACTGGCGATCTCATCTTTTATAATATGCTGTTTGCTAAGTAACCATGCTATGGCATCTGATATTTTGGCTGTGCAAAATGTCATCTCTTTTTGACCCCTAGTATTAAGTGCTATTCCTCTACTGTTATATTGGGAGCTTCTTTAGCAGAAAATACCTAATAAGATGTGATTGCTAATGGATCAAGCTTTGATTAAGATGATCCAGATGTGAGGCAAGTCTTTTCTTTTGTTTTCTTTTGTTAGAAAAAATTTTGGATTATTCAGAAATTTATTGAATTCCATTCAGTCTGTGCTTAACTCTCTATCGCATTTTATTTAGGAACTATTTTCAGGGGTCAGTGTGTTAATGGGGACAGGACCTCGAGGGGTCAGTGTCTTAATGAAGATAATAACTCGCAGGTCAGATGTATTTGATGGGTCATGGGAGAACTGCTCTTGGATTTTTTTTTCGAGAGTATCCTAGAGCCTCACGTCATTAGTGTTCGCTTGACCTGGACTGTTTGATGGGCAACACGACAGCTCAGTGACTATCGCTGGGTCCTCCGGTTTCCTCCCACATCCCAAAGATGTGCTCTTGGGCTGATTGGCAGAACAAGTTCTCCCTAAATTGTCTCAAATTTGGTTTCAATCCATAGATCTATGAACACAGACAGGGATCACAGGTAGACGTGGAACATCGAGGTGGCGGCACAGGCTCATTGGGCTGAAGAGCCTGTTTCCCGTGCTGTTTTGTTCTTTGTTCTTTGTTTTAATCCCTCTAACCTATGCATCTCAGGACACTAAGGGGCAATTTCAGCATGGCCAATCAACCTAACCTGTACATCTTTGGACTGTGGGAAGAAACTGGAGCACCCAGAGGAAACTCACGCAGACACGAAGAGAATGTGCAAACTCCACACAAACAGGGACCCAAGCCGGGAATCAAAATAAATAAAGGATGTGATAAGTGGAACTTAAATGATAATGAACTGATTGGACATAGTCAATATGGATTTATGAATGGGGAATTATGTTTGAGGAAACTGTTGAAGGTTTTTGAGGATGTCTGTAACAAAATTGATTAAGGGGAGTCGATGGCCATAGTGTATTTGGATATTCAGAGAGTTTTTGATAAAACCCCTACACACACGAGGCTAGTTAGCAAAATTAAAGCACATATAATGGGATCCAATTTAGCAGCATGGATTAAGGATTGCCTAACAAAGAGAAAACAGAGGATAGAAATAAAAAGGTTACCCTCACGTTGGCAAACTGTGGCTACTGGGATATCACAAAGATCAATTCTAGGCACCTTGCGGGCGGGGCCTAACCAGCCCAAGAGATCGACAGTAACTAAGCAGTTACTAGATTGATCTGTCAATATGGAGATTGGTGCATGGATACTTCCCTCACATCACTGGCTTTCTGATCACTGGTTTCTCCAATTGCTTCCATGGCCTTCTCGCCCGATCATGGCTCCCTGACACCTCTCCGCAACCCCACCCCACTATTGTCGGCCTCCTTGAACCAACCCCCCACTCCACCCCAGCCCTAATCGCCAGTCCCCCCAGTGGCCAGTCCGATCCCCCTCTCCATGGTCAACTTCAATCACCCCCTCAGCATAGCCAGCCTGATCTTCCCTTCCCATGGCCAGTCCTGATTGCCCTCCTCCCTCCCAACTGAACCCAACCCATCAGTAATGTCGACTGCGCAGCTGGTTTCCCCTTATCACCACCATGGATTGGCTCCACCCCCAATAGGCCCCATCCTTCTCAGATGGTGCCAGAGTGGCACTGCCCAAGGAGGATCACCCTGCATTTGACCTAACAGGATGACCTCAATGTCCTCTGACCCCACTAGTGAGGTGATCATGCCTGGTCCCTATTGATGGGGGCTAACTTTAATCCTCACTGGTGGGAACCTTTCCTGGCATAGGGGGACACATTAGCAAGTCTGGATGACACCATCCTGGGTTTGCTAATGATACAGGAATTCAGATTTCCATATTGTAATCAGCCTTGCACTGATTTCTGGTATGAGGCTGATTATGTTGAATAAAAGGGCCTGGGAAATCGGCTGAATGTAGGTCGTGACTCTTGCGACAGGCCCTCTGCTAACTGGAGTAGTGCAGCATGTCAGCAAAATCACACCAATATTTACAAAATTAGTAATGACACAAAGCTAACTGGAAATGTGTGTTACCAAGGCCCGCAACCCCCACCCTATTCCTGTAATCCCACACCATAGCTAATTTACTGAGGGGCATAGCCAGTCCACCTAACTTGTACATACTTGGACTGTGGGAGGAAACCAGAGCACTCGGAGGAAACACACGCAGATAGTCACCCAAGGCCGGAATTGAATCTGGGTTCCTGGCACTGTGAAAAGCATAATGTTGAGATGCCAGCGTTGGACTGGGGTAAACACAGTAAGAAGTCTCACGACACCAAGTTAAAGTCCAACAGGTTTATTTGGTAGCAAACACCATTAGCTTTCGAAGCGCTGCTCCTTCGTCAGGTGCTGTGAAAGGCAGCAGTGCTAATCACTGTGCCACTATGCCAAATGTGCATTGCAATAAACAATTAGGAAGGATTTATTGCAAAAGGATTTGAGTACAGGAGTTGCAAAGTCTTGCTTTGATTGTATTAGAAGCTTGGTAGCCCACAATACTGTGTGTGCAGTTTAGTCCCCTTACTTCCGAAAGCATATTATTGACATAGAGCATTGTTGCAGCAGAGATTCACCAGATTTGTTGCAGGATGGCATGACTGTTCTGTGAAGAAAGATTAAGGAAACTGGGCCTTTGTTCTCTGGTGTTTCAATGAACAAGAAGTGATCTTAGAATCATAAAATCCCTATAGTGCAAAAGAAAACCATTCGGCCCATCAGGTCTGCACTGACCACAATCTACCCAGGCCCAATTCCTGTAATCCCACATATTTACCCTGCTAATCCCCTGACACTAGGGTTAATTTATCATGGCCAGTCAACCTAACCCATATATCCTTGGATTATGTGAGGAAACCGGAGCACTCAGAGGAAACCCACGCAGACATGGAGAGAACATGCAAACTCCACACAAACAGTGACCTGAGGCCGTTTCTTATTGAAGCTTACAAAATACTTAATGTGATAGACAGGATAGATGCAGATCAGATGTTTCCCCAGTTGAGGAGTCTGGAACCACGGAACATAATTTCAAAATAAGGTGAAAACCATTTAGGACTGCGATAAAGAGACATTTTTTTACTCAGAGGGTCATGAATCTTTGGAATTTTTTGCCCTTGGGGGCAGTGGAAGCTCAGTCATTGGGGTGAATTTTACATTCCCATTCTGGGAATCATAGCAGGCGAGAGTCCTTGGGTGGGATTTTGCAGTTTTGGGGTAAGCACAGCCAGAAAATCACACTCATAGGATATGTTTAAAGTCGAGATTGACAGATTTTAAAATTCCAATGTAGCTATGTGCGTATGTAAGAAAAAGACATTGAGGTAGATGATCAACCATGATTGTATTGATTGATAGAATAGATTTGATGGGTTGAATGGCCTATTGCTGTTTCTATGAAATGATTCATTTTGGTAGGATGAATGAACAGAGGCAAAAAAAGACAAGGGTACAATTATAACACGAATGCAGGAGGAAATGGGAATGAACACAGATCATGGCAGGAAGATAGAGAATGGAATTAATAAAATGTATAGGATCCTGGGCTTTGGAAAATGCGACATAGGCTACAAAGACAAGGGAATTATAATCAATCTGTATAAAACAGTGCTTCAGTCTCAATTGGCACATTGGCTGGAACTCTCCAACTCCACTACGGCTGGGATTACCCACTCCTGCTGTTGTGAAATAAAATGTGACTGAGTGCCAAATTTTCCATTCTTACGGGCAGCAGTAGCGGGATGTGTGAAACTGGAGAATTCCGGCCATTGTATCCAGTTCTGGACACCCGCTTTAGGAAAGACGCGAAGACACTCGAGATAGAATGCAGAAATAATTTATAAGAGTGGTTTCCAGGAGGAGGAACTTAAATTAGGTGGATAGGTCGGAGAAACTGGTGCTGTTCTTCTGGGAGAATAGAAGGTTGAAAGGAGATTTGACGGAAATGTTAGAATCACAAGGAATCTAGACAGAATAGGTGGGAAAGAAACTGTTCCATTTGGAGAAATGGTTGAGAACCAGAGGACACCAATTTAAGGTGATTGGCAAAACAAGCGACAGTGATGTGAGGAAGATCATTTTTACACAGTGAGTGTTTAAGATCTGGAACGCGCTGCCTGAGACTGGTGGAGGCAGATCCAATCATAGGTTTCGAAAAAGGATTGGACAGTTATCTGAATGAAATAATTTGCTGGAGTATGGAGCAAAGGCTGGCAAATGCTGAGTTGCTCTTGCAGAGAACTGGCACAGATGTGTTGGGTTGAATGACTTCCTGCTGTGCTGTACCCATTCTATGATTCTGTGATTTCACAACTGCATTGACAAACTGCAAAACGAATATAATACAAAAGCAAAATACTGTGAATGCTGGAAATCTGAAATAAAATAGAAAATGCTGGAAATACTCAACAGCATCTGGAAACAGTTAATAATTCATGTCTGTGATCCTTCGTCAGAACTGGCAAAAGTTAAAGTTTATTTGATAATTACAAGTAAAACTTACACTGACACGTCAATGATATTACTGTGGAATTCCCCTTGTTGCCACAGTCTGGCGCCTGCTTGGATGAATGCACCTAACCAGCGTGTCTTTCAGACGATGGGAGGGAGTCAGAACATCTGGAGGAAACCCACATAGACACAGAGAGAATGTGCAAACTTCGCAGAGGCTCTTGACCCAAGCCAGGAATCAAACCTATGTTCCTGGCACTATGAGGCAGCAGTGCTAACCACTATGCCACGGAAAAGCTAGAAATGTGACAGGCTTTGAGCAAATGAAAGGCAGAAGAACAAAAGGAGTATATTACTTTGGCTCAAACATGATATTGTTGATCTTAATGATTGGAGAGACTTAGAAGTTTAACCATGGGCAGAAGCTAGGCAAAGCTCATTGATCCATTCAGTTAAATGCTAAAAAGGGAGGGTTTGGATACTGAATCAGTGAAACTTCCTAATATTCTGATGCTTGCTCTATTAAACGAAACTGTAGTGCATCTTCTGAGAGAAAGAGAGGAAAAACAAAACAAATCTTTAAAAAACTTGATTGACTGAATTAGCAAATCAAGCCAACATTGCCAGTAAAATTGATAATAGAAGCTCTGATTAATTCCTAACTTGGGAGTTAATGTTGACCCAATATCATCTTTCATATTGTAAAATAATTGTCAGAATTCTCTGGCCTCCTCGTGACGTTTTTCCAGACAGCAGGAGGCAGCATGCCGTTGCCTGGTAGCGGGATCTTCTGGACTCTGTGCTTTCAATGAGAATTCCCATTGATTCCATTCCACGCTGCTGGGAAACACAGAGCGGGAATGTGCCCTCACTGGGATTTGAAGAGCCGGAATATCACACCCATAACACATGCTCAATCTCTGAGCTGGACCAAAGCTGCTATTGCATTTCAGCTGAGCATTGCAGAAACATTTTTTCTGAAATAACAAAGAACAAAGAACATATAAAGACACAATCGGTGGTTTCTATAACAGACAGCTGAATCTCAGTTACATGAATACGGAAAATATACAGCATGTAAATGTCGCTGCTACACCAGGTTCCTGTTACTTAGTATTGACAGTTTAAAAATGGCTCATTCTTTAACCTTCACATCATGTAATATACAGATAATTGTTGGAAACTTAATCCAGGTGCAGTGAAGTTAAAAGCAAAAGCAGTGAGCTGGCAGGTTGCTAGCAAATATTTATTTAAAAAAAAATGTAATGTTTCTTCTAAACTGTAACTATGCCATGGGGGAAGTTTCACTCACCCACAATGGCTGAGTCGTTCATGAGCAAAGAGGAAATGTTACTTCCAGTTCCCATTCGTGAGGTTGGCAGCATAGTGCTGAGCATTGTGCATGCATCGATCGCTGCGCTGCAGATCGGCACATGCGAAATGACCCTCTATTGTTGATCTTCCAACCAGTGGTAAGCCCCGATAGCTCCCATTCCCTTCCTCTCCCACTGATCCTTTTGTAGATTTGTTTCCCCCCTTCATTGATTGACCCCCCTGCCCAAGCCCTGCCCTCCCCTTTCAGGTCCTTCCCCATTGGTACTGCTCGATGCTTGATGAGCAGTACCAAACTGCCCAATGAGCATTGCTAGTTTTCCCTGGGGTAGTGTCAAGGTGCCAGGTTGGCACTACTAGGGGACACCCATCCCCTTACCCCGACCATCCAGCAGGGCGTCCCTTCACTCTATAGAGTTTGGGCTGCCACTCCTCATTAGTGGGGAGCTTTGTAAATATCGCTGAATGGAACTACTCTTGGTAGTGATGGGGGCAGGGAGGGTACCCTTTGGCATGCGTAGCAGGCCTAGAGAATTCTGTCCCAAGCCCTGATATGGAAATATCAACTTCCATTACATTTCCATATGACAATCAGCTCCATGCCACTGATGATGTCAAAAAACTTGCGTTGGGAGACATGCAGAGGCTGTGTCGCCCAGCTTGAATCCCACAGACCAGCTGCTGTTGGTGTCTCTCTACTACAGTGGGCTGGGAGAATCACCGCTGTGCACTTAGATTCCTTGAAGTTGCAAAAGACAACGATTGAAATCTTGCTTCTGTTCACACCAGTAGGATCTTATGGTCCCACCAACAACGTACCCCACTGTGGATTTCCCAGTGGCAAGGAGTGCTTTCAATGGGAAACCCTGTTGACAATGGCAGACCCATAATATGCTGTCACCAGCGAGCATGCACCACCTCTCACCACATAGTAACATGCCGTGGACAGGGAGAAAAATCCTGTACCATGTTATTCTGTTTCTCCAAGAATGTTTTCAAAATTCTGTTTCAGACTGTTGAAGAAGAAGGAAATGAAGCTTAGTTGCTTCAGATAACATTTTCACAATGTAAGACTTAGCAATTGGCAGTTTCTGGCTTTTCCAATCGTAAACCATCGTTACCTCAGTCAACATGACAGTCCACAGACACTTCTATGCCTGACATGAGCTTTTGAGGCTGGGGGAACTTCATGGGTGCCATCCCCCCAACCTCATGAGTGCAGTTTCAGTTATATCTATTCAGGCAAATAGAGTATGTTCATTCACATTTCTGACTTGTGCTATGTAGCTACTGAAAAAGCTTTTGCACATTAGAAAATGAGTTGCTCTCCATGGAATTCTCAGCTTCTTGTATTTAGGTAGTTAGTGTAGTTGATTTTATTGTTATTGGTACTGATGCCAAGAAACTAGTTAAGGGTAGTTCTATAATTATGGGCATATAAGGGGGGTAATTTAAACAGCAGTCATTTATCTTCTCACTGCTTGTCTATAAAAAGAAAGGTGTTTGATTTGTTCTCCTCATTTTTTTTGGTGCAATCCAATTTTCGAATTTCCCAGACTTGAGATAGGATGTGCTCAAAGAGTTAGTTTATTGTACACACACAGTGTGAAAAGAGAGTCACAATGTTGCCTCAACCAATTATGAGAGGGATAGAGAAAAGAAAGATTGGCGGTGCAGAGACTACAAAGAAAATAAATATTCTTTCACATGGTTTCCAAGATCCAGAATCCAAGTCCAATGAGGTACTCTTTTATGGAGGTCAACAGGCTAAAAAATATTTGTAGTTAACTCATTTTTCTGATGGTGTTGACTTCACATGATGAAATAGACACATAGCGATGAATCATTCTGGCATGCAGCCATTCAGAATTTCCACTAGAAACAGTGTAGATGGGGCCAGGTATTCAACTAGGGCAGAGCTCCTTTTCTCTGAGGCTTCCAGTTAGATGGTAAACAATAATCTGAACCTTTTGGTTCAGCAAGGCAATATTACTGGTTCCACAAACCCATGTCACATGACACCCACCTCTCCACTGTCTTTGACGGGATGTGTATCACTTGTCTGGGTGCCCGGGATTGCCAAACATCTCATTCATTAAGAATTGAAAGGCAGACTGTGAGGCCCTTTGACTTAGTAGATGAGTAGATTCCTATTGGCCAACCTTGGTTTTGAAATACAGAAGGCCTTTATATGGCTGTCTTTGAATTTGCCCAGTACAGGCCAGAGGAGGTCATTAGTGGCTCTTCTGAAATTACGAGCTATTGATGTCTGAAACTTCAAAGTGATTTGTTTTGTTCTGAGACATTCATAATTTCAGCCATTTTAAGGATCTTTGTTTTTTTTTAATTTTAGAAATGGCTGTGAGGAAATCTCTTTTTTTAAAATATACAGTCTTAAACCCCGCACACTATTAGGTGTCAAGAGATGATGATTACATTTTCCTTTGTCGGGGATGGTCATTGCTTGTCACTGGTACAATGTGAATGCTATTTGACACTTTACAGTTCAAATCTGAACAATTTCTAGATCTTGTTGCATATGACCACAAACTGCTTCATTATCCAAGGAAGTGCAAATGAAACTGAACGCAGCAATCGTCAGCAAACAGTTTCCCTGCCTCCTACCACTGACCATATCATAGAGGAGAGAACATTGATGAAACTAATTGGGTCTAGGATGTTGTCTTCAGCTTTTGCAGTTGTGCTGGGCACCACCATCATTGCAGACAAGACGGTCATGGAGCCATCTCTTTTTGTTAGTTTCTGAATTGTCCACCAGTATTAGTGATTGGATGTGACAAAACTGCAAAGCTTCTATCTGATCGATTGGATGTGGCATCAATTAGCTCTGTCTAGAATGTGTGCTGCTGCTGCTTAACAAATGCTTAATACTTACATTTCCTGTGTTGTGGTTTCATCAAATTGGCACAATGTTTACAAAAAAGTCTTTTGCTGCTCTTGGTGTGCTCTCTTACATACCTCATTGAACTACTTTTGCTTACCTTGCTTGAGAATAGAAACATGGAAAAACTTACTGCACAAAAGGAGATCATTTGGCTCATTATGTGCATGTCAGATGAGGAAGAGATATCAAGTTTATCTCAGCAATCAGCATTTGGCCATAGCCCTGCAAACACTTCAAATACATAGCCAACCACATTTTAGATACAGTGAGTGCTTCTGCCTCCACTACCTCTTCCCATCCCATTCTGCTGGCTGAAGAAATTATTCCACAACTCCCTTCTAATCTATCTGCCAAAAACTTCAAATTTCTGCCCCTGACTGTTGTTCTCTCTGCCCTAGAAAAGATTTTTCCTACATAATCTAGGTCCCTCAGAATTTTGTCACCTCAATTAAATTTTCTCTTACCTTCCTCCAATCCAAAGAAGATAATGTTTGTTCATCCAAACTTTCATCATTGCCAGAGTGCTCCAGTCCAGGCAACATCCTTTTAAATCTCTCCTCTATCTGGTGCGGTCCATTATTACATTCATAGAATGTGGGTGTCACTGGCAGGCCCAACATTTGTTGCATCTCCAATTGCCCTTAGTGGCTTACTAAACCATTTCAGAGGGGAGTTAAGAGCCAACCACATTGCTGTGCATTTCGTGTCACATATAGGGAGAAGGACATTAGTGAACCAGATGGGTTTCTACAGCAGCCTATAATAGTTTTATGGTCACGAACACTGAGACTAGCTTTTAATTCCAGAAAAATTAGCTGAATTCAAATTCCACCCATTGCTATGGTCGGTCTTGAACCCAATTCCCTAAAGCATTTGCCGGAGCCTTCAGATCACTAGTTCAGTGATATTACTACTACTCTGCCATCTCTCTATGAAGCAATTGAAAATGCTGACTGTGCACATCACTCCAGCTGAGGTCTAAGTGGTGCTCTGTAGTTAAAGATAAAAATACTTACATTTATACAGCGCATTTCACAACACTGTATGTCCCAGAGAGTTTTGTGGTCAAGCTGAGTGTTTTGAAGTATAGTAAGTTGTAATGTAGGCAGCATCTGGATAGATGCATGATTCAGGAGGGAATGGAGGGATACAGACCGAATAAGGGCAGAAGGTTTTTTGTGTTAGTTAGTTTAGGCATCATGATTGACGTAGGCTTGGAGGCCCAAAGAGCCTGTGATGTACATTTCTTTGTTCTTTGTTAACACAGATGCCAATTTGTCCCCAGTAAGCCCTCACATGAATTTAATGCAATAATGACCAGATAATTGTTTTTTTTATGATGTTGACTGAAGGATAAATATTGGTCAGGACACCATGAAACTCCTTACCTCGAGCTATGGAATCCTTTAGATCAACCTAAAGAGGCAGATGGGCCTTCGCTTTGATGTCCCATCCAAAGCTTGGCATCTCCAACAATGCAGCACTCCCTTAGTACTGCAGTGGCATGTCAGACTGGAGTTTTGTGCTCAATGTTTTCCTGGAGTGGGACTTAAACCCACAACCTTCTGATTCAAAGGCATGAGTGCGACAAGCTGACACACAGCTGACACTTATCTGATGAAAGAAAGAGGCTAATTCAGCAGGCATGATTTATTTCAATCGTCAGAAGCCATTCAGTGAGTCTCCAAGAACAAGTAGAATCATGCATCATTCTTATCAAATAAAAGATGGAAATTGTAGTGATGCTATTCTCTTAAGACCTACGTGCTATGAATTGGCATGTAGTTGAAGTGACCTCCACTAGTATGCTATGAATTAGATACATCTCTGGGCTGCATGCCTTGTTATTATTCTTCATCTAGTAGCTGTAGCTATTTTGTTCCAAGCAGGAGAAAACAATACATGATTATTACTGCTGGACAGGAGTATCCAGATCTGGCTTTGCCAATATGGCCAAAGCATCCCCTGGTGATGGCGCTGACCCAGTTGATTGTGACGCCTGATGAGTTGGTGCCAGATGTTGCAATGTTTTTCTATTCAACTGAAAGAAATAGTGATTTGGGCAATGCCAAAAACATTGGCTCTTTTGGATTCAACTGAAATATGTACGACCACTGGAATTGTTTTGAGAAATTTTGACATTCAGCTTTCTTTTTACAAAAATTTAACACAACCCAGTTTTCCTTCTCTACAGAAATTGAAACTATCCTTGTCCAGGCAAATGACTGGTGAAAATACCCTTGTGTGTGGGTGACACAAAGTTTGAGCACAGCTTTTCTTCTCTTATATTCTTGGCCTCAACCCGTAAAGTGAATTATCCCGTATGCCTTCCTGACTATTTCATCTATCTGTCTCGTGTCATTTGGGATATGTAGGGTGCCATTTGGCATGAGTAGGGTGCTCTTTGGAATATGTAGGGTCTCTTTTGGGGGTATATAGGATATCTTTTTCTGTATATAGGGTCTCCTTTGGGGTATGTTGGGTACCCTTTGGAGTATGTAGAGTGTCCTTTGGGTATGTAGAGTCTTCTTTGGAAAAGTAGGCATCAGTATACATAAAAAGTGCATAAACCCATTCCTGTCAAGCTCATTAGAACTGTCAACAGACCTTTTAAAATCAACTGTCAAAACTGTCGGAAGCACCTGTCAAAACAATATAAAATAAAATTGTAACAAAAATATCGAAACAGAGACTTGGAGGTTTATGTGCACAAATCATTGAACGTGGCAGGGCGGGTTAATAAAGCAGTCAACAAGACTTGCGGGGTCCTGAGCTTTATAAACAGAACAACAGATTACAAAAGCAAAGAGTTTTATAAAACACTGGTTCTGCCTCAAGTGAAGTATTGTGCCCAATTCTGGACATTTTATGACAGATGTGGAAGCCTTCGTGAGGATGCAGAAAAAAATTACACAAGTGGTTCTAGGGATAAAGGAGTTCACTTATATGGATAAAATGGAGAAATTGGAAGAAGAGGTTTAGAGAGCATTTTAAAGAAGTACGGAACATCTTGAATGGGCTAGATACAGAGAAACAGTTCCTATTGTTAAGAAGGATAAAAAATCAGAGGACATGGATTAATAATGATGGGCAAAAAGCTGAAGGAAACTCAAGAAAAGCCTGCAAATGGTTCGGATTAGGAATACAATTTTTGAAATGATGTTGGGGGCAGGCTTTATTATGGCTTTCACATGGAAATAAGGAAGCACTGGATCAGGGGCAATGGGACCAGCTAGATTACTTTTGCAGTAGTCTGTTACAGACTTCATGGACTGAATGGCCACTTTAGGTATTATAACCATCATATGATTCTTTGAAGTCCAAGTTCACTTACCAAAGTAATGGAGTATTACAGGAGAAAAATACTTTTTTTTAAGCTTTTCATCTTGCATTCGTCAGGACAATCACAAAAATACCAATACCAGGGAAACAATAACTTTCTGCTGAATAAGAAAAAGGCACTGATTGGTTAGCAAGTGAATTCTGATTGATGGAGGTGTGGCTATGGATAATGCACCAGTTGATGATGACTGACAGTTAGCTACCAAGAATTTGACCCCCTTGGAGATGACTCTGGTTGCTTAAGGCATTGCCCTGTGAGATGAACCTATGAATGGTAATCACTTATTTTTTTTTAGTTAAAATGAGCACAATATGCATTCATGTTCTTTCTGTCTGCAAAGAACAGGGCATAGTTTCCAGCATATGCAAATCTGCCACATTGTAAGCCCGACTGGCAATTTAAAATCAGTTGTTATAATAATCTTTAGCACAATTAGGACTATTTAGCAATTGATGTCCAATTGCAGTATAACATCAAATGTTGGATGCTGTGTTTTGCATTTTGCAAGTTTGGACTGGTGGTGTACAGTTTGTACTTTGTCTGGTGTAAACAGCAGAGGAACGATGCTGTTCAATAGAATCTGCCAGGACGATATCAATCTGATGGTAATCTTGCTATTGTCCTGATGAGTGCAAGATGAAAAATGTTAAATATGAGAATATTGGGGTGGGCTAGCTCCAAAAAATGGACATGGAGGCAAGTCACAGGAACAAGAGGGATTTATTGATGAGCTGTTCTTGCATTCCAGCCCTCAACTGCTTGTAGGGGTGGATTCCTCAGCAGATCACCCCTCCTCCGGTCACTTGAACTATCCCCTTGAAGGGGCTATGCCCCAGATACTTAACAAAAAACTTTGATAAAATATATTTCTTCAGCAAAACTCAAATTCTGTACTAGCAAATTATTAAAAATAATAGATATTTATGCACTGCCCTAGCTACACAAACCAAAAAAATCTTCAGTGTTTACCAAACTATCTGTTAGCCAATGTCCTGTCATGACAATTAATATTTTGTTCTCAGATCCCCTCTTACCTCTGTCCTGTCCTTGTTATTGATGGATGAATGATGCAGAGACATATTAAGAAAACTCTCAATCAAAAGAACCAAACTTCATTTTAAACTGCTTTTTTAAATTCTTTTGCCATCGTTTTGGTTAGGTACATTGGCCATGATATATTCTCCCTCAATGTCCTCAAACAGGTGCTGGGGTGTGGCGACGAGGACATTTTCACAGTAATTTCAGTAAGTTAATGTAAGCCTACTTAAAATTTCAACTTTGCCCCATTTTAGATTAAATTCAAAACTTTTCAGCATGTTGTGAGACGTTTGGCACAAGAAAGATTTTGAGACCCGAGGAGTTTAAGGAAGACACTATCTCTCAAAAAGACAATACCATTCAGATTAACTCCGTTCTCTCCTTTAAAACAATTTCAACTGATTATTTTTGCTTCTTAACCAAATATGAAAAAAAGTCAGTGAAACGTACCAGTAATTTAAGTGTTAGCATTTCCTCTTTAACTTTGCTACAAATTCTTGGATAAGTCCAAATTCAATTCCTACCAAACTTCTTCAAGACTACTTTTTGCACAATAAACCATAGAGCCTTTTTACAGCTGTTGAAGTAAATTTTAATTTATACTTTCGCCAAGTAACTTTATATTTATAAGGAACATTCTACTTTAACAATGACTCCCTGATGTTTTAGAATTAGAGTATTCCCAGCTGGGGTAGAGTATTGTGTTGAAGTAAACGTGGAGTTAGCTCATTGCTAGCCCTATACCCTGATCATATTATATAATTATGTGTTATCAATAAATACTTAAAATTTAACATCAGAAGACTCAGAGCATCTTCATAAGACCCATTAACATACAACATATGACAATGTGCACCATACGCTAACTTCAATTTAATCTTTAGAAAGCCTATCAACAATCTACTCCTAATCTCAGTCATCCTCTTCTGCAGCTCTCAGGATATCTCTAGCTTCAGGCATGCCTGTTCTTAGTTAGAGTTTCTACCAGTTTTTCCCTATCCATAGGCTGATGCCTTTGAGGTGCCTGGCATCACTTGATAACTACTCCACTTGCATTTAACTACAACTGATATAAATAACTAATTCATGGTGCATAGTAATTCTTTGAAGATCATTTCCAGTTCTGGAAAGCTTAAGAGTAAAGTTTAAGTGTAGAAAATGGGCTAAGTGTAACTAAAGTAGCTTAACAAGTAATAAACTAGAAAGTTGGGACCATGGGAAAGGATTAACAGCTCGAAAGGTACGTTTTTACAACTGCAATTTGGCTTCCTTAGAAGGAGATTGGAGACAAAGGTTAGAATTTTATGCCTCCACCCCATCACAATGAGTTTTCTGGTGGCAGAGGTAGATTGCCATAGGCTGCTGGCAGGTTCTTATAATCCCATCAAAGTCAATGGCCATTTCCACTGCTCATTCTTTGTGCTAATGGAGAACCTCCCATGAGAATGACCAGAAAATCCTACCCAAGGTGTTCATGCTGCTTGGAAAGAAATGCAGTCCAGAGTGTTGTTATATTTGGAAGTTGGAGCTAAAATTAATTAAATTATTCAGCGCATCCTGGAAGGCTTTGTCATTAGGGAGATTGGTGTAGCTTGGGAAAAATTTACTTCTTCAATTTATTTGTGTGTTTTCAGTGGACTGAATGTTCTGCAGCAGTAGAAGATGCATACTATTGATCGCAGGCTTTAGGCTGTAAAAGTATTGCTGTTAGCTGGCTCTGTGTAGTTGGCTCAGAAGAAGTGCAGAAGCTGTTTGATATAGTCTAGAAGCTGCGAGATAGATCCATGCAGTTAGCGCTCAATGGAAATCCTGGGGAGCTGAATAACTGACAGTAGGTCACTGGCTCCATGTTGGTAAGGGTTAGGGCTCAGAAGAAGCCCTTAGAGCCATTTGTAGTTTGGTACCACTGGAGAGATTGGAGTGTGATGAATTCCAGGAGCACTGTCAATCAAGTGAAGCTAGCCAACTATTGAAGAGCTGAAATTGTCCCAATATATATAGGCTGAAGTGCACACTCGGAAATTCAGGGGAATGGAGTCTTGAATGAAATACCGAGAGGTGTACAGTTATTGAGGCAGTCCAGTTGGAATGCTGTTTGAAGAGAATTCCAAGATGAGATCCTTGAAGTTGAAGATTGAAATCCTTTGTAAGAGATTCAGAGTTCCAATCAGATTGGTTGACTGAAGTGTTTACCGACGTGTACATAGGCTGTTGAGAAATCATGCTATTTGGTGATATTTTTTATTTATTATACAATGCGGCGTGTCCGCCAACTCTTTATCTGTTAATTCACAAACACAATGGTTAGCATTGCAGCCTCACAGTGCCAAGGACTCAGGTTTGATTCCCGATTTGAGTCATTGTCTGTTTGGAGTTTGCATATTCTCTCCATGTTGCATGGGTTTCCTCCGGCAACTAAGGGATTTTCACAGTAACTTCGTGAGAATTAAGCCTACTTGTGATTAATAAACAAATTAAATCATTAAAACCTCTGTTAACCCTAAATGTTAGAGTATAAGTTAGATGTTTTAACTTGTTTTGTCTTTCTGACCTTATACAGTAAGTTTATTTCTGTTTGTTTAAGACCAGTGAAATTATGTGGTTTTATTTACTTTGCAAGTTTCTTGAATCTCAAACCTTGTCTACTCTAAACATTATTGGTGTGTAGCTGGATTGTAAAAAAACTTGGTTATCTGATAAAAGATAAATTGGGGACGTGTTCAGGATTTGAATCCACAGACAAATGCAAGTGCTGAGGTTAAGGTTGATAAATGAATTTTACTATACAGTGTAAAAAGTAGAATGCCCCTGTCATTTGCTAGAGCTTTCTTAGAGGGAAGAGTCTCCCAGTCACCTGCAGGAATTCACCATGTGCAGCTAGCTTCTACGGTACACAAGTATCTGCACTGGTGGCTTTGAGTGTGAGGTCAAATGACGGTGCTTCTCACCCAGAGCTGTGGTATTGCTCATGTTCTTCGATATAAAACTGCAGTGGTTTGACTATCTGAAAGCATAAATGCATAGAAGGAGGGTAAGGATAAAGACAGGGTGGGTGGAATGAAAATAGAAGGTCCCTGATCACTCTGTCTGCAGTTTCCATTTCATTCACATTTCAGGATGAGGGTGAGGAGTGAGTGAAAGAAGCGCCTTAGGCAACAATATATCATCAGTTTGTATGGCCTCGATGATGCCACTGTTTGTGGCATTTTTTCATTCGTTCATGGAGGCTGAGTATCGCTGGCTGGACCACCATTTGTTGCACATCCCTCATTGCCCCTGAATTGAGTGGCTTGTCAGGTCATTTCAAAGGATATTTAAGAGTCAACTACATTGCTGTGGATCTGGAGTCACATGTAGGCCGGGCTGGGTGGATGGCAGATTGTCTTCCCCTAGAGGACATTCGGGAAGCGGATGGATTTTACGATAATCAACAATGGCTTCATGGTCATCATTAGGGTTTTAACTCCAGGTTTTTTTTATTGAATTCAAATTTCACCATCTACTGTGGTGGGATTGGGACCCAGGTCTCTAGAGTATTATGCTGAGTCTCTAGATTACCAGTCTAGTGACAATACCACTGTGCCACCGCCTCACCTATTAATCCTGATATTTCATCTCCTCTAGTGCAAGGAGGTACATTGTGCTTCTTTGGCGGTCCTGTGGGTCTTTAGTGCAAGAGGACAAAATGTCAATGATTATACATCAGTGATGTGCCTGCCATAGCTGTAAATTCGTGCAGACAAGTAGAAGTGTGTCTGTACCTGGCATGATTTGAAGGGGTGTGTGTGTGTGTATGTGTGTGTGTGTGTGAGAGGCAGTGTAAGGATGTTGGGAGTGAATCTTGAGTGTCTGGTTGTGGGGTGTCCTGCTGGGCGATTGATGGGGACATGGTTCATTGGGCAGGGTGACAGGAAGATGAAACTAAAAGAGAAAATGCTGGGAAATCTCAGCAGGTTTGGCAGCAAACATCTATAAGGAGAGAAAAACAGCTTTGACAAAGGATCATCTGGACTTGAAATATCCTTCCAGATGCTGCCAGACCTGCTGAGATTTTCCAGCATTTTTTCTTCCAGTTTTGGATTCCAGCATCCACAGTAATTTGCTTTTATCTTGTGAAGGAAGGTGATTTCGGCAGTGTGAACTGTGATTTGCAAATACATTTTCACATTTTGACCACTTGAGTGACGTATTGAAACTTCCACTTGTCCTGCTGCTGTGTCACACTCTGGGCATTATACCGCCTTGTCGTGTGTTCCCATTCTCTATGGAAGCATAGCTTTCTTTGTGGCCTCCACCCCTATGACCTGTGCATCCTGCCAGAGTCACTGAAATGGGAAACTGCTTCTCTGGCCTGATGTGACATCCTCCTCCTTCAATGCTCCAATGTCTGCAGTGTATTACTACAGCTTTCAATATGTAGGGAATTCTGCAGTTTTAAAACAGAAAGGCTGTTTGCAGACATAGTTTCTTCAGAACACTACTTGATTCCTTGCCTTGTGCAGAGACTGCCAGCGATACAATAGAGACCAGTATGGAGCCATTTGTGGGCAGTTATAATCAGGGAAATGAGCTGGATGTGAAGTCTGCCTGCCACTCACCCCAGTTCAATCCAGCGAGGACAGGCCACAAATCATGACTCCTGAACCCATACATCGGCACAAATTAATTTCTGGTTCATTGTGTTTTGTAGATTATTATTTTTGATACAAAATATAATAGAACTCATACAAAAGAACATTGGTTGTTTCAGTCAGTTTTGATTATTTCCAGTTTTTAATTCATTCCTGAATATTAATAAATGTGTTGATTGTGAAGAAGATCTTAAGCTAAAAGTGATGTTCTTTGTTGTAGGTGTAATCTTGCACCCCTTGTGGAATACGCGGATGATGTTGGACTCAAATCTGATTTTGTCACAATGAATCCATCGGTTGTGCAGAGAGCTTTCGGAAGTCTTCGAAGTGAGACAGACAGAGAGAAATTTGTTGACAGGCTGGCAGTGTTGAACGACAGTGTTCTGTGGATCCCCGCATTCATGGTTAAAGGTGGAGAAAAACATGTTGAATATGTAAACGAGCTGATCCTGAAGAACAGATTGAACATACAGACAGCCTATCCATCCTTACGACTCATACATGCTGTCCGAGGGTAAGAATCACACGGTCCAGACTAGATTGGTTATACACTTGGCTGCCATGAAGCAGACAGCATCTTGAATATACGCTGGTCAGGGATGTATGGCACTGAATTAGAAACCTTAAATACTCATCTGCTATTATTAATTCATTTGAAGCCAAATGATTAGAATTTTATAAAATGTCTTAAAGTGTCTCAGAAGTATCCCAGTTTAATCCAAGCAATTTGATTTTTAAAAATGTTTGGATTAATAAGGATGGAATCTTGCAAAACTTTACTGCATGAGATCTGATTGACAATATAAATAATATATCACCTCCATTCAAACCAATCATCCTCTCCGCCTAGCGCTTGAATTGAAAAGGGTCAACCTGCAACATTCCCAGCATCAAATGAGATAAAGAATAGATGGCAATAAGGAGAATGTGATTGGAACCTGGTGTTATTTTGAATAATGCACAAAAACTAATCCACTCTTGGTGAAAGGGCTTATGATTGATAACATAATTTAAATTTTCTGCAATTGAAATCTTCCCTGACCATAAACTCATTTATCAGCCATGTTCAGAGGCAGTGTAAGTTAAAAGATCACTCGCCATACACCTTGTTGTAGAATGTTATTCTGAGCATCGTATTATTTAAGTGCATTTGCTGCTGTTTGTAATGTCCACATGCGCAAGGTGACATCATTAGTAGCGCGGGTTTTGCAGGTTTTAGTTTTCTATCAGGGATATGTGTACTAGCCACTGCCCCCGCTTCTGAGTCCTTGTTATATTATATTTCGATCTTTCTTTGTACATAAGACAGTTTGAATTTATTGACGTGGTTGACGATCCTTTGTGGTTGAAGTTACCACATTTTTTGGTGTTGAAGAGAAGACAGTACTGTAAAAAGGAATGGAGGAATGAACATAATGTGCCAATTTGACATTCAGCAAGGTACCACGAAGATATGCACAGTAGGCAGCTAGTTTGCAACATGAGCAATGATCCAGTGCTCAAATCAGCAGCTTCTTGTGAGTTTTACAGAACAGACAAGTTACAGCACCGTGGTTACGAGCGGGACTATCAGTGAGTTTATGGAAGGGAATGGAGACTAGACTAAATGAGAACTAGGGATATAAGAACTAGGAGCAGGAGGGGCCTAAATGTGGAACTTTCTCTTGACAAAAGGAATTGCAGATGAAGCTAAAAAGCGGTCAGTTCTCCTGTGTGTCTGTGTGTGTGCGCGCATGTGTGTGTGTTTCTGTGTGTTTTGTATGTGGATGTATGTTGTATGGGTGTGTTTGGTGAGTGTGAACATGTGTGTTTGTATCTGGATTTTGTGCATTTATGTTGGTGCATGCGTGTGTGCTTGTGTGTTTACGTGAAGCTGTGTTTATCAGTGTGTGGATCTGTGTATTTATGTGTGGATACGTGTGTGTATGTTTATTTGCAGATGTGTGTTTGTTTGTGTGTGTGTGTTTATATGCGGATGCTTGTGTTAGTGTGTGGATGTGTATATTTGTGTGGATGTGTATATTTGTGTGGATGTGTGTATTGTGTGTTGGGGGGGAGGGTGCAGTGGGGGTGTGTGGGTGGGTGGATAAGGGGAAACAAAGACCTACAAGCTAATAAGAAATTTAGCTTCACCACAGAAAGCAGCAGACGGTCCATTTGGGTATTTGGTTGCATTTGTCCAGAATCACCACAATTCTAAGCCCTCAGCAATTGTGCAGTGTTTCAATCTCCATTGTCATTTTTGGAAGAAAGTAGCTGACTGTCTGTAGCTGACTTTGTTGCTAGATTACGCCAGTTCTCAGAACATTATAAGTTTGGGACAGTTTTGGAAGACATGCTTCCAGACAGAGGATAGCAGCCTAAGGTGTTTGCTGGGAGAAGTCACACTTAATTTTCAGAAGGTTCTGGAAATTTCTTGGGGCATGGAAATGGCTGCCGGCAATGTGAAAGAAGACAGTGGTGGTACACTGGTGGATGCATTGCATCAAGAATAGAAAGAGGCTGAAAGTGAAAAGGTGAAGACAGTCTAGTGTTTAGCTGTGAATCATCACACTGTGCGAATCACTGCAAGTTTATGAATGCTGTTTGTCACCATTACAATAAGAAGGGTCATTTAGCTAAGAAGTGACAATTCAAAAAAGCCTCACTCAGTAGTGTGTCACCTGGAAAGTTCAGACTAGGCAGAAGAGCATGTTTACGATATATTTAGCATGAGTGAGGGGTATGCAAAGCCTATTTATGCTACAGTGGAGGTTGATGGTAAACAAATCAAGATGGAGGTGGACACAGGAATATCTGCATCAATAGTTAGTGAGGAGAGGACTTCAAGAGGACTTCGCGCTCAGAGCAAGCACCAGCCCTTACTCAGACAGGGATCAAACTTTGGACATATGCCAGAGAGATCATACCATTGCTTGGAACGTTGGAGATGGACATTGCATCAACAACAAAAAAGTGAGAGCAGGCCTCCTGGTGGTGAAAGGGAAGGAGCTGAGTCTCCTAGGGCGTGACTGGCCCTGAAAAACTCTGTTGAACTGGAATTAAGCTCAAGAGGTGACAGAGAATGTCATCCAGAAACACCCTGAGGTGTTCAAAGATGAACTGGTATATTGGTTGTTTGTAGGTTCTCAGACTACTTGCTTTTTCAAGCTGATGCCCTACATTAGGAAAAGCAAAAGGGAGAATGTGATGGGGCAAATGCAGAGGCTTGGAATCATTAAGCCCATTCAGTTCTCTCTTGGGCAATTCCAGTTGTTCTTGTTCTTAAAAGAGATGATTGAATGTACATAAGTGGAGATTACAAGAAATATTATTAATCACGCTTCCAAGCTAGACGCTACTGTTGCCGAGGGTGGGAGATTTGTTTTCAATCCTTGTTGAAAGAAAAATGTTTTCAAAACTTGACATGAGTCATGCCTACCAGTAATACTTAGTAGAAGTTGACTCAAAGCAGTATGTCACGATTAACACTCATAATGGGGGGTTGTTCAACTGCAATCAACTGGATTTTAGGCTGTCCTCCAGTACGGCAATCTTTCAAAGAACAATGGGCAATCTGTTACTGGCTCTCTTCGTGTAGCAGTTTATTTGGACAATTACTGGGAAAACTAAGGAGAAGCACTTCAGCAACATAGATCAAGTGTTCAGGAAGTTTTCAGGATCAGGACGGCATCTGAAGTGTAGCAAGTGCATTTTCTTTGAACATTTTGTTGTTTCTCATACAAATGTATAAATGTTTAATGCATAATTGGGCTTCATCATTTCGTGGGTCTTGATCATTATTTTGTCTGTCTGCCAATTTTTTTTTTACAAGTTTCTTTTTTGGAAAGAAATTCTTCTAACCTTTTGGTTCAAAGAGGAAGTGTGTTTGGCAAAATTCCCCCAAAATCCCTTAATGATAAGGGGAGATACCCACATGCCTTTTCTCAGTCATGACTTGTTATTATCTTTAAGGCTGTAGAATTACTGCGTAGAAACAAGTTTCCTTCATTCAACCCGCAGTTTTCATTTCACGTGTGGAGAGTCATGACATTTGACAAGGGGAATTTCTGTACAAAAGTACCATTCCCAGGCTATCTCTAAAACATAAAACATTGTCTTACGTGACTGTAGGGAATCCAATAAATCAGCAAAATCTTCCTTTTGCAATCTTTAGAGACATTGAGGCAACTCAGTAGAATGTAGTTCTCTCTTTAACTGCTTATCTGTAAGGATATATTAACAGTATTTTTGAATGAACTGGGCGCTATAAAATGTTGACTGCTCAGAAAAAGGTTTAACGTCAGCCCAAAGCACCAATATTTGATAAATTAAACAGAGCCAATTCTAAAATTGAATCCTGCTATATGAGCCAGGAATGCTGTAACGTGATCATTGTCTGCATTTTCTGAATAACAAAGCTGTGGCCTTGGTTGTTCAAGGTTGTTCAACAATTCTCAATGGCAAAGGCAAATCTTGTTTAGTCAAATTGATTGAATTTTCTGATGATGTAACAGAGTGGGTTCTGGTAATGCAGTTAATGTGGTTATACACAGGCTTTCAAAAGACTTTGTGATAAAATACCACATCATAGGTTTATCAACAAAGTTAAAGCTAGTGGGATAAAAAAGACAATGGCAGCATGGATAGAAAGTTGGAAATGTCAAAATTTGCAGATGGCACAAAACTTGGAAGTATTGTCAGCTGTGAGGTGGACAGTGATAGACTTCACAAGGAAATAGACTAGTGAATTGGAGCAGATCTAATACAGAGAACTATGAAGTGATACATTTTGGTAGGAAGGAAAAAGAGAGACAATATAATAATTCTAAAGAGGGCCTTGGAGATATGTACTCAGTTATTGAAAGTGACAGGGCAAGTTGAGAAAATGGCTATGAAGTATGCGGGATGCTAGAACTATTGAAAAGCTAAGCACAGGGAGCCTAGCCACCTCTCAAATCAAACCTTTCGGCACTCGATCCATAGTCTTGCAGGTTGCAGCACTTCAGGTGCACATCCAGGTACCTTTTAATTGAGTTGAAAGTTTCTGTCTCAACTATCAATCTAAGCAGCAAATTCCACCACCCCTGAGTGAAAAGGTTTTTCCTAATATCCCCTGTAATCTTTTACCAATCACTTTAAATCTATGTGGCCCCCTGTAATTGACCTCTCTGCCAACAGGTCTTCTCTGTCTGCTCTATCTAAGGCCTTCAGAATTTTGTACACCTTAATCAAGTCACCCATCAGCCTCCTCTACTCTAAGAAAAACAAGTCTAGTCTATATAATTTTTCCTCATAGGAAAATCCTGGGCTAAATAAAAAAAAGCATCGAGTACAAAAACAAGGAAATTATGTTGGACCTTTATAAAGCACTGGTTTCACCTCAATACAAGTATTTTGTCCAATTCTGGACACCACAATTTAAGAAGCTTATGAAGACTGTGATAAACTGAAAAGAGACACACTGCCAAAGATTTTTGTTTTGCACACATCAGGAAAAACTAAGGATGCCAAATTTCAAACAATCACAACAATTTATGCTACAAGAGAAAAGGCTGCATTTTAAAAATGTATTTATCCACTGGATGTGAGCATTGCTGGTTACATTTGCATTTATAGCCCAAACTTAATTGTTCTTGATGAGATGATGGGCAACTTTTTTGAATCACTGCAGCCCATATGCTGTAGGTATATCCACAAAACAGTTACGGACGGATTTCCAGGATTTTGATTCAGTTACAGTGAAGATGATATAGTTACAAGTCAGAAAAGTATGTGGCTTGGAGGTGAACTTGAAGTTGGTAATGTTCCCATGCGTCTGATACAATTGTCCTTCTAGATGGTAAAGGTCGCAGGTTTCAGTGCTGGTGTGGTTAGAGCCTTGGTGAGTGGTAGAAGTGTATCTTGTAAATGGTACGTGCTACTTCTGCTGTGCATTGGTGGTGGAATGAGTGAATATTGTAGATAATGGAGTGCCAATCAAACAGCTGCTTTGTCCTGGATGGTGTCAAACTTCTTGAATGTTGTTGGAGCTACACATATACGGAAAAGTGGAGAGTATTCCTTCACACTCGTGACTTGTTCCCTGCAGATGGCGGACAGGTGTTAGGGAGTTGGGAGGTGAGTTACTCGCTTCAGAATTCCCAACTTCTGATCTACTCTTATAGCCGCGGTATTTATTTTTTGGAGCAGTTCAGCTTCTGGTCAATGGTAACCCCTCATAGTATTGTTTGAGCAGAATTGGATGATGATAATACTGTTGAATGTCAAGGGGTGATGGTTAAATTCTCCTCTGTTGGAGATGGTTATTGCCTGGCTTGTGAGGCATGAATATTAACTTCCCAGCCTAAGACTGGATATTGTCCACATCCCCACAGCATGGGGACTGGGCATAGACTGCTTCCGTTTCAGTAACAAATAGTGCTGGACGTTATGCAATCACCAGAAAACAACCCACCCACCCCCACTTCTGACCTTATGAGCGAAGGAAGGTCATTGATGGAAGTAGCTGAAGATGGTTGGATCTAGAACATTACACTGAGAAACGCCTCAGTTAGAAAGTTGATTCTGATTGACTAGGAACGGGGAGATAACTATTGATCCACTTACTACTGGGTAATTTAAAAAGGCGAACGGATCACTGCATATGAATATATGTAACTTGTAGCAAGCTGTTTGAACCATTTTAAAAACTTGACTGATTGTTCAGCGAATGCTGCTGAGATGTTGGTGACACAATTGAATAGCCTGTCTAGACATTTCAGAGGACAGTTCTGAGTGAACCAGAAAATGTTTGAAATACTTGGCAGATCTGTCAGCATCTGTGGAAAGACAGAGTTATTAACTTTTGACCTCTCATTAGAAGTTCCATTAGGACTTATGATGAAAATCATCGACCTGAAACATTAACTCTTTCCACAGATGCTGTCTGGCCTGCAGAACATTTTCAGCATTTTCTCTTTTTATTTCAGATTTTTATCGCAGTACTTGACTAGAGCAGTTCAGTTTCTGGTCAATGATAACCCCTCATAGTGTTGATTGTGTGCGATTTAGTGATGATAATGCCACTGAATGTGAAGGGGTGATGGTTAAATTCTCTCCTGTCCGCATTATTTGCATTTGTAGTTGTCAAGCACATTGATGTTAGATTTGAATCACACAAAGGCCAGACCAGCTTAGAACAGCAGGTTTCCTTCCCTGGAGAAAAGCAGTGAATCAGCTAGCCTTTGTGACAATCCAGCAGCTTTATAGTTCCTTTTTATCTTCACATTTTCTTTTGTGAGCTCAAATTCTCAAACTACTGTGGATGGATTTAAATGCTCACTTTCTCTGAATTATTAGCCCAGATCTCAGGATTACAAGTCTATTAACTTAAACATGATGCTACCAATATAGGAGTAATATCTTCTTGTCAGTCAGGATATATTGCTTCAGTGGAGCTGTTACATTAGAACAAACCACTAATGTGTTTTGGCTTAAGACAAACTGCAATAAACATATCAAACCATACTCCAGGTTACAGTCTGCCCATGAGCAGTACCATGACAGGCTGACTAAAATGGAACACAGGGGAATGAAAGATATTGCTTGTAAGAATGTTCTTCAGGAGATAAAGTGGCACATTAATAATTTAATTCTTTGCCCTGATAGTTCCTAAACACACATGGTTTTGAATTCTTAACAACAATGCACAACAAATATCAGATTACAGCCCATCTTATTTTGCAAGTTTCATAAGAAGCCTGGAGCATATCAAGAAACTTTAGGAAATCACGTTGTAAATACCTTTTCCCAGTAGCATTTAATAGTGCAAAAGGATAAGGGAAAGAGGATTATCAAACAGTTGAATGTGTGTTCAAGAACATTCAAACTGAACATGACCATATTAAAAATTAAAATTATTATTTAGCTGTCCATAGGATGTGGTTGCACAGACTAGGCCAGCATTTATTGCCCTTGGGAAGGAGCTGCCTTCCTCAACTGCTGCATTAATGTGCTGCAGGATCACCCTATTTGTTAGCTTATTTATTAGTGTCACAAATAGACTTACTTCAACAGTGCATGAAGTTACTGTAAGAATCAACTGGTTGCCACACTCCGGCACCTGTTAGGGTACACTGAGAGAGAATTTAGCATGGCCAATGTACCTGAACAGTACGTCTTTCAGACTGTAGGATGAAACCGGAGCACCCCGAAGAAACCTATGCAGACATGGGGAGAATGTGCAGACTCCACACTGACAATGGCTCAAGTAGGGTTTCAAATCCAGTTACTAATGCAGTGAGGCAGCAGTGCTAACCACTGTGCCATAGAAGTTCCAGGATTTTAACTTAGCGACAATGAAGGAACAATGATATAATTACAAGTCAGGATAGTGTGTGACTTGGAAGGAATCCTGCAGGTGGTGGTATTCCCATGCATCTTTCTAATTGGTAGAGGAAGGTGGTCTCTTAGGAGTCTTGGTAAGTTCCTAATTTTTGCCACTGTGCTTCAATGATGGAGTGAATGAATATTGGGTAGGGTTCCGATCAAGTATGCAGCTTTGTCCTGGATGGTACTGAGTTTCTTAAATGTTGTTGGAACTGCATTCAGCCAGGCAAGTGGAGAGTATTGCATCATGCTTGTGCCTTGAAGATGGCAGAGAGGTCTTGGATGTGCAGGAGTGAATTCTCTACAAAGTACCACCATTTGGCCTGGTGTTGTAGCCACAGTATTTATATGGCTAGTCCAATTTGTTTTTTATATTCATTCATGGGATATATGTATCACTGGCTGGCTAGCATTTGTTGCCCATTCCTAGTTACCCTTGTTAAGAGTGGCAACAGAGAGTCAGCCACATTGCTGTGGCTCTGAAGTCATATAAGGATGACAGATTTCCTTCCCTTAAGGACATTAGTGAATCAGATGGATTCACATAGAACATAGAACATAGAACATTACAGCGCAGAACAGGCCCTTCGGCCTTCGATGTTGCGCCGACCAATTAAGAAAAAGCAATGACTCTCTAACCTAAACCATTCCCTTTTCATCCATAAACTTATCTACTAACCTCTTAAACGCACCAAACTTGGCGCATCTACAACTGCAGCAGGCAGGGCATTCCATACCCTTACCACCCTCTGGGTAAAGAACCTACCTCTGACATCCGTCCTACAACCACCACCCCTTAATTTAAAGCTATGTCCCCTCGTGCTAGCTTTCTCCATCTAGGAAAAAGGCTATCACTGTCCACCCTATCTAAACCTCTAATCATCTTATATGTTTTGATAAGGTCTCCTCTTAGCCGCCTCCTTTCTAACAAAAACAACCTCAAATCCCTCAGCCTCTATTCATAAGACCTGCCCTCCATACCAGGCAACATCCTGGTAAACCTCCTCTGTACCCTCTCCAATGCCTCCACATCTTTCTTATAATGTGGGAACCAGAACTGTACACAATACTCCAAGTGCGGCCGCACTAGAGTTTTGTACAGTTGCAACATGACGTTGCGGCTCCGAAATTCAATCCCCCTACCAATAAAAGCTAAGACTCGGTATGCCTTCTTAACAACCTTATCGACTTGACTGCCTACTTTCAGGGATCTATGCACAAATACACCAAGATCCCTCTGTTCATCAACACTATTAAGAATCCTACCATTAGCCCTATACTCTACACATTTATTATTCCTGCCAAAGTGCATTACCTCACACGTTTCCACATTAAACTCCATTTGCCACCTCTCGGCCCAGCTCTGCAACTTGTCCAAGTCTCTCTGCAAACTATAACACCCCTCTTCACTATCTACCACTCCTCCGACTTTGGTGTCATCTGCAAATTTACTAATCCATCCTTCAATACCCTCATCCAGATCATTTATAAAAATTACAAACAGAGTTGTCCAACATTCGATAATAATTTCATGGTCATTAGTGGATTCTTAATTTCAGATTTATTTTTGTATTGAATTTAAATTCCAGCATCTGCTGTGGCAGGATTTGAACCCAGGTCCACCAGAACATTAGCTGAGTTCTGGATTAATAATTTAGCGATAATACCACTAGGCCATCACTTTTCCAGTTTCTGATCAATAGTATAACCCCCAGGATGTTGATAGTAGAGGATTCAGTGATGGTATTGCCATTGAGTGTCAAAAGAAGATGGTTAGATTCTCTCTTGTTGGAAATGACTATTTGCCTGGCACATGTCAGGGCACATGCCTGGCACATGTTAGAGAGAAATGAATTGATTGGGGATAGTCAGCATGGTTTTGTGAAGGGTAGGTCGTGCCTTACTAACCTCATTGAGTTTTTTGAAAAAGTGACCAAAGAGGTGGACGGGGGTAAGGCGGTTGATGTGGTATATATGGACTTTAGTAAGGCGTTTGATAAGGTGGCCCATGGAAGACTTCTGCAGAAAATGCAGATGTATGGGATAGAGGGTGATTAGCTAATTGGGTTAGGAATTGGCTAGCAGATAGAAGACAGAGGGTGGTGGTTGATGGGAGATATTCATCTTGGAGTTCGATGACAAGTGGTGTACCTCAGGGGTCTGTTTTGGGGCCCCTGCTGTTTGTAATTTTTATAAATGATCGGGATGAGGGTATTGAAGGATGGATTAGTAAATTTGCAGATGACACTAAAGTCGGTGGAGTGGGAGATAGTGAAGAGGGGTGTTATAGTTTGCAGAGAGACTTGGACAAGTTGCAGAGCTGGGCCGAGAGGTGGCAAATGGAGGTTAATGTGGAAAAGTGTGAGGTAATGCACTTTGGCAGGAATAATAAATGTGTGGAGTATAGGGCTAATGGTAGGATTCTTAATAGTGTTGATGAACAGAGGGATCTTGGTGTATATGTGCATAGATCCCTGAAAGGAGGCAGTCAAGTCGATAAGGTTGTTAAGAAGGCATATGGAGTCTTAGCTTTTATTGGTAGGGGGATTGAATTTCGGAGCCGCAACGTCATGTTGCAACTGTACCAAACTCTAGTGCGGCCGCACTTGGAGTATTGTGTGCAGTTCTGGTCCCCGCATTATAAGAAAGATGTGGAGCATTGGAGAGGGTACAGAGGAGGTTTACCAGGATGTTGCCTGGTATGGAGGGCAGGTCTTATGAAGAGAGGCTGAGGGATTTGAGTTGTTTTCGTTAGAAAGAAGGCGGCTAAGAGGAGACCTTATTGAAACATATAAGATGATTAGAGGTTTAGATAGGGTGGACAGTGATAGCCTTTTTCCTAGGATGGAGGAAGCTAGCATGAGGGGACACAGCTTTAAATTAAGGGGTGATAGTTATAGGACGGATATCAGAGGTAGGTTCTTTACCAAAAGGGTGGTTCGGGAGTAGAATGCCCTGCCTGCAGCAGTTGTAGATGCGCCAAGTTTGGTGGCGTTTAAGAGGTTAGTTGATAAGTATATGAAGAGAAGGGAATGGTTTAGTTTGGAGGGGCATTGCTTTTTATATTGGTCGGCGCAACATCGAAGGCCGAAGGGCCTGTTCTGTGCTGTAATGTTCTATGTTCAATGTGTGATGCAATCCAACACTCAATGTTGTCCAGATCCTGTTGCATTTGTTTCACTGCTTCATATCTGAGAAGTTATGAATTGTACTGAACATTGTACATTTCCACTTCTGACTTCTGATGGGTGGAAAGTAATTGAAGAAGCAGCTGAAGATGGCTGAGCCTAGTACCCTACCCTGTGGAATTCCTCACAAGATTGAAATGATTGACCTCCGACAATCTCCAACCTCCACAACCATCATTTGTGCTAGGCATAACTCCAACTTCTAAAAAGTGTCAGTACTAATTTGCAGACAATACACTAATTGATCCCTGCTGGATTTCAGTGGCTTTCCAAGTGCTAACCCCTAATTATCACTATTGATCTCAACAGTTGAAATGAGTGCAATGGAATCCATTTGCTTATATGTTCAACTTCAGATGAACAAACAACAACTTCTATTTATATAATGTCATTAATGTAATTAACATCCTAAGGTGATTAACATGAGCATTTTCATATTAAATTTGACATTGAATTATGTAACAAGATATTCAAATAAGTGACTAAATGGTCAAAGAGATAGGTTTTAAGGAATGTGTAAAAGGAGGAATGAGAGACAGAGGTGTCAACTGTGTCAGATGAAGCTACTTCCTTAGTTGGTGGCCTGAATATGCATCTGTTGTTACCAAAGGATTCTGCTCTCAGCTCCTCTTATGAGAATCAGATCAAGTGCTTCCCCTGTAAACCATCTAAATGAAATAGCACTCCAGCATCATACTTAGCCATCACTTTCAGCATCAGTGTTTTCTTGCGACAACCTTTTGCAATGTTTGTGACAGCAGCAACATCTAAAGCTGGATCACAGATGCCATGTTTTTCCAAGGGAAACTCACCTGTCCACTTTCACCATCTCAGCACCCCTCTTTTAGGGATGTTTGATGGAATTCTGCAGAATTTGGTTGGACAGCTGGTTCATGATTCAAAGCGACACTAACAGTTTGGGTTCATCTCCCATAGTGGCTGAGCTTATCCATGAAGGCCCCTCAACCTTACCCCTCGCTTCAGGTGTGGTGACCCTCCAATTAACTCAGCACCAGTCAACTCTTTCTCAAAGGGAGTGAGCAGTCCATGGTCCTTGGGGGATTATGGCAACTTTCATTTCACATCTCCATAAAGCATCTGTGTTGCACAATTCCCAATTCAAAAATTGTCAGTCAATTCAAGAGGGATAGAAGGCAGATTAAATTGGAGCGCCAAGAAAGTGGTTATGAGCTCTGCAGATCTTTAGGCAAGTCAGCCTATTCCCCTATATGTTTAACAGCATGAAACAGAAAGATTTTATTTTGTAATTCCACCAGGATTTGGAACAGAAGCAAAATATGGCCAGTCCAGCTGGAACTTACACTCTGTCGCATGTCAGTGCAATGGTGCTGCTGACACTTCAAGGTCAAATTTGTGAAATGTGTTGAAGAGCACCAGGGGTAGATGAGGAAGAATCCTGTAGCCTGGAAACATAACATCCCTCCCTCTGCCTCTCTGAAAAAAACAAAATCATCACTGATTATCAGCAAAACCTTTCTAGCTGAAGGACAAAGATATACCATCTGCCTTGTTAAACCTATTCTAAGCTTCTTTAAACAGACCAGAACAGTTAATCCTCCAGGTCTTTCGGACCTTGTCTTATAGAGAAAAACAAGTTAATTTACTAAGAAAGTTGAAACTAATTTTTCATCAAATTTGACATCGACTCACACATGGAGAAAGTGGTCAAATTACCAAAACTTTGATTGAAGGAGAAAAGAGAGTTAGAATCCCGAATAGATTTACAGACCATTCCTGCATGGTCCACAGCTAGTTGATAACACACACAAAACATGGAACTTGATCAGCTGAACAGTGATCAGGCTTCCCTACAAGAGACCAGGTTGACCAAGAATGAATCACTGAAAGAAAAACCTTACACGTTCATCTGGCAGAGGAAGAGTTCAGAGGAAAAGCTTGAGTAAGGTGTAGACTTCACTGTGAAGAACTCGCTGCTTTTGTTGGTATAATGGCTCAGAATGCTTTCTGTCCATCTGCTTCTCAATTCAAATAGGGCCAGTTAATCTCATGAATTTCCAATGTTGTACTCCATTACAGAGGTGAAAGACTTGTTCAATGAGGAGATCGAACTCTGAGCTTCCTGTTGTTGTGGTGCTGCAGCAAATGATGCCTTTCGGAATATAGAAAGGAGTATGCTGTTCTGTCTTTTGAGACTGCTCTGCCATTCAATTAGATCATAACTGATCCCTCTATATCCCTTGGTATGTTTACTTAGCAAAAACACCTCGAGGGAAATATATAGTGAATATTATTGCAGTTTCATAGTTTTGGCATCAGTTCACTGCCACATACTATTTGGCTTAATACTATTTTTCATTATAATGAATCACAACATTGAAGAAACACCAGTGTTTGGGTTTCTTTGTATTATTTTATTCACTGTTGGCTGGCAATGTTCGCTGGAAAGCTGATATACAAGGAATACCTGAATGACTATACTACAAGGCAGTTTGTAACAATTGCTGTTTATTTAGTTTTTGCTGGTAATTGAGATTCTCGATTTTTCACTGAATTCTGAAATTTTAGACTTGACTGCTCCAAATTTGTGTTTTCATGGTGAAGTATTGCAGCTTCATTTGAAATCTGTGCTCAGTGAAAAAGGACACCATTTTTAGATTAGCTAGAGTTGTTTGCTATCACAAATCTACAAAAAGAAATAAAACTAGGAGAATGCAAAGGTTATTAATTACTACTTATTGGTATAAATAATTGAAGACTTTGAGAGCAGTAGTGCACAGGGACAGACACCAGAGCATCACCGTTTTTATAAAATTGGTTTTAATGTTCATTAGTATAAATAGGGACCTTTTGTCTTGTGTTCATAGAATGGATAATATCACTGCATCTGAAGAATGCTGAATCTAGTGTGCTATTTGAAATTGAGATGCGAGAACACAAATGCTGCTTATTAGTTGAAAGTTGAGTCATAGTATTAGTGTTCTTGGCATTTTATTAGCAATTTGGCATTAAATTTGAATATCTATCTATAGATCTATCGATCCTACATATCGAATTCTGCTCTTTGGGTTCCATACCTGACCAACATTGAAATTATTGCCACTATGCTAGAGCACACTGCTGGTCATAAAAAAGAATAAGCCAAAGCAGAGGAGGGCAAAGGAACCAAGTCCAATACCCTTCTGGGCCACTGCAGCCTACGCGTCAAATGTCATAGATTGTATTTCTGTGAAATTAATGAGGAAGTGGCAAGAATGACAAAGACACTCCAGGGACTATTTCAGCTTTGAAAAGAGGCTGGTTAGCTATGGTTGTTTTCCTTAGAACAGAGAAGGCTGAGGGGGACTTGATTGAGGTGCACAAGATTATGAAGGACAAATAGGTAGAAACATTGCCCCTTAATGGAAGGGTCAGTAACAAAAAGCATAAATTCATGGTAAGAAGTAGGATATTCAGAGGGCATACAAGGAAAGCTTTTTCATCTGGAAGATGGTGGGAATCTGGAATTCACTGCCTGAAAAGGTGGTGGAGGAGGGAAATCTCACAACATTTAAGAAGCATTTAGAAAATCACTTGAAACACAATGGCATTCAAGGTTACAGAACAAGTGTTGGAAATTGGGATTATAATAGGTGCTTGATGGCCCATGCAAACACTATGGGCCTCTCCATGTGCTGTAAAACTTTATGACTATATGAGATGCAAATGGGCAGGGGCTAGGCAAAGATGGATTTCCAGCTCAACTGTTCAAACAAAAAAAGTTACATCTATAGCCATAATATGATCTTCTCCATCTTGTAGAATCCATTCTACAAGAGCTGCAAACATGAGCAAAGAAATCTGCTGGTTACCGTCTATTGCAATGAGAATTCTTCCAGATTGAATACCAGTTGGAAGGACTATTGAAGGTAGCAAGGGTGCCAAATGTAATCTGGATGGACTTCAATGTCCATCACCAAGAGTGGTTCGGTGACACCATATGTGAGGAGTTGGCCAAGTCCTAAAGGATATGACAGCTAAACTGGGACTGCAGCAGGTGGTGAGGGCCAATCCTACTTCAGCTCATCCTCACCAATTATCTATCACAGATGCATCTTCCAATGAGAGTTTTAGTGAGCCTAACACCCAAACAGTCCATGTGGAAACAAAGTCCCACCTTCACATTGAGGATACCTTTTATTGTGTTGTGTGGCACTACCACCGATGGTAAATGGGATAGATTTTGAACAGATCCAGCAGTTCAAAACTGGACACTCATGAGGTGCTGTGGCCATCAGCAGCTGTAGAATTGTATTTAACCATAATCTATAACCTCACAGTCTGGTATATGCCCATTCCTCCAGTACCATCAAGCTGGGGAATTCACACAAGTTCAATGAAGAGTAAAGGAAGCAGCACCATGCAGTCCTAAAAATGAGATGTCAGTCTGGTGAAGCTGCAACACAGGACAACTTGCATTTCAAACAGCGGAAGCAGCATGCAATAGGCAGTATTAAATGACCCTATAACAACAGATCAGATGTAAGATTTGCAATTCTGCAAAATCAAGTCATGAATGGTCATGGATAGATAGGTTTCTGATAGACAAGAGAATTAAGGGCTATGGGGAGAAAGCAGGAAAGTGGAACTGAGCCACTTCAGATGCATGATCTTGTTGAATGGCAAGGCAGGCTTGAAGGGCTAGATGATCTACTCCTACTCCAATTTCTTATGTTCTTATAATGGATAAGTAAGCAACTAACAGAAGGGAGAGAATCCACAAATGTCCCCATCCTCAATGGAGGAGCCCAGCACATCAATGCAAATAGACAGAGCTGAGGCATTCGCAACCATCTTCAGCCAGAAGTGCCGGTTGGATGATTCATCTCGGCCTTCAGCCGAGGTCGCTAGCATCACAGGTGCCAGTCTTCAGCGAATTTGATCCTATCCATAAGATATAAAGAAACACCTGGGAAGGCATTGGATACTGTAGACGCTGTGGGCCCTGGGCCCTGACAACACCCTGGTAATAATACTAAAAACCTGTGCTCCAAAACCAGCCACAGCCAGAGCCAAACTGTTCCAGTACACTGGCATCAAAGTGGAAAATTGCTTAGGTATATCCTGCCCTCAAAGAGTAGAACAAATCAAAACCAGCCCAGTACCGTCCCATCAACCCACGCTTGATTGTCAGCAAAGTGATGGAAGTGATTCTTGACATTGCTATCAAGCGGTACTTACTTAGTTAACCAGCTAACCAGCCTCTCTTCAAAGCTGAAATAGTCCCTGTAGTATCTACGTCATTCCTGCCACTTCCTCATTAATTTTACAGAAATACAATCTGTGACGTTTGATATGTGGGCTGCAGTGGCCCAGAAGGGTATTAAACTTTATTCCTTTGCTTTCCTCTGCATTGGCTTCTTCTTTCTCGTGACCAGCAGCACGCTCTAGCGTAGTGCAATAATTTCAATGTTGGTCAGGAATGGAATCCAAAGAGCAGAATTTGATATATAGGATCGATAGATCTATAGATAGATATTCAAATTTAATGCCAGATTGCTAATAAAGTGCCAAGAACACTAACACTGCAACTCAACTTTCAACTAATAAGCAGCATTTGTGTCCTTGCATTTCAACTTTAAATAGCACACTTAGATTCAGCATTCTTCAGATGCAGTGATATTATCCATTCTATGAACACAAAACACAAGGTCTCTATTTACACTAATGAATATTAAAACTAATTTTATAAAAATGATGATGTTCTGATGTCTGTTTGCCAGGGCCACCCATTTCCTGACCTTATTACAGTCTTGTCCAAATGTGGACAAAGGAGATGAACTCAAGGGGTGAGGTGAGAGCGAATGACCTCGATATCAAGGTAGAAGGTGCCCCAAGAAAACTGAAGTCAATAGGAATTTGGCTGGGAGGGAACTCACCACTGATTGGAACCTGACAGAAAAGAAGGTGGTAATGGATGTTGGAGGTCAACCTTATCAGCCCCAGATCATTGCTGCAGAGCTCCTCAGAGTGTGCTGAGTCTAACCATCTTCAGCTGCTTCATCTATGATCAAAACTCTGTCATAAGCTCAGAAATGAGAATGTTCAAAATGATTGCACAGTGTTCAACACCAATCGTGATACAGATGATAAAGCAGTCCATGTCCATTTTCAGTAATACCTGGACAATGTTCAGGCCTAGGCTGATGAGTAGCATTCATGCCACATAAATGCCAGACAATGACCATCTCCCCTTGACATTCAATGGCATTGCCATTGCTGAATCCCCCACAATCAACATCCTGGCCATTACAATTGACCTGAAGCTGAACTGGGTGAGATATTTAAATACAATGGCTACAAGAGCAGATCAGAGGCATGCAATCCTGCAATTAGTAAATCACCTCATGATTCCCTAAAACCTATCCATTATTCAGAAGGCACAAGCCAGGAGTGTGATGGAATACTTTCCACTTGCCTGAATGAGCTCTAACAACACTCAAGAAGCTCAGCAGGACAAAGCAACCCACTTGATTGCTACCTCTTCCATAAACATTCACTCCCTTCACCATTGACAAACAGTAGCAGCAGTGTGTACCATCTGCAGATGCACTGCAGCAATTAATTAAGGCTCCTCAACAGCACCTTCCAAATATGCCATCCCATCACTTAGAAGGACAAGGATAGCAGATCCCTGGGAATACCACCACTTTCAACTTCCCCTTTAAGCCACTGACCATCCTGCCTTGAAAATATATCACCATTCCTCCACTGTTGTTTGGTCAGGATCCGGAAACTCCCTTCCTAGCTGTACTGAGGGTATAATGACAACTTATGGATAGTAGCAGTTCAAGAAGCTTACTTTGATAGGTTGTACTATAGGCCCCCAAATAGCTGACAGGAAATTGAGGAGCAAATATATACAGAGATCACAGAGAACTCTAAGAAAAATAGGGTGGTAATAGAGATTTTAACTTTCCCAACATTGACTGGGACATCCATAGTATTAGGAGCTTGGATAGAGAGAAATTTGTTGAGTGCATTCAGGAGGAATTTCTCATTCAATATGTGGATGGCCTGACTAGAGAGGGGGCAAAATTGGACCTCCTCTTGGGAAATAAGGAAAGGCAGGTGACAGAAATGTTATTGAGGGATCACTTTGGGATGAGTGACTATAATTCTGTTGGTTTTAAGATAGTCATGGAGGATGATAGATCTGGCCTAAAAGTTAAAATTCTGAATTGGGGCAATTCCAATTTTGATGATATCAGGCAGGAACTTTCAAAAGTTAATTGGGGGAGTCTGTGAGAAAGCAAAGGGACGTCTGGTAAGTGGGAGGCTTTCAAAGGGATGTTAACTAGGGTTTAGAGTAAACACATTCCTCTTAGAGTGAAAGACAAGGCTGGTAGAAGTAGGGAACCCTGGATGACTCGGGATACTGAGGCGCTGGTCAAGAAGAAAAAGGAGGCACATGACATGCATAGGCAGCTGAGATCAAGTGGATCCTTTAAAGAGTACAAAGACTATAGAAGTGGAGTTAAGAGAGAAATCAGAAGGGCAAAAAGAGGACATGAGATTGTTTTGGCAGATAAAACAAAGGAGAATCCAAAAAACTTCTACAAATACACATAAAGGGCAAAAGAACAATTAGGGAGTAAGGCTTCTTAAGATCAACAAGGTCATCTATGTGTGGATCCACAAGAGATAGGTGAGATCCTATATTAATATTTCTCATCAGTATTTACTGTTGAGAAGAGCACAGATGTTAGGGAACTTGGAGAACTAAATAGAGATGTCTTGTGCATATAACAGGGAAGGAGATACTGGAAGTCTTAAAGAGCATCAAGGTAAATAAATCCCTAGAACCTGATGAAATGTATCCCAGGACATTGTGGGAGGCTAGGGAAGAATTTGTGGGTTCCCCGAACAGAAATATCTGAATCGATAATCACAGGTGAGGTGCCTGAAGATTAAGAAGGGCTGCAGGGAAAAGCCTGGAACTACAGACTGTGAACCTCACATCTAATATAGGTGAGTTGTTCGAAAATATTTTCAGAGACAGGATCTGCAGGCATTCAGAGACACAAGGACTGATTAGGGACAGGCTTTATGAATGGAAAATCATGTCTCAAAAATTTGATTGAATTTTTGAAAAGGAGTAACCAAAAAGGTAGATGTGACCAATGCAGTTGGTGTTTAGCAAGGCCTTTGACTAGGTACCACATGGTAGGTTGTTACATACATTTAAAGTTAGCGTGATCCAGGGTGATGTACCTCTCAATTGCCTTCTTGTCATAAGCCAGACGGTGCTTGTAGAGGGTTCTTTTTCAAAGTGGAGGCCTGTGACCAGCAATGTGTCTCAGAGATCAGTGCTGGGTCCATTGTTATTTGTCATGTGTATTAATGATTTGGATGTGAATTTAGGAGTATAGTTAGTAAGTTTTCAGATGACACCAAGATTGATGCATAGTGGACAGTGAAGAAGGTTATCTAAGATTGCAATGGAATCTTGATCAATTATGTCAGTGGGCTAACAAATGGCAGACAAATGGAGTTTAATTTAGATAAATGTGAGGTGATGTGTTTTGGTAGCTCGAACCAAGGTAGGACTCACTCTTAATGGAAGGGCATTGGGAAGAGTTATGGAACAAAGAGATTTAGGGGTACAGGTTTATAGTTCCTTGAAAGTGGAGTCATAGGTGGACAGAGTGATGAAGAAGTCCTACAGCTTGCTTGGTTTCTTTGGTCAGAACATTGAATACGAGAGTTGGGACGTCTCGTTGAAATTTACAAGACATTGATAAGGCCACACTTGGAATGCTATGTACAGTTCTGCTCACCTATTATAGAAAGGATAATATTAAATTAGAAAGAGTTCAGAAAAGATCTACTGGGATGCTACTGGGATTTGATGGCTTGAGTTATAAGAAGACACTGGATAGATGGACTTTTTTCTCTGGAGCATAGGAGGCTTAGAGGTGACCTTATAGAGGTATATAAAATGATAAGGGGCATAGATCAGCTAGATAGTCAATCTCTTTTCCAAAGGTAGGAGAGTCTAAAATTAGAGAGCATAGATTTAAGCTGAGAGGGAAGAGAAATAAAATGGTCCAGAGGGGCAATTTTTTCACACAGAAAGTGATGAATGTCTGGAGCGAGCTGCCAGAGGTAGTAGTAGAAGCGGGTACAATTTTATCTTTTAAAAAACGTTTAGACAGTTACATAGATGGGTATGGAGCAATATGAGCCAAATATGGGCAAATGAGACTGGCTTAGGGGTTAAAAAAAAGGACGGCATGGAGAAGTTGGGCTGAAGGGTCTGTTCCATGCTGTAAACCTCTATGACTATGACTCTGAGGTAGCTCACCACCACCTTCTCAAAGGCAAATAGAGCTGAACAATAAACCCTGGTCTAAGCGGCAATGCCCGCATCCTGTTAATTAGTGAAAAAGATGTACGATACAAGAATCATCACACAATTCAAAAACAAACGAAAAAAGTTGACTGCAGCAACCACAGGGGCATATCACTCCTTCTCATCACAGGGAAGGCCTTTACTGGGGTTATAAACTTTCAGACTCAGAATGCTGTACCTGCTGATAAATCTATGTGGACATGATCTTCTCCACATACCAGCTACAAGGAAGTGTAGGGAATGGTATCTATCTTCTTATCTTGCTTTCATAAATCTCACAAAAGTGTTCAACACCATCCGCAGAGCAGGACTCCACAAGATGAGGGAAATTGGTTGTCTACAAAACTCCTCAGTCTCATTTGTTCCTGCCATGACAAGATGCACTGCACTGTCCAGTTTGATTGCTTCAATTCTGACAGTTTTAAAGTAAACAATGTTGTGACCTAGAACCCACTCTGTATGGCATCTTCCCCTCCACGAATAAGACAATCCTGTCAAACACAGAGCTCCCACATTTGTTAACAGTTATCAGATTGAGGCAGCGTTATTGGCTCAGGCATAATTACAAAGTAGAAATGATAACGCACCTATGAGGTTTCTGGGTGGTGAAGCAGCCAGAGCCAGCTGACTGGTACAACACTCAATGCTTCACTTCAGGGCCTTGCAAACATGACAATAAAGCCCTAACCATTGATTATCATTCCTGAGAGTCACTAGCTGACAACAGAAGAAAATGCCGAAACTTCCTGTGGACTGACATACACCAGCATGATGGTCAGTGGCTACATTAGCTTGATAGCAGACACCAGCACCAAAAACAATCCATAATGACACTAATGGTACCTTCTGTGTAAAGGTCCAAGGATTGGCCTCTTCAAACATCAGCAAAGGTATGCCATAAGATGACACTCCATCTAAAATGAAATGTTAGCTGCATGTTCATCATCTTTCATAGATGGAAGGATGCTTACATGACAGATAGTTAATACTGATTTTTTTCAATTCCCACTCAAAGACTACTCTATCTTAAAAGGTAAAACATTATAAATCTTCCAACCTGAGGCACAGTGTCAGAGTTTTGCTATCTTGTGAGATCCTACGACTTGCACGCCATTTCAAATCTGATAGCACAACTGTTACTGTAGAAAATATGGCAGTTGAGAAAGATAAAACATTCATCAACCAATATGTACAGGCAGCAATTTAATGCTAAGGTTCAGCAGACAAGTGATTAATTCTATCACTTTCATTATTTGAGTCCCTTGATCAGTGATTTTGAATATCTCTTTACAGATAAAAGAATTGCTACATAATAGGTATTTAATTCTTGTGTTGCTAGGATCCTTTACTTGTGCTGCCTTTTATATTGGTTTCATTCTCACAGTGCTTTGTGTTCTGAGAATATAACTTATCCAGCACTAAATTTGCCAATGACCGAAGCCAAAATTAATAGGGATATTGTCTGGGTCAAACGGCATCAATGAACTGAGTCAGACAAATTAACTCAGGATTTAAAATGAATAAGTTGATGCCTACTTTTAACACTGAAAATGTGAATTCACATGCTAATATAAAATGTGTTACTGTAAACCCTGGTGTCAAGTATTTATCAGCTACCACTTGCTTTTATCTACTGAACCAGGCTCATTGTACCATTAAGTTACTCAAGTGGAAGAGATTTGCAATGTGATGGTCTGTCTGTTCTTCACATTATTGATGTTTATACCATCAGGCAGAATCAGAAAATAGTGGAAGGCCAGAATAATGGTGCAAGGAAAGGATTTACAAATGAATACTGCCTGAAAGTCACTTCTATAATGTTACCATTCTTCTTACTGAGCTTCTCTAGCACCTGGGAAATCCTGTTTATACAGAAGCCTGAAAATTACATCCATAGAATCCCTATAATGCAGAAGGAAGCCATTTGGCCTATCAAGTCTGCACCAATCACAATCCCACCCAGGTCCCAGCCTCACAACCCTGTGCATTTACTCTAGCTCATCTTCCTAACACTAAGGGTCAATTTAGCATGGCCAATACACCTACCTCATACATCTTTGGACTGTTGGAGGAAACCAGAGCACTGGAGGAAACCCATGCAGTCAAAAGGAGAATGTGCAAACTTCACATGGACAGTCACCCAAACTGGGAATCGAACTCAGGTCCCTGGTGCTGTAAGGCAGCAGTGCTAACCACTGTGTCACCGTAGCACCCATTGTTTCCTTGTGTGGACTAACACATGGTTAGAATAAAAAGACAACCACAAGCTTCATCCCTGTATGACACTGGTAGGGAATAAGTCCATTTAATAGATAGCTTCTGGAAGTATGCACGTTCACAGGATCTTAGATAATTACTGATGAAGAAAACCGTTTGGTCCATATTAATCTATTAATCTAGAAGATTCTAACACCCCTCCATGTGGCATTGAATTGTTTCTTAAATAACTCACAAAGTTTTTACTTTCACAGACTTTCTAGACATTTCTACAACCACTGATTATAGAATCATTTACAAAACAGAAGAAGCCATTCATCATGTCCGTGCTGGCTCTGACTGAGCAATCCCACTGCCCTGCTTGGTCTCCTTAACACCTTAGCAAATTTATTTCCTTCAAGTGTGCATCCAATTTACTTCTGAAATCAGTGATTATCTCTGCTTCCATTATCCTCATGGGAACAGAGTTCTAGGTCATTACCACTTGCAGTCTGTCCCTCACACTTACCCCAATTCTTGACCAAAATCTTGAATTTGTGCCCTCCTATTCCTTTGTGTGATACGCTAACCGGAACAGTGTGTCCTTGTCCAACTTGTTCACACTTGTCATCATCTTGGACACCTTGTCAGATCTCCACTAAATCTCATTTGCTCCAAGCACAGCAAGCTTCCCCAACCTAAACTTGCAGCTAAAATCATTCCTTGCACTTAGAAGAATTTCATGATTTATTCTAAAAATGACACTTCAATCATTTAAATCCATGCCTCCTTGGCCTACTCCTACATTTTAAATTTAAGTAATGCAGTATTCTAGGTCAGCTTTTTCAATACTCTTAGAAATTCAAAAATCACCCCTCAAACCCCCAGGTTTTTTTTATCTTTTTCCTAACTCAGACCCCTGACGTTAGTGTACAATGGTAGTGAATGGTTCTTCAGCAGAGGGGAAGCTGCTCAAAGAGAATGAGAGTTGGGAGGAAAGTCCTTTCAGCAGGACGCTATCTCTACCCAGGATCTACAAGAAGCAATTTCCTACCTCCCTATAAGCAAGGAAAATTTGTGCAACATTCGAGAGGAGCTCTCTGAATTATTCCATCTGTTTTGGGCAGAATTGCAGCCTCAGAGCAGGAAGGGTACAGTTTTGTCAGTGGCTGTAAAGATGACCTTAGGTTTGAGATTTCTTCATGTGGCTCCTTTATGTGTGGAGTAGGCAATAGCTCCAACATCTCAGTTTCTCCTTCACTGTTGCATAAAAGAGGACATTGATGTTCTATCCAGTGAGACAAACAGTACATTCTCCCATGGAGAAGCAGGCAGTGAATGTTTTTAAAGTTTACTTATTAGTGTCATAAATAGACTTTACATTCATATTGCAATAAAGTTACTATGAAAATCCCCTGGTCGCCACACTCCAGTGCCTGTTCAGGAACACTGAGGAGAATTTAGCATGACCAATGTACTTAATCAGTATGTCTTTCAGATTGTGGAAGGAAACAGGAGCACCCAGAGGAAACCCATGTTGACATAGAGAGAACATGCAGATTCTACGCAGTGACTCAAGCTGGCAATCGAATCCAGGTCCCTGACGCTGTGAGGCAATATTGGTAACTACTGTGCCACCACGCATGGCCAGGATAGTGGCATACCCCACGATGCAGACTGCCATTAGCTACACACACATTGCTTTACAGGCTTCTAAATCCTAATTCAGAGATAAAACATACTGAAAAGAGTTTCACTGCCTTAATATTCAGTTGATATGATGTATGCAGTATGTTTTGTAGGTCAATGATCACAATCCTGAGAACTGTGATGATGCGTTTATTCTGCTTTACAATCTGAATTTGAGCCACTATGAATGTCAGGGTGGTTACAGGGATATACTGTTACAAGAAATGTCATTGAGCAGGTCACTGGGCTGCCCATAAAATAGTTTCAGTGCTTAGAATATTGTAGAGGAACTTTAGATCCCCAGAGCCCATGGCACAATTCATTGTGCCCTGCTGCATCTGGAGCACCATTACAAGGGCAGAGATCTTGCTACAGCTATAAGGCTAACCTCTGAGAAGGAAGGAAAAGGGCAGAAGCAGTAAACATATCACTTTCCAGCAGAGCTATACTGTGTTTGACTTATCTGATTGCGGTGCTAGTGAACACAACCAAATACTCGATTTAGCAAAGTTTCATCTCTTCCTGTCCCACAATTATTGACTTTCACAGCATCATCCTGGTTACTAATCAGAAATAAATTCTGAAACTAAACATTCTTTATTTTAATTTATTAGTCACAAGTAGTCTTACATTGACACTACTATAAAATTATTGTGAAAATCACACTCCGGTGCTTGTTCGGGTACACTGAGGGAGAATTTAACATGGCCAATGCACCTAACCAGCACGTCTTTCAGACTGTGAGAGGAAACTGAGCACCTGGAGGAAACCCATGCAGACATGTGGAGAACATAGAATCTTTACACAGTCTGTGACCCAAGCTGAGAATCAAGCCCAGGTCCCATAACCCAGGTCCCAAACATCTCAAGCTAACTTTATTATTCAAACCATCCAACGTTACAGAGAAAAGCCAACTAATCAGCCTTCATGCCTGTGTCTTTGTGTGTTCTAGTGCTCCCATGTAGAGCTAGAGCTACTCCACTGGCTGCATTATAGCTTGTTGGATGATTGCTAACTCTGAGGGGAAGTTTGCAGAGAACCTTGTAGCATGACTCTGAGCAGCTCTGGGAGTCAAAAGCCAGGCTTTGGATTCTAATACTGCAGTATGAACAGCAGCAATCTGGGCTGGTTGGCTTTGTCTACCTGTAAAAGCATAGGCAGAGTGGTATTTGAGGAGGGAGGTTTGTGCTCTATGGTGTCAATGCTGCTCTCCCCAGGGTGTTACTTCAGCAATCTTAGATAACTGCGTTGTTGTGAGACGCTGCAAGCTGCTTTGAACACTGGTGTTGCAGCCATGATAACAGCAGTCTATTAGCTTATTCCAGCAGCTGATGGACATTACGTGCATTTTTCATATGCCTTTCCTTTATATTGAGTTTCCAGAATTTGTTAGTCTTCCTTTGGCTCACAAGCTGTAATATGTACGAATAAAAATAATGCATATGTAAGAAATTCATACAGTGATAAAAGAACAAGAAGTTCAAAATATCGACATGGATATGAAAGAAAGCTTACATAAAGAATTTATGAAGGGATTTAAATAGGTTAAGTGAGTGGGCAAAACTTTGGCAGGAAGAATAAAAACTATTTGTTGAAATGGTGCCAGGGACATACATGTTCACATTTTCAGTTCATGTCTGATCAGTGTAAAATCTTCTGCTTATTCATTTGCAATGAAACCCAGATAAACTTCCCTATCACCCATCAGAAAAAGTTTCCATCACCATTGAGAATGCGGGAGATCAAAATGAGGTCATTTTAAAGTTCTTAAGAGTCAGTGAAATAGTCTTTACCAACAATAGATCACTTATTAAATTTTAAGTGCTTCAGGTTAATGCTAGCAGTAGTGGCAGAATGTTAGTGTAGACTAATAATTTCATTTCTTCTGTAATTGTGAATCAATATGAACTCAAGGATTGTCAGAGGGACGCTGTGAACAGATACAAAAATGATTACTTGCGGCGGCTCAGATTCATTTAGTGTGAAGTGGAGATTTGATCAACAGCAAGCTGGGCAGACTAAACATTGATTGTACAGTTCCACTGTCAGTAATGAAAGAAGCTTGGCAGAGTTCGAAAGAGATACATTTCCTTTCATGCTCTATTAAGGCCATTAAAATACAATATCAGCAAAGTGCTCATGGAATCATTGGACTGGTAGTTGTTGCACCAGTGAGACTCCTGGAGTCTTACAGACAGCTTGCTGGGCAGACAGTAAAGAGTAGTTTTGATCTATCCAATATTGGCTTTTACTTTTTCTTCCAAGAATCAATTTTAAATTGTCTTCAATACTGTTTAATTTGTCGCTAACTCAGCTTAACCACAAAAGTGAGTATTGTCAATAACAGCTCTTACCTTAGAAACAGTGAGTGACACTTCTCGGTTCTGAAGGGCTGAGAGTCACAAAAGTAGTGGGGAGTTGCAGTGAGACTTTCCCTCAACATTTCCCTGCTGCCAAGAAATTTTCTCAGGGGCGGCCGGCGTGCTGATTGGCGGCACTGTCAGGCTGCCAACCTGTTTAATGTTGGCCCAACTGCAACAATCCAGAGTTGGGCATCATCAGAGTTGGAGGCTTTATCCTCCAAAGTTGCCAGAGGGAATTCCCCTCCGTTTGGAGGGACCTACCTGCCTCCCCCCCACTAAAAGTTGTATTAGTTCCCGATTTTATAAGGGTGTCTCCATATGAAAATGCTCTTATGTTCTCCTCACTGCTTCAGCTGTGCACAATTCTCTCAAACTGACAGACCTATGGACAGATCAGTGGGTAACACAGTGGCACAGTGGTTAGCACTGCTGCCTCACAGCACCAGAGACCCATGTTCAGTGCCTGACTTGAGTCACTGTCAGTCTAGAGTCTGCAAGTTATCCCTGAATCTGTGTGAGCTCCCTCAGACATGCTGGTTAGGTGCAATGGCCATGCTAAATTCTCTCTCAGTGTATCCAAACAGGCGCCAGAGACTGACAACCAGGGGATACTTTCACAATAACTTCATAGCAGTATTAATGTAAGCCTACTTGTGACACTAAAAAATAAACGTTTAAAAAAAGCCTCAGATTGGACCAGCAACATCATGAGTTCCCCCATCATCCTGAATTAAATGATGAGATTAAAAGCAGCCAAACAGGAGGCTGCATCTTGGAAAATCATTCCCTGATCTGTTTCACATGGTAACATTGGAGCCCTACAAGAAAATCTTGCCCAGTATTCATGAAGAATACTGGAAATCATTCACATGTAATGGAAAGAATATAACTGATTCCATCAAACTGAATTCCAAACTCAGTTAATGAAGATTTTGATGAAGATTTAGCTTTCTTGTTGACTATGGCCCATCTCCTGACCATCCTGATGAGAAACCAACTATCACCCCACCACTCATCTACCTGCTGACATCCAAACTCTTCTTCCAATCCCCCAATGACACCCTCCTCCCCAACCCATTCTACCAGCAACACTGCCCCCCCCAGGCCCCTCCCCACTGACCACTCCATCCCTTCAACTCATCCTGATCCCTCCACAGTCAACCTAAACCCCAACTGACCTCCCTCAGTACATCCAACTCATGCTACCACCCCAATTAGAATCCAACCCCTAACCCCCTCCCACTGGTCATCTGACCTTGATTGCCATTCTAAACACTCATCTTGGCTTTTCAAAGAGGCTGGAACTTTTAAACTTGCCTACTTTACAACAGTTAATGCGCTAAGAAAAGGGATATGGCTTCCTTTCATCTGACTCTGCTGCCCTGAGAGCCCACTGCCCTGTACTTTCCTCATTGGCCTGAGTCAGAAGGTCAAGCAAGAAAGGTGCAACCCCCAAACAAAGTAGAGAAGTGGCAAATCCAACTGTATTTGCTACATCTTGGAAGCTGTAGCATTTGAGATACGGTAGCACAGAGGTTAGACTACTGTGCAGCCTCACAGTGCCAGGGACCTGGGTTTAATTCCAGAGTTGGGTCACTGTCTGTGTGGAGTTTGCACATTCTCTCTGTGTCTGTGTGGGGTTCCTCCGGATGTTTGGGTTTCCTTCCACAGTCCAAAGATGTGTGGGTTAGGTGGATAGGCCATGCTAAATCGCCCCTTAGTGTTAGGGGGACTGGCTAGAGTAAATGCATGGGGTTATGGGTATAGGGTTTTGGTGGGGATTGTGATTGGTCAGACTCGATGGGCTGAATGGCCTACTTCTGCACTGTAAGATTCCATGATCTATGATTGAAGGAAAAGAACATAGAGCGAAATATATCTGATGAAGGAGCAGTGCTCTGAAAGCTTGTGATTCTAAATAAACTTATTGGACTTTAACCTGGTGTTCTTCTGTGCCCATCCCAGTCCAACGCCAGCATTTCCACCTCACAAAATATACCTGAAATAGTAAAATTCTCCGTCTGAAGGAAGAAAAGTATTTAAGGATGACAGAACATGGATCTTTAAAAGGGAGATGACAGATGCAAACAAAAAGCAAATCAGATGCTGTCTTTTTAAAGAGGGACATTGATAAATCTGTGCAATGGTATCATGCTGATTTGCGCCATGGATGGAAAACTAGTGATTGTAGATCGGTTGGCATGTCCAGTTTTTCTTTCCATTGGCAAGTTTGTTTCTGCTCCAGTAGAGTATTAATGCAGTTTCAGATATCCTGTTACAGAAGAGGTACTGAGACCCAGGAATAGGTGCAAAGTAGATTTACTTGAATGACTGGATGAGAGGATATGGTTACAATGAGAGATTTGAATAAATAGTGCTGCATTCACAGAAGAAGACAATGCTAAGGAGGCAACATGTCCCTGCTAATACAGGGTCCTTCTTTTGTTATTTGATGGGCACCTTCATATTGATGTCTGCACAAAGCCAAGATGGTGCTCTCACTCCAGCAGATACTGGCAACCACTTCCTAATTTACCATTCTGCTGCTTCCTTTTGGGTTTTTTTGAGGACTAGTATAGATACTGCAGGAAAAGGTATTCTTCTATATTGTTTGATTATTTCTTAACTTTTCAATTCGAATGTATGTTGGCTTCTTGTTACCTTTTGGTATAACTGCTGTGTTAAGTATTGGGGGCTGTTTGCAAGACTCTGCCTCTCACACAGATAATATCTAGGTCAGATACTGTTAGAACGATATGAACCCAACTCTCTGACCCATGCTTGGTGCTGGCAAGGCCCTGTTCACAAAATCCATTGTTTATTCTTTAGTTTCTCAGTGGCGTATATTTTAATTGCATCTTTCCTCATTTCATTCCGAAAGCAATTTCTCTTCAATTACATTATCATCTAATGTATTTTTCCAATTAATCCTTTGTGATTTCTTATCCCAGCGTAAACATTTAATTTTCTGAAGTCTGGCTGCATAATTGTAATTGTCCTTAATTCTCTCCAGTAACCCTCATCCTGCATTATGATCATGTATCTAAATGTTGAGATTTAATGGTTTAATTACTTTCTTTCTAATTAGTAAATAACGGATTTGTTTGGTTCAAATTAAATAGTTCTTCTAATGCAATATTACTCTATGTAAATATATTGTAAATAAAGCAACTTATAGACATCAAGACTCTGTGACATAATAGACTGATGCAGTTTGTTGTAAAGTATTATTAAGTCTGAGGCACCAATGTTAGTGAGTGTTAACGTCTTGTGAATCTCAATAAATTAAAATGGTGAAAGCAGAAACTTACATTGCACCCCATCTATCTCAGGTTAAGAAAATGAATCATCTCTAAGGTCATTACAACAGTTAAATAAAATAGAAAACCAACACTCCTTGAATCATATGAATCATCGACTCTTTAACGAACTGATCTCTGAATGGGGCTCACTATTGCATTTAATTAAAAGTTAGCAAACTTTGTGTTACTGCAGGTAAAGCCATTCCAAAGATTAAAACTGACTGTTCTTCATCTGATTTGCTAAAGTTTGTTCACTTTTATGTTCAATTTGACCAGCTTGTGAAGATGTTAAATTTGTCTTTGCCATGGTTTTCCCCAAAGAACTTCCCCAGAGTACAGAGTGACAGTAAGTAAACCTTGCCACATGGTCTGTGTGCAAATGATTTTAGGAAGTGTTGATGGATTTGGCAGACTGAATATTGAATTCTGATAAGGACGCTCACACTGTCCAGTATCAGCTAGCAAGGCAGCCGAAAAGGAAATATGAGTTTTAAATTGCTTCCATAGACCACAGGGAGCAGGATTGCTCATTTGACATCCACATAAAAGAACAGGGCTGAGCCAGCTTTCCCACTCCTTTTCCCTTCCAGGGGTTTTCTGACAGTAGGTAGAACTGATGTCCCAACCAGCTGGTACTGCTGTGACCCAAAGCCATGGCGGAACATGCATTTAATGTCTGAAGTTTGGTTGGAGGGTTTATTGAGGCTGGAAAAGGCAGCCTCCCAGAAAGCAAGATCAAACCTATAAAGTGCCCTGTAAATGGAATTTCTGATGGTATTTGATTGTGTCATTATCATTGTTAGGTCGGTGGCGTTCAGTATGTCGCTGTTGTATGCTATTGCTCCTGTGTTGGCGGTCTTCTTGTATTTTTGAAATTGCAATACAAAGGAGGTTACTTTGAACTTATCACTGTCACTTCATGTTTTTCTTATAGATACTGGCTGACGAACAAGATTTACATCAAGCGACCAAGCACAGGCTTACTGATGTATACACTTTCAACTCGATTCTGTGATGAGATCCACCTTTATGGATACTGGCCTTTCCCAAAAGATGCAAAGGGGGCACCAGTTAAATACCACTACTATGACAACTTAAAGTACAGATATTTTTCTAATGCTGGACCACACCGAATGCCACTGGAATTCAAAACATTAAAATCTTTACATGACAAAGGAGCTCTGAAACTAACAACAGGGAAATGTGTGTAACCCTAGACGTCAAGGCTGAAAAGCAGAGTTGGTGCGATATTTGCACACTGTAGATTTTATGTGAAAAGGTAACTCCTCGGTGATAATTACAACAATGCTGTAAAGTGTCCCATTGCCCAGTTACATTTACAGCCTCAGATTGTTGTGATGAAATAATATAATCTCACTGTTAGGAGCAAAGATGTGTTAACAATGATTGAATATTGATTGACAGAATGGTTCAGGTCTGTGAGCACTGTCATCACTAGTAGGGCTCTGCATTTATTGTCGCCTCAGAAGTTCTGAGGACTAATCAGGCTTGGTGTTAACTAGAGGTCAGTATTTGTCTTGAGCAGCTGTCTCAGCAAGCAATCAATGCCGAAGTGCTTTCTGAGTGTTATACAACTGAGTCACAGTTTTTAAGATACAATGTTATTGTCTACATATGTGAATCAGCCAAGGGTATTATCAGCTGTAAGAATCAAAAGGCCATGAGAGGACTGAAGGTCTGATAGCACCCCAGCTCGGTGTTGTTAGTAGTTTTATAGCTCAATGAATGTAAAGAAGTTGTCTTATGTGGTGTGCTGAATGTCAACTGTAAAAAGTTAAAGGTGCCCTCCCTGCTGGTACCAAAGATCTTTATATACTGATCCTGTTAGAAGTTGCTTGTAAAGACTGGTATTTCGGAAATTATAGGGTAAAGTGTTTTGTGCAATTGCTACATTTATGGTTTCAGCAGGAGGAACCAGGAGAAAAAGAAGGAAGAGTGGACAGAATAAAAAGCACAAATCTTATTTAAACAAAAGCACAGATTACCAGATCCTTAAAACATGGGGAATTCTACTCTAACAATTTTTTTTAAGTCAAATTCGAAAAGTTTACTCTACTAAATGCTCTGAATCATGCTGTGAGTATTGGAAAAATCCTACTTTTGACCTTACAATTCCCTATTCACAGCTCAACCTTCATCTGCACATCTGCACCATTTCTCCTTTTTGTAAATATTATGTATATTCCGTGGTAACATTGTAAAATTTTTGCTTCCTTTTAAATTATTTGTTTCTGTAATGCTTTAAGACCCACCTTGGAGGATCCTAGGTCACCAGTGCGTGGTGCCAGGAGCTGATGTTGAAGTATGTTTCTTGATTACACAATACCAAACGGAAGTGTGGTTGCTACAAAGCTGGGAAAATATCAGGAGTGAGCCAGGATCTTCCCAGACTTGGAACCCCTTGCACCATTTAGATCATCTTCTGTAAATGCTGGAACAGGACCTCAGTATCCATTTACTTGGAATGTTTCAGAGAGTATGTACAGCGGAAATTTCTAGAGACGGCTGCACATAGATTTGCTGAAACTACTCATTTACATTCCCACTGGTGCATGTGTTGATGTGAAAAAATTATAGAACAGCCACATGCAACTGGCAATTTATGCACAGCTTTTAAAAATATATTTCAACAGACTGGGCAATGAACAGAGAAACGAGGAACACTGCTTAGCTCTTTCTTTTCACTTCCATATAATTTCACTGCCTGTCTTAGCAATTTTTTTTACTTGAACAGAACTTGCACCACTCAAGCACCACTATACTGAGAGTGTAGAAGGTTGCGGAACCAAATCAGAGACAAGGAATGTAGGTTTTTTTTTAATCATTCAGGCCTTTAAGCCATCCTGAGGGTTACTGCAGGCAAGGTGAACAGCCCGAGGTGACACTGAAAAATGGCACTGACACTGTTAATCAATTATTTTGTCTCCAGACCAATGAGCGGTGCCACCCAGATTCCACAACCTCAGCTAGCCGAGAAAGATAACCGTACCTTTTCTTCTCACCATCTTAAAACAACACTTGCCCAGTGAACCTTCCACACTGCTGTCTTGTTAAGGGGCTCCAGCTTGTACTGTGACTATCCAGCTCCCATCACAACAATTGTGTGTAAAATGTTAAAGCCCCTTTATCAATTTTTAAGAGCCTACTGTCCCCAAATTTCCATCTTTCCCATACCACATGCTGCATAGTATTTAATGTTATTTCAGCACTTTCTGTCTGCCGCAGGGTACTGTGGTGGGATTTCTCCAATGCTACATTCACGGAGAAAACATGCAGTTCTTGCCTTGGGAAATGTTCAGCACAGCTACGTCATACTTTTCACTGTCATTGTGCCATCACTCTGAAGCCACAATTCCCATCACCTGCTTTGTTCTTAATCCAAAAGGACTGGTGCTCACACATTCTTAGTTTTTATCCTCCTTTCATGCAGATACACCACAGCAATGGACACAGTAGGTAGATGAGGAGCAATCAAAACTGCAAGGTTTAACAATTCCTCAGGACAGCAGCACGTAGCAGATCTTCAGCTAATCCCTCATAGTATTACACCAATGGAACGTCCAGGCACAGTATGGTATGAGGGCCATCAATCACATGATACTAATGTACATGATGTGCAGCCAATCACTTCCAATGAACCTGACCCTTAATTAGTACCTAGAATAAATAGGAGAATAGATAAGAGAGACATGTAGGCTTCCAAGGGTACAACGGTATTTAAAAAAAGATTGTAATAAAATTGAATGTGCACTTATATAGTATTTCATTACTGATGTTGAGAGCCCAAAAGGTGCACTTATATTGCACTAGCATCTTCAATTTAAATGTTGATTGGTACAGCCATGCAGGAGCACAAAGAACTGATATATCATCATGTAGTAAATGTATGATGATTTGAGGCAATGCTCCATTATTGGAAAATGAGGGAGAGGCTGTGATGACTGTGGTAGACTTTGTCTCATAGATGTGAAAATGCCAGCATTGGACTGAGATGGGCACAATAAGAAGTCTCACAGACCAAGTTAAAGTCCAACAGATTTATTTGAGAATCAGGCACTTTTCGAATGCTACTCCTTCATCAAGTGATCCTTCCTTATACCTTCACCTCCTTCACTTGATGAAGGAACAGTGCTCCGAAAGTTTGTGATTCCAAATAAACTTGTTGGATTTTAACCTGGTTTTATGAAACTTCTTGTCTCACAGAAGAAGAGGATGCAGTAATATCATGCTGTCACGTCTCCTGCAGTAAATGCCAACAGAATCCTTTGTTGCTCCATTATATGGCATTGCTAGCTGCCAATGATAATTTATACAAGAGTATACCTATAGGGAATGCTATGTTGTGCTTCTGAAGAGTCCTGACTGGGTAATGGTTGGGAGGTATCTGAAAATCTGGTGGTACCAGAGTTAGAAATAATTGCAAATATCTGTAGGCAAAACAAGCTGCTGTAAAAAAAAATGTTCTGCCTGCAAAGATCTGTACTCAGTCAACTCTAGATAGTTTTGTGTCGGGAATTCCTTGCTTCTATTGTGATTAACTGGTCCTGGAAGTCACTGGAAGAAATCAAAAATAAGTTAAAAAAAGGCTGTGACCTATAATGTCAGAGTGATTGAATTTGGAACAGTTTCAATTTCATAGGTTTAAGCAGCATTCTCATTTTGATTCTTGCAGTCAGTTAATGACACATTGGGAATGATCTTACTTGAAAATGTTATGATGCCAGTGTTGGACTGGGGTAGGCACAGTAATAAGTCTCACAACACCAGGTTAAAGTCCAGCAGGTTTATTTGATATTATGAACTTTCAGAGTGCTGCTCCTTCATCAAATGAATGACTCACCAGATGAAGGGGTAGTCCTCTGAAAGCTCATGATTCCGAATAAACCTGTTGGACTTTAATCTGGTGTTGTGAGATTTCTTTGGAAAAGTTAAGGAAAGTACATTACTTGGTCCAATTAAAAGGACAAACATGGCTTGTCCCACAGATGTGTGCTGCCTTCTTCAAGACAAGTGAATAACTTGGGAATCATTTTGAGCTGTAAGGAAACAACGCATTGTTCGCATCATGACACCCAACTGTGAAAAATCCTTCATCCTTGCAGGTTAATGTTCTGTTTATCCATGTTTTATTCATGAGTCCTGGAAGTTTTATATTTCTTTTCAATTCTGTGATAAAGTAAATAAAGGTTTTATGAAGGTTTACTTTCAAACACCTCAAATGTTCAGCATTTTTCTTTCAAACTTCCTCTCTCCCTTCTTGAGTTGTCAGGAATGATTTTCACTGGTATGGATGGAAAATGAGTAGTTGTGGCTTGACCAGTCATATGTTCTGCTCCATTAGACTTTCTTAATCAGCAGCAAATCCACAGCCTTCAAATTTCCATCCCTGAAAAAATTGATAGCTACATCTATTTGTTCCATGTTGAAAATCACAATTTCATGTCTGGGACTCTATCTAGTATCTTTCCCAAGTGGCTGTAATTTGTATGTGATTTTTGACATGGACAGGATATGAGGACTTTCAGATACAAACTTTACCGAAAGGGGAATTTCACAGTAACTTCATTGCTGTATTAATGTAAGCCTTACTTGTTACTAATAAATAAACTTTAAAAGAAGTTCATACCTGTATTTCCTGCACCAGTCATTGAACAGGAAACAAATGCAAAGCCAGGGAAGAAAATATATTGCAAATGTCACTGTCCCTTTCCTGGTTACATTGGTTTGCTGTTCAGAGGAAATTATGTTTGCACTTTCATTGTGCTTTATTATGTTAAAGCATCTCTTAAAGTGCTCCAATCACAACAAAGTATTTTGAAATGCAGCCACGGAGCTGTTCTAAAGCAACAAAAACACACAGATAACAAGGAGATGGGTTTCCAATTAATTTGTTTTTTGATAGCTAAGGTTGGAAAGTTGGCTAAAATATATAGAGAAGCCCCCCTTCTTTGAATAGTGCAATAAGATCTTTAAATGACACTCAAAACAGTGAGAGAATCTTATATTTTGTTTGTGACTCATGGAGAATTGTAGATTTTCTTCTCCTATCCTGATTAAGACAGTTTGAGAAAACAAAAGCTACCTTGAGGCAGCTTGGGGCAAGAAACATCAATATTGTCTTTATTAAGAAAATGTTCATGATTTTAGTGTATGCAATCTTTTGTTACATTTCAAGGGAAGCATTGATTTTTTGGGAAGATTATAAACCTAAGCTATTATTGTTTCCAGTTATAGCGTGGTAAAATGTTCTCACTGCTGCCTTCAAAGAAACAAAGATTCGAAAGATATTACATTTTAATAATGAGAAAACAATTCCTACAATATGAATATTCTAAATACGATGTAAATACAGTTTCTCTAGGTATTAGAGGAACAATTAAAAACATAGAACAGTATAGCATAGTACAGGTTATTTGGCCCTCGAGGTTGTGCCACGCTTTGTCCAAAACCAAGCTCAAGCTATCTCACTCCCTATCATTCCAGTTTCTCCATGTGCCTATCCACTCACCTCTTGAAAGTTCTTAAAGTGTCCAACTCCACTATCACAGCAGGCCGTCCATTCCACACCCCAATGTGAGTAAAGAATCTACCTCAGACATTCCTCCTATATCTTCCACCATGAAGCTTATAGTTATGCCCCCTAGTAACACAAGGAAATAGTCTCTGAACATCCACTCTGTCTATCTCCCTCATCATTTTATAAACTTCAGTTAAGTTGCTTGTCATCCTGTAAAGAGAAAAGCCCTAGCCCCCTCACCCTTTCCTCATAAGGCCTATCCTTCAAAACAGTCAATTTCCTTTGCATTCTCTCCAATGCATCCACATCCTTCTTATAGTGAGGTGACCAGAACTACATACAGTATTCCAAATGTGGTCTCAGCAGAACCCCATAGTTCTTAAACTCAAACCACCTGTTAATAAACACTAATACACTTCTTCACAGCTCTATTCGCTTGAGGGGCAACTTTCAGAGATCTGTGGATATGAATACCAAGGTCTCTCTGTTCCTCCACGTTTCTCAGAACCCTGCCATTGACCCTGTAATTTGCATTCAAATTTGTCCTACCAAAATTATCAGGGTTAAACTCCTTCTGCCATTTTTCAGCCCAGTTCTGCATCAATGTCTCTTTGCAGCCTACAGCAGCCCTCCACCTCATCCACTCCTCCACCCAATCTTGGTGTCATTAGCAAATTTACTGACCCACCCTTCAGCCCCCTCCTCCAAGTCATTGATAAAAATCACAATTAACAGAGGACCCAATACTGATCCCTTTGGTACATTGCTGGTAACTGGTCTCCAGTCTGAAAATTTTTCATCCACCACCATCCTCTGTCTTCTATGAGATAGCCAGTTACTTATCCAATGGGCCAGGTTTCCCTCTATCCCATACCTCCTTCCTTTCTTCATGAGCCTAACATGGGGAACCTTATCAAACACCTTACTAAAATCCATGTATACAACATCAACTGTTCTTCCTTCATCTACACACTTAGTTATCTCCTCAAAGAATTTAATCAAATTTGTAAGGCAAGACTTACCTTTAATGAATCTGTGCTGACTATCCTGGATTAAGCTGCATTCTTCCAAATGATCATAAATCTTATCCCTCAGGACCTTTTCCATTAACTTATTGACCACCGAAGTAAGACTAAGTGGTGTACAATTACCAGGTCATTCCTATTTCCTTTCTTGAACAGAGGAACAACATTTGCCACTCTCCAGTCTTCTGGCACTATCACATTGGACAGTGAGGATCCAAAGATCAAAGCCAAAGGCTCTGCAATCTCAAACCTTGCCTCCCAAAGAATCCTAAGGTATATCCCATCTGGCCCGGGTTATTTATTGACCTTAAGATTTTTCAAAATTGCTAATACATCTTCCTCAGAACATTTATCTCCTCCAGCCTATCAGCCTATATCGCACTCTCATCCTCAAAAACATGGCCCCTTTCCTTGGTGATCACTGAAGAAAAGTATTCATTTATTGCCTCTCCTAACTCTTATGACTCCATGTACAAGTTCCCAATACTATCATTCACGGGCCTTAACTTCACCCTGATCATTCTTTCATTTCTCGTAAGTGTAAAAAGCCTTGGGGTTTTTCTTGATCTGACCCACCAAGTGCTTCATGCCCCTCCTAGCTCTCTTAAGCCCTTTTTTTTTTAGCTCATTCCTTGCTACCTTTTAATCCTCAAGTGACCCAATTGAACCTTGTTTTTTCATCTTTACCTATGCTTCCTTTTCCCTCTTGACAAGACATTCAACCTCTTTTGTGAACCATGGTTCCTTCACTTGGCCATTTCCTTCCTGCCTGACAGGGACATGCTTATCAAGGACATGCTGTATTTATTCCTTGAACAAGCTTCACTTTTCATTTGTGCCTTTCCCTGACAGTATCTGTTCCTATCTTATGCTCCCTAATTCTTGCCTAATTGCATCATAATTACTTCCCCTCTTCCCCTTGCCCTACTGTTTAGCCCTATCCCTCTCCATTGCAATAATGAAAGACATCAAATCGTAGTCATTATCTCCAAAAAGCTCTTTCACAGACAAATCTAACACTCAGCCCAGTTTATTATTCAATACCAAGTCTAATGTGGCCTCACCTCTTGTCAGTCTATCCAGACATTGTGTCAGAAAACCCTCTTGCACACACTGTACAAAAACTGCCCCATCTGAACTATTCAACCTATCAAGGCTCCAATCAATATTTGGAAAGTTAAAGTCACCCATGACAACTACTCTATTATCTCCACACCTATCCATAATTAAACATGAAGGTTCTTAAATATAATTGCCTATTTGTTTTCAATAGCCTCCATTTTAGGAATAGGATTAAGTTTTTCAGCAGTAGTGTTTAATCGTATGTATTTTCTTCTTGATTAAATGTGACAGATGCTGACTATAGTTCCAAAGGCACAACAATCTTCTTCTCCATGGCTTCAGGTGTAAGCTGGAGTTATTGGGAGAAGGGCTAATTCATAGAATCTTACAGTGCTGATGGAGGCGGTTCGACCCATCAAGTCTGCACCAACCACAATCCCACCCAGTTCCTATCCCATGGCCGCATGTATTTACCCTGCTAGTCCCCTTAACACTAAGGAGCAATTTACCACGGCCAATCAACTTAACCTATGCATCTTTAGAATGTGGGAGGAAACTGGAGCACCCAGAGGAAACCCATGCAGACACAAGGAGAATATGCAAACTCCATGCAGTCACCCAAGTTAAGAATCAAACTCGGATTCCTCGGGTTGTGAGGCAGCAGTGCTAACCACTGTGCCACTGTGCCACCCAATTCGTCTGAAGTTTCTTACATTTCAATGCCACAACCAGGAATTTTCTTCCCAAAACAACACATGAAAATAGCAACATAGTCATGAAGCCAAACCCCAGGGAATTTTACCTTATCTTATTGTTACTTTCCAGGTGCAAAAGATGGTGAGAGCCCTCAGGATGTAGAAATAAGGAGCACAGCTTTCCAAGGAAAAAAATAGTTCCAACATTTTCAAATTTCAGTAAAAATCAGTAACATTAGCACCAATAATGCAAGCCCAGTTCAGATAGCTTCACTGCTTTTTCCTTCTGCTTGGAGATGGAGAGTGTCTTGTGGCTTCCTTCCCCTCCAAATCATGCCAAGTCTTCTGCGCTTCCATTGCAAGAATGTTTGTGATGCATCTATTTCTTTGAAGTCCTTCTCCATCCTTTCTATATTTTATGATCTGTTAATAAGGGATTCATCTTGATGGTGGGAAACCTCCCAGGGAGCCTAACAAACACAGTGAATGAATGTTAATCTAGGAAAATGGGGCACACAAAATTGTTCTGCACCAATTGTTCCATGGTATAGTGATAATCACCCACTGATAATACAAAGCTAGATGGAAGGGCACTAACAAAATTGCAACCTGCCAAATTACAGCCTTTATGTATCTAGTCTTCATGCAGGGAATTGTTTTTGTGGTTTGGGGGTTGCAGTCACAGATGAGCTATTAAGTTAATTCAGACTGATACTGGTTGCTTAGTTTGAGATGTCTATCTCTGGCTGAGATGCGAAAATAAGATCCAAGCTGAGTAGATGTTTTTGCTGCATTCACAGCAATTCAGATCTGTTCTAAGATAAGGCTGCACATATAGGCATACAAGAGCCCGCACAATAAAAATGTGTTACGTTACACGGACTGTCTTCACATCTCTTGAAAGTACAAAGCCCATGGTACTGAGAACGTCCAGGTCACAGTCATAGTGACTACAACACTATCAGCCACACAGCAGTGGGAGTGCTTTTATACTTCAGCAAATGATATGAAGCACTCAGCACAACACAGTGAACTTTTGTTTTTTCCATTGCTTTGTATCATCATGATAAAGACCTTCATTTTATTGAGAAGGAGGATTTATGCTAATTTCATATTTGTGTAAGAACATGGATGGTAATGTTGTGCATGTACTATAGGCTAGCTGGCCCATATGTCGCACACTGAGATATAGATACCACTACTGTGAGTAAAGATAACTTTTCAGTATGCAAGGGGAATTAATTGCAGGTGACCAAAGGCAGGGAATAAAACAAAAATTGCTGATACAACCCGAAATGTTGTCTTCATAGATACTGACAGGCCTGCTGAATGTTTCCAAGCATTCTAAATTTTTGTTTCATATTTCAGAGCCTGCAGTGTTTGATCACTGTTGAGGGATGGGAGGAGGGCACAAAAATTTGGAAAAGCCTGTTTTTGGGTTAAGATGCCATAATATGTGATTGAGGCATGCAGTATGGAAAAATTGTACTGTCTCCTCCTATAAATGATTTCAGTGTGCAGTCCGGTGTATAATGTGCTGCTGAGTGACTGCTTGTTCAGGAAGGAGTCAGCAGCTTGAGTGCCGAGTACAGCCACTCTGCAATTTATAAAGCCAGCATGCCCCTGGCTGCTTGTGCTGCACTGAAGCAAACTTTAGAAAATAGAACACAGGGCAAAAGGGAGGGTTCCCAGGTTTTCTGATGCAGCACTGGACGTGCAGTAAGTATGCCAAAGATGCCACAGTTAGGGGCACTCTTGTCTCTGAGTCATGTGTTCATTGTTGGAAGTGCTACATTTTTGACGAGCTTTTAAAAATTTCCTGATTACATTCTTGATGGATATTAAAAGATTCCATGGCACTATTTTGAAGAAGGGCAGGAAAGTTATCCCAGTGGCCAATATTGATCAACATCACAGAAAAATACATTATCAGATCATTATTGCATTTCAGTTTTTGAGACTGCTGTGTGCATCTTGGTTGCTGCATTTTCTTTGTATTACAATAATGACCACTTCATTACAATATCTCATTGGCTGTAAACATGTTGGGGCATCTTCTCATCATGAAAGCTACTTTCAATCCAAGTTTTTCCCTATTAAATTCAGAGGTGGAACAAAGAAGGAACATAATGGGGGAATCTGAACACCCATACACATTGAGGCTCAAGTAGCAGGTCAATAACCCAACTTAATTGAAATGGATTTTACCTTGGCTCTTTAACTCAATTAACATCCTGCTTGTGAACTTCCCAACCACAGACAGGGTAGATGTATTGATGTTCCATATCTGTCAAAGAAAGAAACTCAAGGACTGAATGGCAAAGTGAAGCCTGAAGCTTCAACCCTCAGAGGAATGGAGAGGAAATCAGGGACTTTCACTCTTACATGGAGGTCCTGCAGCCGGGTTTGAGGAGCTGAATTGCAGTGATCTTCTCCAAGGACTTTGGGAATGATCCAGCCTCTTCAATCAAACAGGCAGGGGTGGAAGTCACTGAAGAAGTATACTTCAGGAATGTAGCCCCTCCAAAATTCATACAATGCCCAAGGGGATGAAGATCTCTGGAAGGCAGGACAGCTGAGTCTAAAACTTGTAAGTTATATATCCTACACTCTGACTTTTTCAGCATTCTCATAGAGTCATACAACAGAGAAACAGGCCCTTCAGTCCACATGTCTGTGCTGACCATCAAATACCAATCTATACTAGATTGTAGTAAGATACAGTAGCAAGAGCACGGAATTAAGGGTATTTAAATGGTCACTGGATAAATATACGAATGATATTGGAATAGTATAGGTTAGATGGGATTTAGATTGGTTTCACAGGTCGGAGCAACATCGCGGGCCAAAGGGCCTGTATTGCGCAGTAATATTCTATACTCTATGTTCTATATTCTATATCCATTTGCCTACTTTGCCTTGGCAATTTAAGCGCTCGTCCAGATGCTTCTTAAATGTTGCAGGAGTATCTGTCAACAGCATCTTCTCAGGCAGCAAATTCCATTTTTCCACCACTCTGTGGAGAGATCTCTTCATTCTCTTACTCCTCACTTTGAACTGATGCTCTCTGGTCTTAGACCTCTCTGTCATGGGGAAAAGTGGCCCAACACAACTTGAAGTTCCATTCATTCCTCTCTCTCCAGATACTTCTCACATCACCGTCTGGAAACAGTGCGACTCAACTTTATTTTTGCAATGTTTTACATCCATGTCTCACGGTTGCTATTGACAAATGCCATCCTTCTCTCCTCTCTGAACAATCCATTCCTCATAATCACAACTCTCTGTTTTTTCTCATTGTAGAAGGAAAGGCAAAGTACATGGATGGGGGTGAGGGGTAGGGCGTGGGAGAAGGAATAGACACTAGACACTATAATGATGACTAGTAATGACTAATGATGTCTGCCTATCTGGTCTACAATGAAGGAGGTTGCAGTTGTCAGCAGTGGCCTGTTGTGAAATGGGAGTCCTCCCAGAGGCATTGGTGCTTACATTTATTGAGAAAGCTGATCATATTGGGGGTCTCTATTCCTTAGAGCTGGATCTCGTCTTCTATACCGTCTGTCCTCTGACGCAGCATCTACCTGATGAGAAGGCAGCTGGTGCTGCTGCTGGCGTTGTCCGTCCTGCTTCTGGTGCAGTTAGTGTTGCTATTTCTCATGTTCTTCAGCAGAGGTCCAAGATAGAGCTGCATGAGCTGTTCCCTTATCATGGTGAAGCTGGCAAAAAGGAATTCCAATGACGAATAAAGTCCAAGACAGGCAAACTGACTTCCAAAATGTTGACATCACTGTCAGGCATCGAAAGCGCTCTCTGAAAAGGAGCACTGTGTGCAGTAGCCACTCACCTCTCCATGGCTGCAGCTCTTCAGTTTCATTGTTTGCAGACTTCCCAGCCTCTCAGTCTCACTGAACAAACACTCCCTGTTAACCCTTGCTAGCTCCATACACCTCAGGAAATTCCTGTGCTCACCGTTAAAGCCAGATTGCTGGACCGAACCCTCCTGTGCTCACCCACATCCTGGCAGATGACATGAAGTTCAGCTTTCTACCCCGTTCCCTTCACTCATGCCAATCGGACCCTCTTCAGATTTTTGTTTTCAGACACTTCAGAACTCCTGACCAGTCACTGATATCTTATGAAAGTGCACTAACATATGACTAGTGTCCTCCATTTTGGAAACAAAGAAGATTCGCTTGTTGCTTATTGTGGCTGACTTATGGATTACGTGATTTGTGTGAAAAACCACTTCCTGAGCTTGTCCTTTTTTCAACTTGCATTTCTGCATTCTGATCTTACAATCACGATTCACCTTGAACAAGAAAGCAGAATTAACCTGTTCCAATCTACTTCTTAAAGGCCTCCGTTTAAAATCATAGGAAGTCTATGGAAAATCATAGGAATCGTAGGAGGACATTTGGTTCAGGCTAGCTCACTGCAAGACTAGCTCAGTTACTGTCCCCCCTCCCCCACCAATTTTTAATTCAAAATCATTCAAACTCTCTCTTCAGATAATGATCTGATGCCCTCTTGAAAACCACTGTTGAATCTGCCTTCACCACACTCTCTGGTGCATTTCAGATGCTAACCACTCAATGTATAAAATATGTGCCTTTGTGTAACCTGTTGTTCTTTTGCCAGTTATACTGAAGAGGCCTCTAGTTCTGACCCTTCCACCAATGTGAACAATTTCTCCCATATCTACTCTACCCAGCCGCTGCATTACTGTCAATACCCCAATCAAAACTTTTCCAAGGAGAACAACACCAGCTTTTCTTAACTGATGTGCCTTATACCTACAGCCATTCTTGTCAATCTTTATTGCACTCACTTTAATGCCTTTACATTCTTTCTATCGTTGATGCCTAGAACTAAACACAATAATCCAGTTGAAATTGAACCAATATTTTAGAAAGGTTTATCCCAACTTCTCTGTGTTTACACTCTATGCTTCTAAAATTCAAGTTTATTTATTAGTGTCACAAATACATTAACTCTGTAAAGAAGTTACTGTGAAAATCCCTGAGTCACTATACTCCAGACCCTGTTTAAATACATCGAGGGAGAATTCAGCATGGCCAGTGCACCTAATCAGCATGTCTTTCAGAATGTGGGAGGAGCTGGAGAAAACCCACACAGCCATGATGAGAACATGCAGACTTTGTACAGACAGTGACCTACCCCGGGAATCGAATCAGGATCTCTAGCACTGTGAGTCAGCGGTGCCATCCACGGTGCCACCATGCCACCCCATAAAGCCCAGAATGAAATATTCGTAATCAACCATGCTCTCAACCTGATCTGCAACCTTCAATGAATTGTGTACATGTACCTCGATTAACCTTCTCTGTTGTGTCATCAAGGAAATCAAGCAAGTTAAACATGATTTTTCCTTAACAAATCCATGTCAGCTTGCCTTAATTAATCTATATTCAACCAAGTGACTAGTAAATTTGTCCTGGGTTATGTTTTTTATAAGTGCTTTCACCATTGACTGACTGTAGTTGCGGGGCTTGTCCTTATACATTTTTATGAACAGAAGTGTAACATTGCAATTCTTCATCCCTTTAACTAATGAAAATTAGAAGGTTGTGGTCAGTGTCTCTGCAATTCCCAATGTGTACTGTATCAAATGTATCTGATCTGGTCCTGGTAGCCTATCAATTGGTTAAATACACCCAGCCTTTCTAATTCCTCCACTTTATCAATTTTAGAATCATAAAAACCCTAAAGTGCAAAAAGAGACCATCTGGCCCATCATGTCTGCACAGACCACAGTCCCACCCAGGATCTACCCCAATATCCGTACACACTTAACCACTAATCCCTCTAACCTATGCAGCTCAGGACACTAGGGGCAATTTGGTATGGCCAATCAACATAACCCACACAGACACAAGGAGAATGTGCAAACTCCAGACAGACAGTGACCCGAGCTGGAAATCAAACCCAGGTCTCTGGAGCTGTGAAGCAGTAGTGCTAACCACTGTGCTACCGTGCTTGCCCAAAATTTTACATTCAATGTCTTGGAGTGCTGGCGGCACAGTGTTATTTTCACTGGGCTAACAGCCCAGAGATCCAGGCTAATACTCTAAGGATCTTGATCCTACCACAGCAAATGGTGAAATTTAAATTCAGTGAAACAAAACTGGAATTCATAGACTTCCTGCAGTGCAGAAGGGGACCATTTGACCTTCAGAAAGAGAATCTGACTCCTTACCTGGTCTAGTCTACATGTTACTGCAGAACTCCAGCAAAGTGGTTGACTTTTAACAGCCCTTTGAAATGCCCAAACAAGCCACTCAAGTCAAGGGTAATCAGAGATGGTTCAGCCAGCAGTGCCCACATCCCAGGAATGAATCAAAAAATGGCTCCCTCTTTCATTATGGCTTTTCCAGCATTCTCTTCTTGGAAAAGTAAATGCAAAACCATGTTGTCTGCTTCAATATGTAAATCTGATTTTTCACCCCTACTAAGTGCTAGTCCTCCTCTTACCACCTTTTTGCTATTTTTGTTCCCTATAAGAGACTTTTGAATTTCCTTTTTGTTAGTTATCAGTGCCAGTCTCTTCTCATATTTTATATTTCCTTCTCTTATTTATTCATCTTCATTCTGAATTTTGATATTCAAACTGGTTCTCGCTTGTTTTATCAATCTAATGTTTGCATTTTGCCTTCACCTTATGCTCCATATCTTTCCACACCTTTAGTTTTGTCTTACTTACCCCTACATGGAAATGTACCTCAAATATGTCAGACCAATCTCTTTAAAGGCAGCCCCCATTGATCCATTACTGTTTTGCCTGTTAATCTTTCAATCCAACTTACCTTGGCCAGATCCACTCACCTCATTTAATGTGAACCCCCCATCAGTGACTTACTTTTTTATGTTCTAGATTGCTTCTTGTGCTTTTCCATGGCTAATCTAAACTGCAAGGTATTATGATTACTCTCTTCTCAATGTTTGCTGGCTGACACTTGATTTACTTGACACATCTGGACTCAGCTGTTCCCTTTAACTGAAACTACAAGAATTGGGAAATTGGGTTTTGGACAAGAGGTGCAGAGGGAATGTGAGGAATAATGTTTTTTTATGTGGCAAGTAGTGATGACCTGGAACTCTCTGCCTATGAGGGTGGTAGAAGCAGAGACAATGCATAATTTCAAAAAGAAATTGGATGGATGCTTAAGGGAAATAAACTTGCAGAGTGACAGAGGTAGATTGAAGAATTGGACTGACTGCTTCATACTACAGAGAGCTGGTCAGAACTTGATGGGCTAAATGATCTCTTTCTGAGTCATAATGACTTTATGACCTCATTTGCTAGAAGTAGATCCAGGCATATTTCTTCTTGTGTGGACCAGAAACATGCTGCTCTAGATAATTCTTCTGATCACCCTTCAGAAATTCTTCCCTCTTTCTGTCCTTTGCACTATTACTATTCCAATCTATATTTGGATAATTAAAGTCAATATGAAAGTCATCCTATCCTTCAAAGATGTCACTTCAATTCAGTCAATCCTTCACAATATTCCACGATACTGTGCCCCATCATGCACCTTTACTTTTTCAACTTTGGTCTGTTACTCCCATCCCATCCTGCAGGTGGCACTGTGTTCAACCATTACACTCCTATAGTGGGAATCTGATTCAAAAAATCATTGGACCACGTCTCCACAGTTATGGTGGGATTGCACCCGCCAGTGCCTCCAACCCTTACTCTGTGATGGAAACTTGTTTATATCTCCACAATAGGCACCAATGGCCCAGGGCACGCAAAGTGTGTCCACCATACGTCATTTTCACACTGCCAGAAACTCTGGTGCCCAGCTATTTATTTATTATATGGTGGTGGGGTCACTGGTGGTGATGATGGGAGGAGGGGGTGGTTGGGGGAGGTGGGCCTGGAGAATTAATTTGTACAATTCTTTGGTTCTCCTTACTAAGAGGATTGATATGAATGTGTATAACTTCTATCTTTGGGGATCAAGAACTATTCGCTGACTTGGATCCCCATGGGATCCATGCATTCTTCTGGAAGCCAAAACCCTTTCTTCCCAGTACCTCTATTCTGTTCTGGGTCTTACCAAGGTCAAGGAAGTGGGAATTTCCCAAAATAGGATACGACATCCAGGATCAGGAAGAGAAATCATGGGCCCTGGTGTTTCTTCTTTTTTCAGTCCTGTATTTCACACCCTCACCCCCACCTCACTTCCCCTACCCTCCTCCAGCAATTAGCTCTTCCCCTCAATCATACATTATACTTTCTCCCTTTTAAGCTTCATCAATCATTTCACCAATCATAGGAAGGTCCCAGGTAAAATGTTAACATCATTGTTGGCATCTGGTTACAAATATTGTCTGATTAATATGCAGCATTGGTCATTATTATTAACAGCAGTAAAAATATAATGCAGTGTTAGTTTGTGTGCATCCTACAAGTAAGAGATCCCAATGCAACTATTAAAACAATAGTGGATAGTTTTTTTAACCACATTGTGCAATCTTGTTAATTTAACAAGAAGATAACATATTAGTTATTTGTAACACAGTGCTAACTATAACTGATTTTGGTGATTAACCTATTCTTCACATTGCACCATACATACATGTGAGAGTAAATGCATACTAGGGAAAAAAATTCAATAGTTGCAACGCCAGGTAGCTGAACAAGATTGTTTCCATTCTGGAAAAGAATTAAATGATTGTCTACTGTAGAGTGTGTGATGTTATTCAATATAGATATTATATAGAAAGGATATAATTGGATTCTATTTTATCAGTAATCTCAAAGGATCGAAAGATCAAATTATGCTTGAGCAGCAAAATAGAATGATTGAATAACACAAGATTTTACAGTCAGTGAGAAGCGTTGGTGTTCTCAGATGTCTTTGCGCAATATAACTTTAGGAGACCAGAAGACAAAAACTGTACAGTTCACAATTGTATTTGTATTCTCTTGATCCGCAAGTCTGAAAACTTTGCTGACTGCTGCATCTCGTTACCATATATTTTCAATATTGACTACAACACAACTTTCTAATGATATTACATTCCTCAAAATCCCACAAAAAAAACATTAAGATAGAGTGTGGTAATAGCTAAATAGACAAAAGAATAAGATTGAAATCAATGGAAAAGATTCTTGAAAATCATTTGCAGGACAAAAACAGTGTGCTGAGTTACTATGAGCCTATTACGCAACCTAACTTTACAGTTTCACTCCACAAAGCCTGCTCATAGTTAGCATCAAAATAATCAGAGCTCTAGCCCTGCTTCCATCTTCTATCCACAAGGTAATTATGGATGGAAAAGGCCATCTCATCCATCTTGAATGATTATATGGACATATGTATTAAGAGCAAGAATCACCATTCAGCCCCAAAATGTCGGCTGTGCAATTTGATAACATTGCGTATACTACATCAGTGAATACAAATCACAAGTGTTCAACTGGCTATAAGTAATTTGGGACATCATGAAAGGTATTATATGAATGTACGTTTTGCCTTTCTTTCAACATATCTCGTACAGTAAGAAAAGTGACTGCAGAAACATTGAAATTAGTTGCCCAATGCTGATTTTCACAAAATAATTAATGATGGAGAAATAAACTGATATTAGGCAAAAGGCTGTAAACAAATTATTACATTTACAAAAGCATTTCATCTCTGTAGCCAGTGTTACTATTCTGACTTCTCTGACATCAATCCACAAGATATCAGAAATGGCACCTGCTCCTTTTACGTTAATACCACTAACCCCAGTATCTGCCAATCAGACATCTACCTGTGCTGAGGAAAAATGTAGATTAAATTGTTTACCTGAATTTTTAAAGAATGATACAAAGTACATTTACTATATATGCATTCAGAATGGCCTTAAATGAGGAGCTGGATTGTTTCCCCCAGAAACTATCATACAAGTTGTGTTGTACACTGAATATACAGCCTAAAATGGAAAAAATACAGTAAATAAAAATCTCCAACAGCTAAAAGATATTGACACTTGTATCCTGCCCCATCTTCCCTATGCCTCCCCTGCCAATCCACCTCTCCAACATCCTCAAATCTGCTTCAACTCCAATACATTCAACCTGTCCCCATTCCTCCAATACCCTACAACCAGCTCGCACTCCTCTAATAACCCCAACCTGCTCCAATTCCTCCAAACCCTTCAATCTTGCCCCCACTCCTCCAACATTCCCAATCTGCCCTCTTCTTTCAACAACCCCAAACTATCCCCATTCCTCCAATATTCTACAACCTATCCCCACTTCTCCAACACCCTCCAACTGCCCCTCATTCCTCCAAACCCCCAAACTGCCCTCTTTCCTTCAATACCCTCTTTCTTCCCTCCACTCCTCCAATACCCCCAATTTGCTGCCCTCTTTCAACATCCCCAGCCTGTCCCCATTCCTTCAATACCCTACAACCTATCCCTACTTCTCCAACACTTTTCAACCTGCTCCCATTCCTCAAATACTTCCAATCTGCTCCCACTCCTCCAATACTCCCAACCTGTTCCATTTCTCCAATACCATCTAATCTGCCCCCATTCCTCCAATATCCTCAACCTGTCCCTAAGCCTCTAACATCCTCAACCTGCCGCCCTCTTTCAAAATCTTTAAACTGCCCCCAATTCTCCAGTACCTCACATAGAACTCTACAGTGCAGAAAGAGGCCATTTGGCCCATTGAGTCTACAACAATCACTATCTCACCAGGTCCCACACTCATATCCCTACATGTTTTACCCGCTAATCCCTCTAACCTATGCACCTCAGGACATTAAGAGGCAATTTTAGCATGGCCAATCAATTAACCCGCACATCGTTTGGCCTGTGGGAGGAAACTGGAGCACCCAGAGGAAACCACGCAGACATGAGGAGAATGGGCAAACTCCACACAGATAGTGACCCAAGTCAGGAAACAAACCCAGGTCCCTGGAGCTGTAGAGCAGCAGTGCTAACCACTGTGCTACTGTGCCGCCCCACTTCTCCAACACCCTCTAACCTGCCCCCATTCCTTCAATACCCTCTTACCTGTCCCCACTCCTCCAATAGCCCCAATCTGCCTTCAATCGTCCAATAGCCCCAACGTGCTCCAATTCCTCCAAAGCCCCAAACCTCTCCCATTCCTTCAATACCATCAACTTCTTTCAGCATCCCTGATTCTTGCCCCTTAGTCTCACCCAACTGGAAGATCTCACTGGCATAAATGGCCAGAAAATTCCAGTCTATGAAATGCCTAGTCTGAAGGTTCTGGATTACCCTTTCAAGTCTGCAAGTTTTCCTCTGGCAGCTCACATTGGGGGGTGGTGGGGAGGGGGTCAGGAAATTCTTTGTAAAACAAGATTAAAGAGTTTATGTTTATTTATTAGTGTTACAAGCAGGTTTGCTTTAACACTGGAATGAAGTTACTGTGAAAATCCCCTCGCCATATTTCAGAGCCTGTTCGGGTACACTGAGATAGAACTTAGCATAGCCAATGCACCTAACCAGCACATCTTTCACACTGTGGGAGGAAACCAGAATACTCGGTGGAAACTCATGCCAACTCTGGGATAATGTGCAGACTCCATAGAGACAGAGATCCAAGCCAGAAATCAAGCCTGTATCCCTGGCACTTTGAGGCAGCAGTTCTAACTACTGTGCTACTTTGGAGATCCTGTCTGATTTTGACAAGATGGATGTGGAAAGGATGTTTCCTCTTATGGGTGAGTACCAAACTGGAGGGCACTGTTCTAAAATTAAGGGCTGGCCTTCGAGGATAGAAATGACGAGAAACTTTCTCTCAAAGGATGTTGCAACTTTGAAGCTCTCTGCCTCAGCAGGTGGTGGAAGTAGGGCCATTGAATATGTTAAAGGTGGAAGTAGATAGATTCTTGTCTGTCAAGAGAATCAAAGGTTATCAGGGTAGCTGGGAATGTGGGATTCAAAACTCAAACAGACCAGCCATGATCTTGTTGAATGGCAAAGCAGGCTCGAGGGGCTGACTGGCCTGCTTCAGTCTTATTTTATATGTTTGTATAATCCAGGCCTCTCCAGCCTCCAGACTCTGATCTTTGGCAATGCCTGCACCTATCTCTCCTGGCCTCTGACCTCATCCTCCTCCCACCCCCTCATTCCACCCTAACCACTCTCCTTATGAAGAAATCATATAGTATGCTAGCCTTTATAGGAAGGGGTATAGAGTACAAGAACTGGCCTTTAATGTTGCAGTTGTATAAAACGTTGGTTAGACCTCATTTGGAATACTGCGTCCAGTTTGGTCGCCTTACTACCGGAAGGATGTGGAGACTCTGGAGAGAATGCAGAGGAGGTTTACCAGGATGCTGCCTGGTACGGAAGGTCTGAGTTACGAAGAGAGGTTAGGCAAATTGGGACCATTTTCCTTAAAAAGACGTAGATTTAGAGAAGATCTGATAGAGGTGTACAAGATTATGAAGGGTATAGATAGAGTAAACAAGGTTAAGCTTTTTCCTAGGATGGACTCAAATAGCACGAGGGGTCACAGGCTTAGGGTGAGGGGGGTAAGGTATAATTTGGATGCTAGAGGGAGTTTTTTTCACACAGAGGGTGGTGGGGGTATGGAATGCGCTGCCAAGTAAAGTGGTGGAGGCAGGTACTCTGGAGTTATTTAAGAAATACTTAGATGGGCACATGAACAGAATGGGAATGGAGGGGTATAGAAAACTGATTTAAAATAGGGATCATGAGCCTTGGGAGTCCCTGGGAAGTGTGTAAATAGATGATGATATTGATGTACTTGTTTTTATCCTACAGGTGCTTTGGTCCACCTTGTTGTCTAACGAGGGGCATACACGCGATGGGTCGTGAGAGGGCTGCTCTTGGATCTTTTTTCGAGAGTATCCTAGTGCTTCACGTCGTTAGTGTACGCTTGACCTGGACCATTTGATGGGCAACATGACAGCTCAGTGACTATCGCTGTGCTGTGCAGATACATGGATTTGGGCCTGTGTCTGTGGGAGTTTACGCATTCTCCCCATGCTTGCGTGGGTTTTCTCCGGGTGCTCCAGTTTCCTCCCATATCCCAAAGATGTGCTCTTAGGCTAATTGGCAGAACAAATTCTCCCTAAATTGTTTCAAATTTGGTTTTTAATCCATAGATCTATAAACATCGCGGGTAGAGGTGGGATCGCGGGTAGAGGTGGGAACATCGGGGTGGCGGTGTGGGTTCGTTGGGTCGAAGGGCCTGTTTCCCATGCTGTTTCGTTCTTTGTTCTTTGTTCTTATTTTGTATCACTGGCTTTGTCCAAAGTGGACAGAGTCTCTGTTTCTTAGAAAACCCTCAGCAACTCATTTATACTAGCTCAATATGTCTAAGTCCCAGGCTACTTCCAGGAAATTGCTTCAGACTCCTATCAGAGATATGGCAAGAGTTCACTGGAATGTATAAGTAATTTTTGCCTCTCCATTAACATCTTTATCACATGAATTGCCTGAAACCTTCAAAAATCTCCAGAAAAGCAATCTTTCTGAAAGTGCCTTCAGTCACCAACCCTTGTATTATTCTATATTCTGTACCCTTTAAAGTAGTTTGGGATCTTTTGTATTTTAAAGTGCTTTATAGGTATGAGCTGTCAACCTTGTGATCCAAGAATTACTCAACCTGTAGTTTGTTTAATTATTTTTTTCCAATGCATTGATAATGTAATATAAGGGTATCAGGTGTGGAAGTTTTAATTTGTTTTATTCATTCATGGGATATGGCCATCGCTGGCTGGTCAGCATTTATTACCCACCTCTAGTTGCCTTGAGAAAGTGGTGATGAGTTTCCTTCTTGAATTGCTGCAGTCCATGTACTCTGGGTTGACCCACATTGCCGTTAGGGAGGGAATTCCAGGATTTTGATTCAGCGACTATGAAAGAATGGCAATATATTTGTAAGTCAGGACGGTGAGTGATTCAGAGGGAAACTTGCAGGTGATCACGGGTAGACATGGGAACATCGGGATGGCGGCGCGGGCTCGTTGGGCCGAAGGGCCTGTTTCCCGTGCTGTTTTGTTCTTTGTTCTTTGATGGCGTTCCCGTGTATCTGCTGCCCTTGCCCTTCTAGATGGAAGTGGTTGTGTTTGGAAGGTGCTAACTAAGGATTTTTGGTGAATTGCAGCTTTTCCTCAGACTGTTCAGATGGAGAAATTGACACCCCCAACCCCTGTCCCCCATCCCCATCGGAGCAGTGTGAGAAATGGTACAGGATCCTAGGAAGGTCATTTTAATGCATTAGCATGTCATTAGTGAGCACTCTCTCTGGGGCTTTGCCTTTCATCGAATTCCATCATGAAATGTGACAGCAAAAGCTCTGTCATCCACATGAAGAACACTTGCAATGGCCTGTATATTCTGAGAAAGAGACAAACGCAAATGCTAAACTGACAGACCACCCATTGCCCCTTCACCATTGTCGCTGCCAAGACAATGAAGGGTTATAGATAGCCTCGAGGGTAGAACTGCAAGACAAATTTGTCAGAAGAGACTTTCAGTAATATTGAATTATATTATAGCTTTACTTATGTTGCATCAATAAAATTTAAATCTCTCCATGGCTTTTGTCCTTCAATTTGTTTGTAACTAATCCCTCTCGTGTACCCCAACTCCATAATCTTTCCACCCTCGCTAATTTAATGCCTGTTCTCGTGCATCCTCCCTTTCTATTTCACTATCGGTGAATTTACCTTTGACTGCTTGCATTCAATTCTCTTCTTTCAAACCCCCCAGTCTAACCAAAACCATTTTTAGCCATTTGTCCCTTCAGTGCAGATAAAAATACTGGTTAGGTTCCCTACAGTGCTGAAGGAGGCCATTCGGCCCATCAAATCTGAACTGACCACAAGCCCACCCAGGCTCTATCCCATAACATTTACCGTAGCTAGTTCACCTGACACTAAGGGACAACTGTGCGTGGCCAATCCATCTGACTCACACATCTTTGGACTATGGGAGAAAACCAGGGCACCCAGAGGAAAACTACGCAGACATGAAGAGAATGTGCAAATTCCACACAGACAGTGACCCAAGCTGGGAATCGAACCCAAGTCCCTGGAAGGGTGAGGCAGCAGTGCTAACCGCTGTGCCATTGTGCCACCAGTTATTGTTCTACTAAGCAAATTTTGATAATTAGCTAGAAACCCAAACTCATTCATGAACAGGAAATGTCTTTGATTTTTATGACTTTTATTACGATAAGTAAGAAAACACCAGGTGAAAATAGTTGATCTTTGGAACACAACCAGATATTTTTACTTTTCATAACCAGCATGGATTAGAGGTAGGTAGTAGGAGGTTCAGAAATTTCCCGACTCAGGATGCCTGCTTAACGGGATGGAGGATGGGCTTGTGTCCACCATCTTCGGAAATAGTTCAGAGGCAGTCAGAGAGACTGAAGAATGTCAAAGTGGGCTGTTAAAAGGCCACCCTGGTTCTCTGAGATTTCATCCTAGCTGTTTTGTTCACTATTAGGTCTTTTAGCCTATCACCACTCATATTCACTCACTCCTATTCACTCCACATTCTTCATTTCTGTCAACTCATGCCAATGTGTGTCACCCAGCTACTCTTCGCTCATACCCTTCATCCCAATTCCTAGGACTCCCATGTTCATTCATCCAGTCTGTACATGGTACAGAACCAGTGAAAGATAATGGCATCTGTGGAAATAAATACCATTCTGAACTTCATTTGAACACAAGTACTATTACTACAACCAAATAAATGTTATTCAACTACCACTTTAAAGCATAGATAGCAGAAACTCCAAGTAATTCTCATTTTTTTAAGTATGTAAATAAACATTGAGCCATTGACAACAAAGATCAAAGGAAAAATGCTGTCAATGAGCAATGTTTTCCCTTGTGTACTACCATTTCAACAAGCTGTTGGAAGTCTGTGCTCTCAGCCAAGCTGCATAATGAGTGATGGAGAAACTGGCCAGACTCAATGAAAATTGTCAGGGCTGGGAGATGACTACCCTCTCCATGGATCCAGCAGGTCAGCACTGTAGGGAGCAGCCTTACTGTCTGTACACTTCTCCCACACTGGTGAAAATTTGGGGCACAGGAATAGGTGTTGGATTTCATGAATCAGGTTCAAATCAGATCCATTGAACCTCCCTAACACTGGAAAAATTCAGCCCAATCTGTCTGTTCCACATGTTTGCAGTCTTGATAGCCTGAGTCGAACAGTTCAAGTTGCTAATGGAAAACAACTGCTTGTCGTAAGAGTCATTTGTTTTTGTAAGGACCCAATTCACTCTCCCAGAATTCCTAACGTTAACTCATAAACTTTTCCGTGATGTTAGACATACGGTTTAAATCAATACATTTTGGGTTATTTTCTCCACCTCCCATCCTTCAGCTCAAGGGCAGCGCTGACAGCCATCCTTGCAATTAGTAAAATCCTCCCTCAATCTCTTGTCTGCACTTAGTTCCAGGAAAACACAATGAAAGGAGAATAACTTACAAAATAAATGAAGGACGAGATTCTTCAATCTCGTTTATCCTGCCCCACTGCCAGCGAGAGTGGAAAATTTGGCATTGAGCCAACTCTGCATTCATTGCAGTGGCTCCAGGGAATCCTAGCCATAGGCGAGGTCGCAGGTTTCTGATAAAAGCTGTATGATTCCAGATTCAAGATGTTTTTGGATTGTAAATCAAATTACATTTGAATGTTTCTTTTCTGGCAAAATGCATAAATCAATCAGTAGAGATTGACATTTGGTGAAATTACAGAGAAAATATTGCAAGGATCATTGCTTTGTGCTTAATGCCAGACTTTCAGAGTATTCTGTTTTCACAATATGCCTATGTTTGTTATTCTAGCTATCAGTCTGATAAAATGTTTGAAGAGCTGTCAGTAAATTTGAATGACAATAACATTGGATCACCAGTCAACTCAAGTCATGTGATGGCCAAGTTCCAGGCAAAGATGATTTTGCAGAGCTTGTTTTATCATTCTGAAAGCACAGACATGCAAACTACAATTGTACATAGATTTCATTGTATTAAAGGCCCACTGAAATCGGGATCCTGTCAACACATGAATTCAACATGACCAGAAAGCTAGCTTTATCATGTTTATTTACTGCATTTGCAGTGAAGATTGGCAATGCTGAACTAGTTGAAATGTAAATAATTCAAGTGACCAGCCTTCACCTCTAGCTGAATAGCTCAGAAGGAATGTACAAACCTTATATCAGGAAAGTGTACTATTATCAATTGTTACTGCAGAAATGATTGAAAGGCTGCCCATTCCAATGCAAAAATAACACCAAATGATTGGTTTGGCAGGTTTCCCTGAGCAAGACAGCTAGAAATAGCACAGAATATTCTCAGCTGGTAAAATAGTAATGAATGCAGTCCAATATGTATGTCTTGTGCAGTATTTGCATTCAACCAACTTTATCAAGCTTTGAGCAGTTGCAACTGTGCAGAAGGTTTGTGAAACATTCTATCAGACTAATATCTGGAATAACTAACATGAACCAATTGTGAATATAGAATTCTATGAAAAACTGGCATTAGGATGCACAATGCAATGATTCTTGCAGTATTTTCCCCATAATCTCACCGAGTATCTGTCTTTACTGACCTATGTTTGTATTTCACCAAAAAAATGAGAAAATTCTTTCAGCCGTGCAGAAATGTATCCACCAACACATCATTAAACAGTTATTTGGGCTTGACGGTATGAGGTCACCTTCACCTCCTTTTCCTCCATATGAGGAATATTTTGTTCAAGAATATTTTGAAACTAAAATATTTGGGGGAATGCAATGAGAAAGATGAAATTCAATATCTTCCCACATACTCCCTGTTGATTTAGCGATTTTAATATCGCTAAAAATACAAGGCAGAGATTCTGCCAGACTGCTGAACTGCTTGAGTAGCGCAGCAGGCCGGGAACCATCAGCAGAGGCTATTTCATGGCCTTGCCCTTGGCGGCCAAGCCTCTGCAGTGCAGAGCTAGTTATCACATGGAAATCTCTATTTCCATATGATTAGCGGGATGGGACTGAAATCTCCAAGTTCATTAGCATCTGCCACATCTGCCAGGACTGGTACCATCCAGTGCAGTTTACTCTAGCTGCCCATTAACAGGGAAAAGACAGCCAGATCACACTGGAAGGAGGACAGGCCATTGAGGCCTCTAGCAGGGTCAGGTGTGAGGGGGTGCCACTTGGGCAGTGCCAGCCTGGCACCTTGGCACTGGGCAAGGAGCAAACTGCCACTGTCCAAGGGGTATCTTGGCACTGTCCACTGGGCCCGAGGCACTCCCAAGGACTGAGGCCAGAGGGGCAGTGCCTATTGGAGTTGTGGCCTATTTTGGGTGACTGGTCAGAGAAAGGAGTGAGATCAGTGCAGGAGTGAGGGCAATTGGGATTGAACATCAGGGTGGGAAGTGGGGATGGCTGAGTGGGGGTGACGGGGTTATTGGGGAGTGATTGTAGCTGCTGGGATGGGGAGGGCACGGAGGTCAGCATGGGAGGGATGGGGGCCATCATCAGGGCTGCTCATTGGGATCGGATTGGGACTGTCCAGGGGCACATGCGGGGGTGGATGGGGGAAATTGGAACTGTTGGGGGTTACTTGGGGAGATTGGGGTGCCTGGAGAGGGGGGGAGGACATTGGGGTTGGCTTAGATAGGTCTGGGAGGCCAGGGATCAGGAGTTTGGGAGTGATTGAAAGGCCAACAATGAGAGGTTGCAGGATTGGCCAGCAATTAGGAGGCCAACAATGAGGGATGACTGCACATATGCTGATCTTTGCTCTGACAGATCCATATATGTGCTATGCTGCTGGTTTCTCAGAGTGGAGTATGTTCCACCCCCAGATTTCCAGCGTCAATCATGCTGGGACACTTTGTGATGCACAAAGGAGATTCATTCTGGAAATCACATTAAAAAATAAACATGATTTATTCTTATTTTCTCGCATGTTGGGAACTTAGAATTGTTTTGGTAGAATCTGGCCAAAATATCTGAGCTGACATACTTAGTTCTAAGTGCCAAGATTCTATTGCTAGTAGCCATGTATTCATCAAACACTTCGTAAATTGGGAGATTATGGGCAGAATTTTCCCAAAAGTGACTAAAGACCCAATTTTCCCCTTTTGAGGTTAAGTACTCACACCAGTGGGAAAGGAAGCACGTTTCACCCACCCCAAAGATGCAGATGAGCTGATTTTGACTCAGCCAACATATTGAAGAAAGTCTACTCCTACATGTTGCTGAACCTGGTGAGCTTGGGGGCAGTGGAGAAATTGAAATCCTTTGCATTCCAAGAGGAGAAAGACAAAGAGAACACTGAGGTACTGCTAAAGAAATTTGAACAAACCTGCGTACTTGTCAAAAATGTGGTCATGGATAGACATGCTTTCCACACTGCTAGTTGAAACCCAGTGAATCAATACAGTTGTATGCCTCAACACTGAAAATTCTAGCAAAAAGTTATAAATTCGGTGCTGTCACTGAAGAACCTGTAGGAGACCGTAAAGTGTGTGGAATATATAATGAAAGTCTGCACAAGCATCTTCTCCACAAAAAGAACTTAACATTGGCATCTGTCACTAATATTTGCATGTTGAATGAACATTGCAAGAGGAGAACTAAAGAATTAAGAGAAGCTGAAGTCATTTCAGTATAATCACACTCTGCTCAAACTGTAAAGATCAGCACCGCCATAAAGAAGAAGTGCATGCTTTGCATTCACCAAGTGCTGTCATAAGTGGAATTACTTTGCCAAGTGTTGCAGATCACAGCCATACCAACCAATTACTTCTGCAATACATGCTGTAGGCAGCTAGGTCTCCAAAGCTCAGCACGAAACAGGATGAATAAGCTGGAGATAAATCAAAAGCATCAGTCCCAGAAGCAATCTATTGTGAATGGGCTGATTTCATTGGCTCTTTGGCTGAAAAGGGTAAAATATCCACAACACTCAATACAGGTTTGATTTGATTTGATTTATTATTGTCACATGCAGTTAAAAGTATTGTTTCTTGCACACTATATAGACAAAGCATAGAGAAGGAAAGGATGCAGAATGTGGTGTTACAGTCATAGATAGGGTGTAGAACAATATCAAATTAGTATGAGGTAGTTTATTCAAAAGTCTGCTGGCAACAGGGAAGAAGATGTTCTTAAGTCAACTGGTACGTCGCCTCAGAGTTTTGTATCTTTTTCCTGACAGAAGAAGGTGAAGACAGTATGCCCAAGGTGCATGAAGCCCTTGAGTATGCTGGCTGCTTTTCCAAGGCAGTGGGAAATGTAAGCAGAGTCAATGAATAGAAGGCTGGTTTGTGTAATGTACTGGGCTTCGTTCATGACGTTTATAGTTTTTTGAGGTCTTAGGCAGAGCAGGACCCATACCAAGCTATGGTACAACCAGGAAGAATGCTTTCTATGGTGCTTTTGTAAAAGTTGGTGAGAGTTGTAGCTGTCATGCCAAATTTCCTTAACCTTCTGAGAAAGTAGAGGCATTGTTGTGTTATCTTAACTATAGCATCGCTATGGAGGGACCAGGAAAAGTTGTTAGTGGTTTAGACACTTAGAATCTTGAAGCTCTTACCATTTCCACTTCATCACCATTGATGTAGACAAGACATGTCCTCCATTATGCTTCCTGAAGTTGATGACTATCTCTCCTTTATTTTACTGATATTAAGGGAGAGGGTATTGTTGTTGCATCAGCTCACGAGATTCTGTCTTCCCTGTACTCTGTCTCGTCATTGTTTGAGATCCAACTATGGTGATATCATCAGCAAACTTGAAAATTGAGTTGGAGGGGAGCTTGGCCACACAGTCAAAGGTGTATAAGAAGTATAGCGAGGAGCTGAGGACAAAACCTTGTGGGGCATCAGTGTTGAGGATGATTGTGGAGAAAGTGTTGTTGCTTATTCTTACTGATTGCTGTCTGTGGGTTAGGAAGTCTAGGAGCCAGTTGCTAGGTCACAGAGTTTGAAGATGAGTTTTGTACAAATAATTGTTTTGAAGAGTGAGCTGTTGTCAACAAATAGGATCTTTGTTATCCAGGTGTTCCAGGGATGAGTGTAGGACCAGGGAAATGGCATCTGTTGTGGACCTGTTGCAGTAATAAGCAAAGTGTAATGGATCCAGGCAGTCTGGGAGGCTGGAATTGATTCATGCCATGACTAGCCTTTTGAAGCACTTCATGATGCTAGATGTCAGAATCACCAGGTGATAGTTAAGGCACACTGCCTGACTTTTCTTTAGTACAGGGATGACAGTTGGTCTTCATGAAGCAGATAGATGTAAAGGGAGTTGCTCACAAAAATGCTAACTGAAAGTCAAAAGCTTGGGAAAAATGTAATGTTTTGTTGAGACTGCTGTTTGAAGAAAACAAACCCTGTGCTAAAGTCAATTCCACTAACCAAGTGAATCCTGTGAGTATATTTTGGATGAACCCAACATGCAGAAGACAGAGTTAATATGCCTCCTTTCTTATATAAGGGAACGTATTGGCTGATCTCCAGGCCTTTGGAGCCTCACCAAAGGATGTAAAGATACCTATTAAGACTCCAGCTATTTCTTCCCTTGCCTTCCTCAGTAACTTAGGATCATTCCCATCTGGCCCCAGGGACTTGCTAATTTGCACGTCTTTTGAACTGTGGAAGGAAAACAGAGCACCCAAAGGAAACCCAAACAGATATGGAGAGAACGTGCAAATTTCACAGAGATAGTGACCCAAGCTGGGAATCGAATCCAGAGTTCCTGGCTCTGAGGGGCAGCAGTGCTCATCACTATGCCACTATGCTACCACACTTTGTCCTACATGGCATTCCTCAATAGCCAATGATGGACAATGCCAAACAGATTGTGTGCAGGGAGTTACAGGACACTGCACATATATGGGCCTTTGAACAAATTACAGTTTCTTTTATTCACAGCCAAATGAGTTGGCAGATCACACAGTATGTTCAACAAAGAAACTCCTTAAAAAATGCTCCTGTGATAAATCAGATTTTTATGCTGCATTCCTCAGTCTGCGTAATTTGGCAAAGAAAGGCCTGTCTTCACCAGCACAGAGAATGTTCTCCAGATATGCCAGGAGTATGATACCAAACCCTGCTGTAATCTAAAGTGAAAACAAATGTGAAGGAAACCCTTGTCAAATGAAAACAAAGAGGGAAGAGTCACTATGGCAGGAACACCCACAAACTCTGGAATCTGGAGCTGGCCCAGGTCGTCAGAATGTTAATTACACAGAATTACGTTAAACTGGCTATTTTCATTTACAGGATGTGAGCATCACAGACTAGGCCAGAAAATGGTGGTGAGCTGCTTTCTTGAACCACTGCAGTCCTGAGATGTGGGTACATCCGCAGTGCTGTTAGAGAGGGTATCCAGGATTTTGACCCAGTGACAGTGAAGGAACAGTGATATTCTTCCAACCAGAATAGAGAATTATTTGGTGGGGATCCTCTACGCAGTGGAGTCTCTAGGTATCTGTTGCTCTTGTCCTTCTGGATGATACTCTATCATCCAGGCGCTGCCCAAGGAACCTTGGTGAGTTCCTGCAATAAAGCTTATAGATTGTACATACTGCTGCCACTACTTGTCAGTAGTGGAAAGATTTAATGTTTGTGGAAAGGGTAGCAATCAAGCTTGCTTCGTTCTGGATGGCGTCAACCTTCTTGAGTGTTGTTAGAGCGGCACTCATTCAGTCAAATGGCGAATATTCCATCACATTGTAGATGATGAACAAGCGTTGGTGAATCAGGATTCCTATCTTTTGACCTGCTCTTGTAGCTATAAATATGTATTTATATAGCTAGCCCACTTCAACTTCTGGTCAATGGTAATCTCCTGGATATGAATAGTGGGGGATTGAGTGGTGGTAATTACATTGAATTTAAGGAGAAATGCTTACATCCTCTTGTTAGAGATGGTCATTGCCTGCCAATTGTGGCGCGTGAATGTTACTTGCTATTTGTCAGTTCCAGTCTAGATGTTGCCCAGGTCTTGTTATATTTGGACATGGGCTGCTTCAATAATTGAAGAGTTACAAATGATACAGAACATTGAGCCATCGTCAGCATACATCCACACTTCTAACCTCATCAAGGAAGGTGATTGAAGAAACATCTGAAGATGGTTGGGCCGAGGACACAACTCTGAGTAACTCCTTCAGTGATGTCCTGGAGCTGAGATGACTGACCTCCAACCAGCATAAGCATCTTCCTTGATGCTAGTATGAGTCCAACCAGAGGAGGATTTTCCAGTTTCCACTGTTTCCAGTTTAGCTAGGGCTCCTTTGATACCATATGCGGCCAAATGCTGCCTTGATACCAAGATCAATCACTCTCACCTCACCCCTGACATTCAACACTTCAGTTCATGCTTGAACCAAGACTGTAATGAGATCAGGAGTTGAGTGGCCCTGATGGAACCCAAACACAGTCATGCTCCCCAACCCAACAGTAACATGGTTGCCTCAGATGGCACCCCCATATGTCAGACTCTGGCATCATCTGCTTCAGTTCCTTGTACCACCCCTGTAATTGCCACAGAAGCTGAAACAGTGGACCCCGATTTTACCATCAAGTTGCCCCTGCTTTTGGGCTTCAATAAAAACTTGTTAAAGATGGGCATGAGGCAAGTAACATGTTTCACGCCCACCTCCACACTTGTACACTCTCTATCTTTGGCTGAAAATGGCTGCCTTCGGGACCATGCCTGAAACGGGCGTGACAAAAATTTAAATGCATTTGCATATATTTAATGGCTGCCCGAACTTACCGGCACTTCCACCTTTACCACTGCTTTCACCGTCCAGATTTGGCATAAAACAGATATGGTCCACAAAGGTCCAATTTGGGTACCCAAGCTTCTGAGGAGAAGGTTCCGAGCTGCTCACAGTTCTCTGAGTCAGATGGTGGTGGGTGGTGGGGAGGGGGGAGCAGGTGAGCTGGCTCTCTGGTGGAGGGGGAGGGAGGCAAGTCAGATGGCTCTATGAAGGAAAGGGCAGGATGGGCAGGGGAGTCAGGTAATGTCCGCTGCCACACTGTTTGTAATCCGTAGGGGGAAGGGGAGCAGGGCCATGATCGATCTGGGTAGTGGGGGGTGGGGTTATAAGGGGAGTCAGTAATGTTGTGGGGATGGGGAGATGTCCGTGATGGCCAGAGGGAGGCATGGTCTGGCCTAGGAGCAATGTTGTGGAGATGCCGGTGTTGTACTGGGATAAACATAGCAAGAAGTCTCAAAACACCAGGTTAAAATCACATACACAATAAAAAAAATATAAAAACACTGCTTTGCCACATTGCTCCCAGTAGGAAGTCTCGCAACACCAGGTTAAATTCTAACAGATTTATTTGGTAGTAAATGCCATTAGCTTTTGAAATTTGTTCCTTCATCCGGTGAGGTCAGCTCCCACTCACCTGATGAAGGGGCAAACCCCGAAAGCGAGTGGCATTTACTATCAACTAAACCTGTTGGGCTTTACCTGGTGTTGTGAAACTTCTTACTGAGAGCAATGTGGTAGAGGAGTGTTCTTTTTTTTATTGTGCGTGTGCAGTTGAAGACTCCGATCAGAGCTGCAGTGTTTTGGGCACATTAAGCCCTGCCCACAGGCTTCTGTAGCGCTATTTGGAATCACTGATATTTTTTCAGGCAGAGTGCATGTGGGGGCACTGACAACGGGCCTAAAAGTTGTCTCTGAAACACTGCCCAGTATTTAGAATTAAAATGGTAAAATCGGGTCCAATCAGTCTGCAGTCTGTGTCTCCCACTCCAGCTGAAATGAAGGTCCCTCCTGCCACTAATGCAACAAGTCCAGCAGCCATCATGCCCACCCCCGGCTCTCCTGGTGCAATGTGGGATTTAACCTGGCAGTCACGTGTGGAGAGTTAAAAAACAGCACGTTTGTGCTGAACTTGTGCTCGGTGTTTGTGGTTTGCAATATTGCAAGTATGTTTACTCATCTGTTAAAACATGAATATGACTATATATTTCAAAATGACTGAAGGATTGCCAGATATGCATGATACGTTTGTGATATTCTAAGAGCTTACACTAAACTGCTGGTGGTACATATTGCAAAACAATAGAATAGAAACAAAGAAAAGACTTGTATTTATATAGTCCCTTCTGCAAAAACTAAATGTCACAATTAGTGTTTGTGGTAGTTCACAGGGAACTCAGCAGCCCATCAGAGCACAGCATTCTCCCATAAATAGCAATGTGATAATGGCTAGAAATCTGAGGGACAATCATCCCTGCCTGCTGCACTGCCCAAGTAACGCAGTGGGCTGGGAGACATCAGCGGAGGTCATTTTGCAAGATTCTCGCTGGGCGCCACAACCTCCAAGACTAAGATTTCCAGTGCCATCAACCCCGTGCCGGAGATTGATGCAAAGCTGATTAACATGTGGAAATCTCATCAATCTGCTCTTTAGCGGGCCTGAGACTGAAATCTCTGGACTCGCTGGCGTCTCCCCCATCCCCCAATAGGAGTGGTTTACTCTGGCGGGATTTACTCCAGTCTGCCATTAACGGGGAGCAGGTGGCCTGATCCATTGATGCTCTGCTGGGTGGTGGGGGAAAATAAAATGCCTGTCAGATAGTGTCAGACTGGCAATGCCAGCCTGGCATCCTGGCACTACCTAAGGAGCATTTTGGCAGTGCCTGTTGGGCAATGTGAAGTGCCAAGGGGGGCCAAGTCCAGAGGGGATGCGGCCCAATAGGAGTGGGCATATTTTTGGGTGATAATCTGTGGGGGTGGGGAGATCTGCTGCCACCCTGCATTGGGATGATTGGAAGAGGGGGGGAAGAGGACGATTGAGACTGGCCATCTGGGTGGTGGTGGGTGGGGGAGTTTCAGGGCTGCCAGGGGATCAGGAAATCGAGACTGCCCAGGGGGACAGGGGGGTGGGAGGGGAGGGGAATGGAATCGGAAGATTGGGGCTAGCTGGGGAGGGGAGGGGGTGACATCAGACCTTGCCTCGGAAGGTCCAGGAGGCCAGTATCGTGGGTGGGGTGGCTGATAAGCCAGCAATCGAGGGTTGTGGGACTGACCAGTGATCGATCTGGCCAGCGATCTGGAAGCTGGCAATGCGGTGCCAGTGCACGTGTGCCTATCTTGGTGCTGACAGATCAGCACATGCACCGTGTCCTGCTGAGTGCTATGCTGCCAGCCTCAAGGGCAGGAATAGGCCCTGTCCACAGATTTCCAGAGTGAATCTCGCTGGGGCATTCTGTAGTGCACAGAGTGTCGGAGGTTCAATCTGGAAATCACACTGAAAAAACCAGCAGGATTTACTTTCATTTTCCCACACACTGGAGACATATAATTTTTTTGGGACAATCCTGGCCCTGATTCTGAGGTGTTGATCGAGGGATAAATATCAATTAGGGGACTGGGAATAACTCCCCTACTCTTCTCCGAAATAGTGCAACGGGGTAAACAGATTAAAAAAATGGAGTTAACATTTAAAGAAACAATTCAAAATGTTCAACAAAAATACATTCCATTGAAGAACAAAGGTTCAAAAAGAAGGACTCATCTGTAGATCACTGAGGAAGTTAAGGATAGCATTAGATTAAAAGAAGAGGCTTACTGTGTTACAAAAAATACTAGCAAGTCTGAGGATTGGGAGTGTTCTAGAAACCAGCAAAAGGCCATTAAAAGTTGATAAAAAAGATAAAAATGGATTAGAGTAATATAAAAAGGATTGTCAGAGTTTTTGTAAGTTATAAAAAGGAAGAATGTAACTAAAAAATTGAGCTACTCAAAGCAGAGGCAGGAGAAATTGTCATGGGGAGTGAAGAAATGGCAGAGATATTGAACAAATATTGTGCGTCTGTCTTCAGAGTATAAAATACGTGTTCCATAGCAGATATAGATGATAACCTAGGAGCTAATACTGAGGAAATTAATATCAGCAGAGATAAAGTATTAGAGAAACCTAAGGGGCTAAATTCTAAAAATGTCTTCAGGACATACACCCTAGCAATCTAAAAGAGATGATGCAGAGATTGTGGATGTGAAACTTGTAAGTGCAGATGACCTCCTCTTGGGAAATAAGGAAGGGCAGGTGATAGAAGTGTTAGTGAGGGATCACTTTGGGACCAGTGACCATAATTCCATTAGTTTTAAGTTAGCAATGGAGAATAATAGATCTGGCCCAGAAGTTAAAATTCTAAATTGGGGCAAGGCCAATTTTAATGGTATCAGGCAGGAACTTTCAACAGTTAATTGGGGGAGCCTATGAGAAGGCAATGGGGTGTCTGGTAAGTGGCACCCTTTTAGAAGTGTGTTAACCAGGGTTTAGAATAAGCACATTCCTCTTAGAGTGAAAGACAAGGCTAGTAGAAATAGGGAACCCTGGATAACTTGGGATACTGAAGCCCTGGTCAAGAAGAAGAAGGAGACACATGACACGCACAGGCAGCTGGGATCAAGTGGATCCCTTGAAGAGTATAGGAGTAGAATTAAGAGAGAAATCAGGAGGGCAAAAAGAGGGCATGAGATTGTTTTGGCAGATAAGGTAAAGGAGAATCCAGGGAGCTTCTACAAATACATAACAAGGGAGAGAGTAGGGCTTCTTAAGGGTCAACAAGATCATCTATGTATGGATCCATAAGAGATGGATGAGATCCTAATGAATATTTCTCATCAGTATTTACTGTTGAGAAAAGCATGGATGTTAGGGAACTTGGGCAATAAATAGTGATATCTTGAGGAGTGTACATATTACAGAGAAAGAGGCGCTTAAAGCGCATCGAGTTAGAAAAATCCCCATGACTTGATGAAATGTATCCCAAGACATTATGAGAGGCTAAGGAGGAAATTGTGGATTCCCAAGTAGAGATATTTGAATCATTCATAATCACGGAGAGATGCCTGAAGATTGGAGGGTGGTAAATGTTGTATCTTTGTTTAAAAATTGCTGCAGGGAAAAGCTTGGAAACTACAGACAGGTGACCCTCACATCTGATGTGGGTAAGTTGTTGGAAGTTATTTTGAGAGATAGGATTTACAGGCATTTAGAGATGCACGGATTGATTAGGGATAGTCAGCACGGCTTTGTGAGGGGAAAATCACTTCTCACAAATTTGATTGAGTTTTTTGAAGGGTAACCAAGAGGGTGGATGAGGGCAGTGCAATTAATGGTGTCTACATGGACTTTAGCAAGACCTTTGACAGAATACCACATGGTAGGTTGTTGCATAATGTTAAATCTCACGGGATCCAGGATGAGGTAGCTAAATAGATACAAAATTGGCTTTTTGACAAAAACTAGAGGGTGGTTGTACAGGTTTGTTTTTCAAATTAGAGGCCTGTGTTCAGCGGTGTGCTTCAGGGATCAGTGCTGGGTCCACTGTTATTTGCCATTTATATTAACAATTTGGATGAGAATATAGGAGGTGTGGCTAATAAGTTTGCAGATGACACCAAGATTGATGGTGTAGCAGATAGTGAAGAATGTTATCTCTGATTGCAATGGGAACTTGATTGTCAGTGGGCTGACGAATGGCAGATGAAGTTTAATTTAGATAAATACAAGGTGATGCATTTTGGTAGATTGAACCAGGACAGTAATTACTCAGTTAGTGGTAGAGCGTTGGGGAAAGTTACAGAACAAAGGGATCGAGGGGTACATATTCATAGCTCCTTGAAAGTGGAGTCACAGGTGGACAGAGTGATGAAAAAGACATTCAGCGTGCTTGGTTTCATTGGTCAGAACATTGAATACAGGAGTTGGGGTATCTTGAAGTTGTACAAGACATTGGTAAAGCCACACTTGGACTACCTTGGTCATCCTATTATAGAAAGGATATTATTAAACTAGGAAGAGTACAGAAAAGATTTACTAGAATGTTACTGGGACTTATTGGTTTGAGTTATAAGGAGAGGGGCTTTTTTCTCTGGAGCATAGAAGGCTGAGGGATGATCTTATAGAGGCCTATAAAATTATGAGGGGCACAGATCAGCTAGATAGTCAATATCTTTTCCCAAAGATAGCGGAGTCTAAAACTGGAGGGCATAGACTTAAGGTGAGAGGGGAGAGATACAAAATTGTCCAGAGGGCAATTTTTTCACATAGAGAATGGTGAGTGTCTGGAACAAGCTGCCAGAAGTAGTAGTAGGGGTAGGTACAATTTTGTTTTTGAAAAAGCATTTAGACATTTACATGGGTAAAATGGGTATAGAGGGATATGGCCAAATGTGGGCAGTTGGGATTAGCTTAGGCATTTAAAAAAATGGGACAAGTTGGGCCGAAAGGCCTGTTTCCCTGCCATAAACCTCTATGACTTTATGACTCTATGTAAGTCTTGCATGTCCTTGTACAATGAATATAGAGAGTTAGCATATGGGTGCAGCAAGCAATTATGAAAGAAAATGGTATATAAGCCTTTATTACAATGGGAGTGGAGTACAAAATTAAAAAAGTCTTGGTACAGTTGTATAGCACTTTGGTGAGACCAGATCTGGAATTCGGTTATAGTTTAGGTCTCCACATTTAAGAAAGGATGTATTTACATTGGAGGTGGTACAGCAAAAGTTTACTGAACTGATCCCTGGGATGAGAGTATTGTCCATTGAGGAGAGGCTGAATAAACTGGACTTATATTCTCTGGAAGTTAGAAGAATGAGAAGCAAACTCATTGAAACATACAAAATTCTGGAAGGGCTTGATGGGGTAGATTGTTTCTATTGGTCGGGGAGTGTAAAACACAGCACAGTTTCATAATAAGGGACAAACCATTTAGGACTGAGATGAGGAAAAAGTACTTCACTCAAAGGGTTGTGAATTTCTGGAATTCTCTCCCCCACAATTTGTGAATGCTCCATTGTTGAGATAGACAGATTTTTGGTTTCAGGGAATTAAAGAATATGGGGAGCTGGCCTGAATCTGGAGTTGAAACCCAAAATCAGCCAGCATTGTATTGAATGGCTGAGCAAGCTTGATGAGCCATCTGGTCTACTGTTCCCATTACATTCATTCTGAAGACAGATAGAGCCTCCGTTTAACATTTTATTAAAAACCCACATCAATTTAAGGTTGAGCACTCCCTCAATACTGCATTGGAGTATTCACCATCATTTTTGTGCTTAAATCCTAGACTGGGATTTGAACCCACAACACTGTGATTCAGAGGCAAAGAATGCTACCAGCTAAGCCACAGCAAGATAAACATTGAATGAATGCCAATACTTTGGTAACCATTCAAAGATCAGCAAATTTCTTCCTCATCTGCTTTCATGATTGTGAGATATGAGACCATATTCCCCTTTTGGCAACCACTTTATAGACTGCTTGATGGTTCTGTTAATTGGAAGGCTCCCATTACATTGAAAACAGTACTCTTCTGTGGAGGATCTCCTGTTTTATAGCATTGAAAACTGCATTTCAACCATCAAATCCTCTTTTGTTCTCTTGTTATTTCCACTCTGGTAGCAGAAAAGTATCAACAGCCTCTTAATCTGACATTGGATTTCTCCCCCTTAGCCATCATGCACACCATAAGATATGCACTCAGAGTGATTCTAAATTATGGTAAATAGAGACATGGCAAACAGCCAGAAGACATTCACTGAAGAATTTACAGCGTGCAGGTAGGCAGTCAGACCTGTGACAACTTAGGCTAGCCTTCTACATAGATACTTGGCTGCTGGATTAACCTGAACTTGAAGGAAGATGCTTGTGATTAAAGTTCACACTTCTATTTCAAGTATTATTAATCTATTCATTGCCTTTAATACATTCATGTATAAGGGAAGTGATTGAGGTTGAACAAGCCATCTTCCATTTTAATGAGTTATTTCAAAATGGTATAGCAGAAACTATAGAAAACTTCCTATTTTCACATGAATATACAATGGGCAGGATTTTACCAGCACGTCTGTCTGAGGTCTGTACGATCCTGCCCGAGGCCAACAGAGAATGTGCATCACTTGTTCCTGGAATTGGGACGGGTGTGCCAGTAAACTTCTGGTCTATGTGCACCCAAAATAGAACACTTGAGTTATATTGGGGAGTTTCTAAAGTTGCCAATCATTTGGGGATCAAAGGTTTCAAAAGCAGAAAGATAGAAACTAGATTGGGAGAAAGAATACTTCTATTGCAGTGTATTATTAAGAAGGTTGAAAAAATAAGCCAGTTCAGTCATTACAACAGACATATTAACCACATTTGACTATTTTGATTTAGGTTGTACTTTATTTTTCCATATATTGCAAAAAAAATTTTACTTATTTCAATCTGCACAAAGCTTCATTTCTGATGTGCATTATTCATTCATGAGGTCATTTTCCACAGTGTATGTGATATTAGCACCATGCCAAGTGGGATGGATTAGGGACAGATCTTGCAGCCCATAACTAAAATCCATGGGGCATGCTGAACCATCAGCAGAACCAGCATCTACATTACCACAATCTGTAACCCAATCATTCAGCAAATTTCTGCCTCTGTGATACCATCAGGAAAGGAAATGCATCAAGATTTCATGCAAACTGTAAAGGGTGTTATTAGGCATACTGTAAAATGAGGTTAAACCTGAAAAGCTGTATCTATGCTCCTTCAGCAGCGGGTTTGAGGATGACAGGGTGTGAAGGGAGGTGCGTTCATAAAATCCAGCATGTGGCCACTGCCTGTATGAAATTTTATGGATGATGGTGGATATATCAGATTATAGTGAAGATGGGGACATTGTTCATAACCACGTAAAAGCCTCATGCTGCCTCTGTCACTATTTTACCCATGGTGGGATGGGGGGTGGGGGGGCTCATGCTATGTGGGAGTTCCAACAGTTTTAGCTGCATGTTCACGTAGTGAGCAAGGGCAAGGAAGCAATAATAAGGGCTTGTGGGTGATCTCCTTTGCGAGCCCTTGTGTCCCTTGGAGGTAGGGCCTCCGAGATCACATTTAGTCCCGAACTCATCCCTGTGTCATCTCAAACCTGACTTCCCATCATTTCCAAATTCCTCCTCTGCTTGCACCTTCAATGGTCTCCAGTGCAGCCTGCTTGTAGTCCTAGCGGTGACTAGGGAACATACTGGGACAACAAAACTGTGGCTATCCAATTGGCCAGCAGGACTTTGAGGCATAAATTATAGACTCCAGCCTATTAATGGTCAATTGCCTATTAAATGACAGTGGGCAGCTGCTCTTCCCTGAGGACTTCCTACTTTTTAGCCAGAAGGTGCTGGTACTAGAATGCCACATAAAATCCAGCTGAAAGAAGCTACTAGGCAGGGTTACCTTCAGGTTAAACATCCAGAATAACTTTGTGGAGAGATCGTGGGTGACACTACACGAAAGCTATGGCTACTCACACTAGGGCAGAATTCCAACATTCAGGCAGAGGGAAGATGTAACAGCTGCCTTGGAACTACAAGAATGGCCATCAAGCAGGCAATGAGCCTTCTGAAGTTATGATTCACATGGTGACTAGTTTGGGCTACACCTCTAGTTCAACCCTTAAAGGATCTTTCATATCATGATGGTGTGGGTGTTCTGCACAATCTAACATGGTAGAGGGGACTTGACTAGGTGACAGGCAGAAATAATGAATGCACCATCTCCTCCTCTGAGGAAGGTGAGGGGAAATTGCTGAGCAATCCGACGGGCAAATGTTATGCACATGGGGAGACAATGGATACGATGTTGACATATGCAAGGAAAAGACATAACTCTCTCATCCACAAATAATCCATGGATATGAGAAGGTGCCTTACCATGGACGTCTTGGTAAGTTGTGATGCAACTTTATCTCTACATCATGTGTCAATGTTAAACAGAGCAAGGGGTTGCTATCACCACCAGGTGAATCTGGCTTTCAGACATCTACTCCTTGATCCTTTCATGGTCCTCCTATATTTCTACTTATCAAGAATGGAATGACATCTGGAAATGGGTCCAAGCATCTCAGGGTCACATTGCTAACACAGCATTCAATATTTCCCCAGGATGAGAGCAGTGCTCACCTCTTTTATCCACTTGGTGACCTGCTGCCTCTGGCTGTCCATGAGGATCACACCACTATCTCAATGGAGAAGACCATGCTCTCATATGTCAGGGACATGGCATCATTCATGGCATCGATCGAGCCCTCTATCATCCCCACATGGAGATGAACAGCTTCTTGGAATTCTGTCAGATCTTCACATTTCTCACATTGCTGCTCTTGTAACAGCTCCATTGTTGATGATCTCTGAGAGTCAGCGTCTACCTGAAACCGAGCATTGCTGGGCTTATTCTCAATTCTCTGATGAGAACTCGGTGTCATTGGGCCCAATTTTACCAACAATTTGCACCCGTTTTCAGGCGTGAAATTGTGATAAAGTCGGATGTGAGGCCTTTATTGCGATCTGCACCTGAGTCCGCGCAGATTGCCACTTTACCGAGACCCACGAATGGCAGGGATCAATTCCGCGCCCAAATCGGGCACGACGATGATTTAAATGCATTTGTGTGTATTTAAATTGAATTAATAAACTGCCGGCCCAACTCTATGAGCATTTCCCCCTTCACCACTGCATTCGCCGATTCGGAACCGCGCTTTTAGGAATCTGCCGAATAAAAGTCTGAGTCGGGTGCTCCAGCCTCTGAAGAGCGCATTCAATGTTTGCAACTGTTCACTGACGGGGGCGGGGGTGGAGGTGGGTCAGATCATTCAGTGATTAGAGGGGGGAGGAGGGGATTGAGGTCACATCGTCGTCTGGTTGCGGGGGTGAGAAGAAGGAGGCAGGTCAGATGAATCTCTGCCGGGGGGAGGGCTGATCGTTGTCAGATTGAAAACTAGTTTTAATTGGATCAACTTACACCTGAATTCACATTTGAATATATTCAGAGCAAAACTAGAACAGTTGTCTACAATTAAATTATAGTTTGTCACAGTACAAACCTCTGACCTAATCATTGTAAATCCAAATACAGCTGAATATAAAAAAAGTGCTCAAGAATTCTACAGATTGTTATTCTTCAAATGAAAAAGAACATTACTCTCTCATTTCCCCATCTTCTTCCTCTTCCTCAACTCCTCTGATGTTCAGGACATTGTTACACCTTATCAGAACTTTGCCAAGGTGACCTGCTAAAGCGCTATCAATATATTGTTCTGTGTTCGCTGCTGCATGTTTATAAATCCACTGACTGATACCAAGTAGTCCTTGTATTCTATCCCCCATTATAACTTCACCATCACCAGTTTGCCGGTGAAGCCATCGAGGAAAGTCTTTGAATTCAATGGTAAACTCCCGCAGGAGGAGGGTACACAGAATTCGTGGGGCCTGGCTCCTCTATCTCTCTCCCTCCCTTACCACATTGGGATGCAGGGCTGATCATTGTCTTGTGGTGGGGGGAGGCAGGAGGCGGGTCAGATGGATCTCTGGTGGGGAGACAGATGGATCTCTGGTGGAGAGAAGGGGGGAGTCCGCTGTCACCCTGCGGGTGATCGGTGAGAGGGGGACAAAGGTGGCAATTGGTCTGGGTAAGGGGGGTTGTGATTTGTGTGTCCCCCTTATTCACCCCCCTCACTACCCAGCCCGCTCACCACTCCCGCCCCCTTCCTCCCCCAACAATCACCTGTAGAATGGCAGTGGAACCTTCTGCCCCGTCCAAAGATCCATCTTCCCCTCCCCCCATCAAAGATCCATCTGCCTCCCCCCCCTGCCCCGAAATACATCTTACTCACCTCTTTTCCCCCTGCACCGCCAGCCCCCACCTCGCTTTCGCTTTCTCCACTTTCTGCGGCTCGGGAGCGATCTTACATGGGCGCGCTTTTTCCAATTTTTTTCTAACTGCGCATGCTCACTAAACCCCACCCATAGTGTGAATCGGACTGGAGATGGTTGAGAGTGTATGGAGGCGGGGGAAGGGGGGATGCCTGAAAGCGGATTTCTAAGTCAAATCTGTACTACACCCAGAATTGGCACTTAGAATGAAAATGGTAAAATCGTGCCTATTGTCGTTGCTTCCCTTACCCGGTGCTATGCACATCAGTTGATGCCACCCATTCTGACTAAGCATCAATGTCAACTGATGTCAGAGCAGCCATGGTGGTGAGTGATGCATTGGGCTGGTGCCCTCTCACCTGAGAAGTCCCAGATGGCTCTGATGCCCTCATTGATGCTTCAATCATCACTGGTGCTGTGGGAGAGACAAGAGTAGTGTTAATAATATCCATCCACATCCTCTTGTCTGTCCATGATCTCGGGCCACAGGAGCCCCACTATAAATATCCAGTTCTGTCTTTGTTACCTCCAAACTTGACTACTCCAGTGCTCTCCTGGCTAACTTCCTATATGCCATCCTCCATAAACCTGAGGCCATTTAAATCCCTACTGCCCAATCCCAACTCAATACCCATTCCCATTTCATCGTCACCCTGTACTTGTGCACCTACGCTGGTTCCCAATAAAAATTTTAAATTCTTATGTGTGCGATCTCCTCTGACCCCACAATACTTGGAACTACTCAGGCACTCCTTGAATTCTGGCATCAGAGCAGGCTTGATTTTAACCACTTTGCTATTGGTGACTGTGCCTTCAGCTGCCAAGGATCTGGAATTCGTTGCCAGCCTTCTCCACCCCTCTACTTCTTGTCCTCTACCTACTTCGTTTATCAAACTTTGGTCATCTAATCTGAAATATTTTACATGATTCAATGCCCTTTTGTTTCATAATGCTCTCATGATATTACTTCATTATGTTAAGAATGTTATGTAACTGTAAATAGTTCTTAATATCAAAGTTGGATATGATATTCTAACAGGCTGCCAAGCTTTCATTTCTGAAGTTGAATTTTACCCACATTAAGAAAAGTTTTTGAAAAGATTGTGTGCCTTTTAAATCCTAAACTGTTTTTCAAATTGCATTGTAATGAATGCCAATATCTTCAAACAGTTTGCATTAAATGGGCATGATGATGGCACAATGGTTAGCACTCCTGTCTCACAGCGCCAAAGACTCGGGTTCGATTCTTGGGTTGGGTCACTGTCTGTGCAGGGTCTGCACGATCTTCCTGTGTCTGCGTGGGTTTCCGCTGGGTGCTCTGGTTTTCTCCCATAGTCCGAAAGACATGATGATAAGTGTATTGACTCGAAAAGTGGTGGCGGAGTGAGATGACTAGGGGATTTTCACAGAACTTCACTACCGTGTTAATGTAAGTCTTACTTGTGACTAATAAATTAACTTAATTACAACAGCTTCATGTACAACATGTAACAAAAAAAAGTGGCTTCAGTGTGGGAAAGTTACTAATCCTGATTTTCAGGAATTAAAAATAAAGATATGCAAGTTGGCAGTATTGTTTGTGTAAGTCGTGTGGGTTAAGCAGTTGATTCACTAAATTAGCAGTTTAATTGGAGCTTTAGCCAATGTGCATGAATGCTCAACACAACAAAATTTAATTCAAAAAGGGCATTGGCAGTACCTCCTAACCTAACATAAGGGTGAAATTGGACTTGGCAGCTACCCGTTTTACACCCACCTAATTTTTAACTTCAGAATATCTTGGTAGAGAGACATGTTTGGAATTATTATCTTTGCTAGGAATGAAGGCCTAAGATGCTGGAGTTTATACTCATAAATTTATTAAAGGAATTGACACTCAGAGACAAAACACACAGTGATGCGAGATTGTTTATTGATTCTATATTGATGCACTTCTGGCAAATATACAAACGTGTTCTTTTCCTAATACAGAGACTACTTTTAATTTGAGCTGGAAAACATACTGAAGTTGGCCCAGAGCTTGTATTTTCTATATTAAGTAACAGCTCGTAAATAAAAATCATAGCCATTGCACCAAACAACTCAGGTCTGTCTTTCTGTGTTTTACCCACTGTGGATTCAAATGAAATTGCAGCTCCCACAGTAACAACTCGGTCCAATCTTCAGAAAGATCGAAGTACATTTTTGTTACAATTCTTGGCTGAAACCCAAGATGTTTTAAAGTTTATTTGTTCATGTAACAAGTAGGTTTACATTAACACTGCAATGAAGATACTGTGAAAATCCCTTAGTCACCACACTCCCATACCTGTTCATGTACCCTGAGGGAGAATTTAGCATGACTAATGCACCTAACCAGCACTGGTCTTTTGGACTGTGGGAAGAAACTGGAGCACCTTGAGGAAACCCATGCAGACATGGGGAGAATGTGCAAGCTCCACACAGTGACCCAAGCCAGGAATCAAACCCAGGTCCCTGGTGCTTTGAGGCAGCAGTGATAACAACTGTGCCACCATGCCACCCTTATGCCACCACAGCACCTGTACTACCATGTCACTCCAGATGTAGGGAGAGATCTGGATAGGGAATCAATAGTCTTTTGTTTAAAGTAGTTAAAAGTTGAGATTCAAGACTAATGCTTTTGGAACAAAACCTCAAGATTCCACAGGTTTCAAAAAAAAAAAGAACTTTATTATACACGTTCAGAAAGATGAAACAATTTACAATACCTGTCTTATATTCTAACCTTCAGGGTAAGTATATAAATTAAAAGACAAATGGTAGCCGGATGCAACAAAGTACAGAATAAATGACAAAGACAACAGCTAGAATTATATTGCCCCGCCCCAGGGATCAGATGGCTGAGGGGTGGACAATGTGAAGGTCTGTTGGTCTCGGGCGAGGTTTTACAGTTTTGGGACAAGTGAGGCCATAAAGTTCCACCTGACCATGGGCAGAGGGGACAATCGTACCAAAACAATTCGTAGTGCCGGACAAGCATGAAAACAGGAGAATTTGCATCCAGATACAATCATACAGCACTTCAAACATAAGCCCAAGTGTAATCCTCACTAGTAGGGGGAGTGGGTGAAGCCTATTCATACCGAAAAGCTGGCTGCTGAGCTCTCGGGGTGCAATGATGTGTACATAGTGTACTGGAAATCTGTCACTGTCTCACCTCATCCCTTTACTGCCCTGAGCATGATTTTTCACTTCTTGTCTGATCTTACCTCCTTGCCATGCTGATCACTGGCATGCCAAGCTGGTAAGACTGACCCCCAAATCTATGGAATTCTCAGGATATCACCCAATGTCAGCCCCACTGTAAATTAACCAATCTTACTAAAACCTTGGGTGAAATCTTACCAAAAATTGGCAAGTCACCAGCATCAGACCCTCCACCAACTCCCCCCCCTCCACCCCGCTCCACCTCTGTCCCCACCACAAAGAGTCATAGCCGGCATTGGACATCTTTTGATTCACCCCCAAAACAGCCAATGCTAGCATCCCTACCGCTCCCACATCCACTCCTCCCCAGAAACACAAACAAATGAATCCCCCCCTCATAAGGTCTGCCCTGGCACTGCCCACTGGCTCTGTCAGTTTGGTACTGCTAAGTTGACAAAGTTATGTTGTCAATCTGGCACTGGCAATGTGTAATGATGTAAAGATGCTGGCGTTGGATTGGGGTGGTAAGAACTCAGTAAGAATTTAGCAACACCAATTTTTAATCCAACCGATTTATTTGATAGTAAAATTGCGAGCAATTTGTGCCAGGCAATGTGTGCCAGGGAGCAGTGCCAGGGAGCAGTGCCAGGCCACTGCCAAGCCATGTCCCTCTACCCTGGGATCTATACTCATCCTTACACCCTGGCAAGGGGGGTGCTGTGGTGCAGAGGGGCTATAGAATCCCCAAGACAGGTTCATGTCTGTTTGTTTGTTTTGAAAATACAGCAGGAGGGGCGATTTACGACGAGGAGGGGAGTCTTTAATTATATTGAAATATATGTAAATGTATTGTAATCAGGTACATTTCCATTATGGCTGTGCCAAGCAAAACACCATGGCTCCAAAGAAATACCTTTGCCCCAACAGCTCTCTTTAATAGAAATCTTCTCCCCAAGTTCATTCTTTATTGGAACCTCTTCCTGTCCCTGTTTAAGTCAGGCAGCATGGTCAGTGCAGGTTTGGAGGGCCGAAGGGCATATTCCTGTGCTGTAAGTTTCTTTGTCCTTTATGACATTTTTTGGCTGACTCTCTGAAGTCAACTGACTGACAGCTACTGTTCACTGACCCTTGAACTGTTCTGTTGATCTATCCCAGAGTGTGCCATTCTTGCAACCAATGTAACAATTATTGGAACATCCTGCCCCATTAAACATTGCATTCTCCACCACAATTCAACATGCAGGAACATACCAACTTGAGTTCACAACGACTTTGCAAACTTGCAAACATGAAGGCCAAATCAGAAGGAAGTTTAATTCTTACACTCCCTGTATCCCACTTTGCACAAATGGAAGTAAGACAGTGGGAGTTAATTCTCAAAAGGACACTGAAACGAACAACTGATATTGTTAAAATTAGTAAATCTCGAACTTGTAAAACAATGCCCCAAATTGTCCTGTCAGCGTCAAACCCCTTTTTATCCAATCCTGAAGTGACAAAAAAAATCACCCACTTCACTTGCTCCAATTTTTCTGGTGAATCTTTTGATTAAAGATCCTATAGAACTCACTCAGTGCAGGTAACCTTGGAGATATCAGTTAAAAGAATCAACACAGAAGCCATGCCCCCATTTTATGACCTGAGATGTCTTATTCTTCTGAGAAAAGTTTAAATATTCCAGTTTATTGGTGAACTGTGGGAGGGGAAAGGAGGTAGAATAATTACTAAACACAATTCAAAAATATGCAAATCATGGGAAGAGTCATATTTGTCAAATTAACCATGATGTAATAGAAATAAGGGATAACAGTAATTGAATTTTTACTTTACTGCACGAAATTAACAATTGAAATGCTCCAACATCAGATGTTGTAAAATAACTAGTTGGTCGATGATTGAGAAGAGGCACATTAATCAAAGGAAGCTCATTCCAGGAAACTGCCATCGTAATTTATTCAGGTGAAACAACTTTTCAACATGGGCCATCCATCCACAATTCCACATTGGAATAATCTTGTAACAAAAAGAAGATGCAGTCACTGTTAGAATCTCTACTCTGGCTACCTCCCTGTAAAGCCAGTTGCATATTTGTTTTTTATGGCCACTGATCCTTAGATTCCAGCTGGAATTCTCCAGAATCGTATGCCCCGCCACCGTAGCCAAATCTCTATTCACAGCAGAGGGATAGGAGAATCCCTGCCGTGGGCGAGGTCAGAGAGTCCTGGCCTCGATTTCTCCTTTCCACTACTAGTATAAATAGAAGCTGTAATGTGGAGATGCTGGTGTTGGACAGGGATGGGCACAATAAGAAGTCTCACAACATCAGGTTAAACCCCAACGGGTTTATTTGGGATCATGAGATTTTGGAGTGCTGCTCCTTCATCAGGTGAATGGTATCTGTGTCAATATGTGCAATCTTCTTGGAGATCCTCTCCACTTTGAGCTGATGATTTGTGGTGTCGATGGCGGCCATGATGTGGAGATGCCAGCATTGGACTGGGATGAGTCACCTGATGAAGGAGCTCGTGATTCCAAATAAAACTATTGGACTTTAAGCTGGTGATGTGAGACTTCTTACTGAGCCAGCCTCAGTAGACCTTTCAGGCTTCATTCTATCCCCAGGTATTATCTGACCAGCGTAATTAATGAATTGAACCTAAATATTATAGATTATTAAAGATAACTTGACTAATAGCATAATATTGCAAGCTGAATTGTTTTGCTGGATCTTATCAGGCTTGGACATCTGGTGAGAAAATCTTACAACCTTTTCCTATCATGTTAGCAATTGTCAGATTTTACCGATGCCAGAGCTCGTTTATAGAACATAGAACATAGAACATTACAGCACAGAACAGGCCCTTCGGCCTTCGATGTTGCGCCGACCAATATAAAAAGCAATGCCCCTCCAAACTAAACCATTCCCTTCTCTTCCATATACTTATCAACTAACCTCTTAAACGCCACCAAACTTGGCGCATCTACAACTGCTGCAGGCAGGGCATTCCACTCCCGAACCACCCTTTGGGTAAAGAACCTGCCTCTGATATCCGTCCTATAACTATCACCCCTTAATTTAAAGCTGTGTCCCCTCGTGCTAGCTTTTTCCATCCTAAGAAAAAGGCTATCACTGTCCACCCTATCTAAACCTCTAATCATCTTATATGTTTCGATCAGGTCCCCTCTTAGCCTCCTCCTTTCTAACGAAAACAACCTCAAATCCCTCAGCCTCTCCTCAATGATTTGAAATCATTAACAGTCAGAGCTACTTATTGTCACTGTCTACATGCAGTGGGGCATGTAGGTCAGGAAGAGAAAGAAGTGAAAGGGCTAGGGAAGACAGTGGTCTCAGAGCACAATATTTCATTTTATTTTTGCTCCCCCTTCAACAGCCTGACTGGGTCATTGGGTTTTAAGATCTTCAGAAGTTTTTGACAGGCTTCCTACTGCCAGGCCTGGTGAGTTCAGCATTTTCAGCATTTTCTGTTTTATTCCAAAAACAACTTTTATGGTTTCACCGTGATTCAGTGATAACATTCTTGCCTTACTGTTAGATGTGGGTTCAAGCCCCAATGCAGGGACCTGAGGCCAAGGGGATGATCTTGACCTCACGCTCGCCATCCATATGAATGCTGATGGGGGCTCAAAATCCAGAAGTCGCAGTTCTCACTGGCAAGTTCACGATTTTGGATCTTCCCCTCCTTGCACCGGCAATGTCATCAGGTTCAGGAAATAATGCATGTGAACCTGCTTTATCCTCAATGGTTCAATTTATCTGAATAGATTTCAGTATAATTAACCTGCCCCCGCTCCACCAGACATTCATCCCCTACCATATATTGATGTTACTTTGAAGACTGGAGGATAGCAAATGTTGTGCCCTTGTTCAAGAAGGGGAGTAGAGACCAATCCTGGGAATTATAGACCGGTGAGCCTTACTTCTGTTGTGGGCAAAGTTTTGGAAAGAATTATAAGGGATAGGATTTATAATCATCTAGAGAGAAATAAATTGATTAGGGATAGTCAACATGGTTTTGTGAAGGGTAGGTTGTGCCTCACAAACCTTATTGAGTTTTTTGAAAAGGTGACCAAAGAGGTGGATAAGGTAAGGCAGTTGACATGGTGATTATGGGCTTTTGTAAAGCATTTGATAAGGTTCCCCATGATTGGTTACTGCAGAAAATGCAGATGCATGGGATTGAGGGTGATTTAGCAGTTTGGATCAGGAATTGGCCAGCTAATAGAAGACAGAGGGTGGTGATTGATGGGAAATATTCAACCTGGAGTTCAGTTACAAGTGGTGTACCTTAGGGATCTGTTTTGGGGCCACTGCTGTTTGTCATTTTTACAAGTCATTTTTACCTAGATGAGGGTGTAGAAGGATGGGTTAGTAAATTTGCTGACGACACCAAAGTCCGAGGAGTTGTCGACAGTGATGATGAATGTTACAGTTTGCAGAGGGACATAGATAAGCTGCAGAGCTAGGCTGACAGGTGGCAAATGAAGTTTAATGTGGAAAAGTGTGAGGTGATTCACTTTGGTAAGAGTAACAGGAGTACAGAATATAGGGCTAATGACAAGACTCTTAGTAGTGTTGACAAGCAGAGAGATCTGGGTGTACATGTGCATAGCTCCCTGAAAGTTGGCACCCAGGTTGATAAGGTTGTTAAGAAGACGTACAGTGTACTAGCTTTTATTAGTAGAGGGTTTGAATTTCGAAGCCGTGAAGTCATGTTGCAACTGTACAAAATTCTGTTGCAGCTGCACTTGGAGTATTGTATACAGTTCCGGTCGCTGCATTATAAGAAAGATGTGGAGGCAATGGAAAGGGTGCAGAGGAAGTTTACTAGGATGTTGCCTGGTATGGTGGGATGGTCTTATGAGGAAAGGCTGAGGGACTTGAGGTTATTTTCATTAGAGAGAAGAAGGTTAAGAGGTGACCCAGTTGAAGTATACAAGATGACCAGAGGGTTAGATAGGGTGGACAGTGAGAATCTTTTATCCCAGATGCTGATGGCTAACATGAGGGGACATAGCTTTAAATTAAGAGGTGGTAGTTATAGGATAGATGTCAAAGGTAGGTTCTTTACTCTTTACTAGTAAGGGCGTGGAATGCCCTGCCTGCAGCAGTTGTGGACTCGCCAAATTTAAGGGCGTTCAAATGGTCAGTGAATAGGCATATGGATAACATTGGAATAGTTTAGGTTAGAGACTCATTAGATTGGCTCCACTGGTCGGCGCAACATCGAGGGCCAAAGGGCCTGTACTGTGCTGTAATGTTCTATGTTCTATGTCACATCATTATGATGCTATGTCACATTGGCATGGTTGACAGCAGGTTCACCTGTCAATGGGGTCTCCCTGGGCATGCAAAGGGAGGAGAGAGGCGTGGCCAGACAGTGGCCTGGCATTGCCCTGGCACTGCCCCTTGACCCAGGTTGGTATCCATACCCATGCCAACCTGGCAGTGCTAATGGAGAGGCCTCAGTGGGAGCTTCATGGCAGAGGGTGGGGAAGGGATGGATGGGTGGATGGAGAGTTCATACATATATGGTAGATGTCGGGAGTGGATGGAATTGCTGCAGTTGCCAGTGATGGCCATTGAGGGAGATGGGAATGGTGGAGATGGCTTTCATTTCCGCCTGTGGGGTTGGGGGACAGGATGGATTGATGATCAAGTTGGAGTGTTGGGTGAGAGGCCTATGGTTGCAGGGAGTGCGAGCCGAGAACCAGCGATTGGGGCGGGGGGGAGGGGGGCAATGAATCAAAGATGGGGGAGAGGGGGGTGCCGGAGAAGTGCCAGCTTTGATTGGGATGGGGAGCCTCTGAGATCTCCATGGTGAGCTGAGGGTGGGGGAAGTTTCCTCAGGTTACGATTAGGGCACCCATTAAAGATGGAACCCTGATTTCTGTGCAGCCATGTTTTGATAGCACGTTGAGGCCCTGCAGCCCCTATATGACAGCATGAAACTTGCCCCCTTGATTCTTTTTGGCAGAATTTCTAAGATCTGGAGAAAAAACTGATGTGTTTCTCAACACTGCCATTTCTTTCGTAAGATTTAGCCCATAAGCTACTCCATGTTGTTAGAAGCATTTTTATTTGAAGGAAAAATTAAATTGAGATCCCATCTGAGCTCTCAGTATATGTAAAGATTATTTATTATGGTGTATTAACTATTTAATTGCTATTTATTGATTGCCATATTTTTGACGTTGCAATAATATTTTCATTTCCCAAGTACTTCCTTGCTGTAAAGACTATGGGGTTGTTCTATCTCATGTTGTAAATACAGACTTTTTCATTACCCAGGCAACATTGAAGACTAACTTCATTTCAATTTGCAAGATTAGGGGAACTATATAATTCAATTGGCAACAAAATTTTCCCTATCTTAATCAGTAATTAAATGTATAAAAAGAGGGTTAATAACTACTATAAATGGAAAAAATGTATTCAGCAATCTGGCACTACTGAGCTGCTAAACTGATGATTTACATGTGACTCAACTCATAAATGTTGAACATTTGAATATGATTTCGAAACAGGGTGAGTCAATCTTTTTTTCCATTCTCCTTAGCAACATTTATAATCATAAATTTTTTCCATTTACTCTGTCTGTCCCTAATAATGCAAGATATGCTCTCTATCTGCACTCTTCATCTGCACGGATAATACCACACAGCATAACTTTGCTGTAGTATGTTTTTATTGCTGAACGAACACACGGGGGATCTGGTTATTGGGTGATGACTTTAATTATACCCTCAGCCCTAAGCTAACTTGATTACCCAGGGGATGGAATCAAGCAGCGTGAGGTTTTTTACAAAACCACACATCTCTGCTTTTCAGTCTGTTTGATATCTGTCCTGCTATGCACAGACAGGAAATAAACTCTTTTACATCATCCTTTTGAGACTTGCCCCAAGACATTATTTTTTTCCTAAAGTTTAACCAGAAATATTCTAATTCTTGACTGAATGTCAGTGCTCCAAATCAAAACTGTGATGTCCTTAGGTGCAGGCAATGCAGACTGAATCACAGTGATTACTGTCTCATTGCTATCCCATTTAACAATATGAATGGGATGATATTAAGATGATATATTTTTTTAAAAATGTACTTATTGCTGACATCCTGCTCAACACTGTCCTGGAGTACTTTCTGAGCAGGCCATAGTTTGGGCAGTCAGTGCATCTCCCAAAACAGATGGAAACTTCATGACAACATTTTAAATCAGGATTCTTAAATTTGTTTAGGCTCCAATACAATGTAGACCTCCTAATGGGTGCAGCTTGCAATGACTGCTCCACCTTATGGCATTTATTGTAGAGCAGTTTAACCCATGGTCCATAAAGCATGAATGTTCCACTGGGCTGCATGACAATTCCTTATTTCATGTTACTGGTCTTCCTTCCCAACTTGATTCCCCCGGAGGAGTCACTGGATCACCCTCCCAGGCTGACGTTAATAAAAAATGTGTTTTCTTGGGGGATAGTCAGAGAATTTACCCTGTGAGACAAATATTTTGCAGCAATGGAACAGCTTGAGCAATTGCTCATTGCTATTCCAGCAAAGTGTCAGTGTTATTACCCGAATTAAAAACAAATCTGTTAGGAAGCAAAAATTGCACACTGAAATCAACTGTTTACCTGTCTCTATAAACAAATTACAGACAGATAATAGTCAGATTAATCACAAGGTGCCCTAAAATGACAAATACTAGAATAAAACCAATTACAGGATATTTGTCCTGTTGGCAAAAATGGGAAAATTCATATTTTTCTCCATAATTAGTGATTCATTCACAGAATTACATTCTCAAAAGCCAATCTTTCAATGTTACACATTTCTGAATCATTTAAGTGGGTCACTAATTATAGGCAAATCATTTTTACATATTTTGTGATGAAGTATGTTGGGCTCCAGTTATTATCAAAGGGCGATGGAAAGATTCTGGAATTTGCAGTAAAAATTATCTGGGTTATTAAAGCTATTCAGGCCATGCAATGGATCGAGGGCAGCCTAATACCTCTTGAACAAGAAAAGACTTTATTCTCAATAGAAGAACAAGGTCTGATGATTACAAATGAAACTGCTATGCTCACCTCCCTGGCTCCAGCAGTGAGTCCCACGGTATGCACCCTTCTGCCAATTGATTCAGCTTTCTGTCGGGACAATCCATGGGATCCTCATCAAACTCATGGCTCTCAGGAAAGGCCATCCACCCCCTTAAATGACCACTACAGGCTGTGTGATTAGCAAAAGTCAGATGTCTAACAGTCTCACATAAGGAAACATAAAGAGCTTGTTTTCCATCACTCCTGTCGACCTGCAGTACATTATTGTTTGAATGTATCATTGAGTTCCCCAAAATATTTCCTCAGGTTCATCCTGTGAAACGATGATAGCAATTTCCAATTTGGAAAAATATTAGCCACCAGAGACAATTATTCTGCTAAGTTACCGATTAAAGCAGTATTATCCAAGATCGACAAAATAGCTAAGCTGGCTTTTGTATTTTTTGCAAATTACATGCTTAAATAATTCAATGAGCTGAAGGAAGACTATTGCCTTGACAATCTTGATGCATATTGCTGTTTCCCAAGTACAGATTTTGCCTTGCATTAATAAAACAATTCTGTGCACACAGAAACTTCCTTTTTATTATTTCATAATAGCAGTAGCAAAAAAAGCCTGTTCTCTGAGTAATATGGATTAGTCATGAACATGCACAAGTTTGATATATCCTCTATTAATGATATATTGGAAGGAGGACTTAAGTGAAATAGAGGTAGATGAAAAGAGGGAGGACATGTGGGAGATGATCCATTCAGTCTCAAAGAACTGTGGCTCAAAATTATGAATTGTAGCTATTATCTCCTTGCTGCAATTTATTACAATTTTATAGCCTTTCATGGATTATATTTCATATTGCATCTTGGCTTTCTGTGATAACCAATTGAATTACATCATCAAGTTTTACCCACAATCACTTTATAAAATGCACTCAACATCACCTTAAGCACTCAGTATATATACTGACTTCTCCCTAAGAGGCAGTTTTGTACAGTAATGTATCTGAGGCTACTGTGACATTTTATTGAAGCCAGTGCAGGAAGTACTTTAGTTGTTTTGATTAAATAGACTGTAAATACAAATACTCTGTGTAATTTATATTACACTGTCAACCTCCAGTACATTATTTTTTTTAGATGCATCAATGTCATTCCTTCTGCCATAAAATGTTATTAAAAAATTCTCAAAACATGACAGATTTTTTTAATATTGCAGAAGTTACGCATAATACATCACTTGAATGTAGTCCACGAAGTGCAATAAACGTATTTTACAGCAAAAGGAACAAAGTAATGACAGTACAGTCAGGACGTTGATTCACATCTATGAACTCAACTGCTGCTGAAGGTTCATATTGCATCAGGGTGTGAATAAGACAGTAATCTCTCTGAAATAAATGATTGAAGCACTGTGCATATCATTGCAGTAAGCCAAGAGTCAGTTATCACTCCTCTATTAAATTGTCCATTAGAAATCATCAAAGCTCCTTTGAATCAAGAGTGAGTTCTGCATCATATTTGTGCAGTGACTTTGGTCAAATTTGGTGTGAAATATACTGACCGCTGATCTTTGCCTAATAGTGGAAAATCTCCTGCTATTATTAGGTGTTCAGCCAAATTTTATGTGCACGGGGAATTCAACTAATTTTCATAGATGTTGAAGACATCACTGTATTATCTCTTGGGATATTTACACATCTTTAACTTCAGGTTATTTTTTATATCCTTATTCGGCCACTGTTACATATTTTAAAAAGTTGCAGGTTACTAGAAATATTAGGGGATAGAGGGTCTAGCATGAAGGGGGAATTGAAGGAAATCCTTATTAGTTAGGAAATAGTTTTGAGGAAATTGTTGGGATTAAATTCAATAAGTCCTTAGGCCTGATGCTCTGCATCCCAGAGTACTCAAGGAAGTAGCCCGAGAAATAACGAATGCATTGCTGATCGTTTTGCACCATTCTATGGACACTAGAAGAGTTCCAGTCAATTGGAAGGTAGCTAATGTAACCCCACTTTTTAAAAAAGAAGGGAGAGAGAAAATAGGGAATAAAAGACCGATTAGCCTGACATTGATGTGGGGAAATTACTGGAGTCTTTTATTAAGGATGTAATAACTGAACATTTGGAAAATGGTGACAGGATCAGTCCAAATCAGCATGGATTCACTAAAGGGAAATCATGCTTGACAAGTCTTCTGGCATTTTTTGAGGATTTGACTAGTAGATAGGCTAGAGTGAATCGTGGATGTTGTATATCTGGATATTCAAAAGGTTTTTAACAAGGTCTTATACAAAAGATTAGTGAACAAAATTAAATCTCATGGTATTGGGGTAATGTATTGATAGAGAACAGTTTGGCAGATGGAAACAGAGAGTGGGAACAAACATATCCTTTTCAGAGTGGCAGACAGTGACTACTGGGATACTACAGGGTTCAGTGTTGGGATCCCAGCTATTCACAATATGCATTAATGATTTAGATGGAGAGTTGAATGCAATATCTCTAACTTTGTAGAGAACACTAAGCTGGGTGGCAGTGTTGCTGTGAGGAGGATGCTAAGAGGTTGCAGGGTGACTTGGACAGGCTGGCTGAGTGGGCAAATCCTTGGCAAATACAATATAACATGGATAAAGGTGAGGTTATCCCACTTTGGTGGCAAAAACAAGAAGGAAGATTATTATCTGAATGTAGCAGTTTAAGAAAAGGGGAAGTGCAATGTGACCTGGTGTGGTCACACCAGACTCTGGAACAGACTCTGAAAGTTGACATGCAAGTTTAGCAAGTGGTGAGAAAAGCTAATGGCATGCTGGCCTTCAGAAAATATGTGTGTAGGAGTAAGGATGTCTTACTGCAATTATACAGGACCTTGGTGAGGCCACACCTTGAATATTGCATTTAATTTTTTTCTCCTCGTCTGTGGAAGGACATTCTTGCTAGTGAGGGAGTCCAGCAAGAGTTCACCAGTCTGATTCATAGACTGGCAGGACTGACATACAAAGAGAGATTGGATTGACTGGGCTTATACTCACTGGAATTTAGAGAATAAGTGGGGATCTCATAGAAGCATATAAAATCCTGATGGGACTGTACAGGCTAGATGTGGGAAGGATGTTCCCAATGTTGGGAAAGTGCAGAATTAGGGGCCAGAGTCAAAAAATAAGGGGTAAGCCATTCAGAACTGAGATGAGGAAAAACTTCACTCAGAGAGTTGTGAACCTGTGGAACTCCTTACCATAGAAATCTGTTAGGGCCAGTTCATTAGATACGTTCAAGAGAGAATTAGATATGGCTTTTGTAGCTAAAGATATCAAGGGATATGGAAAGAAAGCAGGAGTGGGATACTGAAAGTGCGTGATCAATCATGGTCAAATTGAATAGTGTAGGTTTGAAGGGCCGAATGGCCCACTTCTGCATGTATTTTCTATGTTTCTACTTTAAGAGATGATCACATGATTTAATGGTGATGTCATTAGGATATTAGCAAAGATTACTATTTTACTTTCAGTTTTTAAATTTGTGTGGAGAAGAGAACATTGCTTTCAATAAAACCTATTGTATGTTAATTTGAATTTATGTGTGCAAGCCAAGTCTTTTTTTTCTTTGTTAAAACCAAAACCCTGAACATAGTTAGGACATTACAGCCATTTAGTTTTAAAGTTTGCTTTGATTTTCTTTACTCTTATAGGAATATACATGCTTTCCATTTTGTTTATAATAGTCTTAAATTGTTACTTTTTTGAAATGTTTTCTTTAGTTTCTACATAATGATGATTCCTGATATTAATATTTATCACTAATAAAATACAATTTTCAAAGGAAGTTTTAAAAGGCATTGCTCTTTTTTGATATCTCTATGCTTTTTCCTACCAGTCGTTTGCAACAATGTGCCAGGGATTGATCCTTAATTCCTGGGGAATTGATGATATTCCTGGGGGGCAGGCAATCTACAACACAGACACAAATAGGCACAAAGGGAAATTCAACAACTGAATTATTGCTGATAATTAAGGTAAGAGTCATGGCAGCCTGCTATCACTTTTGGAATGCATTTGAACTGAGATATCAAAGTAATTCTCCCATCTCTAATCTAAAAAAATTAGCACAGTAGGCTGGGAGAATCCTGCAACGGCCTTTAAAGTGAGCAATGAATTTCGCAGAGTTAGCATCTCCAGCAAGGTTTAGAATAGTTCTCCACTTTCGGGGAACTGGGGGTGGCAGAGGTGGGGGGAGGGGAGCAAAGGGATGGCAATGAGGGAGTCATGAGGCTGGCCAGTGATTGAGCTGGCCAGCAAGAGGCAGTCAATGGGGGGTCTCTGCACAAGGGTAATCTTGGCACTGACAGATCAACACGTGCACAGTAGCCCACTCAGCGCACTGATTTGAGCCTCTCCAGCGGAAATAGGCTCCATCCCCTGAAATTTAATGATATTCATGCTGGTGATCTCTGCAGCTCACAGAATGTGGGAGATTCTTCTCTGAACTCCCACTGAAAATAAAACATGATTTACTGCAGTTTTCATGCAAAATCGACGCTTAGAATTTTTTGAGAGAATTTCACCCATCATCTTATTTGTATAGGCCAGTAATTTAAAGAACAGGCCGGGGAAGTTTTGCTTGATATATAAGAACAAAAGAAATAGGAGCAAGAGTAGACTATATGGCTTTTTAAGCTGTCACCATCACTCAATATGATATTGTTGATCTACTTCATCTCTTTTTTTCTGACAGCCCTCCATATCTCTTGAGACACTGAGAGACCACACATTTGTCTATCTCAACTTTGTATATATTTAATTGTAGAGCTTCCTGAACCCTGTATGTGAACAATTCCAACGATGCATAACCTTCTGAGTGACAAAATTTCTTCTTGTTTGAGTGCTATAATGATTGATTACTTTTCCTGAGACTGTGCTGGATTAAGATTGGAGGTGGCAAATGTAACCCCGCTACTTAATAAAAGAGGGAGGGAGGAAACAGAGGGAATTACAGAGCAGTTAGCCTAATGTCAGTAGGAGGGACAATGCTGAAGTCTCTTATAAAGGATGTGATAACAGGACATTTAGGAAATGTCAATGGGATTAAACAAATTCAACATGAATTTATAAAAGGGAATCATGTTTGATAAATTGACTGGGCTTTTTTTCAGGATCTACCTAATAGAATAGATAAGGGAAAATGAGTTGAAATGGAGTATTTAAATTTTCAGAAATCTTTTAATAAAATGCCACATAAGAAGTTGGTGTGCAAAATTAAAGTGAATGGGGTTGGAGGTAATATATTGGCATCAATTGAGAATTGGTTAACAGACAGGAAACAGAGAGTCGGAATAAATAGATCTTTTTCAGAGTGGCAGATATACACAAGACACAGAAGGAAAACATGCAGGTGTATTAAAAAGATAGGAAGGCAAATGGTACATTGGCATTCATTACAAGAGAATTTGCATACAGGAGCAAGGTGTCGTTTTTCAACTGGTTCAGAATGTTGGTGAGACCACACCTGGAGAATTGTGTGCAGTTTTGGTTTTCTTATCTAAGAAAGGATGTCCTTCTCACAGGGGGAGTGCAGTGAAGATACACCTGACTGATTTCAAGGATAGCAGGATTGTCGTACGAGGAGCGATTCAGTCGACTAAGTCTGTATTCACTGGAGCTTAAAAGAATGAAAAGAGATTGCATTAAAACATATAAAATTCTGATATGGCTGGACAGTCTAGGTATAGGAATAATGGCCGTGATTCTCCCATTGCAACCTGCAGCTTTTCTGTCAAGTTGCATTGGAGAGGCATTAAACAGAGATTTACACATGCATTGGGAATGTGTGCATATTTCCAGAACCAGAGAGCAGTCCCTGTCAGACTATGCTGAAAACCTGCAGAAGGGCAGGTAAGTAATTTAAATCTTTTCTGCATGTATTTTAAAAATGTTTATTAGTTATTGATTGGGACCTTTTCAGATCACAGATCAATCTCCCAGCATGCTAGGAATACTTTGTTCTGGCTGGGTTCAGGCTAGCTGTCTATGTTTGGGGAAGTAGAAGGAGACCCCGCTGAAATGAAAGGGTGCAATCAGGGGTTCCCACGGGGTTGGACGGCGGAGGGTGGTGCTCACTGGGCATGGGAGCCCTGGCAGTCCCAGACTGTTCCCTCTGACACTGCCCAAGGGGCAAAGTGCCCATGTTAAAGGGGCATCTTGGTACTATCCATCGGGCATGGGGCCGTGCCAAGAGGACAGGGCCTATTGTGGGTGGGGCCTGGCACAATCGGTGGATGTGGTGGGGGGAGTCCTGCTGCCACTCTGCTTTGGGGTCAGTCTGAGATGGAGGGAGGATGGCGATTGGGCTGGGCTGTTGGGTGAACAAAAGAACAAAAGAACAAAACAGCACGGGAAACAGGCCCTTCAGCCCAACGAAGGGTGGTGGGGTGGGGGTTGGTCTGCCGTGGGTGGAGGCCTTCCTCAGGAAGGGGGTGGGTGTCAGTGGATGGCGGTTTATGGGGGTGGGGAGGGGCTGGGGGTGATCGCCACTGCTGGGGTTGGGGCCTGGACATCAGGGCCCTGAGATGTTAATTGCCTAATAGGCAAAGCATCCTTTCCTTACATTTATGTCAAAATAGAAAAGTTGTTAGGGTCTAATTTGGCTTTATAATGTACCTTGGGGTCCTGGTCTGGCATCCTAATGCTTATTAAAGTTTCATTCATAGATTCCAGCATTTTCCCAAAGGTTTTAGCAGTTTGTTAAATATTTGTTTCTATTGGGTTCTCCAACAGTTTTTTTCTCTGATATTAATTGCATAAGGTTCCTCACTATTAATAGCCCCATAATGTCCATCTTGTGTCCTTTACAGTAAAAAACACACAAAATATATTTGTTCAATGTCTGTCATTTCCTAATTTCCTATGATAATTGCTGCTGTCTCTCCTCTAATAAACACATATTTACCTTAGCTACTCTGCGGCTTCATATATACTTGTATAAGTTTTCATAATCTATTTCTGTATTCCTTTCATATTCCACTTTGTCCCTATTTACTATATTTTTGGTTGCCCTTTGCTGGAAATGGATTTTCAAAGCCGTGTCAGGGACCTGACATTTAGATGAATTCCAAAACCTGAATCTGCGCCTAAATTGCATCACTCTCCTAATGCTATTTTCCAATGTAAATAGGCTGATTGGGCATGGGGTGCATTCAGCCCAATAAGAGGCACTGAGCTCCTCCAAGAGGTGGGTATTGCCTGTCTGGCAGCATGTTGGGGTCTGCTGCTGCCTTGCCAAGGAGAGCAGGCAGCTCATCAGTGGGGCAGGAGAATAAAGATAGAACAGAATGGCCATGGACCCCAAGGTGAGTGATAGTATTCAATCAGCACTGCATCATTCCTCAAATTTCACCAAAAAAAATTTGGATGGAAACATCTGGTTTTGTTTACACTACAGTGACCTCAAGAACTATGCTCTGTCCAGAAAAAGAAATGACAATTCCATTTTGTTCTGGACAGACTCCTTAACAGGCTCTTCAAGGAGTTTAAAAGACTGTTAATTGGCAGAGAGTGAGTTTCTCATACCCTCCCCACCAGACCCATTGAGAATTATAACCTCTTCTGGAGGCAATAGGATCTAATATACCCTTCCAGCAACTTAATTTTCAAATTGTGCTCACATCAATCATGGACCCACCAACAATTGAAAATCTAACCCCGATTTCTAAAGCTTCGACAGACTGATATTATTTGCCGTATGTTAAGCATTTGTTTTTCATTGAATACTATACTTAACTTCCCTAGTAAGTCACAGGTGGCTGTTTCTTGCTGTGTTTTTATTTTTAATGGAATGTATTTTTGCCATAGATTTTGAACAACTTGCTTTTAATCTTTCACACTGTACCACCATACCTTTTAGTTTATTTCCCTTAACGGGCCTTCCCTTGGTTCAAGCGTGATGACAATTCTGCTTCAGGCAAAAGCTTATATGTTCTTTTGGGGATGTCCCTTAAATTCCAAAGTGAAACTAGGAAGTGTTGTGAAAAGCATGTAATTGGTCTTCCAAACAAGTATTTCAATTCTGAGAAATGCCCATGTGTCCTGAGATTGCTGTAGGGATGAAAGTTAAAAAGCAATGACAACTGACTGGGAGATCAAATTACAGCAGGTCTAAGAACCCACAATTCAGAACAAATCCCTGTGAAGGAGGGAAAAATGCCTAGAATAGAGCAGGGACCTGTATTAATGTATGTATTTGGGAAGATACATCGAAATGTATGTTAGTGTATAGACAATGGATATCCTTTAAATAGCTCTTATATACTTTACATCAATTATACATTCCTGTGAGTCACACAAATCCAAAGTCAATCAACTTTGGCTAACAAAGGAAGTTAAGGATTGTATAATTTTATAAGGAAAAGACTATAAAGTTGCCAGACGTAGTTAGTAAAGTTGAAGGTTGGGAGCATTTTAGAATAAAGCAAAGGTTGAGGATCAAGAATAAAGAAAGGGAGAGTGGAATATGAATGTAAACTAGCAAAAAACACACAAATGGGCTATGAAAGCTTCTACAGGACAATAAAACATTTGGCTAAGACAAATATGGGTCCATTACTGACAGAGTCAGGAGAGTTTGTAATAGGGACTAGAGAAATGGCAGAAAAGCTAAATCATTACTTTTTGTCTGTCTTCATTGAGGGAGATACAATAAATCTTCCAGAGTTAGAAATCTGAGGGATGATGGAGAATGAGGAATTGACGGAAATTAGTATAAGCGAAGAGGTTGTATTGGAGCAATTAATAGAATTGAAAATTGCTAAGTACCCTGGGACCTGACATTCTACATCTGAGTATTGAAAGTGGTGATTAGGAAGATAGTGGATGTTTGATGCTTCCAAAATTCCATACATTCTGGAATGGCTATTACAGATTGGAAGGCAGCAAATGTCACCCCTTATTTAACAACGATATTGCGATTATGGCATTGGACTGAGGTTGGCCCAGTAAGAAATCTCACAACACCAGATTATTTGGAATCACAAGCTTTCAGAACGCTGCTCCTTCATCAGGTGAGTGATACCAAAACAATCCCTGCTCATATGCAGATAGACCATCACCAAATGCCTACTAGCAAAATCCTGAGGTTACCATTCACCAAAGACTGAACTCTGCCATATCAATGACATAGCTACAAAAGTTGGTCAGAGACTGGGAATTTTACAGAGAATAACTTATTTCTTGATTCTTCAAAGCCTGTCCATCACCTTTAGGCACAAGTCAAGAATGTGATGGAGCACTCACCACTGCCCTGGAGTGCAGCTTCAATAAAACTCAAGAAGTTTGATGCCATTCAGGACAAAGCAGCCCACTTGATTTGTATCATGCACCATCTTAAACCTTCACTCCCTCCACCACCAATGCACAGTGGCAGCTTGGAATCATAGAATCTTGGAATCCCTATAGTGCAGAAGAAGACCATTTGGTCTATTCAGTCTGCACCGACCACCATCCCACCTAGGTCCTAGTCCCATAATCCCACTTATTTACCCTGCTGGTCCCCTAACACGAAGGGACAATTTACTATAGCTAATCAACCTAACCGACGCATCTTTGGACTGTGTGAGGAAACCAGAGCACTCAGAGAAAACACAGGCAGACACAGAGGGCATGTGCAAACTCCACATAAATAGCCATCCGAGGCCAGAATTGAACCCAGGTCCCTGGTGCTGTGAGGCAGCAATGCTAATCACTGTGTCACCATACCTCCTTAACGTGCGTACTATTTACAGGATGCACTACCGTAACTCGCCAATGCTCCTTCGACAGTACCTTCTAAACCCACAATCTTTGCCACCCAGTAGGGCAAGAGCTGCAAATACCTGGAGACACCACCATCTTCAAGTTCCCCTTCAAGTCACTCACCATCTTGACTTGGAAATATGTTTTGAAACTTCATCACCTTCCCTTCACTGTGGCTGAGTCAAAATCTTGAAAATCTCTTCTTTGTGGCACTGTGGGAGTTCCTACAACTGATGGACTGCAGCATTTCAAGAAAGCAACTCACTACTATCTTTTCAAATTCAAGGGCAATAAATGCTAACATAGCTAGTAACGTCTACATCCTATGAACAAGTGAAAGAAATAACTCAAGGTGGAATGGTGCTGACAAAATAGCATGCAGACAACTGGCCTAAAATATCCACCCACCTCTGTTCTCACTCCTATATTAAAGCCAAATTCTGCTCCATGTCTCTGACAAAGTGATCAGGTCTCAACCAATTATTTCTATTTGTGCCGCTCATTTATATATCTTATGAATGCTTTGTGCATTCAAAATAGCAAGGAAGGCTGGACACAAACAATAATAATTGTTACTTTTGAGAAATTGGGCAGTTGTTTGCAACACCACTGACATCATCGCTAAAAATGATTCCATAAAATTATGATTAACTTTGAACTAATTTCTCACTTCATCCTTTCCAACTTGCCTCTGCTTGATCCCTAATTATCTCCAGACATCTTCTTTTAAAGTCATTCGCATCTGCATTGTTTCAGTTCACCTTATTTTCTCTTCACATTCGTTTTTCTGTTGGCTGTTCCAATATAAAATGATATTGGAGTAATATGCTATGTATAATGTATGTTAGTCATTTTGGAATTGGAATTAGGAGTTTTACTGCTTTTTTTTATGGTGCCGTACAGTAATCCACAATAGGTGTCAGCCTGCTTAACTAGATCAGAATTTGCATGGGGAACTAAGGACGTTGCATATTGTTGCGACCTACCTGTTGTCTTTTGTCCTTTTTAACTCATTTACTGGATGTGGGCACTGCTGAATAGGTCAGCATTTTATTGGCCATCCCTGATTGATATTGAGAAAGTGATAGTGAGCTGCTTTCTTGAACTGCTGCAGTCCAAGTGGTTCATCTTCTCATAACTGGCTTCAGTTGTTTTATTTAAAGATAATTTGGTACAGGGTGAATTTTTGCTGCATGCTCTTCAAAAGTTCTGCTTGGAAGGCATAACGTTTATAGAATTCCTGCTGTGTTATTTGTAGATCAGTGTGAGCTCTGTAGTGACAAGTTCCTACCCATTGTACAAAGTTGGACTGTACATGGCAGGCTACAAAATAGGTTTAAATGCTGAATTTCAAACCTGAACTCAGGATAAATGATGACTGCAGCTCAATTAATCACTGAATATAGGTAACATATTGATGCAATATTACCAATTTACCAATGGATCAATGCTTTGATAGTTGAACACTTTTAAAGATATAGATACCCAAAGCCCATTTCATGTTCTATTTAAAATAACTTTAATTAAAGACCAACCAAATCACTAAATGCAAAATTGAGGGTTGGATCATAGCACATAAACCAATTGGATTAGATCACAGATCCCTACAATGCACAAAGAGGCCCTTAGGGTCATCGAGTCTGCACTGACCACAATCCCACCCAGGCTCCATCCCCAGTATTTTACCTGCTAATCCCTCTAAACTAAGCATTCCTGGATACTAAGGACAATTTTAGTACGACCAATCAACCTAACCTGCACATCTTTGGACTGTGGGAAGAGACTGGAGCACCTGAAGGAAACCCACGCAGACACAAAGAGAACATGCAAACTCCACACAGACAGTGATCCAAGCTGGGAATCGAGCCCAGGTTCCTGGAGCTGTGCTAACCACTGTGCTACCATGCCACTGATTATTATAAGTGGCATGGTAGCAATAAAACAAACAAAAAAGTAACAGAAATAATCAATAATTCAACAGAAAATGTTCACATTTGTAAATTCAGAAGGATGCTTTTTTTCCTCTGAAAGTATACTATGGATTGTTATACTTTTTCTAATTTAAAAGGTTAATGATATAAATGTGTCAATTGTTACCAAACCATACATTAAGATTTAAGATTGGAAGTTAATCCAAGTTCAATATCTGTTTTGGAGAGCCAGAAATTTAGCAACATCTTAAATAATTATTTTCAGATCAAAAGCTATGCAAAATTATATTGTAAAAGTAAGTAAAAGTTATAATGAAGGTTTCCAGTCCAACAGACAGCTTGATGCCTGGCAGCTATTAAGGAAATCGCAAATAAAAATCACTGCATTCAGTTAACTATTTATAACAGAGAACTCTTCCTTTTTAAGTTACCTGCATGCCAGTGTACAAGTGTTGTGTAGATTAAATTATCACAAATTCAAAGTAATGTGAGTTTCAAGGGCAAAAAGTAAAATGAATGCTGATGTTTGCAAAGACAAAATAAATTAGTACAGAAAAGGTTGCTTTTGTACATTGATATGAGACAGAACTCCCTATTTGCGTTTCAAAAGATATAGTAAATCTTCTATAGTTAACAAAAATGTTAAGTTAAAAAAAATCGATCATTTCAAGCCTTCTCAAAACTCATGTTGAATTCATCTCACTAGAATATATTTGTATCTTGAGTTACTGAGTAAGGAACCTGTATGGGTAATTTTTCCTTCAATGTGCTATATTGTGGAAATGAGTGAACATCACACAGCAAGCATGACAATGTTATGAGGTTAACTTTATTTAGTTCAATGCTGAGATTTTCATTTATGTACATATACTATTAATATCTTCCTTGGGCCCAAGTTGAAGTCTTGGTATTGTTAGCAGACGAGTTCAAAGGGATTTCCTGTATAGGTATAGGTTCTATTAAAGTAAGCAGTTAACAGGGGTTTTAATTACATTATGCAAATAATTCTCAATTGGTTTGCTACCATATCTACTATCTGCTTCACTTCCTCAAACTAATTTTTTACCAAATTATTGTGGAAACTACACAATCATTGTAACTACTTGTTGAATGTGAGAATAATGTCACTCTGGTTTCATATTGTTAATAATTCAGTTTTACTCATTATTGCTTAAATGTGCATTGTAAATGTAAATAGCCATTTGAAAGTACAAAACTTCAGTATTGCTGAAAGAAGAGCCATTTAAAGTTTTTTTGTGTTGCACTCATCAGGATACTTCATAAGAATACCAGTATAAGGGAAAAATAACAATTTATACTGTATAAAAAGAGGGTACTGATTTTGGCAAGTGGATGCTGATTGGTAGAGACATTGCCATGAAAATGCAACATCTAAAGCTGCATTTAATAATTTCCTTATATGTTTTAATGAGTTCTTTCCTGCACTCAAATTCACCTTTAAAATGGAACAGTCAAATTAACTCCCCTTCCTTAATGTACTAGTTGAGAAATCTGCCAGGGATTTCTCCATTATAGTCTACCATAGGCCTGCCTTCACTGGTCAACATATACATTGAGACTTCAACAGTTCCACTTGCTCTAAGATTGGTCTTACTGGAAATGTTGTAAATAAGTCATTGCTGACGATGCAAGCTTGATGCTGCAACTGAGTGCATCAAAGGCATCCTGCAGGATATTGGCAAACCTATCAGGTTATTTAGCATTGTATATTTGCAAATTCATGGATGGGCCTAACGCAATCACTTTTGTCTCTGAAAAGTGCCCAGCATATCTCAAATATTTCACAGGGCATGGTATCTCAAAAATTTGAACAAAAGGTGAAGCTAGCCATTTCACGCTGTTATAATGCAGTAGCAACATGAATGGGATTTGCCATTAACAGGATGCTGCCGTCAAACCAAAAAAACGTTCTGCCTATCACATAAATGAGTAATGTGGTCCATGAATTTCAATGCCAGTGCGATGCTAGATATGAAATTTAGGCTGCAAAATTCCAACAAAAAGTCTAAAAGAATTCTGCAAGGAATCAATAATGTTCTCTCCTGATCACTGGGACCCTGAAGCCCCACCAACTCATTCCTTCACCAAAATGGCTGCACATGAAGCACAAATTATTGGACCCAGTTGTTCAGCAAACTTGAGAGTTTCTGGATAGCCGTGGAAAGGCAAGACTTTTCCCTACCCTTTACAAGGCAAATGTTATGAAGAGAGCAATCCCTTGGCTGGAGCTTGGAACAGAGACTCCCTATCCAGGGAATTTCCATTTCAATGCCTTGATGAGGCACGATGTAGAGATGCCGGCGTTGGACTTGGGTAAACACAGTAAGAAGTCTGACAACACCAGGTTTAAGTCCAACTGATTTATTTGATAATAAACTCACAAGCTTTCGAGGTTATCTTCTTCGTCAGGTGAATGATGAGGCACAACATAAACAACATCAACTTGCAGTTAATGTAGCATGATGCCCTGACATGCTTAACAAGGACATTATCAAGAACACTTTTGACACTGAAACATGAATGGAGGTACCAAGACAAGTGACCAAAGTTTTAGTCAAAAAGATAGATTTTAATAGAAACATAGAAACATAGAAAAATTACAGCACAAACAGGCCCTGTGGCCCACAAGTTGCCCCGAACATGTCCCTACCCACTAGGCTTACCTATAACCCTCTATCTTACTAAGTTCCATGTACTTATCCAAAAGTCTCTTAAAAGACCCTATCGAATCCGTCTCCACCACCAACATTGGCAGCCAATTCCACGCACCCACCGCTCTCTTACCTCTGACATCTTCTCTGTACCTACTCCCCAACACCCTAAACCTGTGTCCTTTTGTGGTAACCATTTCAGCCCTGGGAAAAAGCCTCTGAGAATCCACTCAATCAATACTTCTCAACATCTTATACGCCTCTATCAGGTCATCCCTCATCCTTCATCTCCCCAAGGAGAAAAGACCAAGCTCTCTCAACCTATCCTCATAAGGCATGTCACCCAATCCAGGCAACATCCTTGTAAGTCTCCTCTGCACCCTAACTTCCATATCCTTTCTGTAATGAAGCAATCAGAACTGAGCATAGTACTCCAAGTGGGGTCTGGCCAGGGTCTTTTACAGCTGCAGCATTACTTCCCGACTCCTAAACTCAATTCCTCGATTGATGAATGCCAGTACACCATATGCCTTCTAAACCACAGCTTCTACCTGCGAAGCTGCTTTGAGCGTCCTATGAACCCGGACCCCAAGATCCGTCTGATCTTCCACACTTCCAAGAGTCTTACCCTTAATATTATATTCTGTCATTCTACTTGACCTGCCAAAATGAATCATCACACACTTATCTGGGTTGAAGTCCATCTGCCACTTCTCCACCCAGTCTTGCATCCTATTAATGTCTCATTGCAACTTCTGACATCCCTCCACATTATCCACAATACCTCCAATCTTTAAAGAGCACCTTAAAGGAGAAGAGAGAAATTAAAAAGGAAAAAAGATTCAGGGAGCGAGTTCCAGTGTTTAAAGGTTCAATCAAGCATTGGACTAGGATGTCATGTAAGATGAAGTATATGATGAAGTGAGATGAAAGCTGTATCTAAGCAAGAAGAGCCTGCTTGTAACGGTGGTTACAAAAATAAAACACAATTCTCAGCAGTGAATTCCTTGATGAGCAGTAATATTCATCATTCTAGTTGGAACGTTAACTTTACCTTGTTAGAAAAGAAAGGTAAAAACCATTGAACAAGATATAAAAGAATCAGAGTAAGTCATCTACTAAAAGTCAGCTATGCTCAAAATAGGAAACCTGAGATTATTAACTACACAGATGCACAAAACAGGCCACAACAAATTGGCTACACAGTGATTTGACAGCAGTCAGAAGAATAATAAAGTACCACATTATGAATATTCATGGAAAGAAATTCTGATATCTATGCCTGCCGCTGATCTCCAGTGATGATCTCACTGGTGTTTGTGGAGTCAGTGGGAGGGCATCTATTCTGCAAAGAGCCTGAGGTAAGTGCACTATTAGAAAAGTCAGTTGTGCAGCTATATTTGGCTAGCCAGGGGCGATCTCGATGGTATATTTTTAACCATGTTCTGTTGAGTCAAGCTATTACTGTATCAGGAGGCTGGTGCATTTCATCTTACATGACGTCCCAGCTTCAGTCCAATGCTTGTTGGACCTATAAACTCTGGAACTCCTTCTCTGAATCTTTTTTCCTTTTTATTTCTCTCTTCTCCTTTAAGGTGCTCTTTAAAATCTACCTTTTTGACTAAACCTTTGGTCACTTATCCATTCATGTTTCAATGTCAAATGTAATAATGCCCTTGTTAAGCACCTCAGGGTATCGTGCTATGTTAACTGCAAGCTGATGTTGTTTTTGTTGTGCCCCATCAAGGAAACTTCCTGGATAGGGAGTCTCTATTCCAAGCTCCAGCCAAGGGATTGCTCTCTTCATATCATTTGCTTTGTGAAGACCAGGGAAAGTTTCATCAACAATGTCCCCATAGCGGGAAGGAAATTCTTGGTGTCTGTCTTCCCAAAGAAATCAATATGAACACAATACAGGAAATCTCACACTCAGATTAATTGTTTAGTAGACTTGAGTAATTCAAACCTAAATGTCACTTAACCGGGAACTCAGAAGGGCTCCCTTCTGTTCCTGTATATTTCTATTATTCAAACTGCTAGATGTGGGGTCACAGGGCCAACCAGTGGCCAGAAGGTCGGCAGTGTGGGCTATTGCACATGAATCAATCCATCGTAATGGAGATTGGCACATATACAGTAGCACTATGCTGCCGGCCTCTCCAGCGAGAATGGACCAAAGCCATTGCATTTAAAGGGATTTACACTAGTGCACTTTGCAGTGCACAATGTGTGAAAGATTAATTTTGTACATCCCATTGAAAATACCAATGGGCATCACTCCAGTTTTTTACATGATCTTGTCCTTAGTTTTTTTTTGGGAGAATCCCACCCATGGTATTTATGAACTGGATCGAGAGGTTGTAGAGTGTTTTGGGGAACTGGTAGAGTTGTAGATGGTGGGACATCAGAGGATGATTATTCTAGTTGGTCTACTGAAAACACAAATGTCATTTTTAAAAATCACTAATCTATCAATTTGTGATGTACCAATTGACCAAAAGTAGCTTGAATGCATGACCTTGACAGGGAAGGTGGAAGATGGACTTTGGAGGCCAGGCAAGGAGGAGTAATCATTGTGTGCTGGGGGGAGAAGGGTTGCAATTGCCCAAATGGTACACATACACATCTTTTCAAAGAATGTTCTTGCTTTTTACCTTTTAAACATTTTGCTTAATAAAACAGGATGCTCAGCCCCACTCATCTGCCAAGCTATGGTGTAGACAGCATATTGTTCATTCGATTGGTTTAGAAATAAGCTTAATTGTACTTTAAATATTTATTTCAAAATGTCAGGTTGGCTGCTCATTTTGGTACCTTCCCTTTTATATTATGGAGGCAGCTTCAAGGTGGGTGGCAACAGCCTTGTATTTTACATGTCCTTCACCTCCCAAAAAATACACTGGCTTCTCTATTTCCTGCTAGTTAGCCAATTCTCTATCGATGCTAATATATCACTCCACGAGCAATTAAGTTGTGCATGTGGCAACTTATCAAATGCCTATTGTAAATCTAAATGCACTACATCTTCTGGACTTCTCTGCTCTGCTTCTTACAGCCTTAAAGAACTCTAATAAATTTGTCAAACGTGATTTTCCTCACATAAAGCCATGTTGACTTTGATTGTACTGTGAGTTACTAAATATACATATGAAGATAAGAATCAAGAATGGCTGTAAGTGACTTGACTCCTCGAGTCTGCTTTGCTATTTGGTAAGATCACAGCTGATCTGGTTGTGGCCATCCCTATATGCTTTGATTCTCTTGCTAATCAAGATTTTTTGCTAGAAACATCCAACTTCTTTTCATTCCAATCTGTATGTCCATTGATATCCAGGATTCTCTGGACTTTTTGGTCCCATCCTGTACCTTTATGAGAACATATTGTACTCTTGCTGTTTCCTTTTTGAATGACTCCCACTGCTCAGATGTAGATTTGCCTACAAGCAGCTGCTCCCACTCCACTTTGGCCAGATCTTCTCTTATCCTATAAAAATCAGCCTTCTCTAAATTCAGGACCTTTATTTCTAGCCTTTCTTTGTCTTTTTCCATAATTTCATTCAATGTCAGTTATGGTTACTATTACCAAAATGCTCCCTCCAACACTTCTATCAGCTGGCTTCATTCCCTAAAATTAGACTAAGTACTGCCCTCTCTTGTGGAGGGCTTTCCACTTGCTGGTGTGATGACACCGAATCTGGCAGATCTGACTGTGGTTGCTCCCCCAACCACTACTGTGGAGTTCTGGGATCCAGGATTGCTTGCAGCCTCCATCCCAAACTCTGGAAGCAATCCTAGGCATTATTCAGGTGAGTCCAACTTCTGCATGTTGTTCCAGACATGCAATGTATTTTCCCACTGGAGTGCAGAGGATCAGGCATGCATGGAATATTCAGATTGGGCATTCCATTAGTTGCATGCAAATAAGTTTAATGCCGACCTTCAGCAGCTTTCTTGATTGGCCGTGGTGGGCACCAATGCTGGATCCCACATGAAATTCACACTGGTATCAAACCAATTTTTGGACTCCTGTCAAATTCTTTTCCCTCCCCCCACTGCCACTGCCCACGACCCACCATGATAGCCCAAACTACTGTACTGAACAACGCCTTTCACCAGACCTCAATGGCTATCCCATTGTTTAATAAGGGGAGTTCAGTATATTAAATTCCCAGCAAAGTCTGTCACCTATAGAATATCATCTTTTGAAAGGAAGGTAACAATGCCTGCAGAATTTATTGGATCAGGTGCTCTCTCCTCCTCCAGAGCAACTGATATCTATGTGACAATAGTCAGAGGAAACCTCACTGATAGTTATAAAATTCCTCAACAATTTTCAAGTATGCTAGGTTCCTTTTCTTGTCTATGGAAATGCAATTCCTTCTGGAGCATGAAGCCTGTATCTGGCTTGAACAGAATTCTATTCATTTCTCTCAAAAAGGGCAACTCCATCTGAGTTAATAATTCTTGGTTTTGTTCTCCCAGATGGTTGTCATTCTCCCCCAGCTCTCCTACAGCTGTTTTTAAGCATTCAGCATGAGTAGTGCCTATGTCTACTTTCCTACTATTTGCAAGTAATTATTATGCCCTCCCACCTAACTGGTTTGTTAAGACATTCCATCTGCTCAGCATAGACCACCAGTTTTCCAACCTTTCATGCGGATGAATGCTTCTGACGGCCTTTTGGAATACACACTAATTTGGTGTAATGCCCTCTCCTGAATGAGGTTGCTCTGATAAAGGGCATCTAACTTGGCAGTCATTGCCACTAGCTCAGATGAATCATTTTGATAATGATAAACAGATGTTGGAATACAGAAAAATGATTTAGAGTTATTTTTGTGTTATTGAACATCCTTGTGGATGTTAGTTTCCTTAAGAGTTTTCTGGCTTCACAATGCGCAGCACCATAATATACCTTTGCACCAGCCATTAATTTCATGGAAATGTTTGCAAATAGCAAATTAAAGTTATCCAGGTTTTGCATAACAGGTCTAACCTTCTCTTCAGAGTTGTTTTAGCTGGATGCTGTTTAATGGTTTAGCAGCTATCATGGTTAAAAATAGTTTGACATTTCAGCCTTGGAGGCAAGGAAATTATTGACCATATCATTGCCAGTCAGTCCATCTTGCTAGTACAAGCGCAGACCTAACCCCAGGGTTTGTCATTGGCAATAGAAGATGAAAATGCATAGTGCAATTACGCTCATTAATATAGTGGAATCTCAAATGTGAGCATGTTTATTCTATTGACTATGGCTCCATGGATTGGCAATCTAGTTATTCATTCAGCACAAATTAGTCTGATTTTTGTCATATTACGACCAGAGTTGTCAACACTGGGCAAATCTCACATGTGAGATTCTTTGCTATTAGTCACCTACATTCCTAAAATGTCACCAAACAGTAAAAATGTATGTGCAACTGAAGGTAGTGGCAGAACACAGAAGATGGATTTGAACTGATCCCATTGTTTTGTCTGGTCTGAGTCACTACTTTATTTCAGTTATGGTTAATGACCAGGTTCTCATAGAGATTATGGGAAGAATACCCAGGCTAGGAGCAGCATTCTGTCAAGCACTTGATTACCCATAGACAGATTTCATCCTTACTGAATTTACAACAATGAAAGCAAGCATTTGAAATATGGCTCTCAGCTGCATCTTGGGAAAGATTGAGTAGGTGCTAAGCATAATGCAGCGTAAGTACTGGAACTCACATTATATATCTTTGCTTTTTTGTTCCTCTCCCCTTAGTCTTTCTGGTTGTGAAATTTGTGGACTACTTTTCTTTCAGCTCTAGTAAAAGTCATACTCAGCTATTTAATGAAATAGTTTCACTCTGGATGCTGGGATGGTCCGTGATATTTTCTATCTTTTTTTCATTTCAATTCCAATCATGCATACAGCAAATTGATAAATGATCACATTGTGATGAATGTGATATTAATTTGTTGAACACATTCAGTTTTCTGTTCGTCCATGATTAAAGGGTGTTCAATTCTTAACTTGCTGAAGCAGAAAATGGGTTCTGTCTTTTCTTACTTAATCTAATGCTAACACTGAAATGTACAGGATTTCTAAATAGAGTGAACCGATCATACATCAAAGCTTACACGACTCTTGGCTTTATAACAGAGGAATAGAGCACAAAAGCAAGGAAGTTATGCTAATTGAACCTTTGTGAAACCTTGGTTAGATCTCAGCTGGAGCATTATGGCTAATTCTGGACACTACACTTTAGGAATGATACAAGGCCTTCAAAAGGGAGCAGAAGTAACCAGAAAGGTGCCAGAGATGAAAGATTACAGTTAGATGAGAGAGAGATTAGAGAAACTAAGGTTGTGCTCCTGAGAGCAGAGGGTTAAGCAGAGATTGGATAGTAGAAAGGTTCAAAATCCAAAATCCTTTGTTCGAGTACATAGGAAAGCAAACTGAGGCAAAATAAGGAAAAATAATGTTATGCACAAAATTATTATGATCTCGAATGCACTGCCTGAAAGCAGATTTAAAAATAATTTTCCAAAAATTGGATAAGTACTTGAACTGGAAAAAATTGTGGTGCTATGGATGACAAGCAAGAAATTGGGACTAGTTGGATAGCTCTTTCAGTGAGCTGCCATAAATCATAGAAATAGGCTATTCGGCCCACTGTGTCCAGTACTCTCTCAAAGCACATTGTGAAAAGTGGGATGAAAGCAGGTGGCCACAAAGGTCAATTTCCAGACTCCTGCTTTGTGGACATGGCTACAATGTTGGAAAAACTATCAATTCCCCACACAGGTAATCAAGGTACATCTTCAAATGACCTATACTCACCAAAAGATCAACCATGATTCTACTGAATGGTGGAGCAGGCTCAGCAGGCTAGATGTTCTGCACTTGCTCCTATCTCTTTAGTTCTGATGCTAAGACCATCAACTTCTCATGTTGCTAAATGCACCATGGGCTATCAGTCACCCATGAAGATTTATGGTCTAACATTCATATGTCCCACCTCACCCTCCCACACGCTGCAATGCTGCCAGCCTAACATACATCTTTAGCAACTTCCACGTGCCTCCAGTTGTTCAGCTATAGTAAGGATATCACAGAGCAAATGGCAACCCACTGACATTCAGAACCAGTTTGCACATATCTGCAAAAAGCAGCAGAAAACTGCAGGGTACAGGTATACTAACATTCCTAAGTTATTTGGAGGAGACTGCACCAAGATGGGAAGGAGTTTTCCATTCCTCCTCTCCTTCCCTCACTTAAACCTTCCCTTCTGTATTTCTTCATTCAGAAACCCAATATTTACAAGCTGATCGGTCAGCACTGCCTCAATATGAAGATACCTTAGAAATGGTTGCATTGAGTTCAGATGAGCACATGATGATTTGCCAGCCATGAATGGGCTACAAAAAATCTAGAGGGAAAGATGAGCATGTCTGCCAGCTCACTGGAAAGTGAAGTGACAGATGATTTCTGCTGCAGAGGTCTACAATGAGTTCTTCATTGGAACATTGATGGACATGTATATAGCAAGAAAGAGCAAGGAACATTGTTAGGCCTGCCATATAATCTGCTGTCACGGTGAAACAACATGGAGAATTCCAACTCTAACATGGCACAGGTCATTGCTTAGAGCTTGGAGCCCGTCATTTCCAGTGGAAATAATGGCCAACTAGTGATAACACATGTGGATTGGCAGTTCCTAAGATATAGAGACAGAATTAGGCCATTCGGCCCTTTGAGTTTGCTCTGTCATTCGATCATGACTGATATGCTCCTCATCCCCATTTTACTGCCTTCTCCCCATAACCTTTCAACCCAGTTAAAAATCTAATTTCTCCTTAAATTTATTCATTGTTTCAGCATCCACCGAACTTTGGAGTAGCAAATTCCATAGATTTGCAATCTTTGGGAGAAGTACTTTCTCCTCAACTTTATTTTAAATTTGCTACCCCTTATCCTAAAACTATGACCTCTCATCCTAAAATGCCCCATTTGTGGAAGCATCCACTCCACGTCTACTTTATCCGTACCTTTTATCATCTTGTATATCTCATTTGGATCTCCCCTCATTCTTTAAAATTTCAGAGAGCATAGGCCTAAACTGTTCAATCTCTCTTCATATGACAAAACCCTCATCTCTGGAATCAATCTAGTGAACTCTCTGAACTGCCTCCAATGCCACTACATCTTTCCTCAAATACTGGGACCAAAACTGTGCACAAAACTTCAGGTGTGGCCTCGCCAATCCTTTGTACAGTTGCAACAACATTTCCTTACCTTTATATTCTATTCTTTTAGCTATAAATGCCAACATTTATTATCTTTCTTTATTATCTGTTGTAATGCATGCTAGTTTTTTACGACTCATGAAAGGACACTCAGATCCCTCTGCACCAGAGCACTTCAAACTCTCTCCCCCATTTAGGTAATAAATCACCTTCCCATTTTTCCAACCAAAATGCACAACCTCACTCACCCACATTAAATTCCATCTGCCACATTTTGGCCCACTCTTCTAACCTATCTATATCCATTTGTAAGGTTCTCATTTCCTCATTCCAACTTCCTGCCCTGTACCTATTTTTGTGTCATCTGTAAATCTGACTGTAGAACCTTCTATCCCTGTATTAGTACAGATTATAAATAACTGGGTCCTAAGGACGAAACCCAGTGGCATCTCACTAATTGCTTCTTGCCATCCAGAAAAGAACCCATTTATGCTGACTCTCTGTCAATCAATGTCAGCAGTGATCAGCACTGGTGGCCAATATCTCAGCTTTATTTAGCAGAAACCCTCAGTGATGCAATGGAAGCTCAGACAGATGTCATGATATCTGTATTTGCTGCTATAAAACCCAGCTTGGTGCTATGCAAGCTCAGACTGCTGCCATCAGGGATAGCAACACTGAAATGTGCATATAAGCTCTTGCATTGGTCCAGCAATCTGTCATCCATCAGATGACTAAGGTTGCTAAGTTACCATCTTTGTCTTGGGATGATAGCATTTGTGCTTTCACCACTGTTACCCCACCTGAGCCCTGGCAGTTGCCTTTTAGCCTTCCAGCCCAGACTGCTACCCATGCCAAGGGACTGCAACCCAAAGCTGGGCCAAGGGACTGCAATCCAAATCTGGGCCAAAGGGCTGCAGTCCAAATCTGGGCCTAGGTGGTGTGGTCCAAAGCTGGGTCAAAGGACTGCAGTCCAAAGCTGGGCCAAAGTGAAGCAATCCAAAGCTGGGTCCAGGTTGCACTGTCTAAAGCTGGGCCGAAGGTAATCCTGCAATGCTACTTGTGTCTCCTTGATTGAATGCTTCTAACCAACCGTGCTGTAGCCAGAAACTGAAGAAGTCAGTTTTCTATTATTGGAATTTTATTGATGTATTAGTTATGGAATTTGTTTTTAGTGGTATCTTTAACTTGAGGATTTTGACCAAGATAATGTTGCAATTGTATCTGATGGCTTGAACGATGAGGAATTGTGGAGTTAAAATCAACGTGGGGATGTGATTTCAGGGGAACTGGAAAATAAGGAATCTTCCACTTAAGACAGATGTGAGGAAGAATTTTCTTCTGAGTCACTAATCTTGAGAATTCTCTTCCACAGAGAGCAGTGGAGGCTGGATCATTCCAACACTAACATTTCCCACGATGGAATGAAAGGTCATGGGGGTAGGCAGAAATGTAGAGTTGAGGTTACAATCAGATCGGCCATGATCTTATTAAATGGCAGAGCAAGCTCGAGGGTCTGAGTTGCCTATTCCTGCCCTTAGTTTGTATGTATGAGGTGAGAGTGCATGTCCATGACATCAAGATAGCATTTGACAGAGTAAGTCATCAAGGAGCCCTAGCAATACTGGAGTTATTGGGATTGAAGAAGAAAACTCTCCACTGGTTGGAGTCATATTTAGCACAAAGGAGGATGGCTGTGACTGTTGGGGGTCAATGATTTCAGTTCCAGGACACCACTGCAGGAGTTCTTCGGAGTGATGTCCTAGGCCCACCCATCTTCAGCTGCTGCATCAGCAACCTTTCCTTCATCACATGGTCATGGGAATATTTGCTGATTGCACCATTTTGGCACCATTCAAGATTTCTCAAATGCCGAATCAGTTTGTATCCAAATGCAGCAAGACTTGGACAATATCCAGGCTTGGCCTGACAAGTGACGTGTAACATTTGCACTACATAGTGCCAGGCAATGACCATTTCCAACAAGAGAGAATGTAACTATTTCCCTATGACATTTCATGGCACTATCAACATTCTGAGAGTTACTATTGACCAGAAACTGAATTGGCCCAGCAATGTAAGTGGCTAACTAAGCAGGTCAAAGGTGAGTGATGAAGGCACAGCGCTCCAAAAGCTTGTGGCTTGTGCTACCAAATAAACCTGTTGGACTGGTGTTGTGAGACTTCTTTATTGCAGTCTAACACTGGCATCTCCACATCTGGGACTCAAGGCTCCATAGAGAGAACTTTCCAAATCCCCTGCCTCTTACATATAAGGACAAGTGCAGTAGGTACATTGGAACATCACAATTGGAGGTTCTCCTCTGAGGCACTCAACACCTGTCTTGGAAATATAGCAATACTGTTCCTTCACTGTCGTTGGGTCAAAAATCCTGGAACTCCCTCCCTAACAGCACTCTGGGTGTACCTACACCACAGAGATTATGGCTGTTCAAGAAGGCAATTCACCACTATTTTCTCAATGGCAATTAGTGATGGCCTAGGCAGCAACACCACATCCCTTCTGTGATTTAAGATAAAACTCTGCATTGAAAGTTCACAATCTAGTGATTACAGATTGAGTGCTAGCAGTACTTGTAAATGGTAGGGATCCATTGTCACAGACAGAATTTATTTGCTCCCCTACTGCTCATGTTTTGGTCTAGAAAGGTATGAAAAATCTTTTATCTTTGGAGTGTGTATTTCAGTTGCATAATTCACCAGCAAGTTTTCATGTGTTTTAAAATAAAGATAATTAATTCTCATGTGTTTACCTCAAATTCACAAAATGTCACACACAAGCATTGCACTGGATATGAATAAAGATAGTGCACATTTTTACAGATATCAGCTAATTCAACTGTGATTTAGGAATTCCAGTCTCCCATATGGCAAGCCTTTTTTTCCTGAATAGTTTGAATGTTGAAGTGAGGGTCTTGTAAAGTGAAGGGTTCTCAGAAGGTAATGGGGTTTCTTGTAGTTGAAACAAAAAGAGAAAATGCTGGAAAATCTCAGCATCTGTGAGAGGAAAGAGCTGATGTTTTGACTCCAGACAACCCTGAACGTTAGCTCTTTTCTCTCCTTACAGATACTGCCAGATCTGCTGAGATTTTCCAGGATTTTCTCTTTTTGTTTCAGATTCCAGCATTCACAGTAATTTGCTTTTATTTTTATAGTTGAATATCTAGGAGGTTGGTTCTCAGATGAACTTTAAAACTGGTACAGGTTAAGTAGTTTGACTGCTGGTGACAAGCTTCTGGTTTCAGAATCTGGTTCTCAGACTGACTGATGATTGATGTTTTTAAAAGGCAAAGATGACACTGTCTTTTCTGGCACTTTGGTGTTTCACTGCAGACTACCATGGTCTATCTGAGTCTTTTTATCTAAAGATAGAAGTAGGCATGTTAGCAATATTCCAGGGATACCTTGACAGATACATGAACGACAGGCTTAATGGACCGAAAGGCCTGTTCCTATGCTGTATTTTCTTCGTTCATTATATCAAGGCAATTTCAATCACATGACCTATAATGGTAATTACCCAAAGTTATCACACACAATAGGAGATAGCTGGTGGTCTTTCAAACTTTATTTGTGGATAACTGTTCTTGTCAACTTTCTTTTACTACATTGAGAACGTGGAGACAGTCCTGAACAAGAACTTTACTATCCTGCCTGGCATGGAATTGGAGCGTGTGAGGGTATAACAGTGGAAATCTCCATTGGCCTCTGATGGGAATTTCCTATCTCAACCGAGCGAGGCCGTAAAATTCCACCCCTGGAGTCCAGTGGCTCTGTTTTGGGCAATATTCAAATAATGGTAGGTGTGAATTCCATAAATAAAATGTCTTCTATCTATTCCAGAGGGAGCCCCCCTTGCGTGGTTATTCAATTTGGAACCTTCCAGAAGCTGGACAGTCATGCTGAATAATAAAAGATCATGAGACACTTTGGCAGCCATCTTAATGGTTCATCACTGCCTATCTCAAATGAATAAAAGATAGTTTGGAACTTTCCATGAGTTCAATCCTTCTGTAAAGTTATGAATTCACAGTTGTAAAACATCCATGTTTAAGTTATAGTTCATTCTGACTCAAAGTTAAGATACTGTCTGAAGCTATTTTTCTTTCCAAAAATATAGATCTTCTTCAAAATATCATTAACTTTTGTATTTTTTGAATTACTGAAAAATTCCAATTGTGACTAGGCTGATAAAATCATTTAATTCATAACTTCATAACTAAGGGCATCACAATGTTCCAGATATAAACATCTCCAGCATTTATTGTTTTTATAAAAGTTCAAATACTAAAATCAGTAATTGTTTTTCTTCTGTACCTATGGGAGTTGTGGCTTTAAGCTACAATTACTATAATTATTTTCCAATTATAATAATTGGTATAATTGTTGCTCATCAACACTTACAATTATGCAAACATTACATTCATGTTTCAATAAGCTTAAGCCACTTTTTCATCCATGTTATACTTAAATGTTAAGTACTAAATTCTATCACAATTATAATTTAGTTTAACTTCTACCTTTCCCGCATGAATAGATTTAATGCACAAATTAAAGCTTGAATACGATGATTAATGTTGTGCAGTTGAAAATGTAGACACTTTAGACTTGGACTAGCATGAACAATAAATTTCTGAAAGAAGTGATTTACATTTTCAAATCATATTTACTTGAAATATTTATTCTTCCTACTTAAAAATGGTTATGATTGTTTTTATTCAAAAATCTAGTCACATTGGACTAGTTCTGAATCAAAGAATAATTTCTGGAAATACTGCATCCCAACATGTATAAGACGGTTAAACTAAGTTGGGTCAAGTTTCCATTTGTAATATTTGAACATGTTGGGCTGCGTCTAGAAATTTAAAATATAGGTGAGTTAGGCTCAAAATGACTGGCACTCATATTTTACAATAGTTTACAAAGGTTCAAGATTCAGTTTGCTCAAAATAGCTCCCCCTTATTCTAGAAAAGTGTCCATGCCATCGGCCAAAGTTGAGAGATTCCACTGATTGTACAGTTTTGGGCAAAGCTTTTCAAATTGTACTAATTTTCTGAGGCATACAGGCACTATAGTAGGTAAGATTTTAATCTTAAAAATATTTATTTCATTAAAAAACTGACTGGCATACACACCAATTAAATGGTTTAATATAGCTTTCATTTCACATCAGCTTACACTCAGGTAGAGGACTGGCATCCTTAATAAAAATCTTTTTGTGAATAACTCAGTGTTCATGTGAATTAATAAAATGGCACTAGGTTACCACCCTTCATTATATCAATGAGTATTTTTTAAATTATAAGAATGCTTTTACATTTGATTACCCTGTGTTCTTGCATTGATTGATGGAAGTTTTTCCATTTGTGATACAAGAAATTAATGTTAGTGGAAACTTGAATTGTATCCTAACCAGTGCAATTTCAACCACATTTGAAGGCATAAACTATTTTAAGGCATAAACTTCACACTATTTTAGTTCCTACTGTTTTACAATCTTTTTTTCCCACCAAACTATGTAAATTTAATTTACACACCAAAAAACTTGAGATGCAAAATTTTAGAACCTTGAATTGTGAAATAAAGGCAGAAGTATGCAGTAGTCCAAAAGTGTAGTATAATCTTGCTACATATTGGCATTTTCTCTTTTCACAACAGAATGACAACTCATAATCACTGCAATTTAATTATTTCAATGACAGTCTTTTTGCAGTAGTCAACTACAGATCATCATTTTATAAACAAGCAGTGAATGAAAAATCACAATCGTTCCTGCAATCGTTAAGTTGATACATTGTTCCCTAAATCAGGGTACACATGATTTTTGAGAGATAAAAGGATATTAATTTAGCATTTGTACACAAGTCCACAAATGTTCATATATATTTGATTTATTAAAGTGTTCAATTTAGTACATTTCTCAAAATGCTAGGCACAGCATTAAACATTTACCGAAACAATGTTTTATAGACGGCACAAAGCAAAATTTAAAGGTCCTTTTAATGCTGAGAAAGAAATTCTTTAACAAGGCCAAATGTACAACATTCCATTGATATTAAAATTATTGTAAATGTTGCCCATCAGGTTAGTAAAACAGAGTTGAAGTAACATTAACCTACTGCTAATATTTTCATTAATTTTTGATTATAGCTAGAAAAATATGTCCAGTTATGCTAATTAAGAAAATAAACCCTCTGACTTGAATAATAAAGAGACAAAGATGAACCTTCAGCTATTTCTAGCTGACACAAAAAAAGTATGAATCCAATAGATATGTTGTAATTTTTATCAAGTCCTGTCTTTATGTTCATTTAGAATAAGCTCATGGTGTAAGTTGAATGAATTAGTGAAATCATATCACGGTGCTCATTTTGTGACTTAGCGTAGACCCTTTCTTGGTATATTTTCTAAATGTTCTGCTGCCAAGATAATATGTTGGGAAGAAGAAGTGCACTGACTTACATTTGTATAGCACCTTTTAGCACCTCAGTTAATCAATTACATACATTTTGAAGTATAGTTATTGATGTAATGTAGGAAATGCAGCAGTCAGTTTGCAAACAGCAAGCTCCAAACATGTTTTTAGTGAAGTTGATTGAGGGATAAATATTGGCCAGAACATGAAATATTTAGGACTTCAGCTAGCTGGGTATCTTCATGACATGCTAATGAAGTCTTCCACACAGATGAAGATAAAATTATCAGCCTTACATATAGGCTTTATTTTTCAATGGGCTAGACTCAATTTCCTACCACTTAAGTTTATTAAATAGGTGCATGGATCTTTTGGACAATTCTAATACTTGTATAGATAAAGTATCTAGAAAAGAGAAGACATGCTAAGTAAGTGAAATCTGAGAAAAGTTACTGATTAGGCTTGTTCCTTGTAATATTGCATGCATGAAGCTTGATTGAAATCCAAGATCAAAAAAGTTGCCTAAACAGACCAAGAAAAATTAAGATTACTTCATTATAGTGGTGCAATGGAATGGGATGAACAGGAGTTTAATCTCTCCGTATCATTGTTGGTAGAAGGGAAAAGCCAGATGACGAGCCATCGCCAAGTCAGTCCTGCCATTTAGCTCGGAATGATTTTAGTGAAGCAATGTGATCAGAGCATCTTTTCATCTAAATTTATGCCCATAATCAAAGAACAAAACAGCACGGGAAACAGGCTCTTCGGCCCAACAAGCCCACGCCGCCACCTCGATATTCCCACTTCTATCCATGACCCCTGTTATCCCTGTCTATGTTTATAGATCTATGCATTAGAACCAAATTTGAGACAATTTAGGGAGAAATTGTTTGGCCAATCAGCCTAAGAATACATCTTTGGGATGTGGGAGGAAACTGGAGCACCCGGAGAAAAGCCACGCAAACACGGGGAGAATGTGCAAACTCCCACAGACACAGGCCCAAAACCATGTATCTGCACAGCACAGCGATAATCACTGAGCTGTCGTGTTGCCCATCAAATGGTTATCAGTCTGGGAAATGGATTCTTGTTTCTCACAAAAGAAGGTTACTCAGTTAGTCAAAAGAAAGCCTTGTGCTGACTTCTAATGAGGATACAAGAGTAGAGTGATTTGGAGGGCATAGATATTTGAAAGTGTCAGTGTTGATTGAGAAAATGGTTAGTAAGATGTACAGGATCCTGTGCTTTATAAATGCGTGCATGAAGTGCAAAAGCAAATAAGTTATGGTGCTTTATAAAACACAGGATTGAGCTCAAGTGGGGCATTGTGTCCAATTCCAGGCACCCTACGTTATGGGAGAGGAGAGGCAGTGCAGAAGGAATTTATGAGAATGTTGCCTGGAATGGGGGATTTTGATTACATGGATGAATTGGAGAAGGTGAGTCTGTTCTTCTCAAAGAGGAGAGAATTGAAAGGAGATATGATGGAGGTGTTCCAAGATCTTGGCAGTCTGGATGGGGTGGATGGAGAGAAACTGTTCTTGCAATGCAGATGACGATGCCTAGCTCAACCAAAAATGATGACTAGCACGTAGAAGTTTTGCATCATGATTGGCCAAAGCCATCAAAACAAAATTGATTTTGTATCAGATTGCTGCATTAAATAGATAGTGTAATTATTCTAAATGATTAAGAAATGTTCTCGGCTTGAGATGCAGCCAGCATAGTCTTTTAGAATGTATTTCTAATGAGAATCAGATCCCGTGAATAGTTTTCCTTTTGCTTGTTCTCATTTAATTAGGAAATCCAAATTCTAGAAAGCTAACTTTTGAAAAATGGTCCAACTCAAGTATAGATAAATGTTGACATTCTAATGAGGTTATGATAATGGAAGAGCAATTGGTAAGTATCCTGGCAGCCACAGCAATCCCAAGGTAAGTATCAGTAATTGCTATTTTTAATTTTGGACTTGGAATCAGATTTTTTATGTAATTGGCACATTAGCAACATGAATAAGTAATAAAAAGTTATTATATTAGGGATTAACACTGGAGTGTGATTCTGCAGATAAATTAGTTGGCTGAACACAATGTCCATTAAACAATCCGGAATTTTTCTGAATTCCTATTTAAAGTGCAGATCAGGTATGAGATGGTGAATTCCTAGTGAAACAAAGCATTTAAAATGGAAACCTGGTTATTTCCCATCTCGAGAAATCTGTTCTATTAAAAGTGATGATCACTTTGTTCAATAGCAGTAAGTTGAGATCAGAACTTTGTACTTAACTGGAAGAACACCACTGAGCTCTTGGGAGTTTTGGATGGTACTTTAAATATACAGTTTAAATGCCATAATTAAATGCTGCCACAATCTAATGATAGAAGAAAATAACAATTGGTGGCTTTGAACTGGAACTTTAACCAGCAAGACTGAGATTCAGGGTGAAGCAAAAAAATAGTCTGCACTGGGAGGTCCTTTAACAGATCTACCGTTTGTACATGTTACTGTAGTAGTAAGTTGTTACAAACTCTAGAACTAGATTTAAACTACTGATTTAAAGATCTCAGCATTGGTAGAATGAGGGTGTTTTGGAAAATGCACTGAATCTGAACTTATACCAAGTGATTAGAGAGGCTTTTGTTTTTAACAAATTGCCTTTCCATGTTTATTGCACATAGATGAAATAGACTTTGTATGTAGCCATATTATTTTTCCAGTAAGACGAGGAATTCAAATTGGTCTTGAAGCTAGAAATATACTTATTTATAGTTTGAGCATTTATAATTTGAACATTTATAGTTTGAGCATTTAAACTGAGGTGAAAAGAAATTTCTCCATCCAGAGGATGGTGAATGCATGGAATTCACTATGACAGCATGTAGTTGAGGCAAAAACATTGTCTGATTTCAGGAAGAAATGAGATATAGCTCTTGAGACTAGAGGAATAAAGGGAGCTGAGAAGTGATCAGGACATTGAATTCAATGATCAGCCACAATCAAAACGAATGGTGCAGCAGGTTCAAACGACGAATGGCCTATTCCTGCTTTTAGTTTCTAAGTGAAGATTTGAAAAAAATCAGATAAAGACTGAAACACAACTTAACCTGGATGTAAGACATGGAATGTAGAGGATACAAAACAAAGGTTGTGGCTTTTATTTACAAAAGAGTTAAAGCCATTTATATGTTAGCATTCTATTAAGAAACAACAATAGTAACAGACATTACTTTGAAACATTCTGAAATAGTGCTACTACTCAAAAATTATTATAATTTAATTTATAAAGACAACTATCATTTGCCCAAAAAACTCTATAAAAGCAAAGTTTATTTCAACAGAAATTTAATTGAAAAGCATTGATCAACAATAAGCAAACATTCTTTCACAGTTCTGATCCCTATGCTCCTTTGCAAACAAAAGGAAATAAAAAAAATCAAACAAATCATCACAGTTAGTTTGTAAACACTTACCTATTTGTGCACATTAGTGCATGTTCTGTACAAAATGACAGAATTTTGAAGCTTTATATAATGCACCGACATGCACACTGCAATATTTTGTTTAAACAGATTGTAAAATACTAATATCTAGTGTTAGTGCTAAAAGCTGCAGTAATAATTTATATTGTTCTGAGGATGCTGAAGTCTCACTACCCAAGGGTCCCACATTAATCACTGGCTTTTTGAAAAAAAATCCTGTGTACTGAACCATTTATATTCTAGGACTTTGATTCTAGTTTTAAAAAGGGGCCAATATTTGACTCAAAAAAAAATCTCTGCTATTTTTTTCAGCAGGAATTCTAGCTCTCATATTGTTTCAGTCCAAACTCAGGTTAATGTTCAAATGTACAAAAAAAGCTGGGAAAATTCCATTTTGCTTTTTCAACCTTAAAAAGACTCTATCATTATCAGTTTTGATAAAGAAATAAAAAATATACATTCTCCATTTTCATTTACACTTATTATAGAAACAAATAGTTACCTTATTAAAATAGTGCATTTTTCAATAAGATAGAGCAACAAAACAACTGTACAATAACATACAGTACAACTGTACACAATACATATATTTAAAGTTCATTTGATACAACACGATGCAGGTAGTTTCTTAATATTGCTCTATAGTTTTCTTGCAGAGTATGCTCTTCCAGATTGACTGCATTTACCTGTAAACAAAACAAAAATACAAAGGGTTTTTTTTACCTTCTAACTGTAAATGTACAGAGCATTTTATTATCTAAATAATATGTTTGTACAGGATAAGACTGGTTGTTAATGAAGAAATACTTGACTCTTATACAGGGTACTAAAAGTAGAAAAGTGCTTCATTCTCTGGCTAATCTTCATTTCAATGAAAGCAGAAATTCAAAGCAAATTTAAGTAAGCCACAAGATGTAAATTGTATTTGTCAGTTGAAGATTTCAGTGCCACATCTGTATTACCATTATAAATCTAAAAGATGTCTACTATGTTTTAGATTATTCTAAGAAAAACAGATGTGTTTCCTTTTCTAATTTTCAGGTACTATCCAATTAGAAAATGCTTTTGAAATACTGACAACATTTGCCAAAGAAGATCTACAACATTCATGTGCATTACTGGGAAGATATTTAATTTTTAAATGTTAACTTCAACTTTTAAGTGACTTCTTGTTACCAAAGATCAATTAGTGAAAAGGATTTGCATTAGGCATTGATAAAATGAGACAACAAAACTGTCTATTTTAGCCTTGTAAAAGCACCTGTCACCATTCTGGATATATTACAGTTGAGTACAGTTTTAGGGAATTATTCTTCTAAAAAGCAAAACTCTGTAATTAGATAAGGTTCTATGTTGAGTGAAAGAAAGTTATAGTTTGGTGCTAGAACAGATACTTTAACTCAAACAAGATTAGGTCAGTCAACCCTGAGCTCAAAATTTTTGATACAACTAATTATTTGACACAAGGTGTGATGGCTATTATTGTGTGTAGTTGTTGGAAATGTTTGTTATCACTGTATGTACCATGGCCAAATGGCAAGGACTGAGAAATTAGGCTCAACATAAAACTGGACATTTTAAATTAATACAGCTAAAAACTATGAAGTTACTGCAGGTCAAATGCCAACAGGGACACATACCAGAACTGTCTCGCATATCAAACAGGAGTATTTCATTTAACAATAGGGAAGTCATTATGACATGAAACCAGAATTCAGACCTTTTACATATTGAATAGAGTGCCTCAAACTTTATAACATATTATGGCCCAAAACACGACAAAAAGGTACTCAGCCTGAAGGCATCATGATTGTGTATTGTCTAGTTTCAGCCACTCATAAGAGATATGTACAACTAAGATGACCTGGCCTAACCTGGTGACCACTTTTGCCTTGTCACCTCATTGGCTGAAAACCAGGGAACGTTTGAAGAAGGGAAGTGAAGGATAAAAAGATATTTTCAAGACAAACTTCAGCAAAGCATTTACCAAACCTACCATAACGTGGGATGATGCAAGAAGACATGCAGGATTTACCTTCATACTAAGAGGACCCCGAGTTCATTGTCACTGTGAGCTGAGTGAATTGAATCTAACAGCCTAATTGAATTCACCAGGCCAGGTAACATCTATTTCTCAGGCATGTAGCCCAGTTTGGGGAAAGTTAGCTTAATCTATTGCATAAAATTGTTTCTTTAATCCATGAGTGTTTTTAATAAAGCTAAGGTTGAACCACAGTGCTTTCTCTAATAAAGGACTTGAGTAAGTGTAATAAACTTGTTGAAAACCTGCACAGAATATTTCAGACAGCAGCGTGTTTCCTATCTAAGTCAATAAATGCCTTTGAACCCAAATATGTTAGGGAGTAACGGATTGTTTATCAGCAAACATTTCTATTAACGTAGGCGTAGATAGTAACAGGTGCTTAGTAAAATGTTAATTAACACATTTTGAAAATAGGAAAACGTCAGACAAAAGGTTATTGGTGCCGCAGAGACAAAGGTCATTAAAATGTATTAATTAAAAGCCACAAAGTAAGAAAACTGAATCCTTGATGTTACCAAGAGTCAAAGAAAATGAAACTCAAGGGAGTAATATTGTACTTCTACAAAAACTTATTCAGGCCATAAATGGAAAAAAGTACAAATTTAGGCACTCTGCTATATTGAAGACATACAGGTAATGCAGAAACTACAGCTTAGATTCACTTTTTTTTTTATAGCCAGGATGAGAAGGTTATAGTAATGATGTGATACTTGACTTGGGATTTCTGTTCATTGGTGTTGAAGAGTAATTTGAAAAAAGCTAAAAATCAATGAAAGATTAAGAAACTTAATGGATACAAATTAAGAATTAAAAATAAAACTATTTAAAAAAGCATACACTGCAGCTGAAGCCTTTAAAAGAACTTAAGTTTGGAATTCAATATTTAAGTTTCTTTCATGGGATGTGGGTGTTATTAGCCAGCCTAAGAATCAGGAAGCTCATGGAGAATAACAGTGCGGATGAATTAGATCAAATAGTCTGTTTCCCTGTTATAGTATTCAATGAGCCTGTTAGATACAGACACCATGAACTAGGTTTAACAGAGTGCCTTGGTTCTAGCTTTCACAGCTAAAACATCAGGAGATCCCACAAGGTGTTCCAGAGTAAATTATGTTGTCAGCTTCTTGAATTGCTTTAAGATGAGACTTTTGCCTCTCTCTTGGTAGCAAGTCCTGCCTTAGAGAACTATTGGTCAATTAGATGTCTGGAAGTTTGGTAGTTCCAGTAGCACCATTTGGAATGGTGCCACAGCTGGGACCATAGGCAGTCCCACCACACCATGGAGCCCAGATAAGTCCAGGATGATGGGAGGGATCTCGCTGAGGCCCGTCAGTCTGTTCCAGCAAAGGGGATACCCTCTCTTCCCTGACACCACACTGCCAGGATGCATGCATGATATAAACATCCCCCACACCACTGCCTCACAGGTAAAATACTGGCAATGACAGGATGAGGTCCTTAAGCAGCCAATGAATATGGTATGTTCAAAGTTTTTAGATGTGAAAATGATTCATCTATAAAATGGTAACACAAATTTTATAAATATGAAATAATATCTTTTACATGTCTGCATCCTAAATGTAAAGAAAGTCAATGAATCAAATTGGGGTCCAGTTCCACAAGAGCAGGCATGTTAATCATCAGTGTTTTCAGAGGGTTTAAAATTTACTTTGTCCAAGTTCAATTTTAATAAGGAGTTGAATACCAGATATTCACTTCCAAACTTCTAGGATGCTATTTAAAAGCTGAATTTTGTATTTGTATTCCTATGCTGCCAAACCATATGGGGGCTGGATTTTATGCTTCTCCATTGGCAGATCTGAAGGTAAGGTTGACGAGCATGCCATTGTGAAACTGTACTTCAGTTTGACTCATTGACTTTCTTCAATTTAGGATGTAAACATGTAAAAAATGGATGCAAACATTTAAAAAAAAAGCTGCAAATGTCAGTTTATATTTTTAAAACTTGCGTGCTTAGCATTTTATAGTCTAATAACTTCTACATTTAATAACTTTCTAAACTCATTCACATTTGTCAATGTGAAATCAATTTTTTTTCTACTTTTAAGAGACAGTATATAGGGTAGCAATTTACAATGTAGTGGAAGCACAAATGCAAGTATCAATAGCAAGGCTCTGAGCTCCTCATCAATCTTTTCCCACCTTTGACAAAGTTAGTTGTCATAGAGACATCTCACGCAACATTCTCAGTGATCACTAAGAAATCAATAGTTCCTACATAAATCATCCTTTGTGATTATAAACAAGGCACAAAAACAAATGGAGAAAAAGTAAGTCCGACACATACATGACAAGTTATTCAGAAACATCAAATGTCAGGATCACAGACATTCTTGCTGTCACATTTATGACAATCACAGGAAAAAACATGATTGTATTAGTCATCAGATTTACACATCTCCGGTTCTGGTCTAGTGTTATGACTGAATCATTCATCAAATCAATATCTAACTAAATATATAAAGGCGAACTTCTACACAAGCTTTTCAATTGGACTGTTAAACTGATTAACATGTGAAAATAGTATATTTGAGCTGTATTTAACAAATGATGACAACAACCCAAAATGGTACATAGAGTATTTTCTGAAGGTTATTACATGCAAGGCTGCATACAATTTATTATATATAGTATGATGCTACCTCCTCTTTGCTATTGGAATCACTGGAAACAATTTAATACTTACAGCTTCCTTAAAACCTCCAGGAAAGATGGCTCTGGTTAAGCTTTGATAATTTTACTTCAAAACTTATTTGATTTAATAAGATGTATTTAAAAATGACACGTTTAATGAATTAATCAATAGCTTTCTACTGGCAGAATTTTACGTGTCCTGGGTGGATGATGCCTGTTCTGAAAATAGCTCTTGATGGTGTCAGTTGTGAATTCAGACACAGGCAGGCAATCCGTTTTTCAACTTTTCTCAGTCACTGTCAGGAAGTTGGGGTGCCTCAATTTGAAGGCCCTTTCAGATTTGGGACATCATGCCTCCAGGATCTGGGAGGTCCAGCCTTCCTGGCCTCCCCTGGCCAATCTCCTGATGCCGAGGTCGCTCTGCTTCCTGTGACATCCCTGTCCACCTCAAACTTGGTTTGAGGCAGAGCACTCCTGTGCACCAACATCATCCGCCCACCCCGTGTTAAATTGGTGGGAAAATGTCGTAAGTCACAATTGCTTTTCTCACTGGGAGTTCAGACTTGAATCTCTCACATTCTGTGCAATGCAGAGGTCACAATTCTGAATATTATTAAAAGCTCGGGGGTTTTGGGCGTTTTCATGCGTACATCGTGGCCCCAAACTGTCAGCCTGCAGTTTGCTGGCCAGATCATTCACTGGCCAGCCCAGGACCTCTGCATTGCTGCCCCTTATGATACCCCCATGGCCCAATTGCCGCCCATACAAGCATTCCCAGGTCAGCCCCAATCACCCCGACCCCACAAACCATCCCCGACCTAGAGCACTGCAATCTCCAGCCTTCCCAGCAGTGACGATCCCCCCGGCAGACTCATCCCATTGACCACTTCTCCCTCCTCACCCCACTCACCCCCACCTCCTCCAAGGAGGCAGAACCCCCAGCAGATGACCTTGCACCGCATCCTGCCCTGATTGATGGTCTCCCTCCAGCCCTGACCGATCCTAATGCAGAATGGCAGCAGGACCTCCGAGTCCAACCGATCATTCCTTAAGTCCTGTTTACAACAGACCTGGTGGGTAATGTCAAGATGCCCCTTAGGCATGGGCACTTTGCCCTTTGGGCAGTGTCAAGAGACACAGGCTAGCACAGCCAAGGGTGCCCATGCCCTTGTAGCACCAACCACCACCACCCAACCCCTGGGTGGCCTTGATTTGCCCACCCTTCACTCCACTGGGGTCTCCTGCTAATTCCCTTAAGTGGGGCACTATTCTAAACCATGCCTGAGTGAAATACTCCTGGCGGGATGAGAGATGCTATTGGGCCCAGAGAATTCAGTTCTAGGCCAAATAATCACATTTAAAATAGATCAAAAACAATTGAAAGGACTTCCCTGGTCTTCCCGCCCGTTTCCAGTGTAGTTTTGACCGTGCCTGCTCTTGGGCTGTGGGAGACACAGATGCATCAGGAACACATGCGTGAATGCCATAAACTGGCACAAGCATGCATCTCCCATTCTGACCTACCAAAAAATTAGCAGGTTGGAATGGGAGAATTGGCCCCAAAATTTCTCGACTACTGACTTGCAGTTCATATTCAATAAAACTATATGGTTTAAATATTTTGTGGCACATTTGTTTTTTAAAGTTTATTTATTAGTGACACAAGTGGGCTAACATTAACACTGCAATGAAGTTACTGTGAACTTCCTACAGTCAACACACTCTGGTGTCTATTCGGGTACACTGAGGGAGAATTCAGTTACACCAATGCACCTAATCAGCACGTCTTTCAGAATGTGGGAAGAATGTGGAGCACCAGGAGGAAACCCATGCACTTACAGAGAGAACGTACAGACTCCGCACAGACAGTACGGAATTGAACCCAGGTCCCTGGCACAGTGAAGCAGCAGTGCTAAGCACAGTGTTTTACAGTTGGAAAAGTGGCTGCATAATTTTCTGGGTGACAAGCTCCAGAAAGTTCTCTATGCTTGTATTTTCTTCTTTTACAGCTGAAGTTGCTCAGCATGTCACACTATTGAAAGGGAAGTCATTCTTAGGTCAATATTCTCCTTGGTGTGTTTTTCCAAATTATATTTAAATGATCAAATTTAAAATATATCTTTAGGGGAAAAAAAATCTATTTTTTCTCAGCAGTTGAGAGGTGCGTGGTTTTAAGCCTCCACCCTCCTGCTAAGCTGTTCAGTGACATTTGGAGCACCTCCAGAGAAAACCGTGGCCAGCTGGCTCCTGACTTCTGACAGATCAATGTGCTAGGTCAACAACGTGTACTTGTATCATGCCTTGAATTAAATAAAAAACTAAAAATGCATTATAAAGCAAATTCTGACGCTGAGCAATGTAAGATAACATTAGGGAAAATGGTCAAAAGCTTGGCCAAAAATTTAATTTTTAAGGAGTATCTTGAAGGAAGAAAGAGAGGTAATGAGGCAGAGAGGTTTATGAAGGAAATTCCTGAGCTTAGGAACTGGGCAGCTGAAGAGAGCCACCAATGATCTGATCAATTAAAATCAGGGATGCTCAAGAGGCCTCAGTCACAATTATATAGGATGATATTTGTGCATTTACTAAGTGCTATTTCTGGCAGGAATCTGATTAGAAGGATTCAAACATGGAATTCCAGGGAAACAGTTTAAATATTTTATGGCATATTTGTTTTAATGTTTATTTAATGGTGTCACAAGTAAGTTTACATTAACATTGCTATGAAGTTATTGTGAACATCCCCTGTCGCCACACTCCAGCACTTGTTTGGATAATTTAGCACGGCCAATGCACCCAACCAGCACACCTTTTGGACTGTGGAAAGAAACTGAAGCACCAAGAGGAGAATGTCAGAATCTACACAGATAGTGACCTAAGTCGGGTCCCTGATATTGTGACACAGCAGTGCTAACCACTGTGCTGCCCAGGATTTAGTGAAACAATTAAATATTTTCAAAAATTGCTCAAAGTTATGTTCATTTCCTGAAGATGTAAATATTTTGAGTAAAGACTCAATATCACACAGGTTTAAGCATTTTACACTGGAACCAAGCAGTCTAGTGGTGTAGATTCACCATAGATTAATAAAGATATAAACAACACAAAAAAAACTAGGTATCATTTCTAGAGCAAAATATTGGAAAAAAAAATTATGTTAACTGGCACAGAATCATTAGACTAGGCAGAATACTGATCACAGTTCTGGTATCTATATTACAAGAAAGAACTGGAGAAAGAAGAAAAAAGATATACAAGTATAATACCAGAGCTGAGAAGATACAACTGTCAGAACTACTGAAAGCCCAGGTCTCTTTTTTCTAGAAAGACAGACTTGCAACTTCCACTGACTACGTAAAATCCAATTACTGTAATAAATATGAAGATTGTTAAGTCTAGTCATGCGCCTCTGTGTTGATTGCTCCCAGCAACAGAGTTTTGCACATTCCTCTGAAAGATGCAAAACCACACATCTATATGCTAATTAATGTTGTAGTAAGAGTATTATCACCATCACAGTGCATACGCAGCACTCAACTTGCAAGCTTTTTTTTTGCAGAAACTATGTTATCTTTGTAGCAGTATCAATCACTTTAATGGGAAGAAAGTGTTATTAATTAAACAAAATTTTACATATTGATATGACTGTGTATGTTTATTTATTGGTTAGGTACTATCAAGGCCTGGGCTCCCAACTTCTCATCATAATTTTTCTCAAAATCTTTGGTCTTTTGACTTTTAGATGCACTATAGAAAGCATCCTTTCTGGTTGCATCGTAGCTCTGCTCTGCAAGGAACTACAAAAGATTGTGAATGTAGCCCAATCACCAGTCTCTCATCCATTGCCTCTCTCTATACTTTGTTGCCTTGGCAAAACAGCCAGCATAATTAAGGATCCCATGCACCTGTGACATTCTCTCTTCCACCTTCTTCCTTCGGGGAAAAAGATACAAAAGTCTGAGATCACGTACCAACTGACTCAAGAATAGCTTCTTCCCTGCTGCTATCAGACTTATGAATGGATTTACCTTGCATTAATTTGATCTTTCTCTACACCCTAGCTGTCACTGTAACACTACATTCTGCATTCTCTCGTATCCTTCTCTATGAATGCTACATTTTATCTGTATAGCGCGCAAGAAACAATACTTTTCACTGTGCTAATACATGACAATAATAAATCAAATCAAATCAAATAAGATCAAGTATTGGATCAAGCTCAAGATGGATGCAATGCCTGATCTTGTCAGGTTGGATCTTGTTTATCTCCTTTCTGGGTACCATGAATGAGGTTCAATTGGAATTTGAGTGAGCTTTTGGAGCAAACGAGGAGATAGATTCGGGTCTGCTGGCGTCACTCCGAGTATTGGCTTTATAAGTTTAAGAATGGAGTATAAAGTTTAAAAAAAAACTTTGGTCTTTTGGGTAAAATCAAGCTCAAGATCAGGTGCAATATCTTTTCTTGGCACCAAGGATCTTGTACATCTCTCTTGTGGGAACCATGATTTGGATTCAATTTGAATTGGCTATTGGAGCAAGCCAAGATATGGATTAAGGGCTTGCCCTTCCATTCTGCCCACTGACTTTGTAACTTTAAAAAAAAGAACATGTTTTAAAAAGTTTCTGCAGTGTCTTAGAGTATACAATTAAAAACTAAACAACCTAAAACGTGCAACAGCATTATAACTGTGGTGTTATTTTATTAAATGCACACTGTCCATTTTGCAGCTCATTAATTCGTAATATATGCCGAACAACTTTATTTTAGGTACAACCTACTCATCCAGATGATATAGATTTGTAGTGATCTGTTCTGATAGCGAGATTTTTTTTGTTCCAATGATATAGAAACCATTTATCCAGGCTCGTCCAAATTGTGACGGCAGGCTGGATGCAGCCTGTGAAGCCTGCCAATGTGGTTCCTAGAGGCAGTTTTAAAAATGCCAGTAACAGGTGTTAAACTACTGAAAAAACCTTTAACAGGTTCCTCTCCCACATTTGCTGTTGATAAAGAGAGAAGCAACCTGTGATTCAAGGAGGACCAATACTCGCAGCAAGTGTGCTCTGTAGTAAGAGGTATTGGGGTGAGGTAGCAAGAGGCTGCTGTGCAGGTTGGGAAGGAAGCATGCCGCCATGCTATACCAGCTACGCGAGGAGGGAGGAGAAGAGACTTGCTGCCTATGGGAGTGAATGAATGGAGGGGAAAACCTAGGAGAATCAAAGGCATAATCTCAGAGTAAAAGGTTGCCCATTTAAGACAGAGACGAGGAGGTAGCAAGTCTGTGGAATTCTTTATTGCAGAGATGTAGAGGTTGGGTCATTAAATATGCCTCAGGCTGAGATGGACAGATTTTTAATCAGTAAGGGAATCAAGGGTCCTGGGAATGAGATACGAAAATGATCTCATTGAATGGTGGGTGAGTGAATGTGGGACCATGGGTACAAAAGTGAAAGAATGAATGCAAAACGGAGCACGAGTATAGAGGGAGAGAAAGAAAGAGGAAGTGTAGGAGTGTGTCGCTCTTCAATCTCCTCATTCCCAATCATCCTTACTCCCTCACACCAACACACATCACACCCACTCACCGTGAGTAAGGGTGAGTGAATGAGTATCAAAGGGTTGAGAATAAGCCAGACACACATACTGTGTCCTCCATACCTTAACGATGGACTTTATTAATTACTCTTTTAAATTATCAATTTATTGCTTTGACATTGTTCCATTTCAAGCAATTTATTTACACTCCTTGCATCTCATCTTCATTTGAAATTCACATTTGACATTGTGCCAAAAGTCATCTTTTGGAAACAAAACCAGAAAATGCTGGAAAATCTCAGTACTTGTCTATTTTACTTTTATCTTTCTGAAATTTGCTTATGAGCCCCTTGAGTGAGAAAAGAATAGAAAAGTACCCCCTTCACATCCTACCCAAATGAAAAGGTTGGACAAACCTGCTCTAGCTCCATGGAGAATAAATAAAGTAAAGCAAGATGTTTGAAACATTAAAATTTTGTTTTAAAATAATTTAATTAATAAAAAACTGTTGAAATAATGTTTAAGCCCATAAATTGGTTACTAGTTATGTTATTGCCTTTCAGCATTACTGACAACGTTTGTCATCATCTAAACATCTCCCTCCCTCCTTTAGCTCAGTATCATTATACACCTGTGAAACATCTTGAGATGTGTTTCATTGTTTGAACAGGTACTGTATAAATGTCTTCAAAAACAGGCAGATTGCACCATGACTGAACATCTCACCCTACAGTCAGAATTTAAAATGTATCCAATAAAGATTATACAGAAAAATAAGAAACCTTGTACTTGCAGAGCCATTGCCAGTTGGATTAAGTTGCTAAACTCATGTTTTTAATGCAACTAATAAATCCTGTTTAGGGCCTTTGCGCATTTGATATGTGATTGTACAATGAAAATGGCAGAGCCATTCAACATTTGGAGCTGAAGCATCTACAGGTCAGACTAGATTTTTTTTAAGAGTTACGTTAAGAGAGGACACTGAAGATGCTGGAAATCTGAATAAAAACAAATTGCTGGAAATATTCAGTAGATCTGGCAGTATCTGTGTTGTGAGAAACAGAATTAGCTTTGAGTCAAACATGACTCTTCTTCAGGTGTTTAGTTCTCTATTGATTTTTTTTAAAACAACTTTGTGTGTGCCACAATACATTGAGACTTTTGCTGCTGAATTGTGCTTGAGACGATTTTCAATAAAGTACCTGGAAACCTACTTATGAAGAAATGGCTGGGTAGAAAAAAACTGAATATGAGCAATAAAAGGAAAATGAACATAAGCAATCTGTTACTTTAACTTTTTAAAATCAGCATTTCAAGATGAAATATAACAACTACCTTTTTACCTTATTTTACATACTTGGAAATCTGCACTGAACATTAAATTGTGAATCCATTGGCCTTTTTAACACCTTTTGGATTAACGAAAACCCAAAAAATTACAGTTCACTTTCCAACTGTTTTTATCCCTAGTGCTGATAGGAGAGAAGAAATCTTAGTACTGGCAGCGAGTGCATTCCGGAAAAAAGAGATATTGGTGTAGGAGGGGGAGGAGGGGCATTAAAATTATAGTTCAATATAACAATGAAATTAACGTGTACAGTCTCTGCTCTGAAATGCCGCTTGCAAATAACATGATAGCAAACGCCACCAGCTTTCAGAGTGCTGCTCCTTCGTCAGGTGAGCGGGAGTTCTGTTCACAAACAGGGCACACAAAGACAAAACCCAATTTATTGAATAATGGTTGGAATGCGAGTTGTTACAGCTAATCAAGTCTTAAAGATACAGACAATGTGAATGGAGAGAGCATTAAGCACAGGTTATAGAAATGTGCATTGTCTCCAGACAGGACAATTAGTGAGATTTTGCAAGTCCAGGCAAGTCGTGGGGGTTACAGATAATGTGACATGAACCCAGGATCCCTGTTGAGGCCATCCGCATGTGTGCGGAACTCGGCTATCAATCTCTGCTCAGTGACTTTGCACTGTCGTATGTTGTGAAGGCTGCCTTGGAGAACGCCTACCTGAAGATCAGAGGCCGAATGAGCATGACCGCTGAAGTGTTCCTCATCAGGGAGAGAACAGTCTTGCCTGTTGGTTGTCGAACGGTATTCATTCATCCGCTGTAGCATCTGCATGGTCTCCCCAAAGTATCATGCCTTGGGATTCCTTTTCTGCACCATATCAGGTAGACAACATTGGCCGAGTTGCAAGTGTATGTACCATGTACCTGGTGGATAGTGTTCATGGATGATGGCATCCGTGTCGATGATCCAGCACGTCTTGCAGAGGTTGCTGTGGCAGGGTTGTGTGGTGTCGTGGTCACTGTTCTCCTGAAGGCTGGATAGTTTGCTGTGGACAATGGTCTGTTTGAAGTTGTGCAATTGTTTGAAGGCAAGAAGTGAGGGTGTAAGGACCTTGGCGAGATGTTCATTTTCATCAAATGACATGTTGAAGGCTCCGGAGATGTTGTAGCTTCTCCCCTCCAGGGAAGTACTGGACGACGAAGGGTATTCTGTCCACCGTATTTGTCTCCCAAGGAAGTTGGTGCGGTTTTTTGCTGTGGCACATGATCGATAAGTCAAGCGCCATATCTGGTTTTATGAAGGCATCTTTCAGCGTCTGGAGGTGTCTGTTCCGATCCTCCTCATCTGAGCAGAGCCTGTATGTACGGAGGGCTTCTTAAACATGCTTAGAGTGGAAGCTGGAGAATTATAGCAACATGAGGTTATCCGTGGGCTTGCGGTACAGTGAGGTGCCCTTAATGGAGATGTGTGTCCAAGAATGCAACCGATTTTGGAGAATAGTCCGTGGTGAGTCTGATGGTGGGATGGAACTTGTTGATGTCATCATATAGTTGACATGTATGTGTCAACACCAAATTCATCAGCCGCATTGACAAAACACCCCCGAACACGATCCAAGCATAACATCCTCGCTCTCAAGACCAACCGCAACATTGTCATCAAACCAGCGAAGGAACAGCCATCGTCATACTGAGCAGAACGGATTACTGCAAAGAAGTATACTGACAACATACCCGTCAACTCAATAGTCTGATCAAAACTTTTGATCCGGATGTTCAGAGCACCCTCCGTGCTCTCATCCCAAGTATTCCCCATGTTGGAGATCTCTACTGCCTCCCGAAGATACACAAGGCAAACATACCCAGCCATATCTGGCAACGGGACCCTGTGTGAGAACCTCTTGAGTTACTTCAAGGGCATCCTGAAACCCACTGTAGAAAGAACCCCCAGCTTTTGTCGCGACATTACGGACTTCCTACAGAAACTCAGCACACGTGGAGCAGTTAGAAGCACTCACTGTCACAATGAATGTCTTGACACTCTACACCAGCACCTCCACAATAATGGCATTACTATAAGTGTCTCAGTACTCAATGCTGACAACTGCCAGTTTCCTGATGCAATTTTACAGCTCATTCGTTTCGTTCTAGACTACAATGTCTTCACCTTCAACAACCATTCTTCATCCAGACACATGGAACAGCCACGGGAACCAAATTCACACCTCAATACGCCAATACCTTCATGCATAGATTCGAACAAGACTTCTTCATTGCGCAGGATCTTCAACTGATGCTATACACCAGATAGATCAATGACATTTTCTTCCTTTGGACTCATGGTGAACCATCACTGAAACAACTATATGATGACCTCAACAAATTCCATATGACTGTCAGACTCACCATGGACTACTCTTCGGAATTGTTTGCTTTCTTGGATATGCATCTCCTTTAAGGATGGTCACCTCACCACCTCACAAGAACAAGATATGGCACTCAACTCATTGAATGACAGTTCTGACATGCCACAGTGAAAAACTGCACCGACTTCCTCAAGAGACAAACTTGAGATACGGGGGATAGAGTATCCTTCATCGTCCAGTACTTTCCTGGAGCGGAGAAGCTATGACATTATCGACACAGATGCGATCATCTCATGTGAGAACACCATCTACCAGGTATACGGTACATACTCTTGCAAGGATGTCCTAAGGCATGGTACACTGGGCAGACCATGCAGATGCTACGACAACAGATGCATGAAAGCTGCTTAACAATCACCAAGCAAGACTGTTCTCTTCCTGTTGAGGAATACATTAGCAGTCATGGCCATTTGGCTTCTGATCTTTGGGTAAGCGTTCTCCAAGGCGGCCTTCACGACACACGACAATGCAGAGTCACTGAACAGAGACTAATAGCCAAGTTCCGCACATGAGGACGGCCTCAATCGGGATCTTGGGTTCATGTCACACAATCTGTAAGCCTCTGGATTTGCAAAATCTCATTAACTGTCCTGTCTGGAGACAATACACATCTTTTTAACCTGTGCTTAATTCTCTCTCCACTCATATTGTCTGTAACTTTAAGATTTGATTAGCTGTAAAGACTCGCACTCTAATCATTATTCAGTAAATTGGTTTATATTTTTATATGTCCTGTTTGTGAACAGACTCCCACTCATCTGACAAAGGAGCAGCATTCCGAAAGTTTGTGGCGCTTGCTATCAAATAAACCTGTTGGACTTTAACCTGGTATTGTGAGATTTCTTACTGTGTTTACCCCAGTCCAACACCAACACTTCCATATCATGCAAATAACATGAGTCAAACTTAGGACAAAGCAGGACAAACATAAAGGTAATGAAAACTCTGCAAAACATCCTTAAGTAACTCCTTTCCAAGTTGCTTTTCTTTCCTGAATGTATCAATAATATAGACCATTATACACTATGGATGACACAACTATGGTCATTTCTCAGGATGGAACTGAGTCAACTGCAGGAAATATTCAGGACAGTTACAGGACAGTCTTCTCCTGGCCACTAAGTCTTTATTTCTTAATGGTCATTACTTTCTTCTCTGTGTTTAAGCTTTCTCTGCTACATTTTCCTGTTTTATGTCATAATCCTCACTATTCATGCTACCTGCCTAGTAACTGATCCAATTCTCCTACATAAGTTCAGCTTTGTCTCAAGTTTTAAACGTGTTATTTGCAGGCAGGATTTCAGGGCAGGAACTGTACATTTTAATTTCACTGTTATATTGAACTATATTTTTAATGCTATGCGACGCATCTTGGATAAGCATAATTGAGAGATGAACCATGATTTTGGTGTTCATGGATCCAAAAGGTTTAAAAGGGGCCAAATGGTCATAAGGCAGACTTCAGCATAAATCTTGCAGAGCTGAAAACAAACAACTTGCTATGTGTGAACAAGAAGATAAACAGTTCACAGAGATAAAGGGAAACAACAGTGCTTTGAATTCTAGATAAGACAATTGGGTTACAAGGCTGCCACATGTTCACAATTTGGCATGGAAATACTGGCCACGGACTCACCTGCACCAAAGATGGAGCATCAGAAACCAATAGATTTGAGAGTTTGATAATGCCTTGGGTGGGTACATATGGTTGAATTACATATTCTGTAATTGGTCCATTCGAATGATAGACAGGCAATTATTAGTTTAAGTTAGCCTCTGTAGACGTTATAGGCAACATAGTGGCACAGTGGTTAGCACTGCTGCTTCACAGTTCCAGGGACCCGGATTCGATTCCAGCTTTGGGTGACTGCATGAAGTTGTCCCCATGTCTGCATGGGTTTCTTCCAGATGCTCAGGTTCCCTCCCACAGTCCAAAGATCACAGAATCTGTACAATGCAGGAAGGGGCCATTCAGCCCATCAAGCCTGTACCAACTCTCCTCAAGCCCAACCTCTAACTTATCCCCATAACTCCACTAATTTGTCCCACTAATCCACCACTCTACAAATCCTGGGACACTGAGGGGCAATTTAGCATGGCCAATCCACCTAGCCTGCACACAGTCTGAAGATGTGCAGGTTAGGTGGCGTTTCCATGCTAAATTGCCCTTAGTGTCCCATGATGTGTACATTAGATGGATTAGCCATGGTAAATTAATCAAGTACAGAGATTTGTAGCTTCATTCATTTGCAATGGCTGGTGCCATGATAATTCTGCTGCACTTTGATACTACTGCTTGCGTCAGATCTTATTTACACTGAATAAAATATAACCAATATCACTTATAAAGGTCATCGCTTGTATCATCACAGGCTGCAGATAAAGGGATAATGGGCTCATTGCCTCTCTGAACCCAGATATCTAACATGCTTCAGAATTCAAATTACACAATGTCCATTTATATAGTGACTATAAACGTGGAAATAGGCTGAAGTGTAGACAAAAAACTAATACTGCAAATCTTCGTATGCTGTATTTCCTGTCAGAAATTACATCTAAACAGCATGTAAAGGGTTTCTTGTACAGTGAAATTTAAACGTGGATGAACTTATTTGCTGAATCAAAAATGTGTGTTAGGCTGCTTGGCCAATAATTAATGGAACGTCTGTCACTTGTCTATTTCTAACCTGATAGAATTTCCTGAAGTCTTTATATTCCCAACCATAACTATGAGACATCAGTCCTCATTAAGTTTGTCGCTAGCTTATCTTATTGCTATACAACATAATGCACTCATGAAATAAAATAAACTCTAAAGCACAATATCGATGAGGTATTCATTTGAAGACTGTTAAATTAAGCTCAATTTGAACCCATTTAAATTTTAATTGTGCACTTAAATATTTTTTCTACCTTATACAAGAGATGTTCACCACTATCTGTTTTGAATCTTTCAAGTTGTTTCTCCCCTAGTAAAGGAACCGTACATGATTAAAATTAATATTCAGCAAGCTAAAGAATGCTAATACTTGCACATTTTTTCCCAAGTGAGATGTGCAGTGTCAAATACCTCCGGATTAGATAGAGCATAGGCCCATAACTTTGCTGTAACAAGTAACTTTGCTCTCCCTCGTGTGACAGTGTGATTTTCTTTCGCTGGTACCTTAATCTATGTGGTCTCCCAGAGCTTGTTAGGAACAGTTGCATGCTTTGGGCCCACAAAACCAGTCAATGAATTGAGACTGATCAAAATCTACTGTATAAATAGGCTAATGCAGCCTGAAAATATAAAACTTATCTTGCCAGCCTGTACTGACTCCAATACACATTTCCAAGGTGAAAAGCCAGCATGCTGACAGTTCCAAGTAGTAGGTTATTTTTTAAAAAATCACTTTTTTCACCAACTGAAACCGTAGAATGCAGGTACACATAAACATGTCAACTGTCAATCTTTTAAAATGTTCTGCCATTTTGCTATTTTTCAGTTGCAATTAACTGATCTTTTCTATAATGTATAATTCTTGATGATTATCAGTTAAAAAAGCCTGCATTTCAGCAAACCCCATCCTACTGAACTTATCAACTGTGTTGTAACAGTAATATGCATCACAGGACTTGCAGCAGCTCATTAAAAGGAGATAAAAGTAATATGAACTCAAATACTTGAGTGTGAAATCTGAAGTAGACCTTGTTATATGGGAGAAGTGGAATCAAACAAATCAGCTGTTATTTGCTCACCTTTCAGGCTAAATATAGCTCAATGTCACATGTTAGTTTGTCCTTCAGTGAGTTCCCACTGGTGGAGATTTGAAAACTAGAGGCTATATAAAAAAACACTAATAAATCCAGTGAAGAATTCTGCAGAAACTTTTTTATCCAGAGTGATAAAAATGTAGAACACGCCATCACAAGAGCAATTGAGGCAAATAGCACTGATGCATTTAACAGGAATGTAGATAAGCACATGAGGCAATAAGGAATAGAAGGATATGCTGATGCCTCAGAAGCTGGAATGAATGATATGTTTCTGTGCACCTAGCTCAACAAGCAAGTTCAATTCTTTCAATGATTATTCTGTACAACATTTTAAAAGAAAATTACTGTATCCACACAAACTGACGAGTAGGTTGGCAACCTGCTGCTCCAGATGTTCTAATAACAGCTAGACAAAAAGTCCTGTACATTTCAAGAAACAAAATACTATTATGATTTAGGTTTGTGATTCATTTCCAAAATTATTACATTAGGAATTGTGGGGCCTGGAGCACAATTTTAACAAAGGGTTCTACAATTGTAATACTTCTGGGACATAAAGATAAACCGCATAGCTATCAACCACATAAATTGCCTGACCTGTACAACAGTAGAATATGAATGAATTTGATTATCTGCATTTTCTGCAGACAGGTGCACTGCTGCCGGTGAAGATTTTTCTCCCCAGTGAAAACATTGAGTTTTTACTGCAGCATATACATCACAGCTGGACATTTGGACTGGCTTTCTCAGCTGAGCTGCACTAGATAACCAGGTCTAATCCTGTTAATTCCAAGTCACTTAATTCAAACTGAGTAATTAAATGGTTTTAGCACTAAAGTTTTGCTGTGCTGCATTATTTCAATTACTTAATTAAAGATTTTCTAATAATTTGGCCTTTCAGCATAAAAACATTAATTGCAATAATCTGTAGATACAAAATATATTTAATGAGTTACACACATTCTCCAAAAGATATAATAAAGCTAATCCTGTAATTTAAAAAGTTATCTCAGTATCGAGAGCTAATGATGTCTTTGTTTTTCATGGCACAAACATCCTGTTAAATTAAGTCTGACTTGTGACTCTTTTCTGACCAATCAGCAAAAGTTTTCATAAAGGTAACTTAAATCCAACTTTTCGTCTGACCAAGAGACATTAACAACACACAAACTTATTCATTAACGGGAAATCTGAAGTCCCTTTCCATCACATATATCTTTTATTTCCTATAGCCCTGATCTATCAGTTGCACTAGCCATGAGTGCAAATTCCATAATGGCTACTAAATCTTGTTTCGAAAATGAAAACCAGTTGTGATGACCACGTTAGGGCGCCATGGTTAAGTATACTCGTGGGTGGTGAGGGACATGGCTTGGCAATGCCAACCAAGCAATGCCGGGTCTTCTGGGGAAGTCCACCAAGGGTTTTTCTCCTTATGTGCGGTGAGGTTGGGGATGTTGGGAGGTAGGGGGAGAGAGGAGAAGGGAAAACCTTGATGGCTATGAAGAGTGGGGGGGGATTAATGTTGATATTGTTGTGGGTGGGAGGAGTGAGTAGTAGGGTCAAATTTCTTGGGAGGGGGATTATTCAAATTGGAGATTAGGATTTCTGGCCTTGGAATCTTGGGTTTCCTTTCCTGAGCTAACTAACACACTACATTTTTTGGGATGTTTCTAGCCAATATCTTGAAAACAGAGTACTGCTGAGTTTTCAATTAAAATATATTTGTCTAACCATTAAATCATTTGCAATCTTAAAAATCATTTCAGCATTACTAAATTATTAATTATACTTATTTACAAGTCTCAGATAGTTTTAATTTCTTAATGAATCAAACCGAAGTAGTTTTTCTTGAATGATGAGCTGTGTTGAATTCTGGCAAACACATGAGAAGGAACCCTTTGAAATTTATCAATGGTGCCATAAACCTACAGTTTAGGAGATGTGCCAGACTTCTGTGACTCAGCTTGAAAAAGTCTGCATTCTCTTGTTTATAGTTTGCTCAAAAGACATTCCACAAAGAATATTTACAAATAACTTACTGTAATTAAATTGAGTGTAATAAAGGTCTTACCCCGAAAAAGGGGCAAAAGATTTTTCCCTCTCAAAACAATTGATTGGAAGGCAAGTTGCGAAGAGGGAATAAAGAGTCTGAAAAAGGATATAGATAAATGAGTGGACAAAAATTTGGCAGATGGGAATATAATGTGGGAAAATGGAAGCATGGCCACTTTGCAGAAGAGAGACTGCATAAATCTGTGGTAGGTGGGGGTAGTTTCTGTAACTGGTACATAAATCACAAAAAGCCTGCATGTAATTGCAGCAAGTGATTGGGAAGGTAAAGGGATAATGGCCTTATGTGCGATTCACCTTGCAATAAAAAAATCACAAAGTGCGGCGACAGCTGTTGAATCTGTGGGTACAATTTTGGCCTCTTCACTTAAGGATGGATATAACTGCATTAGAAACAGTTGAAAGATGTTCATTTGGCTAACTCCTGGGGTTCTGAGGAAAGGTTATGTCGATTGGAACTATACTCACTGGAGGTTGGAAGAATGAGAAGTTATCTTATTGAAACGTATATGTTCCTGGGGGAAACTAGTAGCATGGATACTGGGAGGATGTTTTTTTCTTCTGGGATAATCTAGAACTGGAGTCACAGTTTAAAACTAAAGCATATCTCATTTAAGATGGAGGCAAGGAGGAATTTTCTCTCTCAGAGAATTATGAAACGCTGGGATTATCTTCCCCAGAGGGCTGTGCAGACTGGGTCATTGAATGTATTCAGGGCTAAATTAGACAGACATTTAATCATTGTGGAGGCAGGCACAAAAGGAGGTAAGGGGTGGAATTCTCCCATTTTCATGCAACAGGCTTACACCAGCAGGAAAACATGAGGTTTCTCCGCTCTGAGAAACAGGTTCCCCCTCCTCCCAAAAAATTAAATGGTGCCCTCGCATTGACCAAGACAGAACCACAGTATTTATACGATTGGCCAGTTCAGTTTCTAGTCAATGGCAATCCTCAGGATGTTGACCTTAGGAAATTTAGCAACAGTAAGGGGAGATGGTTACATTCACTCTTCTTAGAGATGACATGAACGTTCCTTGCTATTTCTCAGCTCAAACAGGAATTTCCAGGTCTTGTCGCACATGGACACAAACTGCTTCAATATCTGAGGAGATGCAGATGGTGCTGAACATTGTGTGTGGTCATCAGTGAACATCTCCATTCCTGAACATATGACGGAAGAAAGAATAATAGAACACCAGCATCTCCCAAGTAGCCCTCCAAGTTACAAGCCATCCTGGCCTAGGTATAAATCTCCATTCCTTCCTTGGGCTTGTAATGCAGAGCAACCTAGCACTATCATAATTTGATTAATATAGAACATAGAACATTACAGCGCAGAACAGGCCCTTCGGCCTTCGATGTTGCGCCGACCAATTAGGAAAAAGCAATGACCCTCTAACCTAAACCATTCCCTTTTCGTCCATAAACTTATCTACTAACCTCTTAAACGCCACCAAACTTGGCGCATCTACAACTGCAGCAGGCAGGGCATTCCATACCCTTACCACCCTCTGGGTAAAGAACCTACCTCTGACATCCGTCCTATAACTACCACCCCTTAATTTAAAGCTATGTCCCCTCGTGCTAGCTTTCTCCATCCTAGGAAAAAGGCTATCACTGTCCACCCTATCTAAACCTCTAATCATCTTATATGTTTCAATAAGGTCCCCTCTTAGCCGCCTCCTTTCTAACGAAAACAACCTCAAATCCCTCAGCCTCTCTTCATAAGACCTGCCCTCCATACCAGGCAACATCCTGGTAAACCTCCTCTGTACCCTCTCCAATGCCTCCACATCTTTCTTATAATGTGGGGACCAGAACTGCACACAATACTCCAAGTGCGGCCGCACTAGAGTTTTGTACAGTTGCAACATGACGTTGCGGCTCCGAAATTCAATCCCCCTACCAATAAAAGCTAAGACTCCGTATGCCTTCTTAACAACCTTATCGACTTGATTGCCAACTTTCAGGGATCTATGCACATATACACCAAGATCCCTCTGTTCGTCAACACTATTAAGAGTCCTACCATTAGCCCTATACTCTACACATTTGTTATTCCTGCCAAAGTGAATTACCTCACACTTTTCCGCATTAAACTCCATTTGCCACCTCTTTGTGAGGTGAATGCTGATTACATGCACCATTGACTGAGAGAACCGTACTCCCTCTGCACCCAATCAAAGCATAAATATTTCATTTGTTTTTACCATTTGAAGATTATGACAGTTCCATTAATATATGAATGATTACGCATTTCGTATAACTCAATATGAAATATTCGGTATGTTTGAAAGTATTCATTCTTATTCATGGGGTCTTGGTTACCGAACATTTCAATCATACAGCCCCCTGAGATGAAAGAGATCCAATCACCTGGTCCACTCACTAGCTTAAGTTGCCTATAGCTACACTAACGTGTACGTGAACAGGGGGATTTAGGAGTTTCAGTACCCAAGTCAGTAAAATCTAGTTCTCCCCTCAAATTAAAAGTATTAATTCAGTTGCACAGATTACAAATCAGAAATCATTTGTAGTATTTTACTCAATCTTTGGACACCCCTTTCCCTATATAATAAATGCATTATTCTCAGTTTATTCCTGAATATCCAATTTATACATTCAAACATGTTAAATTTTACTGGAGAAATGTTTGATCACCCTATTGTGTCGCTCATAGACAAAATATGAAAGCATTTTCAAAAATGAATTGGTACCTCTTTTGGCACAGACACTTCTAGCCAATTGTTTAATAAGGAACATTTAACAGCAGATGTAAATTACTGTAAACAGACAACTCTGAATGGGCAAATAGCCTTATTTTTAATTCAAGTCTGATTTTATAAGGTACGTTTCACACCCAGCATGAATCCCACTGAATCATAAAACAGGAAAGAGACTTTAAGTGGGTGGAATTTTCCCATAGTTTGTCAGAGTGATAGGCTTTGACTGAAAACTGGCGTGAACCTCTTCTGATGCACCGCTGAGCTGGCAGACCAGATCTTGAGCCACTCTGGCAAAACACCAGGGTTTGTGGCTCGCACCATAAGTCTGGCAAGGCAGGGCCTGATAGAGTCGGCAAAGTTAACTCCATTGAGATTGGGGCGCCAACTTTAAAGGACGAGAATTGACATTGAACTCCCCCCAACAGCTCCCACCCCCCCCACAACTTTCTCCCACCCCACTTACCCTCCAAGCAACTATTACAGTAGTACTGCAACCGCTCCCACTACCCCCACACTGCAAAGTGCAAAATCCACCCCCTACACCATTCCTCAATGCATGTTTCCCCCGCTGTCAACGGCTGCTCCCCCGCTGTCAACGGCTGCTCCCCTGTCACTGCAAGATCCCACCATCCCCCCATCCATGGCCTCTCCCTTGTCATGGCCTCCCCTTCAAAAGATTTGCTATTCCCCCCTCTCCCACTACAACTGTGCTCCCATGACAACTGCACTGCCCTGATGCAGGTTGGTACATGTTGGCACTGCCAGGTTAGCATTGCCCAGGCATGCCTGTGCCACCATCCACCCCCCCACACCCCCCTCACCCCCATTCCCCACCCCACCCAGCCCCCCCCATCCCACCCCCACCCCCCCAAGCCCACCCCCCCACCCCCACCCCCCAGCCCACCCACCCCCACCACCCCACCCCAACCCCCCAGCCCCCACCCCCCCCCCCACCCCCACCCCACCCCCCAGCCCACCCCACCCCCCCACCCCCACCTTGGGGCTATAATGGCCTCAGCAATCCTGATGAGTACCCCTAGATTGTCTCCTGTTGTTGTGAAGCTGTTGCGAACCTCATCAAGGTTTGAATATTCAGTAACAGGGGAGGGCTAGCACGTGGACCCTTTATTTAGATATGATTACATTAAAATATATTCAAATTGGGTTCCCGTCTTTTATGGGTGGGAACTTCTCTACGTCACCGAGAAAGGGTGGGGAAAATTAGATCTTGCCAGCAAGAATCTCATTTCTCAACCCTTGCAAGATTTTGCACCTGTGTCGCTGTTGTTGCTAACCCCGGGTGTGTCACACTGTGTATCAGAATATACAGCTCATTAATGAAACTTCATTACAATAGTACTGTATGCTAATCCTGGACTAGCAAAATTAATGAATGTTAGTGGGAAACAAGTAGGAGAATAGGATTGGATAAGGAAGCTCATGTGGAAAAAGATACTGATGCAAATGCAATAGGATGGCTTATTTTTATTCTAATACATTCTATGATACTACAATTTGGAAAATGAAGCAAAAATACTCTTCACTTTCCAGCTGTGCTAGTTGTTGAGGCAATAGATCAACACAAGTTGTGTGCAGTAAATGGCTTTCCAACATTTTCACAGGCACATGACTGTTCAAAATCAGATACTAAACCAAAGAAATAAAAGAGAAAAATAACCAAAAGCCTATTCAAGGAAGTATGTTTTAAGAATGCCTTAAAAGAAAGACCAAGTGTGGAGGCGGAGAAGTTTAGAGATGAAATTTCACAGCGTATGGCCTTGATAGCTGTGATGCTGCAGTAATTAAAACAGAATATTCAAGAGGCCAGATTTGGCTCAAAGGGCAGAAGGAGAAATTTGAAAATGATTGAAATTTTAAAAATAGACATGTTGCTTAACTGGGAGTAAGCACAAAGTTAATGTGACCTGATGAGTTAGGACATAAGCAGCTGAATTTTAGATGGCTTCAAAGTAAGGAGGGTAGCAGTATTAGGATAGTCAAATCTGCACGTAATAGTGATATTGACATGGGCTTCAGTACCAGATAAACTGAGGCACGGACAGAGATGGGCAATGCCATGGGGTGGAAATAGGCAGCTTTACAGAAGGCATGAATGTGGCCCATCTTGAAGATCAAATACTGCACCAAGGTTGTGAATAATCTAATTCAGCCTCAGACAATGCCACACATCAGGATTACCAAACTTGGAATCCTACATTTATCTGGAATTTCAGACAAGAGTTCTAAATGTGGATTTGCCATATGCTTTTTCAAATTCCACATAAAGAAGTACTTTGAAATTCTGTTCCATTTCCTAGAATGAATGTAGTAAGTGCTCATAAGAAATAGTTTAGGATTTTCAATTTCTGGTCACTCAGCTGGAGTATACACTTAGTAATTCAACCAAGTGAAATGACCTAGCCTACTTGACTACTTAGCATTTCATAATATTCGTAAATTACTGCACAATTTCATTAGCGTACTTCACCATTTCATAATGCTGGAGTATCAGAATAGAGTTTTCAATTGAATAAATCTTTTAAAGCATTGCTACTGATTACCCCATGTATTACAGGAATATGCTGAAGTATTTTTTAATTTGTAAATGTTATGTACACTTGTTTAATGAGGCTAACAATGGTAAGTGATCAGTTTATTTCTTTTTCCATTAATTGGCATCTTCCATATGTTTGCGTTATGACCCTGGAGATTAAACAAAGAGAACTAACTAATTTACTAACTTCATTGTTTGTTTTTGTTATTAAAAAAGAGCATACTTGATTAGTCACTCACCTTCTTGGATGATGTACATCAAATAATGTATCATCTTCATCATCATCTTCCTGATCTAAAGGCCTCATTTCCATGTTTTCTAGATTTGTATTCAGTATACCATATTTCCGGTTTTTTCTATTAATTCTTCTCATCCTAGAGTGAAATAAGAATTTATAGTAAACATCTCATATTGACATTAAAATAGCAACAGTTAATTTTGGCTATTCTGCTGATTTCAAGTGGATGTCATAATACAAGACATTCACTAGTTAAAAAAAAATAAGGAAAACTACCTTATAGCTCTACAAAACATTTTAGATATTTTACAGCAACAGTATCTCCCAATACACCCTGGGCACTGCTATGCCTTCTTCAATAGACTAAAGCAATGTCATAGAATGTACTCCAGGACCAATTTAGATATGTGGCTCAGCTCAGTTTAAGCTCAATCTCAATATCTGCTATTTTATACTTTCGTTAGCAATGTTGCACCAAGCCTTATACTAAGGTAATATTTCTAACAGGTTTTTGTCAGAAAGACCGAAAAAGATTGATTTATGACTGCTTTTCAACAAAAACATCATGAAACTTCTACAAATATACATTTGCCAGAACCTTTGTAACATCCATTGAGGTCCAGAAGAACTGTGTAAATAATTTGGGATTGCCATTTAGCTACATTGTGTCTTTCTCTGACCCTTGCTTTGAGCTATAGTGATGTTCAAAATAAAAACTATCTTCATATATTTTCACTCAATTTGGAGGGGGGGGGAGGATGGGAGGGGGGGAAGAGAGAGAGAGAGAGAGAGAGAGAAAGAGAGAAGGGCTGTTGGGCTTCAATTCTCAATTCTGCTTCCTTCACAATTTTATCTTAGTTTGTTGCCAAGCATAGAAATGAAAAGCTGAAAATAGTGGGACACACACGATTATCGTATTTTCTGGGCTACCATTTCCAATTCCTCAGCAACCGAAGCAGTCCATGATCAAATGCAGCAAGACCTGGACAATATCTAAGCTTGTGCTAAGTGTCAAATAACAAACATGCCAATGACCAAGTGATGGCCATCTCCAATAGAAAAGAATGCAACCATTGCCCCTTGACATTAAATGGCATTACTAACTATCACTGCATCCCCCTCTATCAACATCCTGTAGATTACCATTGATCAGAAACTGAACCAAACTAGCCATTTAAAAACTGTGACTACAAGACCAATATGAAATCTCACAACACCAAGTTAAAGTCCAACAAGTTTATCTGGTAGTAAAATCCACTAGCTTTTGGAGCGCTGTTCCTTCGTCAGGTAAGTGGGAGTTCTGTTCATAAACAGGGCATATACACAAACATTACAAAATAATGGTTGGAATATGAATCTTTACAGGTGATCAAGTCTTAAAGTTACATACAACGTGAATGGAGAGACCGTTAAGCACAGGTTAAAGAGATGTGTATTGTCTCTGGACAATAGGTCTCCAGTTATAGGACGGATGTCAGAGGTAGGTTCTTTACCCAGAGAGTGGTAAGGGTATGGAATGCCCTGCCTGCTGCAGTTATAGATGCGCCAAGTTTGGTGGCGTTTAAGAGGTTAGTAGATAAGCTTATGGACGAAAAGGGAATGGTTTAGGTTAGAGGGTCATTGCTTTTTCTTAATTGGTCGGCGCAACATCGAAGGCCGAAGGGCCTGTTCTGCGCTGTAATGTTCTATGTTCTATGCTCTAGGACAGTTCATGAGATTTTGCAAGCCCAGGCAAGTCATGGGGGTTAAAATCTCAAAATCTTGCAATATCTCGCTAACTGTCCTGCCTGGAGACAGTACACATCTCCTTAACCTGTGCTTAATGCTCTCTCCACTCACAGTGTCTGTACGTTTACAACTTGATTACCTGTAAAGACTTGCATTCCAATCATTATTTTGTAAATTGAGTTTGTGTATATGCCTTGTTTGTGAACAGAACTCCCACTTACCTGACGAAGGAGCAGCACTGCAAAAGCTAATGGATTTTGCTACCAAATAAACTTGTTGGACTTTAGCCTGGTGTTGTGAGACTTCTATGGTTTTTAATTCATAGATCTATAAACATAGACAGGGATCACAGGTAGAGGTGGGAACATTGAGGTGGCAGCATGGGCTCGTTGGGCCAAAGGGCCTGTTTCCTGTGCTGTTTTGTTCTTTGTTCTTGCTGTGTTTACCTCAGTCCAACACAGGCATCTCCGCATCATGGCCAAAAGAGTAAGTCAAATGCTAGAAATGCTTTGGCGATAACTCATCTCCTGATTTCCAAAGCCTGTTCACAATCTACAAAAGCACAAGTCAGGTGTGATGACACTAAGATGAGTGGTAGAACTAAATGTGCAGAGGACACAAAGTCTGCTAAGGGATATAGATAGTCTAAGTGAGTGAGCAAGGATATGGCAGATGGAGTACAATGTTGGTAAATGTGAGGTCTTCCATTTTGGTCGAAATAGCAGCAAAATGGGCTATTATTTAAACTGTAAAAAATTGCAGCATGCTGCTGAGCAGAAAGGCCTGGGTGCCCTTGTACGTGAATCACAAAAAGTTGGTTTGTAAGGGTAGCAAGTAGCTAAGAAGGCAAATGGAATTTTGTCCTCCATTGCTAGACGACTGGAGTTTGAAACAGGGAGATTATGTTGCAGCTGTACAAGGTGCTGGTGAGGCCATACGTAGAGTATTGTACACAGTTTTGACTTCCTTACTTCAGAAAGGATATACAGGCAGTGGAGGGGAGAGTCAATAGATTGATTCTGGAGTTGAGAGGGTTGGCTTATCAGTAGAGACTGAGTAGACTGGGACTATACTCATTGGAATTCAGAAGAATAAAGTGAAAACTTAAAGAAATATATAAACTTATGAAGGGAACAGATAAGATAGAAGCAGGGAGGTTGGTTCCACTGGCAGGTGAAACTAGAACTAGGCGTCAAAATAAATGGGAGCAGATTTAGGACTGAGTTAAGGAGGAACTTCTTCACCCAAAGGGTTGTGATTCTGTGGAATTCCCTGCCCAGTGAAGCAGTTGAGGCTACCTCATTGAATGTTTTTAAGGCAAAGATAGATACATTTTTGAACAGTAAAGGAATTAAGGGTTATGGTGAGTGGGCGAGTAAGTGGAACTGAGTCCTCAAAAAGATCAGCCATGATCTCACTGATTGGTGGAGAAGGTTCGAGGGGCCTACTTTTGCTCCTATTTCTTTTGTTCTTATGTGGTGGAATACTCTCCATTTGCCTGGATAAATACAGCTCTGACACCACTCAAGAGGCTCGACGCAATCCAAGACAAAGCAACCTGTTTGATTGACACTCATCCAGAAACATTCACTCCCTTCACCCATGACAAACAATGGCAGCAGTGTATACCATTCATAATATACACTGCAGAAATTCATCAAGGCTCCTTTGGCAGCACTTTCCAAACCCAGAATCATTATCAGCTAGAAGGACAAAAACAGCTGGCACAAGGAAAGCCTCCGCTTAAAGATTCTCCTCCAAATCACCAACATACTAACTTAGAACTATATTGCCATTCCTTCAAAATCTGGAACTCTGTCCCTAATGGTACTATGAGTGCACTTATACCACATGCACTGCAGCCATTCAAAGGAAACTCATCACCACTTTCTCAAGAGCAGTTAGGAATGAGCAATAAATGCTGGCCTAATCTGTGATGGTCACAACCTGCAAATAAAATAAATTCAAAAAACTAAAGTGCAGAAAAACGTCAGAGGAAATGAGAGGTTCTGGCACTCATTGCTGAACTCTACATGACTGGAAACAGACATAGGACATCAGAGATTCACAATTACAAAAATGGCTAACAACAAACCATTGGATTTAATCCTAGTGGCAAGATTTACCAATAGAAATCAGTCTTCAAGCATCCAGTGGACTGACTCAGATACAATAATGTGATTCAAATCATGTATAATAAAAAGATAACTTAAAGGAGCACAAGTTCCACATGACATAACAAATTTTGACTCTAAGGACAGCCCGTCATCTGCACACAAACCGAATGAAAAGAGGATGTGTGGTGGAAAACGACAGCAAGAAATGAGTGCAGTGTTAGCTGGCCTAAAACACTGTCTTAAAATTAAAATGCCATTTGCACTATTAGCTTCAAGGCCGTTTGCATCCTAGATACATTTTCAAGGCTCTTGCATGACTGAAGCTTCCTCACTCCCACGCTACCATCTTTAACATGTCATTTTAGCAAACCCACCCCTAGTGCAAATGATAAAACCCCCTTGATCCCCAGCTAGGACTTTTCTCCATTTACCAAGTGAATTTGTCCAGAAGGGACTATCCTTCTCAATCTCTAGGATTCATTTTCCTAATAAGGACACATAATGATTCCACATTCTGGTTTGGAATTTCCTGACATGATGACATTAGATAATCTAACCGATATATGGGTGTTACAGAAGTAAAGAAGCCACTCCAATATTAAATGGGATTCCCCGTATGAGCAGAAGTGAGGTACAGTATACAGTTGACTCATGGAACAAACCACCTTAGGTCATGAGATGCATTACATGGTTACTGGCCAGTCATCCTACCAAGATGGGAAAAGAAATAAAAGTACACACAAAAAAAAAATCAATATGCAAAAAATGTTGCACAAGGAAATAGTTTAATTTTGCCAAAATAAAATATAACTACTTACTCACTGTAGTCACTAAGTCACCTCACTATAAAAAGAATGTGAAAGCATTGGAGAGAGTGCAGAGGAGATTTACCAGGATGCTGCCTGGTTTGGAGGATAGATCTTATGAGGAAAGGTTAAGGGAGCTGGGGCTTTTCTCTTTAGAGCGGAGGAGGATGAGAGGGGACTTAATAGAGGTTTATAAGATGATGAGGGGGATCGATACAGTGGACAAGCAGAGACTATTTCCTCAGGTGAATATAGCTGTTACTCGGGGGCATAACTAAGGTTCATGGTGGGAGATTTAGGAGGGATGTCCGAGGAAGATTCTTCACTCAGAGTGGCTGGAGTGTGGAATAGACTGCCTGCTGTGATAGTGGAGTCGGACACTTTAGGAACTTCAAGCGATTATTGGGTAGGCACATGGAGCACACCAGAATTATAAGGAATAGGATAGCTTGATCTTGCAATTGGACATTGTTCAACACAACATCGAGGGTCAAAGGGCCTGTACTGTGCTGTAATGTTCTATGTTCTACCCTATCCTCAATGACTACATTGGGGATCTATATATAACATTGTTCAAAATCCTTTTCCCCTAAAATAATCGTGATTCAAAATTAGAGCTGCATCATTCATGTGTAAAAGGGACACATTGAAGTTTAAGGTTCGTAGTCATGTTTATACAGCGTTCCTGCCTTTAATTCTCCTATGCTATAACAACGTTATCAGATGCTTCAGCAAATTAAATGTGGCAATTTAACCTTTAAACTGCCAGCAGATTCAGAAAATTACAAATCATTGAGATTGAGTGATTTTGTAAGATGCAATCTGCACACTAACATGTTGGAAGAAACAATATAAAGATCAATAAAGCTAATTAAAGATCAAGGATAATATATATCTTTTTGGTACATTGTTGCAAATAGCATAAAGTGTTTTTGATTTGTCAGGAGCATGGAATCTCAATCAGTTAGGCTTGTTTAGTTTTGAATTTTTTACCCACAATTGATGAAGTGCAAACTTTTAACTGTGTAACAAGGATAACAGTGCATCAAGGATTTTGATGAATACAGTACAAAACATGTACTTCCTTAACCTATGAGATTAGAAATAAACAGGGAAAAGACAAAAAGAGAATGAATTAGAGTGAGTGAATTCAACGTCAAATCAGATAGAAAAATAAAGAGAAGGAAAGAAAGACAGTATTAGGAGAGAATGAAAAAAGAGACAATGAAAAAAGATACAAAGAAAAAGTAAAAATGTAGATTTAATTTTTATATGTCCAAAAAATTATGACCTTAGGGAATAAGACTGCACACTTTATACATTTTCTGGCCAAGACAAGTTGAAAAGTGGACATTAATAATTGTCACTGAAAGGGTACTAATAATAAGGTATGCTATTAATTATTCAAACTAACTATGTGGCATTTTTAATGGGTAATTAGTGTGCAAATACAGCAACTTGATCAAAATCATGGGGAAGAGCAAGATGACATTCTCAAGAAGCTAACAGTGAAGCAGTGTACACAGGATAAGGAGGGATAATTTACAATAATCACAGTCACAAAGGATATTAATTGTGATACTGATGAAAACTATTTCAACATTTTGTGTCAGGGCCTGCAACTTGATTGGCGGAGTTCAAAAACAGAATTCAGGAAAGATACCATCAATTTGAGTAGTGATAGTAATTTCAACTGAAAATAAAGGAAATTTAGTGATGGGAGAGTACATGCAAGGACAGAGGGGTCAAGGATAGGGTTTTTTAAGATGAATGAAGATGACATTTGAACACAATGAAGACAGTTTCTAAGGTTAGAGGACCACTGACAATGTCGGTGAACTTGGGGTCAAGGAGGCAATTTGCTTTGCCAACAGTTTGATTGGAATAGTGCCAAGGGAACGAAAGGTCAGTCTAAAGGACAAGATGAATTGAGAGATAGAAAATAGAAAAAATTGTGGATTCCAGTAGGATTGGGGACAACCTTAGGGGAAATCTGAGCTTAAGAAATAGGGGACAGGAAGAAAGTGACTGACAAAGTAGTTTGTGCATTTATTGTTGGAGATCACTAGCCACATCCTGTCAATTGAAATACATATCCATTATCCCTACTCGGTTTTCTATCTCCCTAATAAATTCCCTACCCACGTCAATAGGTTGTTTTTACTTTCATGGGTTTTCATTTTTGCTAACATTCTCATGTCGGACTTTCGTGAGTGTCTCTGGAGATCAACATAAATCATACCTACAAACATTTGATATTAAGATGCTTCAAATGTTAAAAAAGATTTGTTCAGGTGAATATGAAGAACCCTCTCGAGAGAAAAGAAAGAATACGGGGACATCATCATAAAAATAAGCTGTTATTCAGGAACAAAATCAGGAACAAGTATATAGAAATATAAAACTCTCACCATCAAAAAACTGCAAATGCTAGGGCAATGAATGCTTTCAAGAGAGATAAACTGTTAGGTAAGGATGTGGATTAAAACAAGTAAATGGAGTTGAGGTGCAAATCAGCTATGAACTCAGTGAACAGCTCATGAGGCAGAATGCCCCACTCTTTCATATTCCTTACAAAAAGAATAAGAAGTAGCTTATATTTATATAGCATTGTTTACACCACTGTATGTCCCATAGTCCTTACAGCTGGTGAAATACAGTTACTGTTAGAACCTAAGAATGCTGCAACCAATAAGCCTGCAGGAAATTCTCAAAAACAACAATTTAATAATGATAGATTATCTGATCTTGCAGTGTCAATTGAGAAATAAATATTGACTGGATGACAAAAATATGCCCCAGTTCATCTTCAAAATAGTGTCCTAGAATATACTGCATCCTGAGAGGGTTTCATCTGAAAATGGCACTTCTGACAGTACGGCACTCCCTCAGTACACTTCACTGAAGCGTCAGCTTAGATTGTACTCAAGTAACAATTGGGATTTGAGAACGCAAAACTTTCTAACTCAACAAGCAAGAGTACCACCAGCTGAGCAATAGCTGACCTGAACAATCCATCATCAGAACAGCACATTCTGTTTTGAAGGGACTGTTGACAACACAGCTGACCTGCTTCATTGTTGAGGGCACGATGACAATGTCAATGTCTACTGAAATTGCAGCCAACCCTAATAATACCATATGCTTTCGGGATGGTAAGTTTCAAAGTTATAATCAGTGTTTAGTATTATTTTTCCAATTATTACCATCAGCAGATACCGCCACGTACAGGTCAGCTTTATGGAATGTATATTCTTAATTTTGTTTAAGAAAGATCTTGAATTTGCAATACCTGATGTTAGCAGCGCTCAATAAAACTAAAAATGTATTCTTCCTCCAAGTTAGGATCTGGAATGTGCTACCTTGGGGATGGTGGTGGAAGCAGGTTCAACATTCAAAAGCAGACCAGAAGAAAGAATGTGGTGCGTTACAGGGAGAAGTTGAGAGAATGACACTGGGTGGATTGCTTATCTGGAGAACTGGCACAGATATATTGGACTGAATGGCTTATCTCTGTGCTATCCACATTTCTGTGCTTTCTTCTTATTACAATGCAGAGATGCTGGCGTTGGACTGGGGTAACCACAATAAGAAGTGTGACAACACCAGGTATAAGTCCAACCCATTTATTTGATACTAAACCCACAAGCTTTCGAGGATAGCCTTGAAAGCTCGTGAGTTTACTATCAAATAAATAGGTTGGACTTAAACCTGGTGTTCTCACACTTCTAACTGTGTTTTCTCTTATTACTGCAGCCTTCTGGTTCTCCAGCTTGGGCTGTCAGTGTTAACATGAAGCAGGGGTACAGCCCTACCTGGGAACCCCTCCCCCTCACCTGATGGTCCTCACCACGAAGTAGATGACGACCAGTGCAGTGACCACCACCAGCACATAGAGAGCTCTCTGGATCATCATGGTCTGTTCCACAGGGGACTCAGTCCTGTGCTGCCCGCCCTCTTGCTGCTTGCCCGCCGCCGCCGTCAGCCCGGTGCTGTCGCTGCTGCTGTTGACTGAGTGCTCCGGGGCCTGGCCCGCCTCCGTCCGGTTTTCCGGTGACTTCATCAACAGCGATGCCACGATGGGAGCGTCTTCGGCCCACATCAGCAGCCACGGCACGCACAGACCCCGCCACATCTCAGAGCCGCTGCTGGCTGTCAGGCCGCTCGGCCCGGCGCCACGCTCCACTCCACTCGACCCGCTACGGCTGCGCAGTACAGCCTCCGCCTCGCGCCTGGGCCACGGGTTCGCGCAGGCTGACGTCACCAACCCGGAAACGCTCCATTGTTAACGCAGAAGATCCGACATCCTTCTACATCACACTGCATTACTGCCCACTCATCACACTGCATTACTGCCCACTCATCACACAGCATTACTGCCCACTCATCACACTGCATTACTGCCCACTCATCACACTGCATTACTGCCCACTCATCACACTGCATTACTGCCCACTCATCACACTGCATTACTGCCCACTCACAACACTGCATTACTGCCCACTCATCACACTGCATTACTGCCCACTCACAACACTGCATTACTGCCCACTCATCACACTGCATTACTGCCACTCATCACACTGCATTACTGCCCACTCATCACACTACGTCACTACCACACAGCATTACTGCCCCTCATCACACTGCATTACTGCCACTCATCACACTGCATACTGCCCACTCATCACACGCATTACTGCCCACTCATCACACTGCATTACTGCCACTCATCACACTGCATTACTGCCCACTCATCACACTGCATTACTGCCCACTCACACACTGCATTACTGCCCACTCATCACACTGCATTACTGCCCACTCATCACACTGCATTACTGCCACTCACAACACTGCATTACTGCCCACTCATCACACTGCATTACTGCCACTCACAACACTGCATTACTGCCCACTCATCACACTGCATTACTGCCCACTCATAACACAGCATTACTGCCCACTCATCACACTGCATTACTGTCTACTCACAACACAGCATTACTGCCCACTCATCACACTGCATTACTGCCCACTCATCAACACAGCATTACTGCCCACTCATCACACTGCATTACTGTCTACTCACAACACAGCATTACTGCCCACTCATCACACAGCATTACTGCCACTCATCACACAGCATTACTGCCACTCATCACCACTGCATTACTGCCCACTCACAAACAGCATTACTGCCCACTCATCACACTGCATTACTGTCTACTCACAACACAGTATTACGCCCACTCACACACTGCATACTCACAACACAGCATTACTGCCCACTCATCACACTGCATTACTGTCTACTCACAACACAGCATTACTGCCCACTCATCACACTGCATTACTGTCTACTCACAACACAGCATTACTGCCCACTCATCACACTGCATTACTTCTACTCACAACACAGCATTACTGCCCACTCATCACACTGCATTACTGTCTACTCACAACACAGCATTACTGCCCACTCATCACACTGCATTACTGTCTACTCACAACACAGCATTACTGCCCACTCATCACACTGCATTACTGTCTACTCACAACACAGCATTACTGCCCACTCATCACACTGCATTACTGTCTACTCACAACACAGCATTACTGCCCACTCATCACACTGCATTACTGTCTACTCACAACACAGCATTACTGCCCACTCACCACACTGCATTACTGTCTACTCACAACACAGCATTACTGCCCACTCACCACACTGCATTACTGTCTACTCACAACACAGTATTACTGCCCACTCACCACACTGCATTACTGTCTACTCACAACACAGTATTACTGCCCACTCATCACACTGCATTACTGCCCACTCATCACACTGCATTACTGCCCACTCATCACACAGCATTACTGCCACTCATCACACAGCATTACTGTCTACTCACAACACAGCATTACTGCCCACTCATCACACTGCATTACTGTCTACTCACAACACAGCATTACTGCCCACTCATCACACAGCATTACTGCCCACTCATCACACAGCATTACTGCCCACTCATCACACTGCATTACTGTCTACTCACAACACAGCATTACTGCCCACTCACAACACATTATGCCCATCATCACACTGCATACTGCCCACTCATCACACAGCATTACTGCCCACTCATCACACTGCATTACTGTCTACTCACAACACAGCATTACTGCCCACTCATCACACTGCATTACTGTCTACTCACAACACAGCATTACTGCCCACTCATCACACTGCATTACTGTCTACTCACAACACAGCATTACTGCCCACTCATCACACTGCATTACTGTCTACTCACAACACAGCATTACTGCCCACTCATCACACTGCATTACTGCCCACTCATCACACAGCATTACTGCCCACTCATCACACAGCATTACTGCCACTCATCACACTGCATTACTGTCTACTCACAACACAGCATTACTGCCCACTCATCACACTGCATTACTGTCTACTCACAACACAGCATTACTGCCCACTCATCACACTGCATTACTGTCTACTCACAACACAGCATTACTGCCCACTCATCACACTGCATTACTGTCTACTCACAACACAGCATTACTGCCCACTCATCACACTGCATTACTGTCTACTCACAACACAGCATTACTGCCCACTCATCACACTGCATTACTGTCTACTCACAACACAGCATTACTGCCCACTCATCACACTGCATTACTGTCTACTCACAACACAGCATTACTGCCCACTCATCACACTGCATTACTGTCTACTCACAACACAGCATTACTGCCCACTCATCACACTGCATTACTGTCTACTCACAACACAGTATTACTGCCCACTCATCACACTGCATTACTGTCTACTCACAACACAGTATTACTGCCCACTCATCACACTGCATTACTGTCTACTCACAACACAGTATTACTGCCCACTCATCACACTGCATTACTGTCTACTCACAACACAGTATTACTGCCCACTCATCACACTGCATTACTGCCCACTCATCACACTGCATTACTGCCCACTCATCACACAGCATTACTGCCCATCATCACACCAATTATGTCTACTCACAACACAGTATTACTGCCCACTCACACACTGCATTACTGCCCACTCATCACACTGCATTACTGTCTACTCACAACACAGTATTACTGCCCACTCACACCACTGCATTACTGCCCACTCATCACACTGCATTACTGTCTACTCACAACACAGATTACTGCCCACTCACAACACTGACATACTGCCCACTCATCACACTGCATTACTGTCTACTCACAACACAGCATTACTGCCCACTCACACACTGCATTACTGTCTACTCACAACACAGCATTACTGCCCACTCATCACACTGCATTACTGTCTACTCACAACACAGCATTACTGCCCACTCATCACACTGCATTACTGTCTACTCACAACACAGCATTACTGCCCACTCATCACACTGCATTACTGTCTACTCACAACACAGCATTACTGCCCACTCATCACACTGCATTACTGTCTACTCACAACACAGCATTACTGCCCACTCATCACACTGCATTACTGTCTACTCACAACACAGCATTACTGTCTACTCACAACACAGTATTACTGCCCACTCATCACACTGCATTACTGTCTACTCACAACACAGCATTACTGTCTACTCACAACACAGCATTACTGCCCACTCATCACACTGCATTACTGTCTACTCTCAACACAGTATTACTGCCCACTCATCACACTGCATTACTGTCTACTCACAACACAGTATTACTGCCCACTCATCACACTGCATTACTGCCCACTCATCGCACAGCAATACTGCCTGCTGCACCAACCTGAATTAGTGCCTGCTGTATCACTCTGCATCACTGCCTGCTGCACCACACAATTACTGCCTGCTGCACGGCACCAAATTACTGCCTGCTGCACCACACTGAATTACTGCCTCTGCACCACACTGAATTACTGCCTGCTGCACCACCCGAATTACTGCCTGCTGCACCACACTGAATTACTGCCTGCTGCACCACACTGAATTACTGCCTGCTGCACCACACTGAATTACTGCCTGCTGCACCACACTGAATTACTGCCTGCTGCACCACACTGAATTACTGCCTGCTGCACCACACCGAATTACTGCCTGCTGCACCACACTGAATTACTGCCTGCTGCACCACACTGAATTACTGCCTGCTGCAC